>CAWUFW010005824.1:0-600000 GCA_963921515.1 Calotriton arnoldi
AGGCGCAGGAGCAGGGGTAGAGACTTTGATATCCCTGACTCTCAAACAACAGGAGGCAAGCTAACAATCCCTTGGAGCACAGCACCTTGGAGAAAAGGCAGAGCTATGCTTCAGCAAAGTCGCAGAGCAGCAGGAAGAAGGGCAACAAACAGAAAAGTAGGCTTTCCAGATCAGCACTTCAGTTGAGTCCTTTAGTCAGCAGAACAGTTCTTCTGGCAGAACTTCAGTTACAAGTCCAGTAGTGTCTGATTTTAGGGGGTCAGAGACCCAGTACTTAGACCCAAAAGTGCTTTTAACGTACAGGTGACTTCAAAGAATGGTCTTTGAAGTGCACAAGTATCCTTTCAATATAGACCTGTCTGCCAGATTGTCTATGGGGGTAAATCAGCCCTTAGTGTGGGGACAGGACACCACCTATTCAGTGAAGTGTTAGCCCCTCTCTTCCATCCTGCCCAGTCAGGGCCATCAGGATGCAGATGTATGTAGATGGGTACTCAGACACATCTAGCCTTCCTGTGTTTGTGGCTATCTGGAGGGAATGCACAAAGTGTAGCTGTCACCCCCCCCCCCCATGTGTATTAGAGACAGTTTTCAAGGCACGCAGAGCGCAGTAAGTGCAGAGAAATGTCCACTTTCTAAAAGTGGTATTTCAAAAACGGTACTGTTAATTCCAACCTTATAAGTAAGGAGAATTTATCATTAACATTCCAAAGATATAAACATGCACTGGCTACTCCTCTCTGATCAGGAATTACAGCTTAAAAGTGTATTAAGGGATTCCCAATGTTAACCTATGAGCGGAGTAGGCATCATAGTAGTGTTAAACAAATGTAGCTGTTTGTCAAAAACATAAAATTACATGTCATAACTTTTACTTAATCAGCGCCCTTCCCTTAGGGCTACCTAGGGCCTACCATAGGGGTGGCTTATATGTAAGAAAAGGGGAGTTTAAGGCTTCGCTAGTAGTTGGAAATGGCAGGTTGAAGTGGCAGTAAACTGCACACACAGGGACTACAGTGGCAGGTCAGAGAAAGGTTAGAAAGGCTATTTCTATTGGTGGCACAATCAGGGCTGCAAGCCCATTAGTAGCATTTAACTTACAGGCCCTCGGTATATGGTATACCACTTTACAATGGACTTACAGGTAAATTAAATATGCCAATCATGTATACACAAATTACACACATGTTTAGGAAAGAAGGACATGCACGTTAGCACTTGTCAGCAGTGGTATAGTGCTCAGAGTCCTAAGGCCAACAAAAAGAAAGTCACAAAAAGAGGTGGAAGAAGGAAAAATGTTTGGGGTGACCCTTCAGAGAGGGCCATTTTCCAACAATGCACTTTCTACAATGTTCCTGGGACTGGAACTAAAATGGTAAATCTGACCCACTATCCCCATATATATCCTTGTCTTGTTCCCTAATATTAGTAGGCCTGGAGTTAGAATAGCAAATCTAAGCAAATTCCCAGTTGGACTGGAGTTAGAAAAATAAATATGACATCCTCAAATGCCATGCTACTCCCCAAATGTTAGAATGACTGGAGTAAAAATTGTAATTATGCCCCCCCACAAATATAGGCACTTCCACCAATGCTTGATGGGCTGAAGTTATAATAATAAATCTGACACCCTACAATGAGCGCTGTTCACAATTGGGAGTGTACATGTGTAGATTTCAATATGTGGAGCCCTACATAAACACCTGGGTGTAAATCTCCTCTAGGATTGAAATCACAATTTCCAAGGGTAGATGTACATCTAGCTGTAGACATACAAGGTTGCATCCCCTCAAATCAAGAGTTGGAGACACCTGCAACTGAATTTATGGGCAAAAAGATACTATTAGTAACTTTCTGCCTGTTTATAGAAACCCCACTGCCATGGCAGAGAGCTCTCTATTGAAAGTAATAGGAAATTTCAATAAAATTAATATTAAATAAAATAAAACTTAAATATGATTTTTTCCAATGAAAATGTATTATTTATTCCCACACATTTCTGAATTTCCTATTTACCTAAGACTACCATAGTCTGAATAAACAACACCAACACATGTGCACTGAAACGTACCATATTAAATGGTAAATTGTTTTAATTTGTTAATATTTAATTAAAGATTTTTAAATTATATACAATTAACATACAAAGTTTCACCGCCCCCTCAAACAGTACAATATTAATTATGTTGAGTGTGTAACAATTTTGAATGAAAGTTAAGTATTATTTTCTTTGTGATTTACTGTTTAAAAAATAATAATTTACAATATAGTGCATTAAAATGTTAATATGTATATTAAAAAATAACACTTTTTAGCATTAGAATAATTATTAATAGAAAATATCTAACTAAAGTTTCATTTAATATGTTAATTAATTATTTTTTAATCTCTTTCCCTATATGTTGAAGTTATTCCCATCCGCCTTTATTGATTTCTTTGGAAATGCATTACAGTACCATTAGTTGGTCATGTATGGTGCTTGGCTTACTCTTTGGCTGGGCTGGGGTACACTTAAGTCTGATTTGTCAGCAGTACTATTCTAGTGGGTTTAAAATGTGTATTTTATGAAATGTAATTGTCTTGTTAATTTTATGTGTATGTGTAAGTTGGGTTAGGATGTCCTCGCCTAAGTTCCCCCTTCAATGTCCCTTTACCCTACCCATTTTATAGTAATTACTCCCCATTTTCCCACCATTTCCCTTGTCAATCCCACATTTAGTACTAAATCTTACACATATGTGTGCGGAAATCCCTGTTAACATGGTGGGAAAAGTAAAGCTCTCTGACCAGAGATTTATGAATTACATTTGGAGCATGTAAAGTAGTACTACTTTGCATACTAAAAATGATTTTTGTGAGTAGATCCTAGCATGTGCCCTTTCCCCAATGTTTGTTGGTTTGTAGTTGAAATAGAAACTCCAACCTCCCACCCCCAAATATCTGCACCTTCTTTAATGCTTTTTGGACTGGAGGAAGAATAGCAAATCTTACCCCCACATTATTTGTACATTTTTACAATATTTCTAGGATTGTAATTTAAAAGGTATATTTTTGACATACATTTTTTATTATTGACTTTTATAATTACTTTAAAGTTTAATATGCAGTTTATTAAATAATTTTAAAGAGTATATATATATATATATATATATATATATATATATATATATATTTATATCACAAAAACACCTCCATTTTACCGGGGGCCCCCGGTCCTGCAGGGCGAGCTCTGGAGCCAGGAATGGAGATCCTGGTCGATACTTCATCCACACACACAAAAGAGCCCAACACTGACTGAGAGACAGGCTTGACTTTTATTCGTCTGGAAAGCGGAGGGAAAAACACCCAAAATCCTTACGCGTTTCAGCCGTTAGGCCTTGATCACAGGTGAGTGTAATTACAATTGTAGTCCCAGTGGACACATGGCTTGTCTATCAACTGCAAGCCCCATAATGCAATGTTCTTTTCCTTTTGACATCGAGACATGGCATATTTTCAATTGAGCAATATTTGCGTGTAATTGCAATGACCCAATGAATTCCTTAAATCTTTGCATAGTGCGAGTTCCTCCGCTCCCCTCGCAGTCTCGATGTCAAAAGGAAAAGAACATTGCATTATGGGGCTTGCAGTTGATAGACAAGCCATGTGACCACTGGGACTACAATTGTAATTACACTCACCTGTGATCAAGGCCTAACGGCTGAAACGCGTAAGGATTTTGGGTGTTTTTCCTCCGCTTCCAGACGAATAAAAGTCAAGCCTGTCTCTCAGTCAGTGTTGGGCTCTTTTGTGTATATATATATATATATATATATATATATATATATATATATATATATATATATATATATATATATATATATATATATATATATATATATATATATATATATATATATATATATAAATATATATATATATATATAATTAAATACGACTTTCATTATTTGTTTACATTTGTTAAGAAGAACATTTTTAGCATAACATATTCTTTAACTAATGAACATGTTTCGTTGACTTTAATTACTATTATTGTTATGTTTTATTTATTTTAATAATACTTTGCCATACTACATTTTGCAGTAAATATTTCCTCTGATGTTTTTTAAAAATACTATATTAGTGTAATAACTATTTTGGTAGTAGATATTTTCATACTTTCAACACATTTAGAGTTGATATTTGGTAGCAAATATGTTGGCAATTTTAAATATAGAAAGCCAATATTTTTGTAGTAAATGCTTTGGGCCTGATTCACAAAGGCAAACTTCCACTTTTGTGAAAGTTTACAGTTGTTGCCTAGTCACAAAGGGATTTACAAGTAGTACCTACCATTAAGGTAACTGGGTCAACCTTAGAGCCTATTCTCTAATTTTATAACTCACCATTTCTTAACTAGTACCTTTTTCACTGTGTTAGAATATGATCGCTAATACTGCCTGAAATACTATTGTGAATGTTTGAATCATTGCTGAATTTTGCTGAAATTGACTGGGAAAACAAGTGTTTTTGGAGGTGAACTTAACCTCTGGGAAGCCATCTTGTTGGGCTATTTACGCAGATCGGTTAGCGCTCTAGCGTCCTGCAGCCCTTTTCACTTGCTCCCGGCCAGCATATTTAAGCGCGGCCGTGGCACGGGCTGATGGGCTACCATTACGGTAACTGGGTCAACTGCAAATCCTAGTCTCTAATTTTATAACTTGCGGTTTTTTAACTAGGACCCTTTTCACTGTGTTAGAATATGATCGCTAATACTACCTGTAATACAATTGTGAATGTTTGAATCATTGCTGAATTTTTGCTGCAATTGACTGAGAGAACAAGTGTTTTTGGGGGGAAACGTAACCACCCGGCGGCCATCTTGTTGGGCCATTTACACAGTGTGGTTAGCGCTCTAGAGTACTCAAGCCCTTTTTACTTGCCCACGGTCGGCATATTTGAGCTTGGCCGTGGCGCGAATGTGCAATGGATGTGCTCAGTGGGCGAGCCGGTGGTGTGCCAAAGGCAAGCCCGTCTGCGCCCGAACGGGACCACTGTCCAGGAATGCTGGTCCACCCTTGTCAGGTAAGCTAATTTTCTCTACCTCCCAACTACTTGTCCTCCATCCCTCTACACCAGGAGCCTGTCTCTCTTCTTTAGACCCAGTTTCAATGGGGAAAAAATGGTCATACTGCGAACTTATGACTACTCAGCCTTACTCAAAGCCTAAAGCCCTGAATGATGGCCAATGCCCACATCCTAAAGGTACTGTTGCACTCAAGCCCAGTCCTGACTGTTTCAGGTTCTTTAATATAATCTGTCACTCTTTAATCAAGCACCAATCTGACATTTTTGAATTGACTATAGTCCTGGTGCTATTTTCCTAATAGAAGCATGGCTTACTGAGGCATCAGTGCCAGACATTTTTATGGCATTGCCCTCAAACTATCGTATTCATAGAGTTGATCACCTAGACAAGAAAGGAGGTGGTATTGTTATAATCTTTAAAGCACAATTTGTTAGTAAAATACACAAACTCATAATCCTTGACTGTGAGGCTTTACTTTTCTCGTTGTCTCTAGGTAGGAACTTTACTATGTCTGGAAGCCTAATTTATCACCCTCCTGGATATGCAAGCAATTGGAGCTCCTGTATTACCGAAGCCCTCTCCCAGTTCATCCTCAACTACGCCAACTTTACCATTCTTGGTGATTTTAATATCCACTTTGATCATCCGGCCTGCAAAATTGCCTTCTCTCTGATAGAAGACTTTATGGTCTTGGATATACAGCTCATTAATAGCACTCCCACCCATAAGGTTGGACATCTGCTGAACCCTCTAATTACCAATATGAAGACCTAGCAACTGACCAGCCAACTCCTCTATCTTGGTCTGATCATTTTGATGTCTGTTTCTCCCTCTCTATTTCCTTGGAGCCTCATGCTCGGGAAAATCAATCAGTCTCCACAGGCAGGAACTGGACAAGACTCAACGTCCCTGCTCCTAAATTACATTTTAGAGTCCAACCACCCTACGCCAAGTAATTAAGTGGAATAGAACACATCCCTTATTGAAACCTGACTCAGGTCTGCACTCAACTTATTAATTCCTATTACGAGCAGGGAGCACCATAGAACCTTCCCTCCACCCCCTTGGTATAATGACTCTCTTCATGAAAACAAAAAGATATCTAAATGATTGGAAAGAACATGCCGCAAATTCTATAGTAAAGAGAGGAAATAGATGTATAAATCGGCTTTAAAGGACTCTAAAAAAATAAACTGTTGAGTTGCCAGAGTTTTTTTATTCGGATGAAATAATCTTGGCTCAAAACTGCCCTAAAACAGTTTTTCAGGTAGTGAAAACTCTCAGATCCCGCTAACATTGTTCCAGTTACCCCCTCTCACAATCTCAGTGTGAGGAGTTAGCTGTTTTTTTCTTTTTTTAAAGTGGCGGGCATCCAGACCTCTTTCTCCGACACACTCAACTCCAGCACCCATCCAGTACAATCTGGCATGCCCTGTTCCTTGAGCATGTTTCATCCCACAGACCTTCCGACCTTGACTTTGCTTCCTGCCACCACCAAATCAGGTTGCCCTTTTGAGTCCTGTCCACCCTCTGTGTTTGGCAAGCTTGATCAACTCACCCAACTTTTGCATGCATCTCTTTCAGAGGGCATTGTTCCTAAAACATGCTTTGGTTACGCCACTGCTGAAAAAGCCAAATCTTGATGCATTTTTATAGTCTAATTACAGACCAATCTCTCTATTTCCTACGATGGCCAAAGTGTTAGAAAAACACGTGAATAAACAGCTTACGTCATACATTGAACTAAATTGCTTACTCCACCCCTCACAATCAGGTTTTCGAGCTGGCCATAGCCCTAAAAAAGCCCTTCTTAGTGTTACCGAATACCTGAGGCATCAGCTAGACAATGGTGGTAGTGCTGCACTAATCCTTTTAGATCTCAACGCCGCATTTGATACGATAAACCACACCACTCTTCTCCTAAGATTAAGGGAATTGGGTGTGCAGGGTACAGCCCTGTCTTAGTTGAGGTCTTTTCTTCAAACCTGCGTCTTCCAGGTGCACACGCATCAACATCATTCAAAGCCTTACCCTCTAGCATCAGGGGTGCCTCAAGGCTCCGCCCTTAGTCCAACCCTTTTCAATCTCTATGTAAGGCCTTTGGCAGAGATTGTAGAAACATGTGGGCTTACACTTTTCTCATATGCAGACCATACCCAGATCGTGGTATCCCTGCCATCCAAGGAGAATCACAATGCAAATGCTTTAAACATCTCCCTTTCTCAAGTTTCATCTTGAATGAATTCCCTAAAGCTAAATTGGGAAAAGACGGAGGTTCTGCTGGTGGGCTACCTCCCCCACCTCTGGGGGCCTCATCTATGGCCTGTGATCATGGGCAATATTCTTACTCCACTACCTGTGGTCAAGAACTTAGTGGTCTGGATTGATGACAGGTGGTCCATGAGCCATCAGATCACCAAGGTTGCTGCCACCTGCTTCAGTATTCCTAAATGCCTCAGGAAAATTCTTGTCTGCCTTTCTGTCTTAGCCCAGAGAACTATAGTCCAGGCCTTGGGTATTTCCAGCATGGACTATGGTAATATCCTCTACCAGGGCGTTTCAAAATCTTTGCTTAAGTACTCCAAATAGTGGAAAACACTGCTGCACATCTTCTACTCCATCCCCATTAATTTACCTCCACAGCCAGTCTGCTTCATGACCTACACTGGCTGCCAGTTGTACATGCACAGATGCCTATGCAACTATGGGCCCATGTATTTGAGATCCCTGGTGTCTTCATATTCACCCAACCACTCTCCTCGTTCAAGCAATCTCGCGCTGGCCGTAATTCCCAGAGTAAAGAAATCCTGTCAAGGAGATCGAGCGTTCCCCTATCTGGGTCCTAAGCTCTGACTTCCGTAAACTGCTAAAAACTTGGCTGTTCTAAATCTTTTGATAGCAAATTAGGTTGACATGTTATCATGATGAGCTTAACATTGGGAAACCTTTCTTAGAAAGCCATGCGATTTATAAATTGCGTAAAATAATAATTATAATGATATCTTTACAAGTGCAGAGTTTTCACACATAAAAAGATAGGACAGTCCTATCTTTTTATGGGCGGAGACTCCACACTCGTAAAAATATTACTTGTAAATCCCTTTGTGAATAGCAAACAATCATAAACCTACACAAAAGTGTAAGTTTACCTTTGTGAATCAGGTCCTTTGACTTTGGTATTTTGCTTTTGTGGAAAACAGGCTGGTCTACAACCCAGAGTGACAAGAAGCAAAAACGTTCTGCTTTTGCAAATTTAAATGTTCACTGGCATGAGCATTCTTCTTTGGGGCAGCTGATACTGCCTGGAACTCTTTACCCTTGAATCTCAGAAAACTCACTCCTCTCCTTAAAACTCACACATCTCCTCATTGATACGAGACAACTTAAACACATCTGCTTAAGCAATTGCTGACATAATGCTAACTCTACTCCAAATATTGACTGCTCACATCTGATTATCTGTTTATCGATTATACATAGAAGTGTATGCCTTGGGGGCATATTCTCAAGGAGCTATCGCCGTGTTAACGGCACTTTATCGCAGCCAAAGTTGCGATAAATTCATCGCCCTATTCACAAGCTGGTGTTAACAGCCCATAACACCAGTTTACCCGCGATAGCAGCCGCAAAAAACATCGCCACAGATGACCCCGGCAACTATCGCTAATGAGATGCAGAGTAGGCGTTCCCGTGCAAAAAGCCGCGACAACACCACTCCTCAACATTCTCAACGACCAGCCAGATCCGCGATAGGATCACAAAACATGCGATAAGGCACGTTAGCAGCAGGAAACTAACACCTGCTCCGACCTGGTGCAAAGTCGGACGACAGCCTGCACCACAAAAGAGAGCCCAGCCCAGAGCCACACCTGAAGAACAACAGATGCCATGGAGCCACTGAACATGCGTGCCGGACACCCAAGAGGGCCACAACACCCACCGCCACCACCCCCAGGACCACCCCCTCCACCCCCCAGGCCCCACCCTGGGCACCCCCCACCTCCCCCGGACCAAGACACAGCCCATCAACTGCACAAATACATGAACCAAAGCACCCGCCTGATGTCACACAATTGCAACAATCAACATACATGTGAGCACTGAAATCCTGATTCATACATACACCATTGAAAGACCAAACAAAATGTTACATTCTAATTTGTCACCAAACAACTATTTTGAAGAGTCATGGCGGGGCATCCCTGGACAATCTGTGACTCACAGCCTGCAAGACAACATCCAAGATAAGAAGGTGTGTCAGACACTCATCAAAGGACAGGGAGAGAGAGAAAGAGAGAGAGAGAGAAAGAAAGAGAGACAAAGAGAGAGACTGAACAAGGAGCTCAATGCCAATTGGGCCCTTGGCTCATGCAAACATGCCAACAGCTGCGTGTGTCTCGAAATATATGCACCCCAAATCAAAGGCCTGGCATCAAAGTCAGCGCGAAGTCCACATCACAATTAAGACATGCAAGCAGTAGTCAGACTAAAATCAGGAATGAAAGCTCCTTTGTCTCAACACACAAGGCCGAAGGCCAACCAAACCCCCGACCTTGGTCCTGAATGCGGCTGGCACATCCTGCATGAGATACCATACCAGCCTCAGACGACTCCCACACCACGAACTGCGCTAATGAAACACCAACGTGCCCACACCCCACACACACTTGTCCCTGCACGACCTACACCTGCAAGGGATGCCCTTGACACATTGGTTAAAAACTACCCATACGTCCAAACGTTGCACACACATACGACTCATTGCCCAGAGCTGTGGCATATCGTCCACCGAACTTCCGCCGGTCTGAGGAGTGCCGGTGCCACAAGACCAAAAAACGCAATGACAGGCATTCCCGGGCACATGCACAACCCCTGTCATGTGGAACTGTACCGTGCACGAATGCTGCATCTGTTGGGATCCCTGCCAATGGCAGTGTTGCGAATCAGTTTCCGTCTGAGTTTCCGTCTTGCCTACGTCTCCTGCGTCCAGCCCTGGTTCCAATGTCGATCATGCACATTCGAGTGGCCCATGGAGGTCTGCTTATCCAACGCAACGGTAGCTGAATTGGATTATGACCTGACAGTGCGCCCCCTGTTGGCCCACGAACAGGAGTGTCACCTGGTTAGCCGTGCATGGGATGCACTGATCCTTGGCGTATGTGCTGGCAGTTGCGCATGGGAGATTGCACAACTCCTCGTGTGCAGTGACCACATCGAGGCGCTCCCCTATTGGGCTGTGTTGCGGATTGGGGAAACGGCGTGGACTGAGCACATCTGCCCGGACCAGTTAATGGATTGGCTCACCCTGGTATTCCTTGAACCCGACAACGACGTACTATTGGAACACATTGCACATAAAGCTGTGCTGGCATTCATGGACGAGTAACTACGTTCCTGCAGCCACATCGGATTGTCACCCACAGCACAGGTCCCAACACCTTGTTGCATCGTGGGGAATGCTCATATATCCCACCACAACAGAGGACATGTCTGCCTTCGTCTGGACTCTGAATGCAAGTGCGTGGAACTACGCATGTGTACACACACCTGTGCAAGGTGATGCAGTTCCATGGTCGGAGCAGCACAGCGTCGTTTGGCAACGTTACCAATTCGGACACACTGCTGGGGGGAGAGTACACACATGGCAATGTAGCACGACACGTGAACTTGTCGGACCCTTTCACCTGATCACTGTCAGCAGAGCAGACAGTCGGCGCAGTCGGGTGGCAGAGCACTATGCAGACCCCATGGGCTGTGAGTCGTGCCCCCGCACACGGGGCAATGGCCAGACGCCAAACAACACATGACTCGTCCAGCAAGGCAAGGTGGGCTGAGACCGTTGCCATCCGTGATGATTGGTGTTCATTTTTGCCTCCCCATTTCCTGCACCTCGACATGTTCCCATGCTGCGTGTAAGTGTCTTAAGCATGTCCCTGCCTGTTGTGGCAGTTGCCTTGTCCGTACTGACACGCACATGCCAATAAAGTCTACACAACTCCACTGGTGTCTAACTGTGATGAGTGTTGATTAGATTGACCACTCGTGTGCCACAATGAGCATCGTCCCTACACAGGGAGGAACTGACTGATGCATGTAGAATGGGGGTGGGTCCCTTTTGACAGCTCCACCTCTGTGAGTCAGACATTGTTTTGGGATAGTTGCTGGCCGACCTGTGCACTTATGTGTCTTCAGCAATGTGAGTATGGTGTCCAACCTCTGACCATGTTGAGCAATGTTATAAATCATAACAGAATGTGTCCACACAGATGTGTGTGAGTAGGTATGCAACGTGAAGTTCTGTTGTCACATGTGATGTAGGGCACCACTTCTGGCCTGCTACCGATTTGGTCATTCCTACAAACAGCCCTATTCAGTACATGCACTTGTGCCTACGTTGGGGGGTTGTGAGATTGTTGTTAATGTGCAATGGGGACACAGCTAGTACTCACCTTCACAGTCATCCAATTGGCCATGTGTCTCTGGGATAAACATGCGCATTGATGTCCTTTACCAGGGTGTACCTTCTTGTGCAATCATTGTCCCTACATCCAGCCATACTTCCATACGTGAGTGAACATAGTCATGACACATCTGTATGATTTCGAATGTTTTATTCACATTCTGGTGAATGACGGAGAGGGAGCTGTACATGGCCATCCAAGCCCACATAACATGGAAGCCCAGTGGTGGGCCAACCAGAGTCCTTTGGGGATTGAAAAGTGATTTGGAAGAGGGGGAGTGCAGTCCGCAGCAGGATTGCTGTGTAATTTTCAAACAGTGGAAATATGGCAGTCCGGGTGAATGTCGCAGAGTGTTCCGGGGGTCAGTGGAAGGTGTTGTCCCAGGGCATGATACATAGGGCAGAGCCAGGCAGGGACAGGCCATATGGAGGTGATGGATTCTACTGCCTCCTTCCTCACACAGTAATTACCATCCACATCTTACTCCTCTGATACTTCTTCTGTGTCGGGTGTGTCTGGTGTGTGTGGCGGTGTAATGGCTGCGTCACTGTGTGCCACTGACACATCAGGGTGTGAAGGTGATGGGGCTGCATCACTGTGTGCCACTGACACATCAGGGTGCGAAGGTGATGGGGCTGTATCACTGTGTGCCACTGACACATCAGGGGTCGGAGATGTGTGTGTCGAAGTTCCCGCTGCATTTATCTGGGACTGGCTCAGTGGCAGCAATGGCAAGATGATGAACTGCAGGGCATGGAAGATCCCAGCTACATCTCTTTGGTGTTCAGCCGTGGCAGCCATACTTCCAGCCTGCATCTGCTCCGTGGTCTCCATTGTCCTCCGCATCTGTGCCAACTCTGTGCTGTCATCGCTGGTGCCTGTCTGACTAGACAGTTCTTGTATCCTATTAATGGCCCCAGCCAGGTCAGCCAAGGATTTTCGTGCAGCATGGTGCGGACAGGGGGTGTCCGTTAGGGACTGTACGTGGTCCCTGATGGGACTCAGACACCCACGTATGGCATCCAGTTTGGCTGCCACGAGCTCGAAACCCAACCGCAGCTGATCAGCCAACTCCACCTGGCAACCCAACACACGAAGTTGAAATTCCATGTATTGTTCATGGGGGTCCTGGGAGACAGCCGTGGTGGTGTGTGTTTCCTGCTGTGTGGTCTGTGCAGGTGGTGGGGTCACCTCGAGGCAGCTGGCCTGCCCTGCTCCTGGGGATGGGGTGCGGAGGCTGTCCATTAGCCGTTGGAGGGTGTCTTGACATATGTGCAGGTTGTCCTCTTCATCATCACTGATGAGATGTGTGGTCTGCTCTGCAGGAGGTGTTGATTGTCCCTCTGCAATGTAAATGGGAGATGCAGGTTAACAGAGTTTCCCATGTATGTTGACGCTTTGCAGATGTTTACATTCAGACTGCATGCCAATGTACATTGTGACTGTTTTGGTGGAGCTGGCTATTTGATGGCAGACAGTGGGATTTTTGACTACATGACGGATGTGTGGTAGTACCCGTACATTATCATCACACAGTGTCAGGCAATGCCAGATGTGAGTTGACACAAGCGGAACCTGTTGTGTCCTCTGTCCTGTGGTGTAGGTGTTGCACTTTGTACCACATAGCCGTCATTGCTGATGTTCTGTTATTGCTATATGTGTGTGCTGCATTGTGGGGGAGTTGCCCCTGCAGCTCTGATTTCATGTACCCTTATCCCTTTGAGGCGGTGTGCCTTTGAATTGTGTGCTTTTCGGGGGCTGAAATGTTTGCGACTTGGGTCATATGTGCTCTTGGACAGATTTTGTGGCCTTGTGCATTGTTCGTCTAATGGGTGTATTGGACGGCATGGGTTGTGGGTCCACGTGGATATGTCAGAGTGTGACCTTCTCCTTTACAGATGTGATCCGCACTGGGCCACCTCCATGTCGATTCGTGCACCATGTCATGTTTTTTGGCTGCTGCCATGCTATCGGGCATGCAGTGTCACTTGCATGGTCAGTGTGGCTCACACAGCCGCTGCTTTTCTGGATTCATCACATGTGCATGGCTCGGTTGTGTCGTTGGTGATTTGGAGGGGGCCCATATGTGCACATGGTGGACGGGGGCCTACTTGGTGTTTGTATGTGTGCTGCAGTGTTGCAAGGGTATCAGGGACATGTTCCACAGTCATTGTGCGTGTGCAGTGTGCTACACATGATTGTGCATGTGTGCCATTGTGCCCATCTCCCCCCGTCCCCCAGTCCCTGCTGGTTACTCACCCTGTTGCTGTTGGGTCAGGTCATTTCGAGCTGTGTCCAGGCCCCCAACTCCTGCCACCGTCTCCACACTGATGACTGTGGCCACCATTTCCTCCAGCTCATCCAGCTCCTCCTGTGGCGCAGGACTCCCACCTCCAGTCGCCGTTGCTGCCTTCCTGTTGGCGGTGAGTTTCTCCTTGGTTTGGCTGTGCACTTCATGCCAGCGCCTCTTGACATCCTCCATTGGCCTCCTCGACACTCCGACTGCATTGACATTGGTGACGATGGACTGCCATATTTCCGTTTGGGTTGCCAGTGCCGCAGTGGAGGTGACGAACAGTTGTTGATGGTGTTCTATCACCTCCGTAACGATGATCCGGTCTTCCTGCGGACTGAACCCCGTCTTCCTCTTCCTCTTCTCCTTGCCCTTCCCCGAACACGGGGTTCCATGCTGGTCCTCCGTGGGGCTTGTGGAGTTCGGCTTGTCCTCTGCACTCGGTCCGGGTGCATCCATGGTGCTACGCAGTTTGGATTGGTTTTGTTTTTTGCGTTCATAGTGCATTTTCACACATGACGCGTGGGTATTGCAGGCCTGTCGCTGGTTTTCGCTGATTTTGGTATCACGCTTTGTGGCATCGCAACTTTTTGGGCGTTCATCTTTCGCATTTTTTGTTTGTCGCGTTGGTTTTCTACGCGGTGATTTGGCACGTTATCATGCTGCTATCGCATGGTGCCGCCGGGTTGGGAATTGGACCTTAAGACGGTGTTATTTTCTCGCGATGGACTGCGATATGCAAAGTTGCGTTAAGCTAAATTTGCGATGGTTATCACACGTTCTTGTGAATATGCCCCTTAGTTGTTCCTATATGAGCTAACATTGTTAAATATTTAATTACTATTTTCCCCTCCTTTATCTTGATGTATCCCAGGTTTCACAGTTTTATTGTTGTGGGTGTGAAACACCTGTGTATCCTTCTCTGGATCATGATTTTATACATAAATGTTAAATTACATTTTAAATTAGCATAAAGTGCTTCCACATGTCCATTTGTGGATGAAAAGGCGCTGTCACTGCTTTTTGCATACGTTTGCATAAGTTTTAGGGAAGTTTGTGAAATTCCCCAATAAAATTAAGCAAATTACCAACACCCCAGATTGTATGACAACTTTTTGCAAGGTTTTGTATACTAAACATATAAAAAGTTCAGGCCTAATTTACGCAAAAGCCTCCGCCTGTCCAGAAACAAATCTTTGCTACTTTTAAATGTGAATTTATTGGGATCTTATTTTTCTATAGATTTTTTTGTGACTTGCTGTATCCTCATTTTGCCAATTTGAGGGGGCGGGGGGTATGAGCATTTAGATCCTATGCCACCCAATGTACAAATAATAGACATCCTCGCACCTATAACCCATTATTTTCAGTCATATCCCAGAGAGCAAAGGTCTCCTGCATTTCATACCACATCAAAGATTTTTCGACAATATAATAGGTCTTAATTTGCGAGGCATGTTCAAGTGCCAGCTGTATCTTATAGGAGTCTTGAAAGAATTTACACGTGTGGCCATTAACAGTTTTCTTGCAACCTGCCACTTAAAGGTCATAACATATACTAATTGCCCTGTATATCACTGTGACACTTTCACTGAATCTGTCCTGGCTGAAGTGATTTCAATAATCCACTTGCTCAGCTGACTTCAGTAGGCATTTGCTTCCCAGGCCGCATTAATGCGTTCCATATTCCAGCTTCGGGCAACCACATTCCACGTGTGAGGGTGTTTCTAAAGGCAGACCGAAGATTAAAGCAGCAGGGTAGGGAGCTTGATAACGTGTCTCTAGGCAGCGGACCAGGTGGGTCGCTGTGATTGGGCCTGGTTTTAAAAACCACAATGAGCAGCCAGGGTGGGCCAAACAGAAATTCTAAGCACCTATTACATTATAATTACCATTAAACCAACACACGGAGTCACTGAGTTGATGTAAACGAAGTGAGTTAGAGATGAAAAAAAATAGGCCAAGTGTTTACAAGGGAAAGGTGGAAATAGCAGAGAGCTGCAACGCTGCAAGTGGTCGTTAAGTGAAAACAAATAGAATTGTGCCACTGGAACAAAACAGTTTATTATTTTTAAATGCAAACTTTTTTTAATCTGTGTTAAATACACAGTTAGCATTTTTCTAGAAACACTTCCAGACAAAAATGCTCATTTTATATAGGAGTTATATAGAATGGGAAATCAAACACTTCACTTTTGGCTGCCTTTCGACAAAAACTAGTTTATTTAGTATCGAGATGCAAGCCACCCAAAGCGTATGTGCTTCTGGGTGCTATCAACAATCAAACTATCCTGCATTCAGATAATGAGTCAACCATTTGAAAAAGATTTTGGAAAATAATTTACACCTCCCTCCACCCGGGGAGAGGGGCGAGATATTCTGTGTGTTGAGGGAAGGACAAAGGAACTGACCACTTCTCATAGTGCATCCTGGATCTTTGACTATTAAATATCAGTGCTTGACATCTCACGCCGTCATGTGATACTGCAGGTGCCATAGGTAACCTACAAAAACAAGCATTTGCAATGCAATCGGTCTCGCCTTGGGGACCTTATATGTATTTAGCTATGCAGCACATTAGCCTGGGTGCTGAACCATCTACTGTTCTTTAACATGGAGGGAAAGTAAGCACCAAACTGAGTGACACGCAGGTATGGGAACACAGGGAGAGAAATACTGCCTTTCAGCGGGAAATGGTATAGTCCAAAGCTCTGTTTTTAATATAAAAAATATTATTGACTACGGGTGCTCGTGGAAGACAATTTCTATGCACTGGAATCTAGAGAATGCTAAAGTGATTCTGGTATTGTACTGACCTCTGCTGGTCGTTTTCTATCAAGACAGTTAAATAGAGGCAGTTGAACAGAAAAAAAAGTCCCTAAGCGGAAGCAGACAAGTCCTAGGGCTAATCTCCAGAGCCCACAAAGTGCATACACATATAAGTATATACTAAAGTATATACAAGAGGTCACGAATGCTCGACCTAAAAATGTGGAAGGTACAAGGGCAGAGGATATTGGAAGATAGAAGTCGAACAGTTGGTCAAAAGCAGAAGTAAAAAAGGGACTGCAAGTGCAAAAGATTCAAACATAGCTGCGATTAAAGGGGCATATTTACAAGCTCCTATCCCCACCACAATGTCACTTTCAGTGACGCTGTGGTGGCGATAGAGGCCTCGCCTTTTTTACAAGGCAGCGTTAAGCCACTTAATGTGGCTTAATGCTGCTTTGTAAATAAGGCACCCTTTCACGCTGTACTTAGCGTGAAAGGGGAGGGCAATGGGTGTTGCGGTGGGCGTTCCACCGCAACACCCATTCATTTTGACGCTGCCCCCTATTTACAAGGACAGCATAAACAGGAGGCAGTGCCAAAATTAAGACCAGGGAAAACCTGGTCTTAAACAGGCGAAATGAGGAGAAATGCTTTATTTCTCCTTGTTTTTGTTGTTTCCATGTGTGCTGCGTTGTGCAGCACACATAGAAACAGCAAATTGCCATTGATTGTTTATGTGCAGGAAGGTGACCCTTGCTGCACATAATAAATAAAAAAAATGACATTTTGCAACTTCTATGTGTGTTGCATTAAGCAGCACACATAAAAGTTACAAAACGTCATTTAAAGATTGTTTATGTGCAGGAAGGGAGACCTTCCTGCACTTAAACAATCTTCCCCTCAACGCAGGCACCCTTGCACTATGGTGCAAGGGTGCCTGCATTGCTGCTTGGCTGCTAAGTTTAGCACCAGCACAGGGGCAAATATGGTGCACCCCTGCGTTTCTGAAGTGCGGAGTGCAACGTTAAGCCAGGAAGGCTAACGCCACACTCTGTCACTTTGTTGTAAATATGCCCCTGAGTTTTTCTGGATGTGAGCGAACAAAAGAAAATCTAGATTATGGATTTCTATTAATTTGTCCGGCAGTTGCAAATATTCGGACTAGTGTCCCAAGTGGAATGTTCGTTAAGCTTTTTCATGGTTTGTGTCATTTCGGCCAGGAATAAGAGTGACTCCGGCAGCAGTGCTGTGGGAAACTGAAGTTTCGGCAGCAGTACACAATGCTTCACCAACCAGCGTTTAATTTGTAACATTATGAGAGCGGGTGCACAAATCTCTCCTCAGAAGTTTGTGGTAGGCCTTGAGCTAACCATGTTATCGGTACCACTTGGGGGAATGGGTTCTAATATGATTTATTGGCAAGGTCTGGATGCCTAGAGATGGAAAATATGTGATTGCAAGTCATAACATTTTGCCTTTTGTGTGTTACCACTCCACTCCCAAGATACCCTGATGTAAATGGACATTCTTTCATAATTTTTATTAGTGTGAATTTATTGTTAAAAATTACAATTACAGCATGTGATTATATAAATTGATAATAATTATAATAGTAATTATGAATATATGAAATACATCAAGTAAAATTTATAAATGTTTTAATTAATTGGTTTTTCCAGAGCTGGTGGTGAATGACCATGCAGCATCATGAAGAAGACTGAAACAAGCACATCCTGTCCCTGTGATCCCCAGTGTATAATTCATTTATGGTCAAATGTCCAACATGGAGTTACGCTGACAAGCCGCAGGACTACTCATCACGGAAAACTTTGTTATAGGCAGCTCAAGTAAGGAATCACATTCCACTGTTAGACATTGCGAGAAATGTGGAAAGCAACACAGTTCCCCAAGTATTTTACCACAGGAAGTGCAAGAGCCTGTTTACTATGAAGAGAGATTTACAGACTGTTAAGCGAAAAGCTGGAACAAGTGTCAGTGATCATGCTGGAACGAGTGAGTGCATGAGTAAATGCTTAAACAGAAGAACATCATTAAAGTCAAACGTGTATGCTGGAGAATGTATATTTTGCGGAAAGATAAAATGCTACAAGGAAACATCAACGCGTGAAAAAATAATCAAGGCCACAGAGCTTAGAGTTGACAAAAGGCTTTGAGAGTGTGCAACCATTAATTGTGATTTACAGATCTTAGCAGTTTGTAATAGGGACATAGTGGCTGCAGAACCCATTATCATGCGAAACAGTCGGAACCACTCGTGTTTCGACTACGCAAGCTAAACCATGCTTGCCTTAACCACGCATATGCCTTAACCACGCTTGTGCGTGGATAAGGCAGTGCGCAGTCTAGCTGCTGGGGATGGAAGCAGGAAGACCTCACCAGGAAGAGATCTGCGGTGAGATAAGTGGGGCTGAGCTGTAGTTTTCTGGAGTTTTTTGGACTGGGGGGTCGAGGGTAGTTTTCTGGGTTTGGAGGGTGGGTCGGGGCAATTTTCTGGTCTGGGGGGTCGTGGAAGTTTTCAGAGCTGGGTGGCCGGGGTAGTTTTCTGGGCTGGGGGGTCAGAGGTAGTTTTCAGGGCTGGGGGGATTTGGGGCTAGTTTTCAGGGCTTGGGGGGGTCAAAGGTAGTTTTCAGGGCTGGGGGGGTCTGGTTTTTTTTCAGGACGGGTAGGCCTGAGGTAGTTTTCCGGGCTAAGGTTAGGGCAAGTTTTCAGGGCAGGGTGGTCGGAGATAGTTTTCAGGACTGGGGGGGTTGGGGTCGTTTTCAGGGCATCCGGGGTAGTTTTCAGGGCTGGGGGAGGGTCGGAGTAGTTTTCACGGCTGGGGGATGGTTGGGGTAGTTTTTTTAATTAGGGGTTTGGGTATTAGGCCTAAAGGTAGTGGAAGGGGTTGGGGTAGTTTTAGGGACAGCGCAGGGAGTGGGAGAGGGTCAGGATAGTGTTTGTTAAGGGACAGTGTTTTAGGCCTCAGGGGAGGGGAATAGGTAGTCGGGGTAGTTTTTAGGGCTATGGGGAGGGAAGGGTAGTTTTTAGGGCTGGGGGGGTCGGGGTAGTTTTTCAAAATAGGGGTTTGGGTTTTAGGCCTAAGAGCAGTGGAAGGGGTAGTTGTAGGGACAGAGCAAGGGGGTGGGAGAGGGTTGAGGTAGTGTTTGAGTTAGGGAGAGCATGGGGTTTGGGAGGGTGTCGGATTATTTGGACTTCAGGGCGGGGAGGGGGGTGGAGGGGAGAGTTTGTAGCTTAGGGCAGGGGGAGGGGGACCACCCCCCTGCATGTATACCCCTTTACCATTCATACCTTTACCACAAAATGACGTGGTAAAGGCATGCGTGGTAAAGGAATGCGTGGTTAAGCATTCGTGGTTTAGGCTACGTGGTAGAGGCATGCAGGGTTTATCCAGTCGTGCCTCCATCATACAGCCCATTATCTTGCATCTTGTTATAGGAACTATACAAGAGTTCAAGAAAAGAAGAAGATCATGCATCTGGCATTCAAACAGATGATCACTACAAAAATACGAGAGATGAAGCATATGATGAACTATTACAATACATTACAACTGTTATTCCTCCTGCAGGAGCCGGCATTGCTTTTGGACAGAGGAAGCTGCAAGGATGCAGCTCCCTGCATCCTGCATCTCTGACATATATCATCCATAGTTGTGAAGCCTAGCTGGCGTCTGGTACATTTGATGTATATATTTGAAGAGAATTATGCGCAGGTTGCAGTTAGATGTTAGCAACTCTGTCTGTCTACAGCAGTACACCCAGTCCTCCTGCGTAATCTGAGGTTGGAGCTTCCCATTCCAGTGGTCTAAGCTACGGTTCGGGTCAATCTTTGTTTCATCCCTAGCCGCTTTGTATAGCTTGGTGACTGATTTGTGCCGTGTGGGACTAACTAAAAGCGCCTGTAGTGTGTGTAGTGTCGGTGGTTCTTCTGGGAATGTGGGATAGAGCTCCTTCACAGCTGCCCGGAGTCTATGGTACGTGAATGCAAACAGTGGTGTTTTTCTCCTTATGTATTCCTCAGTCGTGAGAAATCTGCCATTCGGGTACATAACCAGCATTTTTTCCATACCTGCCCGTTTTAGGATATTCTGTGCTCCTACCTCCTGCGTGACCGACAGAGCTGGATGGTGTGCTATTGGGAGTATTGGAGCATATAACAGGAGCTTATCAGTGCTCATACCCAGTGCTTGCCAAGCAGCAGCAGTGCAGCCTATTGTATTGATTTCAGTTCTGGGTATCCCACGTTTGCGATGGAGTAGTATGCTCCGTAGTGGGACCGGATGTGCATCTCCGTCCTCCATTGCAAAATGCAGAAAGACTCATGGGGGTTATACCAGTAATGAATGACAAATTGTGCTTGGGCGCATAGATAATATAAATATAGATCTGGCACACCAAAGCCCCCATTCTTGTAGTCCAAGGTGAGCGTCTCCCACTTTACCCAAGGTTGCTTCCCCGGCCATATCAGCCTTACCAGTTAGAAGCTTATATTTTTAAATAGCTGGCTGGGTAATGCAATGGGGATATTAATAGATAAATAAAGCAACCTTGGCAGTATCACCATTTTTATAAGTGCGATCCTGTCCGCAAGCAAAAGCGGTAGTTTTATCTAACTGTGTACTTGTTTTTCCAGCTTGATAAATGCCTTGCTGTAGTTTTCCCGTACTACCAGTTTCGGGTCCCTATGTACCCATACTCCTAGATACTTGACTGGTTGCATTGACCACTCAAGGGGATACTCAAGTTCGTGTGGAGTAGTGCAAAAGACAAGATCCCCAAGGACCCAATATCTAACTTCAACCAGACTAACGATAAACAGTACTTATCAGTTCTGATGGGGTTCTCGCACTAGGAGGTAGTCAGGAGCCCGAATACCCTCCAGAGCGGAGATGGCTGGGCGATGCAGTCATCAGTCTTGAAATTATTCTTCGGACATAAGCTGAGTGTGGTTCCTTTTCAATTCCTTGTTCTCCTTACATGTCGCCACCTCCATGCGGCCACATCTTGCAACCTTGCTTTGCTAATCTGAGTTGTCGACATCCTGCGAACGTTGAGCATGTTATTTCTTCGCTATTTTCTTCAAGAAGTCACCGCCCTTGGGGAGTTGTATATTTTATGCTGCCCTTCGTACTCAATGCGCAGTTTGGCCGGGTATAACATTGCATATGTTATGTCAGCTTTCTGCAACTGCCGCTTTTCCGCTTGGTAATCTCTCCTCGCCGCTTGGACAGTGGCTGTAAAATCAGGTTAGAAAGCACCTGGTACCCTTGGTATCTTATCTCCTTCTTTTCTTTTCTTGCGCCAGCCGCAGTACCGTATCACGGTCCCGGTAATTTAGCAGTTTAGCAATGACAGGGCGCAGAGCTGCACCCAGAGGTGGTTTCGCCATCAGCGACCTGTGTGCATGCTCTGCTACCATTATGTGCGACAAGTTCTCCCGGCCAAACAAATCAATGATCATCTGTTCTACATAGAGCTCCATCTTGCCAGTATTCGTTGTTTCCGGGATGCCAATTATGCGCATGTTGCTGCGTCGTGAAAACGCTTCTAAATCTTCAATTTTTGCTTGTATGATAGTTAGGAGCTTTTCCATACCACTGCACTTGCTAGTCGTGGTTTGTATTTCATCCTCCACTTTTGATAGCCTGTGTTCCGCGAGTCTGGATGCTTGCTTATCTAATTTGGCTGATATATTATCTATTCGTTGGTGCAGAGCATCCATTTTGCCGTCAATGGAGAGGAGGCTCTGCTGCATGGCCTGCAGCGTGGTCTCCAGCATTGGTGTTCCCTGAGGCTCAGACTCGTGCTCGGAGTCTCTCTGTTCTTCCTGCGCCAATCTCATGTCTTTTTTTTACTCAAAGGTTAGTCGGGACTGGCCTTTCTCTGTTTTTCCCATCATTGTCGCTCCTTTTAGCCAGCCATTCTCACCTCCGCAGGCTGGGGCTGCCTGTTCGCCCCTTATATTTTGTGCAGGCTAAGGGTTTGGGGTCCAACCTTGTTAACAGCACTCAGTATGCGGCAATGGCTCCTCTCTTATCTGGCACCGTCTGCTGCAGTTGCATGAGGTTCCTGGATAATGTTCGAATCCCCCCTTAATCTTCCAGGGTTCTTGGGCTCTGTGTGCTGCAACAGTCCTCTCAGTTCCACTTACTGGCCGACGTGCCTCTGTGCAACGCCACTGCACCCCGAGTCGTCAGGGCACTGCAAGCCCGAACTGCCGTGCCGCAGCTACACCAGGCGCTGCGCCACCTGAGGCCCTCCGCCGGTACCTCGCTTGCACTACGTATCTTGCCTGGTTGTTCAGCATTTCACGTAGAGGGCCAGTGTGTGCTCGCAGCAACAGCACACTTCAAGCCCTGGGGGCCCCCGTTGCAGGGCACAATTCCTTTGTGAGCTACGCTGTACCCTGTATTCCCTGGAGTTGCCAGTTAGGGCTGTACCCCACTGAGGCCTTTTAAGTGGTTACGCTACTGTTGCCTGCCCGTTAAGCCTGAGTGCTCCTTGCTAGCATTGCTAAGACTCAGCTTCTATGCTCTGTGTGTAGAACATTCACACCGCCTTATCTGTTGCTGGGTGTCCGTCCGGTCTCCCAGGTATGCGCAGCCGTGGCCTCTGGTCCGGGTGCGGTGCGGAATTGCTGGGCCTCTCTCCGCACTCACTTCACCAGTTGCAGCTCCGCTTTGGAAGTGTGCGGGCCAGTGCACGCAATAAACGCCTGCCACTGCGGTCTCCCGCCTGCATGGATTGCTGGTCGTGACTCACCAGTGATTTTGTTGCCGCTGGGGATGAATCAGCTTGCCTCCGCTGCCTCTGCTGCCCAAGCTTGTGCAGCCTTGCTGCCACCGCCACTGTTCCATCGGACCACATTCACGATCCTGAGGCCAGCGGGCATTATCTTCGCTACCTCCCTGGATCGCTCCAACAGGGATCTCAGCGCCACAGCTGTTCGCCTACACTGCCTCGCTTGAGGGGATTCCACCAAGTGTTCTCCTCTGTCGGGCGCTCTTGCAGTTCCTGGGGCAAGTGGCTCACTCGAGGGCTCGGTCCGCTGCGTCACACGTCGTGCTCACATCGATCGCGATCTCACCACTGACTCTTGGGTTTTCACAGGATCTTCCGGCACCGATGTGCGCTAAATCGCTTCTTCTCACTGGAAACCAGAGTTTGCATGTGGGATTACTGGATGGGCGGATTCATTTCGCCCGGCCGGCAGAGCTGCACTAACATGCTGCCATCTTGCTTCAGGCTCTCTCTTATATCTGAGAAATCTTTAAATTTCTCATCAACTACTGAATGGATTTACACCATTTAACAAAAAGGTCACTTTCAGGACAGAGCGCTACCTTTTTGCCAAATTTGGTGTAATTCCGTTCAGCAGTTTAGGCTGTAGCCGTGTCTAAAGTTTCCTATGGAAATTAACATGGAGAAAAAGCGTTTTGGGAGCCCCCTTTTTCTCGGCCCCCGCTTCACGGATCACCCTGAAATTATCAAGACAGCAGCTGAAGTGACTGCCCCGATAGTTTTGAAAATTTCGTGAAGAGTCGTCAAATGGCACCAAAGTTATTGGCAAATCCCAAAATGCTCTCCCGGTGGAAACTGCATCCTAACTATAACTACCTACTGGCAAGCACCAGTAGGTAATATATGTATATGTATATATATACATATATATATCCAAAGCACAGTATTCCACCTGGGGCCAGCCGAACTCGTGGCGGGTGCAACCGGAAAGCGGTGGTGGAAACCGCTTATAAAACGACAAAATCAAGGAGTTCATGGTACTCACAGGGTCCGGTGCACTCACAGGGTGTGTGTCGGCTATAAAACATCCGCAGACGCGTTTCTGGCTATTGCCGTCATCAGTGTGGAAAAGCCGTCAATAAAACAACACAGTCATTTAAACGGTCCTGCCATATGGTAGGTGGATCCTTGGCCAATGAAGGGCCGGCAATGGGGCGGCGCCGTCATAATTATTTATTGCCTAATGCAATATCTATGGCGCTCCCATCACTGAAAAAATCAATTGGCAGCCGTAATAACTGTGCCTGTACATCCCCTTGCCTGCCGCTGGATTAAAAACGAAAACACTGTGAGTGTCCCACATATGGTGAAACACTCTAGCTTTGTATAAGCCACAACCTAAATAGGTCAACAGAGTCCGTAAGCGGCGGTTCAGGCAGCCCAAATTGAATCCAAAGCACAGTATTCCACCTGGGGCCAGCCGAACTTGTGGTGGGTGCAACCGGAAAGCGGTGGTGGAAACCGCTTATAAAACGACAAAAACAAGGAGTTCATGGTACTCACAGGGTCCGGTGCACTCACGGGGTGTGTGTCGGCTATAAAACATCCGCAGACGCGTTTCTGGCTATTGCCGTCATCAGTGCGGAAAAGCCGTCAATAAAACAACACAGTCATTTAAACGGTCCTGCCATATGGTAGGTGGATCCTTGGCCAATGAAGGGCCGGCAATGGGGCGTCGCCGTCATAATTATTTATTGCCTAATGCAATATCTATGGCGCTCCCATCGCTGAAAAAATCAATTGGCAGCCGTAATAATTGTGCCTGTACATCCCCTCGCCAACTGAAAAAAAACAAAGTTTACAGGGTCTTTATAGTTCAGCTCTGATGGCTAGAGGGATCATGTTTGAATTGAAGAGGGTTGGGCTCTGAGAGGATCCTTGTGGAACTTTACAGACGAGATCGCTGGCGTTCAAGGAGTATGGTGCCAGGATGACTGACTGGATCCTTCCAGTCGGGAAGGAGCTGATCCATCTGAGTGCATATCTTTGGATTCCGATGTTGTGTAGGAGTTGGATGAGGATGGCGTGGGGGACCATGTCAAACACTGCAGAGAGGTCCAGGAGGACGAGGGCTGCCAGGTCTCGTACATCCAGAATCATGAGTGGCATCGATGAGGCCATTTTCTGTGCTTCGTGTCATCTGAAACCAGACTGAATGGTGTTGAGGAGTTGGTGGTTGTTGAGGTATTCAGTGAGCCAGCTGTTGATTATTTTCTCTAAGACTTTGGCAGGGAATGATAATAGGAGATCTTTCTGTAGTTGTCAACCATTGAAGGATCCGTGGAGGATTTATTCAGCAAAGGGAGGACAGATATGTGTTTTCAAGCATCCTAGAAGGTCGCTGAAGAGGTGGAGGCATTCAGAATAGGTGTGAGAATGGCAATGATGGGCTGCAGGCATCTGAAGTAGAAATGGTGGGGGCGGGGGTCCAATGGGGCCCCTGAGTGGATGGACGTCATAGTGGCAGCAGGTTTCTTGGTGGGTGGTGATGAGCCATGTGGTTAGCATTGGTTCTCTGGATAAGATCAAGAAGCGTTTGGTGAGGTCTGTTGGTTCCGATTGCAGGTTGAAGTTGTTGTAAATGGCGGAGATTTTGTTGCTGAAGAATTGAGAGAGTTTGTTGCTGAGGTCCTGTGAGGGGGTGAAGAGTTGGAGGTGACCTCAAGGATGGAAAAATTAGAGATGCATGGTTGTAAAATTGTTCTGTCAGTGGAAGCAAAATAAACAACACCAACAGACCTGGTCTGAGGCCCTGATGCCAGTTTAAAGAGCCAGTATCTTTTCCACTACACCTAGCATGAAACAGGAGATTGGATTTCAAAGCACCCGTCACAAGAGGCAAATTTAGCAGCGCGCCCTGGGTTACTGAGGCATCTGGGGGCATTGTAGGAGAGATTTTAACACGCTCGGGTGCCTGATCTCGACATGGCCACCACACCAAAGGCCTGAGACAGCCTGGCTCCTATCTACAATTCTTGAGTCCCATGAAGGCCATTCAGCTACACAAGCAGAGAACACCCTCGACTTGGAGACCCACACGGAGCAGAGGGAAACTAGCTCCCCCGCAGGGACAGCCCAGAGGGAGGATGAGATCTGGAAGAAGGTGGTCCCAGCCTATAGTGTCCAACTAGGCTGGCTTATCAGCAAAAGGAGGGAGGGTCGGTGCAAACCTCTTCAACGCTAGCGACGGAAGGTTTCTCCCCCTAAAGGCGGGTTACCCCCCGAAGTTGTGGGGACATCTCCACAAGATGAATCTAAGGTGATGCCCAATCAGTGCAGAGGTCATGAGTGCGACAGCACCTGGAGTTGACACCGATCAGACCTCGCGCATATCCCCCACCTCCCACCCCCATCTGGCTCACCCACCAGGACAGGAAAGAGTTCAAGAGGTGGTGCTCGGATGAAGACCAAAGAGACAAAGCAGCATTAATATCGGCCTCTGTGTAGAAGATCACTCCAACCTTGGGAATCCACGGGCTAGTGAATCGGCTGCCATACTAACTAATCAGCAAGATGGCCGACAGGTGATGTGCTCCGGTTGGGAGCTCCCTGGCTAGGGATTTCCTTTTTGGCTCTAATCCCCTGGAAACTACCCCCTCCTTGATCCTTTTTACACACCTGGGGTTCTATTGACTGCGGTCCTTTGATTCTCCAATTCCCGTGATTGAATTTGAAACCAACCTCAGCAACTTCCGAGGAATCCGTGAATATTCTTCTGACCGCGGAGACCTAGCAATATGGCCGATGCCCGGTGGAGCTACCCAGGTAGCTATAGAGGAGATTGGCTGTGGATCTCCCCCTCAGCCATCACCTACCCAGCCGGACATTGGGCAGAATTTCTTTCGTCTCCCCGCCTTCTGATGAATCAGCCCGCTTTTTTGACTTTCACTTTGTCTTTTTGGTTCCCCTGAATTACTTTCCCCCTTTCCGGTCTTTCCTGACCCGATCTTCATTCCAACCCCATGTTACTTTTCCCGTCTTCCTTCTATACCCTTTTGGATGTGTGTATATGTTTAAGCTATGCTCTAGTAACTCATGTTACTGTGTAACACTGTTCCTTTCATATGTTATACTAGGCTCCTGTAACTGACGTAATTTTGTAACTCGCTAATCCTCATGTAAAGCGCTCTGATACCTTCGGGTCTAGCCAGCGCTATATAAAACTCTGCAAATAAATAAATAAACAAGAACACGTCACTATCAGTAAGTAGAATATTAAAGCAATGTCATGTAATTCCTATAGTACCCATGCAGGACCTGCGCATTTGGATAACATAAACTGTGGGCTTGGTGTTAGACTGACTCTGTGCACCCCCACCGCGTATGTTAGCCGGATTTGCATTAGCTAGATCACAGTGCCACTAGAATCTCCTCTTATCGGGGAGAGATTCGTTTCTGGCAACCTTGGATCATGACAACCCTGATCCATCAGAATCGTAGAAACAATGTGCTACTTTTCGCTCAGTCACTCGTGCTTACTTGTTCGGTTTATCTCAGAGAGTTACACAGAATAAACAGTCTGGGCGTTTCAATAAGTATTTATTGAACAGTTGTTATTCTAGTGTAAAATATATGTGCTGCAGCAACCAGCAGACAGTAGCAGAGATATATTATCAGCAGTACGATAAAAGTGAAAGGATAGTACAGTTCTACCATATTGCAATAATAATGGTTACATACATGAATATATAAAATGCATTATAAAAGTGCACGTACTCCTACGATGCCTAACTAGATGTACCTAAGTGTACCTAGCATGTGTGTTGGTCTAAAAGCCTAAGAGCCAAGAATCCTTCTAGGATTTAGTCAAACCCCATTACCTGAATAGAGAGAGTGTGGGACCCCGTCCTGGTCTCGAGTTGGACACCCCGCAAGGGCTGTGTTAGACCGCTGTCAGCTGGAGCGACTGCATGCAGGAGCCTCAGCGTCTCTGGTCAGTGTGTCGGTATGGAAGTCTCGGTTCCCTCTATCCTACCGTGGCAAGATGTGGTGTATTTATACCCTAAAGTGTCTCGTCCCTCAGTATGGTTTGTATTGGTCTTTGTTAGACATGAGGAAGACATCAGGGGTGAACTTTGTAAATACATATTATGCAGGAGATGTAGCTGGTGAATGCTCATGCATAATTTATGAGTACATTGTAGGCCTGTGTTCGGGAAAAACCCTGCAGTGTTCAAACCACAGACTAGATAACGTTCAACCCTCAGAGTTCGTTGTGTACTGTAGGGAACTAATGTAGGTGAAAGATCATGCCTATATTAGGGCATAGGAGATCATGACTATAATAGGGCATATGAGATTATGACCATAATAGGGCATATACGATTATGGCCATAATAGGGCATATACGAGTATGACCATATACGGCATATATGAATGTGTCTATATTAGGGCCTCTATACGAAACATAACAGCAAGTGGTTGTGGAAAGATGGCATTGCTATAAACAATCCATAAAATGTTCTTTTGACCCCGGCAGCTCTACAGGAGAAGAAAAGTGACAATTTCCCACCACAGTAGAAATCTTTTCAGAAATTGCTCATATCTCCTTGTCTGGAGTCAGGAATGTGATTCATAGATTTTGGTGGATTATTCTTCCAAAAGCAGGAAGATGGATAGAAAGCCACTGGTGCTGGTGCTGTCTTTGCTTACTGTCAGAGAAGAGGAAACATATGCCTATAGACCAACAGAGAAGCAAAGAACACATTTACATAGTGAAAAACATATGTAGGAATCACCAAAATATAAACCTATGTTCCAAATATTTCTTATGCCAAAAGAACCAAGAGGATTGTCCTGTCTGCCTGCTGCCAATGTGATTTTAGTGTTGCAGAACACATATAGCCAATGTGTCTATCCAAAGTCTGGAAAAAGAGGCTGTATGTCAATCGAAGCCAAAATAATGGTAATCAGTGATAGGGTACAATGTGAGAGCATGAATGAAAGTGCAAGAGTGGGATGGCTGCTGTTTCATCAGGACTTTCTCACAAAAAAGGACAGGCTATTCAGGTTGGGAAATGATAACAAGAACAACACTCCTTGGAAATAAGGTGAAAAAAAGCCTAGTCCCAAACACAAAGAAAGACTTCAAATAATCTATGTACCAAAAATTGCCTCCTCACAGGAAATTCCCTAGACTCAATAGCCAAATGAGTCTTGTGCCTGTTGTCCATGTTGGCTTTAGTGTCTCTGAACACATGTACCTATGAGGAACCATGAGAAAGGAACTGTGTCTCCCTGAAGGGTTATCAATTGCTATTATTGGCAGGGATATGAAGTAAGAGTTTCATTGAAACTGCAAACATGGGACCATAGCTGAGGCTCAATACGGGCATCAAATGCTTATTAAAAGACAGCATATATATAATCCAAGTTAGAAATGTTAAAGATGCGCAACTATCCTTCAAAATAAGTTTAAAACAAGACTAGACACCAATCATAATAGAACTCATGGAATGAAAGAAAATATCTAAAAACATGGCCATTTATGATCTTTGTGTTACAGGTGTGTCTGTACACAGTCAATATATGAGACAAAGATTTGAGTGAGTGATGATTGAATGTACTTTTCAAACGCAAAAATAGTCACTTGTGCTATCCATTGGAGACGGGAGAAGGCTATTAAACAGCCAATAGAAAGAGGATAACACTAAAGTGCTCCTGTGAGCTTATCCAAGATGTGATTTGCAATGCCCCAAGTCAATTGCTGAGGTGTCCTGAGCCAAAGAAACTAATGGCCCAAGGAGGCATATTGAAAGTGCCTTCCCGAATTTATAGGACATATATTGACTACAACATACTTGCCATGAATGACACACGTGCCTTTTACATGTCAAGTCTAAAAATTACTAATACTGTTAACACAACATAGTTCGACAGAACAGCTGCAGTACAGTTCTGGAACAACACTAAATAAAACATACATGGGAAATGGCAATAGTCCATTGAAGTTGTCATGCAAAGTCTGCAACAAGTCTTTGCATGAACATTATTCACCATCATATGCACATAGATATCAGAGTTGTCTTTAAATGAATATCAAAGGAACTAGTACTTGAATATGCCACCTGGATTCATCCCTTGTAGAACTCAGCTCTGATCTGATCATCTGCTTTCAATGTCCAACAGTCAAATTGTTCTGAATTGTAGTTTTATTGAGTCTTGTGTAGGCCATGTCTCTGGGCAGCTATCAAAGTTCATTAAGCATTAAGGGGTATATTTACAAGAATTGCCACTAAGCAAATTTGACGTTGCTTAGCGACAATTTTTTTACCTCTGACTATAGCCAAAATTCATCGCCATGTAAGTGACATATTTACAATGCGTCACTACATGGCAATAGTATCAGCTAGCCGCGGTGAAAACTGCCACTAACACTAGAGCCAAGGTGATAAAATATTTGACGCTAGCGCAAGAAAAGTAACAAAAGTCTAATTAGCGGTAAAAAAAATTCACGTTAGTCAGCCCAATGTCACTTTTCAGCCTCTAGAGACAAAAATAGCCTATAAATCCACCTCTAATTAAAAAATAAAACAAAAACAATGGAATGCAGAATGGAGCATCCAGGGCCAAGTACAGCACAGGTCAACAGCCCCCCCAAACTCCCCAACAGCCAGGATGACCAGCCAGAGCCCCAAGGGAAGAGGAAATGCAGAATCAGGGCCTCATATATGAAAATTGGTGCATCGTGGGGAAAAACAGAGATGCAGCACTTTTCATAGCGCCATCCTTGCGACACCATGGCAGCCAATGCCTGGAAGCATGGACAGTCCCCGGGGCCCGGAGAGGGAGGCGCCGGTGCTGTAGAGTGTCTGTGGCCTGGCAGTGGAGGCAATCCGCGTTAAGCCCAAGCTGTGGCCCGTGGCAGTAGACATTGAGGCGTTGGAGATCACCATTACCTGGTGGCGTAGTCTGCCAGGTAGCATGGAGACACATTGCTGACCTGTGTGAGAAGACCGACTGGCGCCCCTTGGAGCTGTGATTAGTAGAGCGCACCTGTGCCTTGACGTGGGGAGGTCTGCATTGCATAACAGGCACCACCACTACACCGGGGTGCACGGAGGAGAATGCCAATGGGGGCCTGCGCCTCTCTGCATCACAAGCCAGATGATGTTGCGCTGGCCAGACACTGTGGAGGGTAAGGCACCTGAGATGCACTGAAATTGTGTGGTGGGAGCACCGCAACTTCACGCCTAAGGGGGCCCTGTTGCATCACCTGCATTGGGAGGTTCCCCAGTGGACTTGTCGGCGACTGCTGTACCCAGGAATGTGAAATCTGGCCTGGCTAAGGCTCCTGCTGGCTGAGTCACAGATTTTGAGAGAGCGCAGCAGATTGACCCCCGGCGTCCATGTCCAGGTGAGGAGAAGGGGGGATGGGGAGCGGAGGAGGCCCAGGGGTCGACTCGGGCCCAGGCCTAGTGCCTGTGGGTGGTGCACACCATGCCCTGAGCAATCCCTGCACTGCGGCGGACCTACATCGCCAAGGGAGCCGCACAAGACTGGTAGGGGACTCCACTAACTGGCTCTAGTTGCTGATATTGGCCATTGGTGGTGGTGGGTGCCAGGGGCACAGGGTCGTTCAGGCACCGGCTGTTGGGCACACTGCCTGATCTGCCCTCACTCACTCGGGCACTGGGAAACACGGAATCTGGTTGCCACTGTTAGCTCGGAGGAGGCAACCGGGTGGTGCTGCCTTTCCTCGTCCCATGGTAGTGAGATCTTGGGTGTATGGGGGATTTCCAAAGGTGCTGCCCGAATGAAGATTCCTGGCTAGCATACACCTGACTGGAGGAGAGGGGCCGGCTGGCCACACTGCAATTCACCGCATGTCATACATACTGCCTGGGCATCTGGCGCAACGATGTCCCGCCTGCTGACGGGGGCAGCATTGACATTTGGCCGACCCTCCGTGTCGGTGAACTGAGCGGCTGGGATTCGCTGTCCGGCAGGGCAGGTGACAGAAGACAACCTGGACTCCAAACTAGACTCTGTACTCACAGCGGGTACCTCCCTCAAACAAACGATCACTTCCTTTGAGGGCCACATAGACAAAATCACAGTCGACTTCACCCTGGAGCGCGCAGATCATCACAAGCTGACTTACAAGGTACACGACATTGAGTAAGAACTGGCCAAAGTTCCCCCATTTACCCTGAGAGCAGCGTTGGAGGTGCAGCAGCTAATGGCACATGTGAAGTAACTGGAAAGAACAGCAGAGGATGCGGAGGGCCGATCCCAGGGTAACAATGTGAGGGTGTTGGGTCTGCCCGAGGGAGCAGAAGGGGCTGATGCAGTGGCATATACTGAGACATGGTTGCGTGACCTACTAGCAGCAGGTGCACTCTCCCCATTCTTTGTTGTGAAGCGAGCCCATCGAGTGCCGGCGAGATGTCTGCTGCCAGGATCGTGACGCTGTCCTGAGGGAGGTACACAAGCTGGGGGAGGTGAACGTGGATATTTTCTTCCCTGACTACGCCAAGGAGATGCAGAAGCAGAGGAGCTCGTCTCTAGTGGTTTAGCGATGCCTTCAAGAGTTGGGCATCAAATACTCCCTCTCCTACCTGTAAAGGCTGCGAGTGATCTCAGATGTTGATGCGCAAATTATTGAGGCTGCTGAACAGGTCTTGACCTGGCTGCAATCTATTGGTCGCCAGGAGCTGCGGACAGAAAGTGAAGTGCCTGCGCAACCAGCTGTCATTTGTGGAGCCAGTCATACTGGGAGACGTGGGAGGAGCAGGCGTCCCCCGCCACAACTACAAGCCACCCCAATCTGCAGCAGGTTATACAAGTGAGGTGGAAGGTGATGCATGCGGTGGCGACGATGCGCAATCGCACTCAGAGACAGGATCCTGACACTTCCCCTGAACTCTCCCCCAGCGAAGTGGCCTCCACTGCGACGTGGTCATCCGGAGTCCGTGCAGCCCCCGGATGTGACTCCTCAGACAGCATATAAGCTTTCTGCAGCACACAGAGAAAGAAGAAATACCCTTGATTGATAGGTTATGTGCAGGTAGGTGTCCCTTCCTGCACAACATCAATCAACTCTGCAACACAGTCACCCTTGCACCATGGCACAAGGATGCCTACGTTGGCGCATGGCAGCCATTGAGCACCAACATAGGGGAAAAAGACCGGGGGGCTTATTCATGAGCCCCTTGCAACAGTTAAACGCCACTGGTGAGTCATTTTCTTGATGTACTTGCAGCATGAATTTTGCACCACGTTGCGCAGTATTCACATAGTGCCGCATCTAGGCATATGCGTGACCTTGTAAAGCCCTGCACCACATTATTCCTGCGTCAGGTATGATGTATGCAGGGTGGGCGTTCCCACGCAACTAAGCCTCAAGGCAGTAGAACAGACTTGGTGGAATGCAATCAAAACAGAGACATTCAACAATACTCTGCCTTCTCTAATAGAATTGGACTAAGTGAAAAGCACTAGAGTGACTCTTTTTTGGCTTCATTAATTAAATATGGCACACTTATTCATATGTTTCATTGGAAGCCCTCTGTCATTTTGAATGCAAGGAAGTGCCTTAATTAATAAGGGGAATGCTGAATGCAACTCTGTAAGAAAGTGGGTTATTGGTAGGTGCGGTATTCACCCTCAGCTATCAATAATAGCACAATCACGAATAGGTCAAGTCTCAGTAAATAAATTTTTGTTCAACCCTTGGTTGCTTAGCAAACAAGCAGTCAGGCTTAACTTAGGAGACAGGTATGTGTAAAACATTTAATACCACCAAAACATAAATAAGTGAAAGACACAACACAATAAAAATCCAACACCGATTCATAAAAATAGAAAACATTGTATCTATTAAAATAACACCAAAACAACATCAATCCAATGTAGGGAACGTGGAGATATGAATTTTTAAATATTAAACCAAGAATTGTGCATTCTAGCATCAAAAAGCTGAAAGCATCACTTACGGCTATCTGGTTGCACACAGTTAAAGTTTTGGTGGGAGAGGTTGAGGGCTAGATCCCAGGAAAAAGTTCACCTTCAGACCTAGGGGCCGATTCCGATTCTGGCCGGAAAACATACCAACCGACTCGGTACGGGAATTTAGTTCGACCGACACGTACCCGCGCTGCCGACCCGTGTAGTACGATGAAATGCATGTGAATCACGACCGACTCGTACGGAACACAAGCCGAACAACCGAACCGCACAGAAACCAGCTATCCGGCCGGGAAACCACGCGAATCGAACCGACCGACACGCACCAGGAATGAACCCGACCGAAACGTACCCGCGAACTCCGACCCGCGCAGTACGATGCAATGCGTGGAAAACCAGACCGAGTCACACGGAGCCCAAGCCGTACGACCGACACGCATACAAAACCCAGCCGAAGCACCCAAATACTCCGCGACCGACGCGTACGCCGCACATGAAACCTAGCAGAAACACAGCGTGAATGACTCGGAGAAGCTCGCACGAGACAACTGCAGCATCCTACTCGGTCAGAAGAACGTCTCCTACATGCACAAAAAACACAAAGGGAAAAACACAAAAAAAAGGGCCAAACAAGCAATGACAAAGCCAATAAATACTGGGCTGAAAAAACGTGGAACAAAGACACACCCCCAACTCCACCCATATAAAGGCCACAAATCCCTACCATGATCCTTTGCAAATTCAACTGACCTGCCAGCACAGAACACCATCACACAGCAACCACAGACACACTCACAACTCATCCATCACACAAGCCACACACCATTACCACCTCACAAACAGCACCCTCACATACACCCAGCAAAACCTACACTCACCCACCCTCACTTGCACACCCACACACACATCAATCCCCACCACCACCCATCACCATGCCCCCAAAGAAGAATCCAACGTTCCTAGACAGCGAATTGGAAGTCCTGGTAGATGAGATCCTCAGGGTAGAGCCACAGTTGTTTGGTACATTGGTCCAACAGACCCCCATGTAGCAGAAAACCAAGATGTGGGAGAGGATCGTCGACTGGGTGAACGCACAATCACCATGTTTGCGCACAAAGGAAGACATCCAGAACAGGTGGTATGATGTGCGCAGGAGGGTCAAGGACCTACTAAAGAAGGATTACATCTTGAGTCAGCGCACCGGCAGTGGCCCTCCTGCCAAACCACTATACCTCAGGCCCTGGGAGGAGAAGGTGCGGGCCATCCTACCACCAGTGAGCGTATATGGACTATCAAACATCCCAGAGCCTGGTGAGTACACAACCAATATACACAATATTGTGTGACAATACACACACATCACTGTCAAGGGGATAGTCAAACCATGCACCCTTAGCAAATCCACAGCAACCAAAAGATAATCATCCCAAGATGTGTATGTTAGTCAGATAAACACAATACATGCCATCTCATAGTGATATGTAACTGTGTCATGACATGTACAAACCCAACAACAAATAGAGCTAGGCAGTGGCACAAATCTAACCATCAAACACAGTCAGATATTTTGCCACCACTAGAACACCACCTCACAGGGAAGCTCACTGAAAGGAAGGAATTCTGTGTATGCTGGTGAAGTCAGTGTAGCCAATAGCATGATGGGAGTTGTAGTCACAGATATTGGTCACCCTCACAATTGGCCCATCAACACCACTCTGAACCATGCTCACATCACAGGGAGTGGAAAACAACTGACAAGATGGCTGACACTGGGTACTGCTATGGGGAGCACAAGGCCCTGCTGGGAACTGTGCAACAACCAACAGCAGGACACCACTGACTGACATCCTGAAAGCCAACTTGCACTCCCTGCAATGGAAGCACGTTCCATGGTGGGATATCTGGCAGGGTGGGAAGGAGGACTGACACCTCTGACCATAGTTACAAGCAGCTTTTCTCACACACCCCCTTAACACAAACTCCACACAACTCACCTGGGAGAATGCAATGCCTCACACTCTAATTAAATATCCCACAAAGAACCACCACCCTGGGTCATGCTGTGTGAAGCACAGGGACACTCTTGGGACTTGTAGCCAAACAAACGCCAGGACAACACTGTCAGCCATCCTGTCAGCACAGGCACACTACCCCACAGGGAAGCTGAGTCAAAAGGAAGGAAGTATGGGCATGCTGGGAAGGGGGCTGTAGGCAATAGCATGATGGGAGTGGTAGTCACAGCTCAACATCCCCCACCCACATGGCCCAGCAAGCTCACACTGAAGCATGCACACCTCACAGGGAGTGGAAAAGAACCGACAAGATGGCTGAAACTGGGTACTGCTGTGTGGAGCACAAGGCCCTGCTGGGAACTGGGCACCACCAAACAACAGGACCACACTGTCAGCCATCTTGCCATTGCTGTCACACTCACACACAGTGAAGTCCACTCAAAAGGAAGGAAGTATGGGCATGCTGGGAAGGGGGGTGTAGGCAATAGCATGATGGGAGTGGTAGTCACAGCTCAACATCCCCCACCCACATGGCCCAGGAAGCTTACACTGAAGCATGCACACCTCACAGGGAGTGGAAAACAACTGACAAGATGGCTGAAACTGGGTACTGCTGTGTGGAGCACAAGGCCCTGCTGGGAACTGGGCACCAACAAACAACAGGACCACACTGTCAGCCATCTTGCCATTGCTGTCACACTCACACACAGTGAAGTCCACTCAAAAGGAAGGAAGTATGGGCATGCTGGGAAGGGGGGTGTAGGCAATAGCATGATGGTAGTGGTAGTCACAGCTCAACATCCCCCACCCACATGGCCCAGCAAGCTTACACTGAAGCATGCACACCTCACAGGGAGTGGAAAACAACTGACAAGATGGCTGAAACTGGGTACTGCTGTGTGGAGCACAAGGCCCTGCTGGGAACTGGGCACCAACCAACAGCAGGACACCACTGACTGACATCCTGAGAGTCAACCTGCACCCACTGCAAGGGCGGCATGCTTCATGGTGGGATAACTGGGCTGGGGGGAGAAGGAGGGCCGGATGTCCACCAAATACAACCAATGCTGGCCATGCACACACCTCAACATTCACATTGAAATGCTTCAGGTTGGCAGGACAATGTGCTACACCAATATCAACCTCTGACTGTGACAACTTAGGACAATGCAATGTACAGGGCCGCATCCAGAGGTACAGTCACAACTGTCAGGTGTGTGAACCATTGATGCCCGTAGAAACATAACATACATTGTGTGTCTCTTCCAAAAACAGGTGATGATGGGGACACAGCAGCAGACGATGAGGAGTCCCTGTCCCAGGCTCCGGGGGACACTGAGCTCTCTGGTGTGGAACAGCCTCTGCCCTCCTCGGATGGCGAAGACCTACCTGGCCCCTCTGGTGTGAGTCATCATGCAGCACCAGCAGGACCAACATCTGCACCCCCTGCACCCACCCCTCCAACAACTGCCAACACACAGTCCACCCCCGCCAACACGGACAGACCAAGGACCACCGATGACAACAGCACAGGGACCCCGGCCCAATGTGGAGCAACGGACAATGACCCCAGTAACAACCTCCAAGTGGGCCTACGGTCACCTGTGCGTGCCACCGCAGGTCCCGCCTGTGTCGCCAGGGGTGGTGGGAGGGGTGGTAGACATAGGTCGCTGTTTGCAGAGGGGTCTGGACTGCATGATGACCCACAACTGGCACGCATTGCTGATGCGTACCAGAATAGCACCGGAGAGGTCAGCCAGGTAGTGGGGATCCTCAAGGACATTCAACAGCAGCAGGCTGCCCATCATGCCCGCTTGGACTCACACATGTCCCGTGTGGAGACACACATGTCCCGTGTGGAGACACACATGTCTGGCATGGAGTCCAAGTGGGACACATTGGAAGAACTGACAGCTGTGCAGAGGGACATATTGACATGCCTCCGCCAGATTAGCACCAACATGGCCACACCTCCCTGTGTGCCCACAACATCTGGTGCTGCAACAACTGCAACTGCCACAGGGAGGGAGGAGGACTCTGGCGGAGAGTCCCCTGCACCGCAGCAGCCTGCACGTGCGGGTCCCCCCCCAAAGAAGAGGGGTCGTCCGAGGAAGGAAAACTGAGAGGCCGATGGCCATGTACATCCCCCAGGAACCCAACACCTGTTCTGGAAATTCTCCTTTGTGTGCAAACTGTTCACCCTGTCGAATGCAACCCAACTCTCCCACATGACATGGGGAGTTTAAGTTGGACCAATGTATCAGATGACTGTGGACTTTACTCAGGACATTTCTGCTACCAAGACTTCCAACTCATCTGGGAACTTTGGATTACAATCCCAATGTACAGCACCCACCATCCTGTGCACTATCCTCACACATGTATGTAAATAAACTCACTAATACACCATACTTGCCTCTGTTGTAATTCCAACGTGGTTTCTGTCATGGAGATGATGATCTGCTAAATGACACTGTGCATGCTAACTGCTACAGCAAGTTCAACACCGTCATGTGAGTCATGGCGACGTGACACATATGAGCGAGACACACCACTAGGGCTACACAACACATACACACCAGGGCCATCTGACTCATCGCCTACACTGATGTTGCCAGGAAATACAGTGGAATGCACAGACACCACACCTATTCAGAGTCTGTGTTAACTAGCCCACAGGTGCAGTAAGCAAATGTCAGTCAGATGTGTGACCACAGACAACGCACATCCCAAAGTGAAGCACAGGTTTATTACACATTTGCAACATGTTGTTTGCACTACAGATACAAGGTAATCCCACGTGGCAGTGGCCACACAGTCAACAAGTGTAGAAGAAATAAAGTCCAGGGGTGTCTGGCACATCACCTGTAGGGAAACGACTGCTTCCACCCTGGAAGTTGAATCATGGTGTCGGGGGATCACAGTTGACCAAACAACTCTGAAAGTACCCTGTGAAGGCAGACATGACACACAGTCAAAAGCACTGAAGAACAGGACAGAACTGCAATACTCATGCCCAATACATGTCACAAGATACCTACACAAAACCAAGTTAGCATGTCAACACTGTTGGGGAGTACAGACTACCTGTAAGGACACATCGCTGCACGCTTCCAGTCAAGTAGCACATGGCCACACTCAAACAGCACCAGAGCACCACCAACACATATCACGCAAACTCACATCATTGACATGACATCTCTGGATACTCACATTCAGCTGAAGAAGTTGGTGATGAGCTGTGTGCGGACATCACCCTCAACATCATCATCATCACTGGCACCGTGGCCCAGGCCAGGATCCTCCACAGGTGGCGGATGTTGGTCATCGTCATCCAGGATGAGAGGCAACTCCTTCCGCACTGCCAGGTTGTGTAGCATGCAGCACCTTTGCTGGGGCATATGGGAGGGCCCCTCCTGTCTTGTCCAGGCAGCGAAAGCGGCTCTTCAGGAGACCAAATGTCCGCTCGATCACTCTCCTGGTCCGACCATGTGCCTCATTGTAGCGCATCTGGGCTGGTGTAACAGGGTTCCTGAGGGGTGTCAGCAACCACGGCATGTTGGGGTATCCCGAGTCACCTACATACAGACAATTGCACATTAGCTGAGTTGGAAAAGAGGGTGGAATACAACATTGCAGAACACACACAATGGTACAAAGTCAGTACACACCGACAAGCCAGGCACGCTGGTTCTGCATCTGTGACATCATCCTCGGGATGTGACTACTCCTCATCACGTAGGCATCGTGTGCAGAACCGGGGAAACGGGCACACACGTGTGAGATGCTCATATCTGCAAGACATACCACCAGAGCATTGACCGAATGGTAATGTTTCCTGTTCCTGTATGCCTGCTCATGTGCCTGTGGTGGGACCAAAGCCACATGTGTCCCATCAATGGAGCCAATGACATGCGGCATCCTCCCCAGGGCATAGAAGTCACTCTTGACGTCAGTGAGTTGTTGACGTTTAGGGAAATAGATGTACTGGTTCAGGTATCTCAACATTGCCTCCAAAACATTGCATAGCACACGGCTGAACATGGTCTGTGACATCCCACCGGCAGACGCCACAGTGTGTTGAAAGGTACCGGTGGCAAAGAAGTGTAGGGCTGCCATCACCTTCACCTTGCGGGTCAGCGCTATAGGGTATGGCCGGCCAGGTTCCAAATGTGGGGCCAACCGCACCCCCAATTCCTCAATCAGCGGCCTGTTGAAGTGGTACCGTCGGATGCAGTCCCGTTCAACCATCGTTGCAAGGTCAGGGAATGGTCTATGGACAGCTGGTGCCCTGCTGTGCATAGGTGAAGAAAGAAAGATTGTCAGTCACCCCACATATGTGGCATAGACCATACTCAATATCACATGATACATCATTACGAGACACAAGTACCTGATGTGTGTGCCGTTCTGTAAGGACATACATGCCACCTACATGGGCAACATCTAACATCACAGTTCAACATGTGTTGACAACAAGTTCCAGGTTGTGCTATGGGATATCATTAGGCTGTGTCACAGTACCCATGTACTGCTGTCATGTTCCAAACACACACCACAGTGACATGTGAGGACAGATGTGCCCCAGGCATCACAGCTCATTGACAGGTAGATTCCCAGGGACCCTGTATTGCCATATGGACACTGGCATGACATGGCGTATCATGAATACACCACAGCAAAACAACCATGACCCCCACAGGTAGTGGTCCCTGTTGCCTCTGCAGGACAGACATGGACGTCTGTGACACACACACACGCACAACATCAAAGTCCATGCACAAACAACGTGGATGTGGAGACTGTCTCCCATTGTGCACATGGAATCAGAGACATTGTAAACACAACATGCACACAGACTGTGGAGGGCCATCACTATTGTGGCAATGGGTCACCCTGTGACGTACATACCTTCCCACATGGGACTCAGGGGGTATGTGACATGACATACACATACACAACCTGGAAATGTGACCACGCCACATGCTCTGAAATGAACAGTTGCACATCACAGTGGTCATGTGCACAACACACAAAGGATTCTGTCCCCATGAACACGTGCACAGCCTGGGAGTGGCTGCCCCCAAGTGCCACCAAAAAAACCACATGTTGACCCCCATACACAGAAAAGGTAATGCAGCCTTACATGCCTTAGGATACAGTGTGGACAGGCTGTGGTGTTGTAGGTGTGCCCCTGAGTCCCTGGAAAGTAAATGTGGCTGGCATACGTTCACCTGTGACAGGCATGGTGACATATGCGAGTGACTTGTACAGGGACGCGTTGTACAGCAATGGTCCGATCGGTGCGCACGCATTGGCCATTGCATATGATGTGAGCGGGTACGCGTTGTACAGCAATGGTCCGATCGGTGCGCACGCATTGGCCATTGCATATGATGTGAGCGGGTACGCGTTGTACAGCAATGGTCCGATCGATGCGCACGCATTGGCCATTGCATATGATGTGAACGGGTAAGCGTTGTACAGCAATGGTCCGATCGGTGCGCACGCATTGGCCATTGCATATGATGTGAGCGGGTACGCGTTGTACAGCAATGGTCCGATCGGTGCGCACGCATTGGCCATTGCATATGATGTGAGCGGGTACGTGTTGTACAGCAATGGTCCGATCGGTGCGCACGCATTGGCCATTGCATATGATGTGAGCGGGTACGCGTTGTACAGCAATGGTCCGATCGGTGCGCACGCATTAGCCATTGCATATGATGTGAGCGGGTACGCGTTGTACAGCAATGGTCCGATCGGTGCGCACGCATTGGCCATTGCATATGATGTGAGCGGGTACGCGTTGTACAGCAATGGACCGATCGGTGCGCATGCATTGGCTAGGGCATGGCATGGCAACGGACACGTTTTCGAAGCTTGAACTAGTCTGATGCAGTGAATTCAGTTGGCCAGCCACAACAATGTTGCAAATTCATGGGTGTCATGAAGTTGAACTTTTGAAGGATGCTGTGGGCGTGTATAAGTGGTGCAATTCCATGGATTGGCCAGATTCAGAAGATGCAAATGACTTGGACCTATCACTTTGGACACATGGGACAGGTCTGCCTCTGCAGCACACATATAATGCTGGCTGTTCCCCTGACAGCTCACTTGCCTGCACTACATGCTCCAGGACGACATCTGCCACCAACACTGCTGCTGTCTCTGCATCCTCTGGCTACTGCAATGGCACGTACTGTGGAGAGAGCCCCAGCCTTCAGCACTGAGGAGAACCAGGCCCTGCTGGACAGCCTCCTTCCACAGTACAGCAAGTTGTATGGGAAACCAAGGGAGCAGGTGAGTGTGCTGTCCACTATACTCAAAAAGATAGAAATTCTCTACCTGAAATATTCTATACGTGCAACAAGTCACAGATATTAGAGAACCAGTGCGAAAAGAAATATAAAATAAGAAGTGGTGAACCAAAACAAAGAGAAAAAATATGATGAAAAAAGTTTATTCAAATTCAGAGTTATAAAAATTCAATATCATATCATGATAAATATAGATATAAATATAAATATCCAAGCGTATCCCACAAACAAAATCACTCAAACTTCAGACATACCTTCTCATGTATTTGCATTCTCACACACCTACCAAGATCACACATTCACTCTAATGTTGTCACAATATAAAAAATGGAAAATGGAGATCCCCCAAGCAAATTCATAAAGAGGATACAGAAAAAATGATATTGTTACGAGGCCAATGCCACATAAAGAGACAGATAACACATTTCAAAATAAATCAGAAAATATAATTAACATAATTAGATAACACATGTTCAAAGATTATATTTTTAAGAAAACATAAGTGGGGGGGTTTTCCATATTACAATGCATTAACAGATGGAATCCAGCGCCGACGCGCGTTTCGGTTTGAACCCCTATGTGGGCATCACCTTCTTCAGGGCGACAAAATCAATACAGAAAAACGAAGTGGGATGAGCCTTGACCGCAGAAACACTTTAAATGCGTACTGAAAAGTGCCTGTACAGGTTAAATAATGAGGAGCCGGTAAACGTGAGGCAATTCAAATGTGAAAAACTTCTGAATTCGCAACCGCAATGAGTGTCAGTTCTAATAGAGTGGAGACAAAGCCAAAAACAGTGCTGCAACTTGATGGAAATAATCCCTCGTCGAACGAAGTGAAAGAAACTAGTCGGAGTGACCAGGATGTGGTCAGGTTATTTTTAAAAGACAACAGGGTCCCAAGGAAAGCGTCCACTGTGGTCCCAGATCAGTTCTGAGGGCCACAAAGTAACGTCTGCGCCAGCGGACAGCTGGCTCCGTGATAGGGGTTGCAGAGGGTAAAAGGCAGCATGTGGGAAGCTCCGTGCTCGAGGAGTCAAGAGGTGTATCAGGCAGGCAGCATGCTGACCATGACGATGTGAAAGCTACTAGAGTGTGCTGTCCACTGCCTTACTAAATGTGCATGTTGTCTGACTAGCAAGACTTCCAGTGTGCACACCACTGGCTAGCATGTTCACTGAGTAGTTCTCACCCCCCAAAGTGTGTAGTTACATGCACTGAACAGGTATAGTGCAGTAACAGTGCATTCCAACAAGGTTTTACTTCCCAGGCAATGATACCATTTAGTAACTGCTGGCAAACTGTTCATAGCCATAGTTGCACTGCCTGTGTACATCATATGCCCCTGTGATTGAGACATGCATATCCAACTGTGTGATGCACGGATATGTTGCATGTGTAGTAATGGCCTTTTTCACTTTGTCATCCTCACAGGTTGATGCCCACCAGAAGCAGGAGATCTGGCTGACCATCATCCGGGCAGTACGATCCGTGGGGGACTACAAGCGCCGGATCCGCAACTGCCAGAAGAGGTGGCAGGACCTTCGGGGCTGGACCCGGAGGATCGCAAGGGTCCAGCTGAAGCTGTCACCTCCTCGCAGGAGGGGCGGACACCGGACCCTGACCCCCCACATGCACCGGATCCTGGTGGTGGTCTTCCCTGACCTGGATGGGCAGCTGAAGGCCAGACAGGAGCAAGAAGGGGGTGAGTCCATGACTGCACTGTGAACTTTGTCTGACATGCTATGTGCCCTACTCTGGCCTGGTTAAACCTCCACAGTACATCAGTCTTGTGGTCCAGGACCCATGTCCCTCAATTGTGACATGCCCACTCCTCATCTGATACCCAGGTGTGGCCCTTACAGTCTGGAAATTGTGTCACTTGGGCACTGTGTCCTTGCATTTTGCTTAGCTCAGGGTGGGGGACAGCATTTGTTACCGTACCTTTGTGGTGGGCTTCATGGGTGGGTCAATTGCTTACACAATGCCTGAGTTCTGACATGTAATCTGCGTGTAACTTTGATATGTGTTCCAATTGCTGATCTGACTCACCACATGTGCCTGGGGTATTTGGCACACCCCCATGCTGCGGGTGGGAACAATGTTTGGGCCTCTGGAGTATGTATATCAAGTGTGTCACACATGCTTAGCCACCTGCCTACTGTCCAGGGCTCATCCCTCTTTTACGTGGAGCAGGACAGTCATGCCTACTCCAGGGCATACAATACACTCTGTACTCCCACTCCCATGTATCAGCTGACACGTTGTGCTCAGTGAAATGTTCCCTCAGGTGTCTGCCTCTGTGTCATTGTGCTGTGGCTTCGTTGTCAGGACTACTGGGGTGTTTATCGGTTAGGGCTCAGCATGCCATCTGAGATGTGACCATGAGAGACGATACTTGTGTGACATATAGGTGTTTGATCACTTGACTGTGCAGACTGGTGCATGCGACTGAGAAGTTCAGGCAGCTGTTTCTCATTCACAGCCGACTGTGAGGTGCTCAGGTTCAGAGAGTTGTGTTTCATGTCTCCCATATGTCCAATTGGTATGACGTGGACAAATAAGAGCTCAGATGATGTTGTGTGTGGGGGATGGACATGTGCACTTGTCAGCTACAGAACTTGCATTCCCCATGACCTAGGATTGTGACACAGTGCAGACTGTTGTTGGCTGGCTGCCCTGCCCATGTGACTGGAGACAGTGATATATGACTTTGCAGGCATGCCTGTGCCATGGCATTAAACTTCCTAAAAGTGATCCTGCAGGGGAGTGACATGTGCAACATGCACCCCATTGTGGCATTGACTATGAGGACATGGGTGCATCATGGTGTCTGGTGCTGGTATGCATCACATGCATTACAAATTAGACTCTGGCCATCCCTTTATCCGGACACCTGTACTGACTCAGTGGCAAGAGATGTGATGTGTGCATGTTCACAAACTTCACCGTGTTCTCTGCAATGTCCAACAACTGGGTAGGTGGTGCATGTGTCCACACTGGGGTATTACCATCCGACAGGCACCATACAGATGGGTGCAAGCTGTTTGAGGGTAAATGGGTGGTCACACCCTTCTGCTTACCGGCTCATGAGAGCACGACCCGCACTCTGCTCGTTCACTTGAAAAGAAGGAACAACGGTGTGAAATACAGTGGCACTTCATTAAGCAATTCAGTAACACCGAGAACTGTTCATTTAATGCTGCTCGTCAACACATGAGCAGGATGAAGATGAAAGCATCAACAAGATTACAAATCATATTTTAAGTGAAGCACAAAGATCTATGTAACTATCTATCAGTGAGCTACAGCCTATGGGGCAAGTCTTAAAAGAGGGATCATGAATAGGCAAGCGCCTAGAAGGCAAATCTTAAATGAGAGAGCAAGAACCATCCAAGGCTACACAATTTAAGCTAGGATAAATACAATGAATTGGGTGTGGATGAGCTAAATTAGAGAGGCTGACAAAGCCAAAAGGCTAGAAATCAGAAAAGAGCATTACCACCTTGAGAGTAGAAGTTCTAGGCCCAAGATCAGGAGAACGGCCGACCGGGAACCCTCACCATGCAATGCACTGGTATGAAGAGTTCAGGGCGTGGACATGGGTGCAAACCTTTTATATGGCTTAATGCAGAACTCCTACCCACAGTTGACGTGGGCCCTGACGTGGGTCCTTGACCGCACGCTTACAGTAACTGTGGAAAGTTTTTTGAAGAACAGAGAAGTGGTATCATGGTGAAAACAGGGGCTTTTAGCAGGTGGTCGGTGCTCTTGACCGCAAACATAAGAAAAAGATAACTTTTACCGTAAGATGCTCAGGAATTAAGATTTTATATATTATTTCTCTGTCACGTAGCCGCCTTTTCAGTTTCTGTTGAGCAAGCGTGGAAAGTTTCATGAGTTAAAATATTGCAAACATTGCTTGTGAAAGAGCAAGATGTACCAGCAGAGTGTCACGTACGTGTGGGCTAACCTTATTCTTGTGACTGTGGAAATTTACAGGGGGGGGGGGCTGGTGCCGCGGTGGATGGCACAGGTCCCTGCTGTCAGGTCAGAAAGGCCTACAAGATTGGTTGTATTAAAAATGATAGCAAGAGGCAGTGGCCTCTTGGGCCTACATGTGTGTGTGCATCTAAGGAGGTGGGCTTGGGCCTAAGTGTATGTATCTAAGGGGGTGTGGACCACTGTGAGGGCTTGGGCCTAAGTATATGTATCTAAGGGGGTGTGAACCACTGTGACAGGTACTAAAAGGCTAAAAGAAAAATGGACAACTTAGGTCATCTATCAGGGCCTGACTGGTGGGGCCTATATGGGAGTGCCATGTTTCATGGGCAGAGCAGAAAGGTACATGGGTCTGTGTTATATGGTAGAACAGAACCCTACTTCAAAGGCCAGGAGGGGTGTGAATGCCATGGTTGACCATCAGACTGACAATTGGCTTCTCCTAATCTGTGTGAGCACTTTTGGCAATGATCAACTAAGGATGCCAGGGCTTGCTCTGTAATGTGCTGTACTTACTGTGGTGTGTGCGTTCAGTGCAGGTGACTGATGTTTGTCTGTTTCCCTAATTGTTTGCAGATACATCCACGGCCACAGGAGGGGACAGCTCCATGGACCAGGAGGAGCTGCAGAGCCAGACTGGGTCAGCAGCCGATGAGTGGTCGGAGGGACCCAGTGGCACGGAGGGCGAGGGGAGCCACACCGAGGAGTCCTCAGCACCATCCACCTCAGCTGAGGACCACAGCAGCTCGGAGGTTGACTCCCTTGTGGAGGCGGGTGTCAGCAGCCACTACACCCCAGCTAGTATGGCTGGCCCCGCCACCACCACCACCACCGCCCTCCCATTGGCTCCCATTCCAGAGGTCCGTGGAGGCTCCCGTGATCGGGAGCGTGTCTCCTTCGTGCCAGGCACCGCACCCCCTGCCCCTGTGTCCCCTGCTGCCCTGAGTGAGGAGTCTGTGTACTTACTTCGCCAGCTCCATGTAGGGCAGACAGCAATGCTGAGTGTCCTCCATGCACACAACACTCTGTTGACACAGCTGGTGTCGTTCATGGAGGGCATCTCATCGGGCATGTCTGCACTACAGAGGAGCAATAAGTCCATGGACTCCTCCCTGACAGCAGCAGTGTCCCTCCTCCAACAGTCCCTCACCCCTCCTACCTCTGCCCCATCCACACTTCCTGGCACCCTACCTGTCCCAAGCACATGCACACCTGCACAATCACACAAACACACAGACACGAGCAGCACAGAAACACCCAAAACAAAGGCAAAACATGCACGCAAGCATCCTCAGGGGACTGATACCACACCCACAGGGGATGGGGAACAGACACACACACAGGCATCCACAGTCACTCCGCAGTCCTCCAAATCCTCTCCCTCCAAGACCCCTTCCCTTGCCTCACCTGCAACCCCACCTAAAAAGCAGCTCTTCCTCTGTGACCTCGGCCTCTTCTCCTCCGATCCAGCTGATCCAGCATACAGGGGGAAGAGGAAGTCCACCCACACAGAGGGGAGTGGCCCTCACCCCCGGACACCCTCCCCCAGGCACAGACAGACTAAGGCCCCCACACGTAAGTCCCCCCGGTCCCGGAAGAGCAAGACCCCGCCACCGCCCTGCAGCTCAACCACACAGTCTCCTTCCTCCATCCCTCAGGCCCCCACAACACAGGTTCCCCTACCACACCCTGGCCCAGGTTCCCCCACCCACAGATACACCATCCCCAAAATGATCCGGCCTTCTCCCCCTACCACTTGCTCTTCCAGCCTCACACCCCCCGCTGCACATGTTTGTGCCACTGGTGTGGAGACCGTGTCCTCCCCCTCTGTCCTGCCCACCTTACCTGAACCCCATTCTACTCCCCTGGAGTTAGGCACTGCAGTGGAGTCCACTACCACCCCGTCTGACTTGGGCACTGCAATGGGGAACCTGTCCACTCCATCTGGCCAGCCCACTGCAGTCGTGCCGGCACCCACACCATCTGACTCATGCCCCCCAGTTGTGCCGGCACCCACCATGTCAGACACCTCCACTGCAGTTGTCAGTGACTCTCCAGCACCAGCCACCCCTTCCCTGCCTCCTTCTGGTGAGCCCTGATCCTGTCCCTGAGGTGCCTGGCCTGCCCCCCTGTATGCCCCTCCGAGGGGAATGTCCCTGGTCCGTAGCAGTGCAGGCAAGCAAAGTGTGACATCTGCCACTGTCACCCTGTTCGGACTTTACTGTTGGACTGGCCATTGGCCTTTGTCTTTTTCTGGACTTTCTATTTCACACCCATATGCTGAATAAAGCTCCTTTCTGTTCTCTGGTGGTTTTGCTTCAGATGTACATGATGTTGATGATGCTAACCATGCCCTTGCTGCAGTGATGGTGATTTTTGATATCATGAAAATGAAGTGTTACTGTGCAGGTCCCCATGTGGTCCAGGGGGAATGTGTCCTATCCTGGTGTGTAGCCATGTCATCCGTTGCAGCAATATGAGGGTGTCATGTTTTCAATATTTGCCAATGGGATTTCCTACATTTATTTGCAATATCACATCTGTGGCTTACACCCCTGCACATCAGTTGTGCTTGCCATTGTTCAATTTGTCTATTTCCCTGACTGTGTGACCATCTCCACTGGACATGCAAGTTTGGGCATCAATGGGGAAGGACTCATCTGTGTTATCAGTGCAACTTGCTATACATATGTGTTGGATCTGTGCAGATGATTTCGGTGACACTCCCATGATCAGGCTGATGTGACGAGAGCCTTCATTTTGTGCTAATTGTTGACTGAGTGACCAAGTGTTCTGCTGACATGATAGAGCCCTGCAGAGACAACGTATGGCACAGCTTTCCTTACACAGGAGTGGAGTCCCCTCATGGCAGTGTGTAATTCCGTGACATTGTCTGAGCCCAAGGTGTGTGTTGTGTGAGCATGTCTGTGAGTGTTCACTTCCATTTTGCTACGCAGGCTGGGATCCCTAGTGATGTTCCTGTTTGTGATGCTTGCTGAGTTGACCTATGTTCCCCCAAACTCTTCGCCCTGGGTTCTCTGGGATGTGGGTGCATGGCACATTACTGGTCATCAGGGTGTCATCCATAGGTGTGTTTGCTGTCAGGGCTGAATTTGTGGGCAAATGCAGATGAGACACAGTCAGGATTCCCCTTGGCACTTGTTGGTTACACAAGTCATGTAATTTACAGTTTGTGTTAGCTTTCAGTGATTGTGACACGTTGTGTGTGTGACTGCTGCCACTCCTCAGGGTCAGAGTTGCAATGTTGGAAGTTGTCTATGTGTGTTCTTTGTGGGTCACCTTGACTTCTTCATTGGTGTGTGTCTGTGTCCGGGATCCCATTGATTGTGGTGGATTTCACGTCATGCCCATGTACGGCGTACTGTGCAGTGTGTCAGACATTCACGAGTCTTGTTGACTGGCCATGTGTGATGGGTTTCTGCACCTTAGTTCCCACCAACCCCCCTGGGATTGTCATGGGTGCATGTGCAATGTCACCAGTCCATGTGAGCTTCACTGCTGCACATTGGTGGAGATCAAGGTGTGTGGTGTTGAGTGTGTGCAAATGAGAGTTGTTGCACGGCTAGACCCCTACCTCCATGTTGGCCTTGGCTGACAGGCCTTGCAGATTGATTTGTGCTTGTGTAGGTGTGATGGTAGTTTGTTGCTCAGGACACATGACTGTGGTTCACAGTGTGAACGACATCTAGCTTTGTCATCACAGTGGGATTATCATGCAGGCCAGGGTCACCACAATGTGGGGTCCCTGGGGGTAGTGCTGTGGTGGGTCTGTCTCTTGCTGTGTTATTTGCTGTTCCTACAAGCTTGTGTGATATGTGTAATTTGGGCTCCCTCTCATCTAACAATGCCTGATTGCCCACATAGGGGAATCCGATCCATGAGTTACTTTTGTGTGGCACTGTATACACATCTGTGTAATTGTGATTCAGGCCTCCTCATGTGTTGTGTGGTTGCCTGGGGACACTGGCACACCCCCCATCACCTGTTGTGTTTGATATGCAGTGTGAGGCTGCCTGTTTGTGTTTGTGCATCTGCACCACTGCATTGGCATATCTTTAGTGTGCCATTGGCTGTATGTTGTTTGGTGGCTTTCCCCTGCTGTCCCTGGGACTCCTAGGTCATCAGTCAGCACAATGATCATGCTTTGTATGTCCCATTGCTGCCATGGTATGATATTTGTTCACCCGACATCTACAGTCGCCACAGGATATCTACATTTGTGTGTCCATTGGTGCAGATATGTGGGGCTGCATTATGATGGTCACTTCTGTCATTGTGTTATTGACAAATGTTGACAATGTCAGCCCCCATGGGTGCTGTTTGTCTGCACATGGCCAAAGGTATATCTTATTTGCACTGCACTGTTTGCCTCACCCAATCTATGTTGCTATGGGACATAAGCACTACTATGCCACAGATGTGTTTGTTGTTCTGTGACCAGGAATCATCCATGCTGTTTGGCATTTGCAGCTTTTCCCATGACAACACTTACATTTTGGTCACTGTGATGATGGGGTTTTAGACCCCATTGCCACAATGTTCAGAATGTGCTTCAGCTATGGACCCCACACTTACCTTTTGGTCACTGTGGTGATGGGGGTTTAGACCCCATTGCCACAATGTTCAATTGAGCTTCAGCTATGGACCCCACACTTACATTTTGGTCACTGTGATGATGGGGGTTTAGACCCCATTGCCACAATGTTCAAAATGTGCTTCAGCTATGGACCCCACACTTCACTTTTGGTCACTGTGGTGATGGGGGTTTAGACCCCATTGCCACAATGTTCAATTGGGCTTCAGCTATGGACCCCACACTTACCTTTTGGTCACTGTGATGATGGGGTGTTATACCCCATTCCCACAGTGGTCATGGTCTGCTTGCATTGTGGAGGGCACACACATTTATGTGTGACACATGTGATAGGGGGTCCCATTGTATGCTCAATGTCATGTTCAGTGTTGTAGGCATTTGACACAGACTACACACGCTTGTCATGGTGTTGGGGGGATGTATTTTTCAGACATTCCCATATGCTGGTTGTGTCATGCATTACCCTCCTATGTGTAGGGGTGGTGTGGGTGGTAGGCATCCATCCCCCTATGAGTGGGGATGGTAGTAGTGACAGGCATCCAGCCCCCCCTGAGTAGGGGTGGTGGTAGTGGTAGGCATCCAGCACCCATGAGTAGGGGTGGTGGTAGTGGTAGGCATCCAGGCCCCCATGAGTAGGGGTGGTGGTAGTGGTAGGCTTCCAGGCCCCCCTGAGTAGGGGTGGTGGTAGTGGTAGGCATCCAGGCCCCCCTGAGTAGGGGTGGTGGTAGTGGTAGGCATCCAGGCCCCCATGATTAGGGGTGGTGGTAGTGGTAGGCATCCATCCCCCTATGAGTGGGGATGGTAGTAGTGACAGGCATCCAGGCCCCCATGAGTAGGGATGGTGTTAGTGGTAGGCATCCATCCCCCTATGAGTGGGGATGGTAGTAGTGACAGGCATCCAGGCCCCCCTGAGTAGGGGTGGTGGTGGTGTTAGGCATCCAGGCCCCCCTGAGTAGGGGTGGTGGTAGTGGTAGGCATCCATCCCCCTATGAGTAGGGGTGGTGGTAGTGGTAGGCATCCAGGCCCCCATGAGTAGGGGTGGTGTTAGTGGTAGGCATCCATCCCCCTATGAGTGGGGATGGTAGTAGTGACAGGCATCCAGGCCCCCCTGAGTAGGGGTGGTGGTGGTGGTAGGCATCCAGGCCCCCTGAGTAGGGGTGGTGGTAGTGGTAGGCATCCAGGCCCCCATGAGTAGGGGTGGTGGTAGTGGTAGGCATCCATCCCCCTATGAGTGGGGATGGAAGTAGTGACAGGCATCCAGGCCCCCTGAGTAGGGGTGGTGGTAGTGGTAGGCATCCAGGCCCCCCTGAGTAGGCGTGGTGGTAGTGGTAGGCATCCAGGCCCCCCTGAGTAGGGGTGGTGGTAGGCATCCATCCCCCTATGAGTGGGGATGGTAGTAGTGACAGGCATCCAGGCCCCCCTGAGTAGGGGTGGTGGTAGTGGTAGGCATCCAGGCCCCTATGGGTGTGTATGGCATTGGTGGTAGCCATCCCGCCCCTATGGTTCTGCTGTTGCTAGTGTACGTCATTTATGCATCCCTATGTGTGTGTGACATATGTTGGGTACGTGTCGTTTGTTTGTGTAGTGGGTGTTTGACTTACCGTCTGCGCCGTACGCGTCCGTACCGGTCCCGGTAATAGATGTAGAGTATTGGTAGGACCTGCGCAATGGGATTCATGGATTGTTCATCTCGTTCGGGTTTCTCGTGGCTTCGACTCGTACTCGTCGCTGGCTTGTTCGTCTTGTCGCCGTGGATCGTCTTGTGGCGCGAATCGGAGCTTATGTACAGCTCTCCCGGATGCTCTGACGTGCCGGACGTAGCGACGGGTTCGGCGCGTACGGAGTGCGCATCGTACTAGTCCGACCGGAAGGTGCTGTGTATTTGGTTCCGTGCGACTCGATTCGGCGTTTACGGATCCGGCTCGGGCGGGGAACAGGAGCTGAAATGGGTAAGTACGGCTCGCTCGGAATCTGGGCTGTTATGTGCATCGTACTTGCTCGTTGGGACGACTGTTCGAATCGGTCGGGAAACACGCATTCGGCTGGGTTTTTTTCTGGACGAATAGTGTTAGGTGCGCTTCCGGCCTGAATCGGAATCGGCCCCCTAGTCTTTTTCTTGGAGCTTTTCTTGCGACGAGCCCCTGGGTACCTCGGATACAGAGTTTGATTTGACTGCGATGGCCTACTGCAGCGCAATGCCTTGGTGAGCCTCTGGAAGTTTATGTTGTCAACGTCAATGGTGAGGAATTCCGGGGCTTCTAGCGAGACAGACCAGCAGGGTCAGGCTGATTCCCGAGTTAATGACGGCGGCTTGACTCTCGATGTTGAGACGGTCTCCTCCTGGAGCTTTTCTGCAAAACTTTGCAGAAAGTTTCTAAACTTTGAGTTGTTGCAGTTTCTGGGTTCCTTTGGGGAAATCAAGGGTCCAGTGCCACCAGCCAAGGGTTCAGAGACTCTGAGTTACCTCTTGGGGGATAGGACTTAATTTCCCACAATGCCGCTGTACAGTCAAGGAAAAATCCAGCTGCAACTGGTCAGCTCGGGTGATCCTCGCTTTGGCTTGGCAGGTGACATCTTCCAGACCTGTTGTGCCTGTTGCTGACCAAGGAGTCCACTCCTTTTCCTTTGAGCCAGACACAATCCTTTCTTTGTGCAGCAAGTGCAGTCCTTCTGAGTGCAAGCCTTCTGTGGTGCAGTCGAAGGGTCCAGCAGAGCAGTCCTTCTTCTTCTGATATTCCAGGCAGTGATCTGAGGAACTCAAAGAGCTCTCCCATATTTATCATTCATTCTGGGCTTGGCAGGAGGACGGCACTGTATCCAATAGGGGTAAAGCTACCTCCCTCTGCCATGATCACTTCCTGTGAAGTGTGGCATATTTTTGACCCAGAATGCACTGTTCTCTCAAAAATCCAGTGTTCCTGTTGTGTTTTTCTGTGTGACCCAACCCAGAGATGTGTCTAACTTCTGACTACACTCCCATTCCTGTCCATCTCCTAATCGAATTAGGGGGACTACCATCTGACTGGAGATCAAGGAAGTAGGGGCTGCCTGGGTCCTATGACATATGTTCTCCTGGCTTTGAAGTCCAGTTTATCTCTTCAGCCATTTTCTTCCCCCATGGCTTCTCCAGGAAGCAAATCTCCTCCCACCAAATGGATGTATTGTTTCAGCTCCCGGCCTCTTCCCACCTACTCGTGGAGCAGCTTGGCTCAGGCTGTAAAAGTCTGACTAATCGGAACAGGCTGTTACAGGGCTGCTTTAGGCAACTTCAGGATAGTAAGTTCTAAAACGGCTTTCATGTAATAGTTATAACAAATCCAACCTTGGCAAGTTGTTGAATTTATTGTAACCAACAATTTGATACTTTGGATGACATGTCTAGCTAGCTCTAATCAAAAGTTAGACTTTATTAAGTTTATTAACACCTTCCCATGTTAGCCTATAAAGCTAGCAGCACTACAATAGTAAAAATTATGTTGGCAGTTTCTCCCTACCAGGGCATATAAAAAGTATTTTATATTATCCCTGATTTTTGTAACAAGGCACCCTACGCCTGCGGCACATAGGACACACCTTAGGAGTGACTTATAAGTCATACAAAAGTCGTTTTGGACTTTGAAGTACTTTTAATTTCACAGTGGAATTTGGGGGCGCTGAAGAGGTGTTGCTTGCCCCCTAAAGGTACAGGCCCATAGAACAACCATATATTGCATTGGGCCATGTACCCCGGCTTAAAACAGTGGTAGACTGAGGAGGCAAGTACACAGCTGTTGGTGGCGGCTCCTGGGTTGGCACATTATGGTTCATCCTAATGTTATTATGCCTGCAGGGAACAGCGCCGCACACATGGAGGTTCGGGAAAGTGATCAACTTCCCCCACTGCCGGACCGAGGCCTTGAATTGCACACATCGACTATTCTGGAAGCCATAAAAGTGACCAAGATGGCTTATGAGGTCAAAATCGAATCAGTCTGTCAGGAGGTGAACTTGCTTAGGGCATAAAAAACTGGCAGACAGAGTAGCGGAATCGGAAAGCACTGTGACCTAGGTCACAGAAGCAGAAACCACTGGTGCCCAAGTCCACCCAACGGTGATGGAGAACAGCACCCGCCTGTGGATTCTAGAGGGAGAAGTGGCTGTGCTCATGGACAAACTGAATGTTTCAAGGGCCACTCCTGTCCCGTCGCAATAATGTCCATGTGATGGAGGCCCCAGAAAAGAATGAGGGCACCAGTGCTGAACTTTACATTGAGGAGTGGTTTGCTTCGGTGGTGTTGCAGGGGGAAACCTCAAAGTGGTTCTCGGTGGAGAGGGCTCACATGGTGCCCGGGTGGCCACGTCTTCCTAGGGCTATGCCATGACCCATGGTAACCAGGTTGTTGAACTTCAGGGACAGGGATGCCATAGTACAGGTGGCATGAACCCATGACCCATGGACGGTGCTCAGGCAAACATCTGCAGTCCAATAACAAAGGGAAGCCTTTTGGTCAGTTAAACAACAACTCCGCAAGTTGGATGTCTGATATGCTCTCCTTTTCCCAGCAAGGCTCCATGTTGTGGATTGGTGACGCTAGAGAGCCTTGTGACAAGATGGCCGACACCCTGTGAGGCTATGCGGGCTGGAACGAAGATCTGCCATTTATCCGCCTTTACGGACTGTTGAGTCTGGTGCAGCTCAATTCCTGTTTCAGCCTGTTTAGGGGTGCTGGATGATAATTATGATTAGGGCACCCGGTTTTATGGAATTTTTTTTTAACATTTCCATCTGTATATATCCATATTTATTTGTTGCCCATCTTATTGGAATTTATCCATATTTATTTTGTTTTGTGAATATATGGAGTCATAAAATGGTATATTTCCACATTTATTTAACTGATAAACATGCACTCATACTTTTCTGCCTGTCACGTTTTAGCAAATTAAGCAGCCAAATATAGCAAAACACGACACCTTCAGGTAAATATGAGCATTATAATACAAATATATGTTACCATACACCTGCATTTAGGGACATCTCAACCTATTTTTAACTTCCCATGCTGCCTATCTGCTCAGCTGTTGTCCTAGAAATCACGAATAACGGCATGGAGAGTCACCCACAAGAAGCACACTTTTCTGCATTTTTCCGCTTTTAAAAATAAATACAGACAGGAAACACTTTGTTTTCTGTCTGTAATTATCTGTAAAAATCTGTAAAAATGGAAAACCGGGAGCCTTAATTATGATGGATCTCCCCTCTTTTGATTTTGGATTGCATTGTTGTGGTGTACCCTCCCGTTGCTGCTTGGTGGCTGCTGGCTGTTTTTCTCTTCCGTCCACCCAGCCCTTCAGGTGCTGGAAAGTGCTGGGTGACTAGCGGTTCCCCCCTAGGGATGATTCCCTCAAGATTTTATAGTGCTAGCCCTACCCACCCGAAAGACATTTGGGGCCCGCTCCAAGATTACTTGCGAATGTGAGGGCAGGACAGGAGTCAGGACCCTCCCGGGCGACAGATGAGTAGCCCCTCTTTCTTGAGGGCAGACGCTGCCTAGTTGGAGATAGATGCAGGGAAGCCCCCCCCCCTACCAATATGCGAGACTTTCAGATGATAGGTGGGACAAGCTGCAACTTTGAAGATCCCTCTGTGATGAGTATAAAGTCTTTTAATGAGTTCTTTATATGTAGTGAACCTGAGAGGTGTAAGCTATGTGGAATATGTCAATATTCTCCTGTCTTACTGCTACGGTTGCTGTGCACTGCTTTAAAACCTTAATAAACAGAAAAAGCTCCATGTTGTGGATGAGGGCGAGACTCAATGTTTTACTTTGGAACGCCAATGTGTTGGGCAGTGAGATTAAGAGGGGGATGGTGGCCAAACCTCTTACACGATCCGCTGCAGATGTGGTTTTCTTACAGGAGACAAATCTATAGGTTACCAACTGTGCCCCCTAGGTAGGGGGTGATATACAGGAGTGGGTAATTCAGGCTACACAGCGGGATTCTGATCCTATTTAAAAAGACCATCCTGTTCCAGGTGACACAGACACACTCAGATGATCACGGCCAATATACGGTGGTCGTGGGCACATGGGAGGGTGAATCCCTGATGCTGATAAATGTGTATGTTCCACCGGGACTACATACGGATATTCTGCAACTCCTGGGCCAATTAATATGGGATCTTCCCCAGGCACTGACTATCATTGGGGAGCATTTCAATATAGCACTGCACCCCCAGCTGGATAGGTCCACCCCCGCAGTCCCAAAACTGGTATGCAGGTAAACTAGGGGAATTTGCAAAGGCCTTGGGGCAGGGGGACATATCGGATAGGGGGTATTCCTACTTCTCTGGGGCACATAACTTACTTTATGACCCCACTGCCTACCCTTTATAGATTTGTTGAGTCGGAGTTCCAGACATTGGGGATATCAGACCATTCCCTACTGAGTGTCACTTTGGCAACGATAAAGCCGAGAGGCAGGGCAGAATGGAGAATAGCGTCATGGCGGTGGTTAAATGAGGAGGTAATGGAGCAGCTGGACAAGATAACAGAGCACTATTTTAAGGAAAACTCCAGGACAGAGACAGATGCACTGACCAGATGTGAGGCATACATGGCTATCTTCATTATCGTGGACGAGGTGGGGGACAGATGGGACCGGTCCCACTAATGGTTAGAAATGGAAGAAGAATTGATGGACCTGGAGACAGAATATCCTTTAGTGCTGTCTGCATCTACAATGCTGAACATCTTGTCAAAAATGGAAGAAATTCGATCGTTGGTCACAAAAGAGGTCAAATGGGTGCATATCACCAAGCAGAGATGCATTTATGAGATGGTTCATAAGCAGGGAAACCTTTAGCATGGTTGAGTTTGGGCGTCGGAGTTATATTGGTGTCGTTCTTGCGCCGAATGGGTTGACAGTCACGAGTAGGGAGGACATAGTGGACACGATAGCCGACAATATGCAGGATTTTTATGATAGTCAATTGAGAGTTCCAGAGCAGACATGGTGGCCTTTCCAATGGAATTCCCCTGTGGCAGTTAGAGAGCTTGGATGCTCTAGAGTTAGAGGCTGATCTCACGTGAGAGGAAATACTGCAGGCACATATGCAGCTTCACGCTGGGAGGACCCCGGGTCCAAATGGACTCCGAGAGACATTTTTTTAAAACATGGCGGGGAGGATTGCAGGCCTCTTGCATAAGATGTATCTCATGGCTTATAAAGCAGGGTAGCTGCCAAATGATCTCCACACAGTCACTATTGTTCTTATATCCAAGGCGTGCAAGTCCAGAGACCTTTGGGACTCATACCGGCAGATCTCTTTCCAAAACATGGATACAAAAATTCTGGCCCAAGGCCCTTGCAAACAGAATGCAGGGAGATATAGCGGATCTGATCCATCCAGACCAGAACAGGTTTATCCCCGATAGTTTGACAAAATGTAATCTATGACGCTTATATAATGGCATAGTGTCGTAGGATGGGTTGGGGATCCCCCTGGCAATCGGGTTTTTACAAGTGTACAAGGCTTTTGATTCTATACAATGCTCCTTTCTATTTTCCATTATGGAGAAAATAGGTTTTGGACTTAGATATCTCCGGTGGATCTGCCTTCTGTATAATCAGCCCATGGCCAGGCTTAAGGTGAATGGCTTTCTCTCACTTGAATTCCCCAGCCGGAGGGGAACATGGCAGGGCTGCCCCCTGTCACCGATGTTGTTTGCCATAGCTGCTGCAATATCAGCCACCGGCTGCAGTAGTTAGAGGAAGACATAAATCACTGGTGGGCCTTTCCTCTCTCGCTCATGGGATGGGCAGTGCTGTTCAAGATGATTGCGTTACCTAGGTTTACCTACAAGTTGCAGAATAGCCTCTTTGCAATTCTGGACACCTTATTCCAGGCAACGGATGCACTGATGTGCTGATGCAGTCTTCCTTTGGTTGGATAGCCCAGCATGACTTGCACTTTCTACACTGCGGAGGTCCATTTTCGAGGGGGGTACTGCGCTCCTGAATATTTGGAAATATTATTTGGCTGTGCAGGTGCATATGGTCAACTAGTGTGTTTATGCTCCACTATTGGATCCCACATATCATATGGACTGGGAGGTGCTGGGTCAGAAGGGCTACCTTCATGTGCTGTGTGGGAGGTAGTTACCACTAAATTTCCCCTGCTACTACCACGGTCATATCGGTCTGGCATAAACTGATAAGGGAGATGGGATGAGAAAGGTGGCTGACACCACTGTGGATGGGCACAAGTCTTCATCCAGTATCAGACTTACCAGGGTCTTAAAAAATGGGGTTCTGATTGGCCTTTCAGTTCTGGCGAAACCATGGGACTCTTACGGGATGGTTCCATTTAAACACTTACAGGGTGAATATGATATGGACACCTCCCAAGTATTTAAATACTTGCAATTGAGACAATCCGTGCAGGGCAGGATCCATAGGGAATGGGAAACGAAAGAGGATTCCCCATTGGAATTATAGCTGTTAGACAGCCACTTGGACACCAAGGCCATCTCTCTTACACATTCTACATTGATGAGAAATACACAGGGGGAGCTCACCCACTTACGGGAATTGTGGCAGGAATATATAGGGGAGGTGGAATATGAGGACTGAGGGGACGCTATACAATTCCCACGGGCAGTGACCATTAGGCCAATTTTCATCTTATCCAATTGAAAATATTGCACAGGACTTATTATATCCTGGTCTTGCTCCACAAGATAGGTAGGGCATCAGAAGATCATTGCCTTTGACAGTGTAGACAATGGGGTACCTTCTTACACATACTGTGGGACTGCCTGAAACTTCAGCCTTTCTGGGAGGGGGTGACGACATCCCTGGAAGAGCCTGCCTTGCCATTGTCCGCATCAAGGGTGTTGCTATGTATGCGGCCAGACTCTGATGCTACCTCTTAAACTAGGCTATTGATCAATCTGGAGTATATCATAGCTAAGAGAAATATTGCCAGGCACTGAGGCAGTCCTCACTCCCCAAGACTAGTAGAGTGGCAGGTAGGAATGGAACTGTGCAGGGTCAGGGGAAAAATGGTCTACGATAGTCAGGAATGCCTGTGCAAATATGAGAAAATAGTGGGGACCTGGGAGGAAAGGCAGGGCAGTACATGGGCAGCGAAGTGTACATGAGGAGCGGGAGTACGCCCTTAAGTTTCTTGTAGGTCTGGGATTAGCACTGTTGACTATAGAGGAGGTGTTTAAATTGTTGAGCCTCTAATCTCTGTGTAGGAAGGGGTGGAGGGAGGAGGCTGGCTGCTCTACGATGGCTACTGTGTTTGATTTGCTAGTGGTTTTTTTCTTCAGAAATGAATGAAAAAATAATAATAATATGTACTGTCAGTGGTAATTCCCTCACTACTTCTTTTCATCACTGTACACTTTCAGTTCTTGTCCACAAACGAAACCTAAATCACAGCTGAAAGTGGGACCTGTTACTCTTTATTCGTTGCCTAGGTATGGTAAAGAGGCAAATGGTAAAGAAGGCCGTTTCAGTTGCTGTAGGTCTCAGGGTGGATATAAGCATGAACGTGCGAGAGCATAGTAGTGGCTCACTTGCTGTCCTTTTTTTTACTTCTTCAGTGTTGTGGATTGCTTATGAACTTTCCATCAGTGGTGGGAGGGTCTTTCACTTCCAACAAACCTCAGGAAGGTGGGGTCTCTGCTGATTCTGCTGTTGCCAGGATTGGCATGAAAGATTGGGACTCTGATCAGCAGCTGGGGTGAGGCTCTTCATTTTTTGAGAGCTGATGGAGGTATAGTTTGCCTCTTTTAATGCTCTCTTCTTATGGCAGGCTGCATTTACAAAGCTGCACTGGAGTGGGACTCAGATTTATCAGAGTGGACTGCAGGCCACCCTCCTTTCCTCTTGTCAATAGTTGGCTAAAACACTCTTTCATTTTGGCATGCTGGGCTGCTCCAGATGATGGGATGTATTTTACTGTTGGGATGGTAAATGGCAGATACAAGAACTATGGAGTGAAGCAATATTGATATGCTCACCTTTTTGAACCTGCATCGTTCTCAACATAGCTGAGACTCTCAGAACGGGGTGCCATCTAAACTAACCCTCGAATACAAGATAAGCATAAATACAAACTATTGTAATAGGTTCCGGTGGGCGGAAGGGATTGCGACCAAGGCACATTTGATTTACCATTGTTTTTAATGTGTTTTAAGAAAAATCTTTTGCTTAGAACTTGTCCTGAAGAAGGCGGAGATTGATCTTATATTCCGCTGAAACGTGAGTCAACACTAGTTCTTTTGCAATAAGTATATGAGAAGTCTTAATAAGAGTTTTAGAATATCTTTGTGGCATAGATCCATATGTAAAGGAAATATCTTTTTAATGTGTTATGTGAATTGATTTTACAAAGGTATATGTATATTTGAGCGCATCATGAAATTATATGTCAAATAGCTTTATTTCGATAGCAAGTATCATAAAAGCATCAGACAATCCTTCAGTGCAAAAAGGAGAAAATATAATCTTTTTAAAATTCATAAAATATAGCAAAACATGAATTAAAAGCATCCAGGATTAAAAATTATTTCATCATAGGTTGAACATTTCATTTTCTTAATTTAGCTAGGAAGAACATGATAAGAACATGGTTAAAAAATAAGGGTTTTTGATATTCCATATAGGGGACAGTGTATAACAATTCAGATTACATTAGTCCTCCACTTTGGCTCTACTGTGCATGCTCGCGAGGGTTCTAGATCAAAATCAACTCGCCCCTTTTATTGCTCTGTGCCTAATTGCCCAGGCACAGCCCAGGAACTTGGCAACCCAGCAAACAAAGTGGGTTCTCGAATCAGATTTTAATATACGTAAAGCAACTCGATGATCGAGAGTACCTAGTTGTTTGCAGATTGGCACAAGCCACCTGGACCTAACATTTGCATACCCTGGGCAAGCGAACATAAGATGCGCAACACTCTCTTTAGAAGCCCCGCAAGAAGGGCAATCTTCAGTGGTCTGATATGGAGGGCGCCACTTCGCGGTAAATTCATGAACTGGAAGTGAGCCGAATCTGAATTGGGTGTATAATGCCCTGTGTTTCGGGATCTGAATTATATCCAAGTATGGTTCGAGGCTTCTAGATTGTTTATGCTGGAAGAATTCTTCTGTAAGCCTTCCCAAACTTGGATTATTGAGATCTCTGGCATCTATCCAGGCCCAATAGGTGCGTTTGAGTTCTGCCTTACTCGGGGGATTTTGGGTATCCCAGGATACCTTAAGGCCGAGAGTTGTCATTAATGCCTTGACATTGGAAATCCATTTAACCCTCTTATTAGTGTCCAAACTCATTACTTCTGCAAACTCTTTTGCATAACTAGCGAGTTCGGGGGTACATCTAAGGCGAGCCCAGAAAAGCAATGGGCGAAGTTTAGCCATGTCTTTAAAATCGCGCCTGCCCATGTCGTATGTCAAAGGGATTAGGGGGACGCCCGGAGGCAGCATGATCAGGTCCCTGAAAAATTTATGTTCTGACCTGCTAATATCTTCTAAATTGTCAAAGCCCCAAAGCTCGGCTCCATAGAGAGCTGAGCTAACTGCCTTAGCGCCATATACAGCGAGTGCCGGGGCAACAGGTCTACTGAATGATGAGTGATGTTCTTTGCTCAATGCCCCAGCAACACGCTTGTTGTTCAGAAGCATTTTTTCAAGATGGAGTCTCCACTGCATTTTTTCTGAGAGGCGTATCCCAAGATAATCAAAGGTATTAACTCTCTCTAGGTGTGTCCCTGCCAATGTGATGTTATTCCTGAACGATTTATGTGGATTGAATGTCATAAATTTTGTCTTGGATGTATTTATGACAAGCCCCCGGGTATTGCAGAAGAGTTGGAATCTGTTCAGTAGTGTTTGCAAGCCGGCCAGGTTCTTGGAGATCAACAGTGTGTCGTCCGCGAACAGGAGAGCTGGTACCTTGTTTCCTGCCGGGGCCGGGGCGTCAGCTGGTATTTCTTGCAGAAAGCTGACCACCCCGTTCACGTATAGAGAGAACAGGGTGGGTGCCATCACTCAGCCCTGTTGAACTCTCCTGTTTACTGGGATCTTTTCCGTAAGCTGTCCTTGGGACCCCCATCTCACCTGCGCATAATTACCCTTGTGAAGCCTTATTAACAGGTTGAGGATTAGTGAAGGGATGCCCATATCTCGCAGTGTTTCCCATAGCCTTTTCCTCGGGACCAGGTCAAAGGCAGTCTTTAGATCAATAAAAGAGAGATAAAGACTGCCCTTGCCAATCACTACCACCTTCCAATAAATCAAGAGGAGCCTGAAGACCTGGTCCACCGTTCCCGTGTTGGCCCGGAATCCCGCCTGGTATTGGGAGAGGATGTCCTCCTCCTCAGCCCACAGTTGGATTCTCTGCAATATGACCCTGCCAACTATCTTCTGCATCGCATCAATCAGGATAATTGGCCTGTAGTTGGCAGGGTCCTCTCTAGCTCCCTTCTTGAAAATTGGGACTACCTCCGCACCCTTCCAAGATTCCGGGACTGGACATCCACTGGACATGGAATTGATGAGAAGAAGGACATACTCAGCCCATTTTTTCCGATCTGCCAGGAACAGGTCTCCAGGGAGACCGTCTGGTCCTGGGTCTTTAGCGGGGACTATCCTGCTTATAGCAGACTCAACTTTGTTCAGAGTAAATGGGTCACTGTAACCCTCCCCAAGATAGGTCGTGGGGTGGTCACATTGGACATCCTCACTTACATCGTTGGACCCAGAGTAGAGTTCCCCAAAATGGTCATGCCAAACCTGGGATGGAATGTGGTTAGAGATTTGGTCTGCTTCCCCCTTATTTGCCCATCTAATAAGCATCCAGAAGAGATTGGCGTCCCTTGATAAACTGGCATTTTTTAGGTCTTGCCAGAGAGTTTCGTCCCAATCTAGCTTTGCATGGCGCAGGGCGTCTCTATATTCTTTCCTTCTGGAATTAATAACAGGGGCGTTCTTAGCTCTAATTGCTGCTGCCAAGGCTCTCCTCTTAAGTCTGCAGTCCTTGGTATACCATGATTGCCCACTCCTCGAGTGTGCAGCAGGCTTATTGGGCCTGTTGGACACTTGGAAATGAGCGCTAATCTGTTCGATTGTACGTGTATGCATAATAAGAGCATTAGTAGGCCCTACTGTTAACTCTTCCCGTTGTAGTGTAGTACCTATTTCCCTAATAGGCTCTGCGCATTGGAATAATATAACCTATAGGCTTGACATAGGACTAAGGTCGGTATGTCCCTATCGAGTATATTAAACTTAATTACTTGTGCCAGCTAGCTCAGAGGCCACTAGAAACTCCTTGAGAACAAGAAGGGAGTAGTTTCTGGCAAGCGCATAAACATGACCACTTTGTTTCCCTTTAGAATCGGAACACGTCTCAGAATCGTGGAAACAATAGATAACAGTTTCACTCAGTCAATCGTGCATGCCTAGTTTCTACAGAGTTACACAGAAAGGAAAGACGGGCGTTTCAATAAAAGGGTTTTATTGAACAGTCTTGTTTCTCGTGTAATAGATATGTGCTGTTATGATCACAAGACAGTATGCAAGATAAATAATGTACAGCGTAAGCAGTAGAAATAAATAATACTGCGCTAGCATTATCTTTTAGCATATATTCACGTACATAAATAACATGAGCTAAAAATGCGAGTACTCATACGATGCGTCTCTAAGCTAGTTCTGCCCCAATGTACATAACATAGTCTAGGTGTAGGGAAAGGTAAGAAGTAGGTGGATTATTCTCTAGTATGGTATACTAAGAGTATGTTAAGTCTATTATGCCAAGAGTCCCTCTAGGTTCTAGTCAGCTCCATACCTTGAGAATGAGAGAGGTGGGAATCTCTTGCCGGATCTGGAACTCTAACACCCCGCGAAGGGAGTCAGAACACTGGAAGCTGGATTCTTCTGCGTGCAGGAATGACAGCGTCTTCTCAGTGCGTCAGGCCGGGATACGGGCTCCTCTGAAGTCGAGGTCTCCTCTAACTTGCTTGGGCAAGGGAAGGTAGATTTATACCTGGTAGGTGCCTTGGATTGTTAGCATTGACGTGAAGTCGGACAGAGGAAGATGTCAGGAATGAACCCTTAAGGTATAACGGTTCATACATAATAGATGAGTTCTTGGAGAAATCAATAATCCTGTGCTAGGGGAACTCCCGAAAGCTTAAGGGTCTGGTTTCTAAGAACTTGTTGTGACGTTAGGGTGGACGGATGTCGGTGACCATGCCTGTATTTGGAGTGCACGGCTAATGCCTAAATAAGGACTGGGATTCTATGCCTATATAAGGGCAATGCGAATTGTGCCTATATAAGGACATGTTTCAGGAAAACCTATACTGACACCTAAAGCGGAATACAACACCGTAACTCAGTGATGTTTTTATGCAATACTTGCCTAATGGCCTCTAGATTTGCATCTTGTAGAGCAACCTTGTGCCATTTTAGGGCTCTTCTAGAGTTTGAGGGAATCACCTCTTTAGTCACAGAATGCGTATGGGTGTTCGTTGGAGAGCAAGGAAGTACCCATGGAAACTTCATGGACACACAGAGAGGGTTGTGATCGCTGTCAGTTGTGCTCCCCACCGCCATGTCTGGAGCGAGCCCCCAGAGCCTAACGTCCAGTAGGATGTAATCAATACGTGACGGGCAGCTAGCTCTGTTGTAGGTGAAAGCCCCCTGGGCATCTGAATTAGTCCTGCCATTCGCTGCCCTCAAGCCATATTCCATGGTAAGTGCGTTAAGTTGGATAGCTATATGTGACCATCTTTTTATCGGACGTATATTTAGCGTGGGAACGCCCCATTTTCTGTCGTCTTCCTCTGTCCCTAATATGTCCTCTGTACTAAGAGGCTCAAAAGTGCTATTAAAGTCTCCTACGACCACAATTATAGAATGGGACGAGCAGTTTGACAAGCCTTGTTCGAGGAGTGTAATGATAGATGAGGGTTAGCCCCCTACTGTCCCCCTTATATAGACATTGAATATATCCATTGTTACACCCCCCCTTGGGCCCTTAATTGTAAGCCTCATAATATCTGGGCTCAAGTTTTGATGTTCAAAGATTCTGCAGTTCAGGGCGATATTAACCCATATGGTCAGCCCTCCCGAAGGACGACCCTTCCCTATGGTGGTAGCAGGTGTATGAAAGCAACTATAGCCCGATTTATATAAAGGGACCAGGCTCCACGTTTCCTGGAAAGCGCACTTATCATAGCCCTCTACTAAATCATTCCAATGTGGTAATGCTAATTTGCTACTAAGGCCAGCAACGTTCCAAGAAATGATTTTTAGCTGGTGGTGAGGGGCTCGATCTTGACTTGTGTCTATAATGGGGATATGGGCTGGGGCTGAAGACAAAGCAAATAAGCAGAAAAATCAGGTGCTACTGGAAAAGTAGCCCCCTGAACCCTAGTAGCATCTGTTTGGTTGAAGGTTTGGGCAGCAAGGTTCGGGCTAGCTAACAATGGTTCCAAATCGAGAAAAGGGATTGGATTGTTTGTGGGGCTGTGGTCTGTGACTGAGAAAGTGACTTGTGGCGGCTGCACTAACCGGGTCTCATTTTGTAGTCAATCAATAGATTCCAGTGAAGACGAGTCTCTTGGGGTCCCTAACGGGTGCTTATCGTTTGATCTTACTAAAGGTGGTGCAATTGGAAATTGCCTAATCTGTATTGTTGAAGGGTCAGGGGAGCAAGTGCGGAACTCTAATAAGAGAAGATTTTCTGCCAGGTCTGCTTTAGTCAGGGTAAGCTCGATGCAGTCCAGTGATTGTGTACGTGACGTGCATCGCCTAGCCCTGACAATGTCCTCCCGGATAAGTGTGCGGCAACCCCTGACATGACGAATCCAGTGTATCGCCTTGTTAATTAGTGAGTCTTCATTTTCGTAACCACCCGCTGCATCTAATTTAGGGACGTTAACCATAAAAACTGTTTTTGCCTGTGTAAAGGGGGTGAATGGTGGATAATTCCTCATGAGAGGGTTTGCAACCATAGGGCACATAGCTGTTGGTGCACATGATTGGGTAGTGTGGTGTACAGGGGCTTGTGTAGAAACTGGATTCTGGGGGTGGGGTTTTAGGGTGACAACCTGTCCTGTAATGGGAATTGGTGATGCGTGTTTGTGCGTTGTGAGGGGGGCGCAAAGGATCTATTGCCTATTTGATTTCTTTCTTCCTGAGTGGGGGAGGTTTGTTGGGCCTGCGGGCGCTGTACGACCAAAGGGCATAAGGGTTGCTTGTACTTATGCGGGGTATTCCTCAAAGTTAGAAGTTTGATCGTAGTGATGAGCACCTCGATCTTGTCTTTCATGTCTCCAATTTCCAGCCTGAGAGAACTAACAAGCTCATAGAGGTCTTTTAATGATGGAGACACCTCTTCATTACTCTCAGTTTGGATTGGCGGCGATGGAAGCGTGATCGGAGCCGCTGAAGCATCAGAAATGTCTGCCAAGACTGCAAACCTGTTTGTGCAGGGAACCGGAAGGCTGGATTGGCTTCCGCTAATTGTAATTTGGGTAATTGGAACTTGAGGAAGTGTGACATGAGCAGAGGGTTCTATCGTCTGCACCTCGGGGGTTTCCAATGGTATCTCATTGTTATATTTCGGTACTCCCTTCCTGGTATGCTTGCGAAACATTGTAGGGATGGTGGGTGTATGTAATGTACTGGCACTTTGGGGTGATGTTTGAATGTTTGAGTCAGGTGCTGGAGGTTCTATATCTAGGATTTCTTCGCACTCGTGAATAAGAGTGTCTATCCTATCCATCACGCAACTATTAGCGGGACGTTTGTGTGACCTCTTTGCTTTTTTACCCTTCCCTGCCCCCCCACTCGGGTCATTGCTCGCCCCCACTCCATCCATCAGTTTCCTTTTACCCATTTTGTAGCCCTAGTTAGATTAATATGTCACCAAATACAATACAATAGGCCCCTGAGCTATTCCTACCCACAGCGTCCAAAAACAAATGTTCAATTGGGGACAGATTTTCCTGCAAGGTCCCAAGGCCCTAAACAAAGATTGCAGTATTAGAATTCTGGTATGGTCCTGCTCAGCAAAGGTGGACCCAGGTGGGACCAATGTCACGTAGCACAGTACCTTATTGGATTGTAGACAGTATACGGCCTAGTCCAGCAATTGGATGAAAGGGAGGTGGCCCTGCCTCTTCCTGGCAAGGACGGGCCCGCCCTTGGCCCAGGCTTCGCCCGGGCACGGCCCGCGCGTGTCCCGCGCCGCGGGAGGTGAGGCAGCGCTTTGTAGCGCGATGGAGGCGCCTCCCCCTCACCTGTGGCAGCGATGGCGTGGCGGGAAGACTCTGCATTGCACCCTGGGACTTCGAGTCCCACCAGGGTGAGTGGCCCGTGAGGAATAGAAAGCAGGACGAGTGGCCCCAAATGCTGGAAGGTACGGACCCTGGGCTTAAGCTCCCGCCGGGGTTTTGTAAGCAGGAGTGATGGTCGGCAAAGACCCACACTGAAACGGCGTCCCGCGCCGCAGGAGGTGAGGCAGCACTTTGTAGCACGATGGAGGCGCCTCCCCCTCACCTGTGGCAGCGATGGCGTGGCGGGAAGACTCTGCGTTGCACCCTGGGATTTCGAGTCCCACCAGGGTGAGTGGCCCGTGAGGAATAGAAAGCAGGACGAGTGGCCGCAAATGCTGGAAGGTACGGTACCCTGGGCTTAAGCTCCCGCCGGGGTTTTGTAAGCAGGAGTGATGGTCGGCAAAGACCCACACAGAAACGGCGTCCCGGCATCATGAAATTGTATAAATACATTTGGAATTGATGTAATTCCTTTTGAATCTTATATCAGTATGAACTATGGGGCAGATTTACAAGCCCCCTGCGCCACCAGTACGTCACTTTTTGTGACGTACTGGAGGCGCATTCCACTTCTCCATATTTACAAGGAGAGGAAAAGTCACCCTGCGTGACTTTTCCTCTCCTTGTAAATATGGCCCCTTCACGCGCAGCACGTTGCGTGGAAGGGGCGTTCCATGGGTGTTGCTGTGGGTGTTCCCACGCAACACCCATGGAACGAGACACATTTCCAGATTTACGAGGAACCATAAATCTGGAAATGCGTGTCAATGCTACGCCTCCCCAGGGGAGGCGTAGCGAGGCGCAACGTGGAGAAATGTTTTAATTTCTCCTCGTTTTTTCCTCTTTCAAAGCCTGCTGCATTCTACAGCACGCATTGAAAGAGGAAAATGCCTATAGTGATTGTTTTTGTGCAGGAAGGTGCCCCTTCATGCACAACAACAACCTCCCCATGACGCAGGCATCCTTGCACCATGGTGCAAGGGTGCCTGCGCCGGCGCATGGCTGCAGTTTGTGCGCCAGCGCAGGGGAGAGCACAGGAATGTGACATATTATTGTAAATATGTCACATTCCTGTGCTTCGGAAGTGCTGCAGCGTGGCACAGCCAAAGGGCTTGCGTTGCCGCGCTGCGGCACTTCCTTATAGATCTGCCCCTATGTATTTTATATATGCAGTACAACATATTTTTATAATAAATTCTTTTTGAATATATACAGAGGAAACAATATTCTGTTTGTGTATTAGACTCTGATGTATACAACTTTTTGGTACAAATTCGGTTCAGTGCACTCTGTTTGATCATAGGTGACACTGTAATATACAGCACAAAAGGGATCCTTTTTTTCATTTTGTCTAACTACCCAGTCCCTTTTGGCCTAAGTTGGGTGACTCTTTGTTTTTGGAATAAGGCATTCTAAAAATAGCCACATTTTACAAAGTACGTAGTTTAGAAAGAGGACCCAATATCACACATCCCCTTTACTAAGGAGTTTGAATATAAACACAAACTGTAATACAGATTTACTAACCATTAATAATCATAACTCCTATTTCAAAAATATGAATACAATAAAATAGTACTTAAACTAAGGAACAACAAAATCAACAATGTAAATAAAGTTCCAGAGTCTATTGAACATAATCTTCTAGCTAAGAAGGACGCTTAATATAATGTCTAGATCAGGGGTCTCCAACCAGGAGCTTGTGAGCTGCTGTAGCTCTCCATCTACCTCTGAGTAGCTCTCCTCTGTGCAGCCCAGCTTATTAAATTAGCAAGCTTTTGCTTGGTTGAATTAATATCCATATAAGAAAATTTAAATTCTACAACACTAATAATATTAGTAGCTCTCAATGTGTTTCATTGAACATAAGTATCTGTCAGTACAGAAAAGGTTGGAGACCTTGATCAATCAAAGGTTCATTTCAACTGTCCTCTCTCTCCAGCATTGGGATTCTCATTTCAACTAGAGTCAACAAACTCCCCATCTGTCACCAATAATAATTTCTTTCCATTTCCATAAATTCATCATAACCCTTAATCTTATTCCACTCACCCATACATCTAGCAATTCTTCTCATTTGCCAAGCCCTTTCATTACTAATTCTGGCTGAATTCTTTAAAACGTCCTTAACCTGCAATGGTCCAAAAACAAACTCTCTCCTTTCCAAAAGTGTACATGATTTCTTGACATGCACTCTGTCTCCATTTTTAGGTTTTGCCTGCACTGCGCTTGTGTGCTTGTGAAATCTACTGTATTCAATATAAATCTTAAAAGGGGCTTACATTCCGCCCCCTTGCTTTTCATTGGTTCCTGTGCTTGCCACTTTTCCTCAATTTCTATTGGCTGTAGCATACTATTTCCCGTTGTTCCTCTGTGCGTTTCTCTTATCAGTCTCCCATGGGCAAAGTACTGTGTTCATCTGCTTTGAAGGAACTTCGGGGCATATAAGCAAGGGCCTTATCGCCGCTTTAGTGGCACTTTTTGCCGCTAAAGCGGTGATTTTTTTATCGCCCTATCAGCAAGCTGTCGCTAACAGGCGTTAGCGACAGCTTTCTTGCGATAGCGGCCCGTTTTCCCATCGCCTTGCATGCCAGCGATAATTATCGCTAATGACATGCAAGGTAGGCGTTCCCAACTAAAAGCGACTGAAAACAGTCGCTAACACAACTTCCCCCTATTAGCAACGCAGGTGAAGCGATAAAAAAATTCGCGCTAAGCGCGAATATCGCTAGAATTTAACACCTGCTAAAAACATGACTTACCTGTTTGTAGAATAGGAGGTGAATTGTCAGCCTAAGTCCACCATGGCGTTAATGCGTGAATATCGCTGGATTTCCAGCGATATTCACACATTTCGCCGCTATCGCTGGATATTTTATTGCATTGGAGATAAACCTTGCTAATAGCATGTTATCTCCGCGATAATATCCAGCGATAGGCGGCGTTAATAAAATACGCGCTAAGCGCGGTTAGCGATAATTTTCGCCTCTTGTTGCTAATATGCCCCTCCTTTCTTATAAGCAAGCGTGTCAGCACTCCTGCTTCTTCCACTTTGCGTCCAACTTGGAATCACTTGTTCAGTACATCACTAATCTAGATGACAGACATTCCGCCTCTGTTTCTCCCATTTAATTAAAACACAGCTTTGTGGAGTCTGCGAAGGTTCAATCAATCAATCAATCACAGAATTTGTAGAGCGCACTACTTACCCGCGAGGGTCTCAAGGCGCTGGGGAGAGAGAAGGGGGGGGCGGTGCTGCTACTGGTCGAACAGCCAGGACTTGAGTAGCCTCCTGAAGGTCAGCAGGTCTTGGGTCTGTCGTAGGCTTAGTGGAAGGGTGTTCCAGGTCTTGGCGGCGAGGTTTGAGAAGGATCTGCCGCCGGTGGTTGTTCTTCGAATACGAGGGACGGTGGCGAGGGAGAGGTCGGCGGAGCGGAGCTGGCGGTTGGGGACGTAGAAGAAGAGTCGTCTGTTGAGGTAGGCTGGGCCAGTCTTGTGGAGTGCCTTGTGTGCGTGGATGAGGAGTTTGAAGGTGATCCTCCTGTCGACGGGGAGCCAGTGCAGGTTCCTCAGGTGGGGGGTGATGTGGCTGTGGCGTGGTACGTCGAGGATCAGTCGTGCGGAGGCGTTTTGTATGCGTTGCAGTCGCTTGATGAGCTTGGCCGGGGCTCCCGCGTAGAGGGCGTTCCCATAGTCAAGTCTGCTATTGACGAGGGCCTGGGTGACTGTTCTTCTTGTGTCTGTCGGGATCCACCTGTAGATCTTGCGAAGCATGCGGAGGGTGTTGAAGCAGGAGGAGGAGACTGCGTTGACTTGCTTGGCCATGGAGAGCGTTGAGTCGAGGATGACTCCCAGGTTGCGTGCGTGGTCGGTGGGTGTCGGGGCTGCTCCCAGCGTCGTTTGCCACCAGGAGTCGTCCCAGGCTGAGGGGTTGGAGCCGAGGATGAGGACCTCTGTCTTGTCCGTGTTCAGCTTTAGTCGGCTGATCTTCATCCAATCGGCGACGGCCTTCATTCCTTCATGGAGATTGGCTTTGGCGGCGAGGGGGTCCTTGGTGAGGGAGAGGGTCAGTTGAGTGTCGTCGGCGTAGGAGATAATGTTGAGGTTGTGCTGTCTGGCGATGCGTGCGAGCGGGGCCATGTAGATGTTGAACAGTGTTGGGCTGAGGGAAGATCCCTGGGGTACGCCGCAGATGATCTCGGAGGCTTCGGATCGGAAAGGTGGGAGGCGGACTCTCTGGGTTCTGCCGTCGAGGAAGGAGGTGGTCCATTCCAGGGCCTTGTCTCGGATCCCTGCGTCGTGGAGGCGTGCGCGTAGAGTGCGGTGGCAGACAGTGTCGAAGGCGGCGGAGAGGTCCAGCAGGATGAGGGCTGCGGTTTCACCGTTGTCCAGCAGGGTCCTGATGTCATCGGTGGCGGTGATGAGGGCAGTCTCAGTACTGTGGTTGCTGCGGAACCCCGATTGGGATGGGTCCAGGATGCTGTTTTCTTCGAGGTATCGGGTTAGCTGTTTGTTGACGATCTTCTCGATGACCTTGGCTGGGAACAGAAGCAGGGAGATGGGCCGGAAGTTCTTGAGGTCTCTTGGGTCCGCCTTGGGTTTTTTGAGTAGGGCGTTGATCTCTGCGTGTTTACAGCTCTCTGGGAAGGTCGCGGTCTCGAAGGAGAGATTGATAACGTTGCACAGGTGGGGTGCGATGGAGCTGCTGGCCTTGTTGAAGATGTGGTGCGGGAAAGGGTCTGACGGGGAGCCGGAGTGTATTGTGCCCATGGTCTTGATGGTGTCATCGATGTTCACGCTGGCCCAGGCTGGCAAGAGGTCCTGGTCGATGGTGTGCGGTGGGTCTGGTGTATCTATCTTGGTGGGGGCTGTCTGGGTGTTGAAGGTGTCGTGGATGTCGACGATCTTGCGGTGGAAGAAGGTGGCGAGGGAATCGCACAGGGCTTGCGACGGCGGGATGTCGTTGCTGTTGGAGCTGGGGTTGGAGAGTTCCTTCACGATGTTGAAGAGCTCCTTGCTGTTGTGTGCGTTGTTGTCGAGGCGGTCTTTGAAGGAGATTCTCTTGGCGGACCTGATGAGGTGGTGGTGGTTACGGATGGCGTCTTTACGGGCTGCGTGGCTGTCCGGTGTCTTATCACTGTGCCATTTCTTCTCAAGTTTCCGGCAGGTACGCTTGGAAGCTAGGAGTTCCGGGGTGAACCAGCTGGCTCTTTTGGTGGTGTCGCTGTAGGTGAGTTTTTTCAGCGGGGCGAGGGTGTTGGCTCAGTCGTCTATCCATCGTCTGAGGTTGCAGGCAGCGTCGTCGGTGTTGGATGGGTCGGAGGGAGGGCTGAGAGCGAGGTTTGCCCGTAGTTGGTCTTCGGTGACTTTGCTCCAGCAGCGGCATGGGATCTATTGGGTGCGGTGGTGTGTGGTGGGTTTCTGGAAGGTGAAGTGGATGCAGCGGTGGTCGGTCCAGAGGAGTTCCGTGGTGTGGCTGAAGGAGACGTGGGAGCTTGAGGAGAAGACGGGGTCGAGCGTGTGGCCGGCGGAATGTGTCGGTGTTGTGACGAGCTGTCTCAGTCCGAGGTTGGCGAGGTTGTCGATCAGGGTGGTGGAGTTGCTGTCGTTGTTGTTCTCCAGGTGAAAGTTCAGGTCTCCGAGGAGGATGTAGTCGGTAGAAGTCAGGGCGTGCGTGCTGATGAAGTCGGCGATGGAGTCGCTGAACTGGGGTCGGGGCCCAGGGGTTTGTAGACAAGGGTGCCTCTGAGGGTGGTGTTGGGGTCCGTGTGGATCTGGAAGTGCATGTGTTCGGCGGTGCAGAGAACGTCGTCGGTGCTGGTCGAGACCCTGATGGAGTTCTTGTGGACGATGGCGATTCCTCCTCCTACTCCGTTGACGCGGTCTCTGCGGGTGATCTTATAGCCGTCTGGGATGGCTATGGCGATGTCGGGTGCGGAGGAGTCGTTCATCCAGGTCTCTGTCAGGAAGGCGACGTCTGGTGATGATGGGGCGAGCAGGTCCCAGAGCTCGGCGGCGTGTTTGCGTGCGGAGCGGGTGTTCAGTAGGATGCATCGGAGGTGGTTGAGGTCCTTCTTGGCGGGCGCTTCAGTGGCTCTGAGGCTGGTGTAGCTGCAGTTCCGGCAGGTGAAGGGGCCATGTGTGCGTGTCGGGGCGGCCTTGAAGCAGTTGTGTCTCCGTCCGGGGTTGAGAGCGTGGAGTGTGGTGGCATCCTAACGGCGTCGGTCCTTGAGGCTGGAGTGGGGGGCGCGCGGCCCAGGGGTTCTGGCGCTGGGCGCGGTCCAGGCACGGACGGGCGCAGACGGGCTTGCCTTAGGCGCGCCGGCCGCCATATATGGGGAGCTGGGAGGGAGGAGCAGCTGGGAGGCGGGAGGCAGGGGCAGCGAATGGGCAGTCAGGGGGGCGGGGCCACAGGGGACGCAGCGGCGGGGGTACAGAAGGCAAAGTTGGGCACAGCAAAAATGGGGGCACGAGGGGAAACAGAAGGCAAAAAGGACACAATCAATGGGGGCACGAGGGGAAACAGAAGGCAAAGAGGACACAATCAATGGGGGCACGAGGGGAAACAGAAGGCAAAGAGGACACAATCAATGGGGGCACGAGGGGAAACAGAAGGCAAAAAGGACACAATCAATGGGGGCACGAGGGGAAACAGAAGGCAAAGAGGACACAATCAATGGGGGCACGAGGGGAAACAGAAGGCAAAAAGGACACAATCAATGGGGGCACGAGGGGAACAGAGGCGAAACGGGCACAGAGGCAGCAGCTGAGGGGCGAGCTTACCAGCAGCAGCAGCGAGCAGGACAACACAGGCGGAGCTGTGTGGCGGGGGAGCGACCTACCTGGCAAGGTCAAGGGTCAAGGTTATGCCTCCGAACGAGATTCAAACTGGTTGCACCGCTCCACATATGCCGCCTTTGTATCTTCACTGAGAACAATGTTTTACCCAAACTACAATGGCGCTCTACAACGCGTCTTGTACTATCCCGGTTGCCGTAGCATCACAGAACAAAATACCTAGCTCTAATTTGGCACATCACCCAATCTGAACGCCTCCTTACAAGCACAATCAGCTTCTGTAGCACAGTTCCATGAGCACTCCCGCCTTGAATATTAAAAGATGCTGCTTGCCAGTAAATTGATTGGTTGCCCTCGCGCTTCCTGCATACTCTCCTATTCAGGATTTTATTGGAGAATAAATCAGACACCTGTAATTTAGTCCAGGCCCGAGTTCAGAAATGCAATAACAATCGCAAAGTATGTTTTTGCGGCAAGTGCCTTAGTGATGAGCCCAGCACAGACGGTTCTTGGGGGAGTGGCTTCGGCCGGATGAATGTGCCATGATTCTTTTCAGCACTGCTTTTAAACGCACATCAAGCCTCAGCCTTTCTTCATAACCCCTCACATTCCCTTCCTTCTACTATTCATCTTGCTTTTTTGCACCCTTGCACTGCTTTTCACAGTTATTGATTCTTTGTTGTATGTCCCATTCATTCTCCCTTATCTACTCCCTCTTGGACCAGCCTCCTTCTCTTTTATCACCGTTAATTGCAACACATAATCCATACATTTTCGAGATGTATGTGTCATTGGTGCCTCTAAGTAACAAACAGCCAAACTGAGTTAAGCTCCACCCGTGAGCTAGCTTATACAAAGCCCGGAGCCCGGGAGAAGCCATGTACCACCAACACAGTGCTATGTTGCACATATGCACACATGTGCACTGCACACACAGATACACTCATACAAAGGCACATTCATATGCATGAGTTCATTTACACAATGGCTTGTGCACAAACATACATCCATATGCAAACACTCACAGCTATTTTGCACATGAACACGACCCCCACCTTGTACAGGGTAACATCTTTTAACCTGTACACTCACACAATTCTCATTCTGCACTGAACACACATCAATCACCATGCATTGAGGCACTTTCACCCGCACTCAAATACTTATCAACCATCATTCATGCACCGCTCATCCTGCACAGAGAGCACTCACACCATTCTCCCTGCACTCATACACTGCTCCCACACCTCTTAACTTATTATTAATCCCATAGGCAAAATCTAATGTATTTACCAATGCTTGTTTCATTTGCATGCTCTAAACCTTTTTACACCTTAGCATGGATATGAGCACGCATTTCTAATCTGCACGGCGGCACAACCTGATTGGGTGAAACCCCTCCAAAAATGTGCCCTTTGAGTGAGAGCTAACCATGTGCCACTTTCTAGTTGCATACAGGTGGTGCACTGACTGACTGCCTGAGCACTTTGCAATGAAAACGAGCACAGAGTTCAAGTCTGCTGGCCCTCAAAGCCTCACTGGGTGCAAAACAGACAGTGTGCTCAGACAGTTTGCACCTGTGCTGGGGGAGAACACAGCACTGATGGACGGAGCAGTAGTTTCAAAGTGGGCTTTGGGCCTGCCACCTGGTCATGATTCAATGACTTTCTTGCCTAACGCCAGTTCCCTGCTTTTGACTCAAAGCCTTTATTTCATAGCCTTGTGTTTGGCCCACCCAATGAGCATTTTGGTATCACTATGTTTTAACTGAATAAGTTATATCCCTCTACTGCTGGAATCGTGCATTATACTGCAAAATGAAATATTTTCTTTCCTTCTCTCTCTTTCCTTATTCTTTCTGCCCCGCTTCATTCCCCATCACTTCAGCCGTTAATCAAAAATTCTGCCTCTTCCCATCACCTGTTTGTACCCCCTCCCTTCCACATTGTATCTGTGAGTTTTCACAGCATTCTAAGGGGCATATTATCAAGAAACGGCGTTAGAATTATCGCCGCTTTAGCGGCAGAAAACTGCCGCCAAAGCGGCGATAATGGGCTTGATAATATGCCCTTGAGAATTCCAATAGAAGCCCATGTTGACACCAGAACATGGGCTTCTATTGGAATGCTCAAGGGCATATTATCGAGCCCATTATCGCCGCTTTAGCGGCAGTTGTCTGCCGCCAAAGCGGCGATAATTTTAACGCCGTTCTTGATAATATGCCCCTTAGACCTATGCATGTGTTAGCACGGTGAGCATCTTGGAGTACGGTTTATTTTTCTTTACGGACAAATATTCAAAGATTGCTGTCGTGTTTGTGCATGCATGGTGGCCATCTGGTATGTTTTTTTCTTAAAGCAAAAGAAAAACCATTTCAAGATGTTCTTCATCTGTATGCAGTCAACCAGGGTATCTAGGAATAGCTTTTCATAATCGTTAAGCAAAAAACTATTTCAAAATGTCTGCCTTTAGTGAGAAATATGGGGGCATATTATCAAGAAACGGCGTTAGTATTATCGCCGCTTTAGCGGCAGAAAACTGCCGCTAAAGCGGCGATAATGGGCTTGATAATATGCCCTTGAGAATTCTAATAGAAGCCCATGTTCTGGTGTCAACATGGGCTTCTATTGGAATTCTCAAGGGCATATTATCAAACCCATTATCGCCGCTTTAGCGGCAGTTGTCTGCCGCTAAAGCGGCGATAATTTTAACGCCGTTCTTGATAATATGCCCCTTAGGCTTTGTTAAGGTACGTTTATTTTGTCATACCATAAAATAATGGTACTTTCAGATTTAACATTTGCTCAGTATTGTCTTATTTTTGTATTTTCACCAGGCCGATTTTGAGAGGGTTAAAAGATTTTTAGGGTTTAGGTGTTGCTGCAAAGAAGGGTCGAAAGTGGCTTGAAAAGATAGAGCTTATCCCTTGGAAAAATGATTTCTCAGCCCTACATTTGCGTCTTAAAATGTTCTGGTTTGTTTTTGGTATTTTTTTTTAACTGTTCAGTCGTCACATGTAAAGGTCTGTGCTGAAGTTCATAAGTGCTTACCCATCAGTGATCAGTAGATGGCAATGTTGTATAGTGCATTTTCCGTTGTTTCCATTTTCAACTCTGTAAGTATTAATAGAAGCAAATGTTGTTGGCAGAGTGTCTTATTGTGTAATGTCATATTTGGATATGCACTTAATAAATATAAGGAAACATTGTACTTAAAAATCTTTGGAAGTGATTGACACTACATTAATGCATAAATGGCATTGTTAAAAACTAAACAAAATACAAAAAGCAGATGTGAACGAATATCAAAGACATAGATTCAGTGTTCTAGGGACTGTCAGTTGCCTACTAAGCGCAATAATGAAGACCTGGGGGCAGATTGATCAAGACTTTGCGACACATCATAGTGACGCAAATACATGCAAAGTGAGGCAAAGGTTTGAAAGGATATTTATTTTCCAGCGCAAAATATCTTATGCGCTGGTAAAGTGCGCTTTTCTCCATACAAATAGTGCAGTGCAGTGCTTTGCACATTTTGCATCAAGGTGGTGTTACATGGATGGTACATGGGTGTTCCATCTCAAGCACCCTTGTTTTTTGATGCAAAGCCCTGTCTACTAAATTGTCAAACCAGGCTTTGAGTAAAACAATAATGCTGTGTTGATGCTAGCAAAATGTGGGAGAAATGCATTTATTTCTCCAAACAGATCACAGATTTCACGTGTGTTGCATGATGCAGCACATATCTGATGCATGAACTGTTTTAACAATTATTTGAGCATAGTATTTTATACTGAAAGGGTATACTTTCAGTACAAAATCTATGCTGGACATCATGCTGACACCTCTGCTCTATGTTACAAAGGAGTGTGTGTTGATGCTGGGCAGCCTGTTTGTGCTCAAGTGCAGGGAAAGAGAGAAGCAGCAGGCTATATTTAGTAAATATGGCTCTGCACTGTTCTCTCCTCTTTAAGATACAAAGTAACGTTGTTTGCTGCACTGTGCTATATTTTAGTAAATCTGCCCATAGATTTTAAAAACAAAGACAGAAACTTCTAAATAGTACTAAACAATAAGGTAAAATGCAAACTCTAGGTCTGTGATAAGTTCTTTTTCAGTAGTTAAGAATGTCAGTCACAGGATCTGAGTTTTCCCACAATAACTGATTTTTCCATATTCTAGAGGATACAAATAATCTGGGGTCTGATGTACAAACTTATTTCTCATCACAAGCAATGCAATTCACAAAATAGGTGCATTTGTGACTCCAAAATAGGTTTTCACTTTGTACTACCCATTTTATGGGTCTGTAAAAGTTTACCACCTCCTAAAATGGAATTGTAAATTGATACAGGTTCACAAATTGGAAGGGGAGTGTTACAGTGTAAATAGGTATATAATGAATCAATGTTTTGTGACTGTAAATAGTCCTTGTGGGACCCCCCCTTCTTTTTGTAAATTAAAACATACGTTTGTTGAAGAGTAGGCAGTACTACCAACTCTCAAACAAACTTTAAAAAAATAAATAACTTGTGGCGTGCTGTTAGTTAAGTTTGGAATTAAACATGGACTAAAATTGGATTATAATGGATTACATAAGTAAAAATTGGTTTCGCATGCATTCTGCTCAATAGGCTGTGCGACTTGCAGTTGACGCATAACGGCGCTCCACAAGTTTTTGGAATCACACTACGCTTACTTTTGCGACAGAGCATACAACAAGCCTGCACGCCAAAGATTTTGCTACGAGCAATTGAGGAATTGTGAACTTTGAGTCTTAGCAGGGTGTGCATCAGATCACTCATTGTCAAAGTAAACATTTTGCCAGGCCCAAACCTTCCTTTTTAATACATATAAGTCACCCCTAGAGTAGGACATATACTTTTAAGTTTTACATGTCTTGGTAGTGAATAACTCTTAAATACGTTTTTCACTACTACAATGACTATCTCTCCCGTAGGATAACATTGAAGTTGCCTTATTCCATTTTATAAGTGTAATGTCCAAATGGGAAGCGAGACCAGTTCATGTTTGGCTTCTTAGGAATCACAATTTTAAATTCTAGCTTATGGTGAAGTCAGATTTTAAATTGCAATTCTGAATAGGCCACTTTTAGAAAGTTGGCATTTTCTTGCCATAGTAATTTGATGCCTGCAGCCTGTCTCTGGGTCACAAGACTGGGTGAAGCTGACAGTTGGGCTTTGTATATTCCTCCTGGATGGGCTGTCACTTGCAGGATGGATGGGAGCAGCTTGGCCGGCTCCACTTATACTTGAATAGGTTATGTCCTATCTCCACACAAAAGGCTGCATAAACCGCTGTAGTTAGTCCGGAGCCAGGGCCAGGAAGTCGGGTAATTGTGCACTTCAAAGGCCTGTCTCTAAAAGCTTCTCCCCACTTCAAAAGCAACTGCGTATAAATACTGGACCTCAAACACGAACTCTTCAGTACACTTCTGGACCTGTGGATACTCTGCCAGGAAGAAGGAATGCTGTGCTGCTACAAAGACTGTCACTGTGCTGGACTGCTGATCCAAAAGAACTGCTGCCCTGCTGTGCTGACATGCTGCCTGCTGCCCTCTTGCCTGGGGAACTAGAACTGGACTTGCAATTTCATCTTGAACCCAAAACCCCAGAGTGACTCCAAGGCCTAGCCTGCTGGCCTCCTGATCTGAGCCTCAGGCACAGAAAAGGATCCCCAACATCCTGAACTTGCCCATGGACCCAGCTGTCACGAGGTCCTGACCCCAAGTGCTTTTTCTGGACCCTTGGTGTGGCTCACGGGTGCTGAAATGAAGCTTTTGGCCACTTTGAGACTGCTCTATTTTACACTTTATTCTTTAAAAATTAATTTCCCCAGTTCTAATGATTAGATTTTTGTCAGTTTGGTCTTGTTTTATTTATAAAATTCACCTCTATTTTTAGGTCGAGCCTAGCATTGCAGCGCATGCGCTGCTCGCTTTGCGAGGCATGCAGTATTCAGTATAGCTTGGAAGCTCCGCCCACTCTCTGCCCATCTTTTTCATTGGCTTAGGTCCTAAATGCTGCCTTCCGATTGGTTTTAGGCTTGTTAGTCCCTCCCCATGACGGCCATGTCGTCATTTGTATCCTTCCATGGCTACTGGCCCCTTTACTCCTAACACTATTTTCTTCCCGTCCCTCCCCCCCTCCCGCAGTCCATGACTTCTTGGGGCCCCCCGCCGGTGCACTCCCGTTCGTGCCTTCTCACGCCCGCCCGCAGTCCCGTTTTCAATGCAATAGGTCTCGCGTAAATGTGAGTCCTATTGCATTGCAAATGCTTGTTTTTTGCCTCTTCACCTACGGCCCCTTTTCAGGCAGTGGCATGGACACAGGCCAGGGGTCCCCCGGAGCACAAACGATGCCAGCAGGTCGGCCTGCCCCTCGGTAGGGACAGAACGAAGCCTTCTCAGACTCGCTGTCTTCAGCACTGCCCTGGGCAGCGGTGACAAGGGCTCTGCGGAGGGCGTGTTTGAGCTGGGAATGTCTTGGCATGCAGCTTGCCTCCGCGCGGAGCGGCTGTCAGAGGCACAGATGGACTGTGGTCGAAGGAGGGAGTCCCAGGGCTGCCGGCCGGAGCCTCCAGGCGGCACAGGGCAGTAAGTGAACTCTGAGCGCGAAGGCGGCGTTTGCAGCTCGAGGGGCTCTGCATGTGAGCTGATGGTTTTATTGGCGGGACTACACACACTACGAGGCACTCATTGATTGTACCGGTCCAGATGGCGTGCATGCGTATTGTTTTGTCAGTGTGTGAGAGAACTCCGGGGCGGTGTGTGTGTTGAATGTCAGGTGTGCCACACAGACGGGGACATCATGCACACATTCACGCAACTAACACACACACACACACAGACTCTACAGACATCTGTAATCAAGAAGCAGATGCAAAACACGCACGGTTGCGCATCACACATTCACAGCTACACACACACACACACCGATAATCGCATCTTGCATACTCATGCAGATGTACTCCAAACACAGGCCTCACACATTCACCATCACACACATATATATGTATATATCTCACACGGTGTCATATATATGAACAAATATCACCAGCAAATGGAAAGTCATACAAACGTGCACCACACATTGCACTAACTCAAACTTTGTAAACATCCATGTAACAATTGCACCCAACGCACTGTCATGTACCACAGTTACACACACTAAATTCCACATTCACAGCAATCATGTGCCTAACATGAATACTTTACGCAAAAGTGCACACAACACAAACTGTAACGCACACTCACAGATATATGCGAATATCACAAACACACTTGCAAAAGACAGACACTACACATCTTTGCACACTCAAACCCCTCACAAACAGATAGTAAGGGCAATCTACAGTCAGCACAAAATGTAACCAAACAGTTTTTTAATGTGCAAAGTATGCAAACAGTATTTGTGCATGCCTGTGTTGGCAAATAAAAGCCATATCTTTTGGTTTTGCTAAGTTTGTTTATAAGTGTATTCGGTGCTCCCCAGTGTGCAGAATGCAGGTAATGGCATAAATATTTTTAAAAAGCCTGCTGTGGTGCAAAAACAAAACAACGTTTGTTTTCTGTATAGATGACATGTATAATGTAAACAAACGTAATGTGTAATGAGTCTGTTTACTTTTGAGATGCAAAATAGTCCCTCGTGTATTGCTATGCAAGCACTCTATAGGAGGGGAGAGAGCAACTCCTCTGGTTGAAGGCAAATCCCCCTTTCTGTATAATTTAAAGAATTAGTGACAATAGGTCGAATAAACTGCTGCACTGTGAAGCCAGATCTCAAAAGTAATGGATCGAAAACACATAGACAAACTACACTGATAACTACAGACACACATAAGCACACAGATATAGGAACAGCAAACACAAACCTCTTACGTTCCATGAAGGGGCCGATGGGTGCAGCTGCCTTTGCGAAATTATTTTCCCTCAAACACATATAAACAGACATGATATCAGAACGCTAGCCCACAGTATTCACACAAACCCACACAGGACACAAGTACACCAAACCAAGCTGACATTTATATGGAAACACAGACCCATCACACACATATGCACACACCAAACATAGGTAGATACAAACAACCACAGAACACATTACTCATGAACAGACACTCAGGCATAGAATACAGCATGGGGCAATGGGCCAGCCTATTTCAAACATTGGCTAACTTAACTGTGAGTGACAGCAATCTGCTGTTTCGAAAAGAAAATATCCGCATAAAGCAGTTCCCTTTAGTTCTATGGCCTACTACGGAAAACTGTGCTTCGAGAGGCCCAGAAATATTTGTGCTTTTAGTCAATGTGTATTTTTTTTAATATATATTGGCTAAGACTGGCATCTCCTCAAAAATAGACTTTTACAAAAACATGACAAAACCAAACAAACGTTGTCAAACCCAAAATGCTGGAAACCAAGACCAAACCTAATTGGCTTTGTTAATGCTTGTTTTATTTGTTATTGAGCATTCCCTGGCAGTGCATTTGTTTCCATTCTCTCTCTCTTTCTTCTCCCCCTCTCGTTCTTTCTTTAAGATTGCTGGCCTTGCTTGCTCTTGTTTCTTGACACATTCATTTACATGCCACTGCCAACAAGCGTTGGCCTTGGCAATAGCCCGGCCTTTTAAAGCTGAGACCCACTGTCTTTGAATTAAATTAAAAAAAATGCTCTTTTTCATAACACCCACGTGCCTTGTTTGAAGCCTCTTTGACACTTAATATGAACATGTTCCTATTTTTAGATAATCTTGCTCGTTGGGTGAGTGTAGGCTTTGGTTTGTGTCCGGAAGTAAAGTTGTGGTACTGAGATAGAGACCGAAGCCCTGAGTCATCGAGACATAGGGATTGATTCTTATAACTTTTGGCGCACATACATTTCATTTAATTGGGAAATAGTAGTCACATAACAAATCCTGATCATAAATGTAATCTCTGGATTTTCTGCGAACAATCTGCAACAGTGTGTACAAGAAAGGTAAGCGCACACCTGGAATTCTGGGATTGCACTACACTGCACCCTTCATGTTAATGAATGGGTGGGACTGCAGTTGCCTGGCCCTGCAGTGACCTTAGAAGGTAATAGAAAGCTGGCCTCCCTATTAGCTGTTCTCCACCTAGTTAAAGTGGGTAGTCAAGTGGCAGAGATCTCAAGAGGTCCCTTGACAGATGTGAATAGCTCATATAATCCTGTTTCTTGTCTTTGCATACTGGTATTTACAATCTTTCATTCATAACAGATACAACTACAGATACACAAGTCCAAAGAAACAAGCTTTGGCAAAGTCTATGGGCCTGGTCTTTGCATGCTGATGATGGTTTAAAAATATATATATATTGGAAGTATATGAAACAAATAAGAGGAACAAAAAAAAAATACATGCGCTTCCTAATCGTGCTGGCCACTGGTTTATAGTAAAAAAATGTAATTAAAAAAATAACTATTGAATATAATTTTAATATAACAGAGCCCGATGCCTCCTATCGAGCAGGTTTACTTACTAAAGGTATACAAACTATGGGGCATATTACCAAGGGCAGTATCGCCGCTTTAGCGGCACTTTTTGGCGCTAAAGCGGCGATATTTTCATCGCCCTATTAGCAAGCTGTCGCTAACAGCTGTTAGCGACAGCTTAAGGGCGATAGCGGCCGTTTTGTTGCCGCTTTGCATGTCAGCGATAATTATCGCTAATGACATGCAAAGTAGACGTTCCTAACTAAAGCTCAATGGAAATAGTCGCAAACACAACCTCCCCCTATTATCAATGCGGCCCCAGACCCGGTTTGCGATAAAAAAAGTCGCGCTAACCGCGGTTATCATGGGAATTTTACACCTGCTAAAAACTTGACTTACCTATTTTCTCAATGGGAGGTGGATTGTGAGGCTAAGTCCACCATGGCCTATCAGCAAGGATTCCCCTATCGCTGGTGTTTTATCGCAGGATTTCTTGCGATATTCTCGCATTTCGCCGCTATCGCTGGATTTTTTATCGCCTTGGAGATAAGCGTTGCTAATAACGCGCTATCTCGGCGATGAAATCCAGCGATAGCCGGCGATAAAAAAACAGCGCTAAGCGTGCTTTGCGATAATTATTGCTAATCGTTGCTAATATGCCCCCATTTTCGGTTTTAATGTAGATTAAAGGAAATATAATTACTATTAGAGCAAAGAAAATATATGATTGGTTTGAAATACTGTAAGACACAGTTTAAACAATACTGGTTAAAAAAAAGATCATGAATGTAGCGAAAAAACGATTGCCAAAGTAAAGTATTGGCCTGCCACATATACAAAAAAGTGTACACTGACTGAAGTGCACTACGTTTTAGGCCCATATGCACATGTGCAGAAACAAAATGGCATCCCCCAGTGCAAGAGAGTTGATGGCTGAATTGGGATGATCCATTGCCTCATGCTGTGGGGGACAGAAGCAAAATGTGAACGAGAGCTGAACAGACCAATGGATGAAGAGGGCTGACGCAAAAGTTTTCTATTTATATATGTATGTGTTTTTTATTTTTTGGGGTTATTACATGAGGCTGGCAAAACAATTCAATTGACCTCTAGGCCAGACCTAAAAAACTGAACACAGTCTGAGCTACACTACTCACAACGGACTAGGATCTCCAAAGCTGCATTCATGCAGGTAACGTTTCATGTTGCCATCCAAATAATTTGAGACATTTTCTGGTTCAAGTTTGCCTTTGCCAGTTTTATGTTTTTCTGTTCTTTGCAAGACAATATTTTATAGCATGGTGATATAATTTTGATTCCAATAGAAAGACGTCAAATGTATACAAAATATTTCTTTGTTGTTGCAAAACTTACAATAATCATCACACAAAAGGAGAGTAAACGTAAAACTTCATGAAATTGCAAACATTGTCAAAAGAACTTTGCGAAAGCGCCCAGAAATGACTTTTCAGCTTTGTAAGCCATTAGTCACTCTCAAGAAGAGCTTGGTTGTCCCTGGGTTGCAGCAGCACTGTTACATCTGGCGTCAGATGGCCTTACTTGCTGATGAGCAGCAGGCGCGTGACTCTCACTGGTTACGTCATCAAAGCAGCTGGGACAGGGTGTTATTTCATTGTTTACTAGTGACGTGATCAAAGCAGCGTGGGATAGTATTGTTTATTAGAGACGTCATCAAAGGAGCTGGGGCAGGGTGGGATAGCATTGTTTATTAGAGACGTCATCAAAGGAGTTGGGGCAGGGTGGGATAGCATTGTTTATTAGAGACGTCATCAAAGGAGCCGGGGCAGGGTGGGATAGCTTTGTTTATTAGAGACGTCATCAAAGGAGCCGGGGCAGGGTGGGATAGCATTGTTTATTAGAGACGTCATCAAAGGAGCCGAGGCAGGGTGGGATAGCATTGTTTATTAGAGACGTCATCAAAGGAGCCGGGGCAGGGTGGGATAGAAATCATTGTTTATTAGAGACGTCATGAAAGGAGCCGGGGCAGGGTGGGATAGCATTGTTTACTAGAGACGTCATCAAAGGAGCTGGGGCAGGGTGGGATAGCATTGTTTATTAGAGACGTCATCAAAGGAGCCGGGGCAGGGTGGGATGGAAATCATTGTTTATTAGAGACGTCATGAAAGAAGCCGGGGCAGGGTGGGATAGCATTGTTTACTAGAGGTCATGAAAGGAGCCGGGGCAGGGAGGGATGGCATTGTTTATTAGAGACGTCATCAAAGGAGCCGGGGCAGGGTGGGATAGCATTGTTTATTAGAGACGTCATCAAAGGAGCTGGGGCAGGGTGGGATAGCATTGTTTATTAGAGACGTCATCAAAGGAGCCGGGGCAGGGTGGGATAGAAATCATTGTTTATTAGAGACGTCATGAAAGGAGCCGGGGCAGGGTGGGATAGCATTGTTTATTAGAGACGTCATCAAAGGAGCTGGGGCAGGGTGGGATAGCATTGTTTATTAGAGACGTCATCAAAGGAGCTGGGGCAGGATGGGATAGCATTGTTTATTAGAGACGTCATGAAAGGAGCCGGGGCAGGGTGGGATAGATATCATTGTTTATTAGAGACGTCATGAAAGGAGCCGGGGCAGGGTGGGATAGCATTGTTTACTGGAGACGTCATCAAAGGAGCTGGGGCAGGGTGGGATAGCATTGTTTATTAGAGACGTCATCAAAGGAGCCAGGGCAGGGTGGGATAGAAATCATTGTTTATTAGAGACTTCATCAAAGGAGCCGGGGCAGGGTGGGATAGCATTGTTTACTAGAGACGTCATGAAAGGAGCTGGGGCAGGGTGGGATAGAAATCATTGTTTATTAGAGGTCATGAAAGGAGCTGGGGCAGGGTGGGATGGCATTGTTTATTAGAGACGTCATCAAAGGAGCTGGGGCAGGGTGGGATAGCATTGTTTATTAGAGACGTCATGAAAGGAGCCGGGGCAGGGTGGGATAGCATTGTTTATTAGAGACGTCATCAAAGGAGCCGGGGCAGGGTGGGATAGCATTGTTTATTAGAGACGTCATGAAAGGAGCTGGGGCAGGGTGGGATAGACATCATTGTTTATTAGAGGTCATGAAAGGAGCTGGGGCAGGGTGGGATAGCATTGTTAATTAGAGACGTCATCAAAGGAGCCTGGGCAGGGTGGGATAGAACTGTTTATTAGAGACGTCATCAAATGAGCTGGGGCTGGGTGGGATAGCATTGTTTATTAGAGACGTCATCAAAGGAGCTGGGGCAGGGTGGGATAGCATTGTTTATTAGAGACGTCATCAAAGGAGCTGAGGCAGCGTTTATTTGGGTACAGTTAGCTGAGTAGTACTTCCAGTGCAAGTCCCGCACAAGGATGAATACGGAGTAAATGCAAATCATTGGAAGTAAGAGTTTACTCCTCCCCTATCCCCACCCTCCCAACCCCGAAGCACCCCCACCCTGTGCCACACGTTGTTAAACACACGCACCTTCCCTGGCTATCATAACTTCAGTGAAGGGTCAATTACTGTTAACTGCCTTTAGGTCATGACAGTGACGTGCACCTAGTTCCAGCTATTCCACTTGTAGCTCTAAGCATGCTGGGACTTCTAGTTTCACTTTCCGCATTATAATCTAGGCCTGTAAGTCAGAGCATGGTAGTACCTAGGCCTTGCTGAAACTCGTCTTTATGACATAGGGACAGGAGACAGCTATGCCTACTCCCCTCCCCTCCCCCCCAACCCCATCCTCACTCCCATGAACACCCGCATGATTATGTCCGGGCACAGCTCTGGGGCAGTAAAAGGGCAGTGCCAGTGACACTAAAGGGCAAACAAGGTGTAGTAGATGGTACCCTTAACCACAACCATGGCAGCAGTGTACTCTCACCGACAATATCATCAAAGTGAATTCTGAGATACGTCACGGGTAGATCACGTCTGATTTTACAATATATTTTGCACTTATCTTCCATTATTGGCTCCTGGAGTTGGGGAAGTAAACATTTTCTTGAGGACCTGCAGTGGGCTGAAATTAGTACAATACAGTAGTGCTTAATGTTAGCTGGTGGTTGCAGGTGGGGCCCACCAATACTCATTTTTGGGGCCAGGACATACTTTTCATCATTCGACTCTGACCCAGAACAAGAGAAAGAGAAATGCAGAAAAGGAGAGAAAGACGGAAAAACGGCGACAGAGGGAAAAAGAAGAGATGGGAAAGAAACTGAAAGGGACAGGGAGTGTCAAGTGATGGATGAAAGTGGTATCAGGTGGAATCCATACCAGACAATCTGGTTGTCCAGCATGCATTCTTTTACAAGTTAAGCACTGCCGATACACTTTTTACTTGTGCTCAGACAGCCCTCAACTGTAAAGTGGGACAACACATAGAGTTTGCCTGTTATCTGAGTGAGACAGCACACATCTACTGTGCGCCTTTAGACACGTCCTATCTCAACCCCAAGGTTACAGACAACAGTTTACAGATTTATTGTGCAATCCAAGTGAAAAACAGTCAGTCACTGCCTGGTTTCAAATCAGAGCAAACAGAGCAACAGGGTCCATGCGTGCTCAATTTACAGAACCAATAACATCAGCTGTCTTCTCATGCATCGAAGACAAACCTGTGCGGCAACTAACTCCACAGGGGTCAGTTGAGTTTACAAAACCAAGCAACACCCGGAAGGGTAGACGCCCGCTAATTAGTTACACACATTTCTGCATTTACTCTAGTCTCTAAATGTCTTAGGCGTCCCTTTTTTAGGTCAGGTATTCGAGACCTCTTGTATATGCTTTAGTATATACTTATTATATACTTCTATGTGTGTGTACTTAGTGGGCTCTGGAGATCAGCCCTAGGACTTGTCTACTTCCGCTTAGGGACGTTTTTTCTGTTCAACTGCCTCTATTTAACTGTCTTGATAGAAAACAACCAGCAGAGGTCAGTAAAATACCAGAATTGCTTTCTGCTAAGGGACTTTCTTTTTTAAAATTTTTCTGGCAACTTCCTCTATTTAACTTTCTTGATAGAAAACAACCAGCATAGGTCAGTAAAATACCAGAATCACTTTAGCATTCTCTAGATTCCAGTCCATAGAAATTGTCTCGTAAGAGCACCCGTAGACAATAATATTTTTTTCAAATCTTGTATTTTCAGCAATATGACCACCGAAGGGCCTGATTTTATATTAAAAACAAAGCTTTGGACTATACCGTTTCCCGTTGAAAGGCAATATTTCTGTCCATGTGTTCCCATACCTGGCGTGTCACACAGTATGGTGCTTACTTTCCCTCCATGTTAAAGAACAGTAGATGTTTCAGCACCCAGGCTAATGTGCTGCATAGCTAAATACATATAAGGTCCCAAAGGCGAGACCGATGCATTGCAAATGCTTGTTCTATCTTGATGTGATATCTTTTTGTGTGGAATTTTCTCTGTTTTACTGTTTGAAGTGTTGCACAAATATTTTGAAACATTGCCTCTATATTAATCCTGACTGCTCAGGAGAGGTTTGGTGCAGCGGCCAGAGCCGCTGACTCTGGCTTGCGGGGTGCATGGTTTGATCCTCGGTGGCAACTCAGCTCAGCATCATGTGACTCTGGGCAATAGCTCACTTACTCTCCCCAACGGCCCCAGCGCCATGAAACCCTTACGGGTGATATGTTTGTGATTTACATATAGGAATTATTATTATAATTATTACTGCTCTGTGCCAAGGAACCAAGGGTTGAGCACAGGTTGATTTGTGGTTTGCTTGTGCCTTACCCTGACTAGGATTGTGGTTGCTGCTTGACTAGGGCTCACATCCCACTCAACCAGTAACCCAATTTCTCACAGTTGTGGTCTGGAGTCAGACACAATGACATCATAGTTGTTATGTTATGGTATGTATGTTATGTTGTTATGTTATGATAAATGTATTTATAATCATGCACAATCATCAGATGTACGTAGGTGAGGGTTTGCGATTACCAAATATCAAATTTTGGTGAATCAGTATTTGGTAGCGCAAACACCCATGTCCAAATGTGCACTTTACACATTTTGTAATTTCCAGTGGGTTGCAAATAGACCTACCTCATTCATATTTATGAGGTAGGTCTTGGTTTGCGACCTATTGGGAATCTCACAAATCACAGGGATAGTGGCCTGCTGGGGTCTGCAAACCACAATGTCTGTGATTGCTTTTCAAAAAAGCAATTTTTTTTAAGAAATGCAGCCCATTTTCCTGAAAGGGCCCTTTGCCTGCTCTTTAAAAATGTTTTTACAAACATTCACAAAAGGAAAGGGGTCCCTTGAGAACCCCCAAGGGACCCCTTCCCATTTGCGAATGGGTTACCTCCTACTTGAAGTAGGTGGTAAAATGCAAATGTTTTGTTTGCAACAGCATTTCAGTCTCAAAACATTCACACATACCACTGCGATTTGGTATTTGAAATCGATGCCCTAAACATGCCCCTTCCTAATACTGAATCACAAATTGGGCCTTTGTACATAAGAAAATACCTTTTTGCATTCGCAAACGGTCCGATTCTGCGGATTGGGCAATTTTCGAACGAAAAAAAGCTTTTTACATCTGGCCCTTAATCTCAATATAAAGAGTTAAAGTGCATATTCATATTGAAACATGGATTCAATACAACACTGGCCCTGTATGTTTGTTGAAAATAAATGATGTTAATCACAGTGTGTATTGAAATGGTCTACAAACATTAAAATAGTAAAAACACATCAGTGCATGTTTTATGGGTTACCCCTATCATAATTTGTTAGTCAGAGATAGCAATTTCTCAGCATAATCCACCTATTTGATACATTTGGATTCAGCTGTGAATTGTCCCATTTGAGGTACAGAATCAGTGTTTGTTGACAAGTTTAAATTCCAGATCCATTCAGTGGAAAAGTAAATTTATAAAAATGGATTTGTACTGCCTCAACTAAAATTCCAATTTTGCCACTCATCTCACCTCCAGAGTGCCAATACACATACTTGACTGAAGTTAATGACCCTGGACTCCAGCAGACCACAGTTCTACCGCTGGGCCCATGAAGGTAGAGATGTTGTGAACAACTGCCCACTTAATTGGAATTCGTCATCTGTGAGGGGTACAGGAACAGTTGGCACAACAAAGAAAAGCTTTTTCACCACTCTTTCGAGTTGGAGACACCAAAGTTAGATGACAGAAGCTCCCATTCATTCCTGTGGCACTCCTAGAACTTCTGACTCTAATCCCAGCATGGGAAGAATATATTATTGACCCAAACGGAGGGAGGAGACCTTATCAAATTGGGGAAAGGTTAACGAAGAACCAGAGCTGAATCCTATGGAAATAAGAGTTATACATTTTGGATTTCTTGGAATTTTTACAGTAAAGCAAAGAGGAAGTGCTACAACAGGAAGTGAGCATATTGTAAAAAGGTACACAGGAATGAGTAGGAAAACCTCTTCAATTGCTAGATAGTGCAAAGGATAATACTCGCACCTCACCACGCATTCACAGGTTGGAACTGCTCTCAAAATGTGAAGTGGTTGGCCTTCTGTTTGCCTGCTCCAGGGACACATTAGTAAGACCCAGCTGAATACCGAGGGCTCGACCTTTCAGGTACATTGGCTCTAGAAGGACTTGGGGCCTTATTTATAATTTAACAGGTAGAATACTCAATCACAAATATGCCAGATATCCCACCCACCGCATTACAAGTGTATTGCAGCTTATGCCACTTGCAATATGGTGAATGGAAAGTCCACTGAATTTTGACTGGGTATCCCACTGCCAAACTCTAAATTAGGACATTAGTGCCTTGAGGCCTGGCCTTAGGAGCTGATGGCTCCAGGAGTGACCAGGTGGATCTTTCACAGCAGTTAGAGAAAAGTGGGACTTAGTAATTTTTCCACCTCCAAAGGACCTGGACATGGAGCTGAAGCTTGACCAGGAAAGTCACGCACTAGGCCGACACGCAATCTAGGTTCAGTTCAATAGTAGTTTTTTACAACACTAAAAAATGATTCCGCTAGACCTTACAGTAAACGTATCGACCCTTATTGGGCTCTGCCCAACTAGAGGTTCCAGTCTTGCCCTGCTAGAGGAGTTTGATAATGAAAGAAGTGACTAAATCCAAATAAAAAACCTTGAAATGGGGTGAGGTGCCAAATTGATCCCAGTGGCAAAGTGACATCAGTTGCTGCAGAATCAAGCTCAGTACTTCTCTGAGCTTTTAGCACCAACATAAATAGATTCTGCAGGAACTTAATGACATCTGTAACTTGCCCTCTACAACTTCAGCCTTCAACCATGACCTTCTAGGAGACATTGACCTCCAGAAAAAGGACTAACAGCTTTATTTAGAGTTTGGCAGACAGGTTACTCTGCCACAAACATAGCGAGTACCTTGTTTACTAAACATCTGGTTTGACCAGTCTGTTTAGTTTTGAGCAAACCATTAAGTTTCTTCCAGCGTAGAGTCTGCTGGTTCTGCCAATGGATGGCCCAACTGACATTGCAAATAACAAGGTCCATAAATGTTTCATTGTAGAAAGAAGTCATATATATTTCAAATGATATGACTAATATATTATACTTACTGTGGGAAAGTGGCTCTTTTTTGCATGGTCACCCTCGATGCCGTGGACTGATGCTGGTAATGTTTTACTCTGTGCAGTGAGACTCTACTAACCTGGCCCCACTGCAGGTGCTTTGACCCCTAAAACATGCTGAAATTCATTATACTTCTAATAGGCATATTTAAATTAGTTACTAGTCTCTTCTATATGGTACAAAGTGTGCCTAGGGCTTGTATGGTCTAGTAGACTGCAGGCCCTATTGTGCCATCCACTACAGTAATTGTATAAACATGGCTACAAGTCTACCATTGTAGCCTGAGCGAGGCAGTTTCAAAACTGCAACCCAAGCACTCAAAATAATCCCTTTCGACAGTTATAAACCTTCCTTTTAATAAGCCACCTCAAAATAGGCCTTATAGCCCATAATGCAGGGTGCTTGGCATTTAAAAGCCCAAAATGTAGAAATGTAATATTAAAGTTTTAGCACTTAAAGCTATTTTCACTGTAGCAGGATAGCTATTCCATAGAGAAGCAGAGGATGAACTTTTACATCTAACATTGCTATATTTGGCAAGGTAACTGCTAGAAATGTCATTCTTGGACTCTTTGTGATATATATTAAAACCCCAAGCCACTGGTGAAGTCGGACTGTTATTTTGTATAAGGGAAAAGGTACTTCTAGAAAGTTACCTTTTCCCTGTCTAAAGGCTCTGGGTGCTAATTTGCATTGGCCTCCAGCTGAAGCCCTCTGAGTGCTCAAGCCCTGAATGAGATGTAAAAACTAAGGGTGAGTGGTAAACTCTGCTCCACCATCAGAGTTCTCTGCTGGAGGAGCAGAGTTCGCCGGCGCGATTTCTCAACACGGACAGTGTAGGCAGGTTGCTACTGTCTGCGTTGAGAATGCTGCCGCTCAAGTGAAAAATCTACTCAAACTGCAGAAAAAAACAGCACCTTCTGGCACAGTGCATGGTGTCGTTCATGCTGATTTTACAGAGCGGAACAAGCTCCCGGCACTAAAAATCAGCACGAGCAGCGCAACATGCCGAAATTCCACCACTCATGGAACTCCACAGAATCTTGCAGTTTTTATGTAACTCCACAGAATTACGTGGAGTAAAACTCCATAAGTCCCACCCACTCCAAGTGAAAACCTCTGTCAGACCAGAAACAAATGCCTGAGTGTGTGGAGGTTGTTTTGTTCCTCTGCAGGAAGACCATTTGGGCAGTACCCAGGAACTTGATTAACTTCAATAGGGTCTCCACTGTCATAGGCAAATATTAGCTAACCCATGGGCATGCCCCTTTCTTTATTCCCTCAGTGAAGCAGGCTCCAATCCTAGTGGGGAAGGTGCTGCCCGCAGAACTGTTCTGAAGTTACCACAGAGGAAGGGTTGCTCATTGCCCTGACCACACCTCTTGGGTGGGCACACAAGCTTTGCACAAAGGGAGAACGGTTTCATCATCTTGGATTGAGTCAGAGAGGGCCACTGTGGTAATGTCTGCTGTAGGGCACACAGGAAATACTGCAAAAGTAGCTGGGGTAATCCCTGGTAACTTTTTTTCCTATTGGCTAGGGAGGAGGCCAGCAGTCTCCCCTACTCACAAACTAATGTCAGGCATAAATGTGGCACCCCGGGTACTTTCTGCTGGACCTATGTAAGACTGCCCTTTGTGTTGAGGCTTGTGAGGAGACATGAGGGGCTGGACCTGCTGCAATTTGTATTTAGGAAAAGAAGTAAACTTCAGAGGGCAGTTGACTGACCTCCTATTAAGCTAGAGGGCCACAACAAGCTGCAAGAAGTCTGTTATGCAGCGCCAAGATACCCATGGATGAACGTGCACTTTTCCAAATCCACGTTATGTTATGTATAATGTGAACAGTTGACCAGCATTGAGCTTTTTGTCTCTATTTTTATTTAATACTGAAAAAATGTATATCTACACTTCCCCCTTATTGGAGTTTTGTCGTTTAGGTGTCATTTTGTTCATTAAATTATTCAATATGTTAATAAATTGGAGTGTGGTTCTTACTGTGTTGTGTGTTTGACTTTCCAACTGTTTTGATCCTTTTAAATGCTTTACACATTTTCCTAACTTAAGAGTTTCTGCTTTGAGCCACAGCTACCAGGGTTTGAGCTCAGGTTTAAATTACTGAAACATTTACTGGACCAAACAAGATAGTGATCATATTACTAGTGGTGGACTACCATCCACCTCAAATAATTAATCATATTCTCACACTGACCATGATTATAGTTGAAAAGAAATAAACATAACTGTAGAGAATAAAATTGCATAACCACGTAAGTCAACTGTAACTTCAAAAATGGAAATTTATGTAAAGAATATTTGTAAGACATAGATGAACATACTCATTGAGTAAGTGAATTCATTTTGTATGTGTTCAGTGTACAAGGTGAAGTACTAAAAGGTAAGATGCATAGCCGGAGACAGAGAACAAAATAATGTTATGGCCACAGACTATATACATTTATGATCTAGAGCAATAATTGTAAGCAAAGTTTGTATAGCTTCTAAAGTAGGGCACTGTACTCTATTCTTCAAAAATGTCTTTGTGGCAGTATGCTGCCAATGCCATTTCGACCCTAATTGAATAAATGGGTCATCAGTGGGTCTGGAACAAGTAGTTCAAATGAGCACACACTGGTGAATTAAGTAAATGTATGAAACCTAGAGAAGGAAATGATAAAGATAAGATTCAGAACCATTATTAAGGTGAAGGAAACATGGACATGGGATTAAACAAAAACCTTCAAATAGGTATGAATACCTGCAGAAAACAGGGAGTTAATCAGATGAGTCAGGAAGAAATTTTAAAATAAGAAAAACCTAAGAGTCTGATTACGATGGCGGACGAACTTGAGTCCGTCCGCCATCGATTCACATTTGGGACCCCCCGCCTACATGGTGGCGGTCCCACAGGGCTAATAATGATGGGACTGCCGCCGTGGCATTGCCCATGTTTTGTATTGCGGCGGGTGCTGCAATCTGCAGCACCTGCTGCAATACAAAACAGACACCCCACACATATCCCTGCAATACGTGGCAGGCACCATATGGTGCCTGCCACATGGTGCAGGGATATGTAGGTCCCGTGTCTGTGGGCCAGGGAGTAAGGGGGGCCCTCTTGGGGCCCCCAATGTCCCTTTCCGCCAGCCTTTTTATGGCGGGTTCACCACCATGAAATGCCTACAATGATGGCGGTGCCTGGTAGGCATTGCCACCATTATAGGCATTACTCTGCTTCTGATGGACTGACAGGCTCCTTGAGCCCGTCAGATCTGTGGCGGTAGGTCTTTCCGAAAGCCACACAGCCGCCCGCCTTCCAAATGTGGCGGGCGATGAAGTTGTTGAAAATGGCGGAGAGACCACCACCGACAGGCTGTCGGTGGCAGTCTCCCCGCATTTGTTATCAGGCCCTAAGTGTCTTCAGAGATGGTGATCACACATGCTAAAAATTACCATCAGCAAATTTCAAACTATTCATTACCTCCAACCTATTTCAGGGTATTTACGTACTACCATGACCATGTTTTCTTCATCTTAATACCTGTTCTTAATCTTACCCTGCTCATTTGCTTCTCCTTGATCCTGATGATGACCCACTTAATCATCTAGGGTCAAAACCCTGTCAACACCATATAGCCATCAAGACATTTTTGAAGAATGCTCTTCTTTAGAAGCTATAGGAACTCTGCCTACAATGAGTGCTCTTGATAGCTAAGTTTATGTTATCTGTTGCCATAACCTTATTTTGATCACTGTCTTTTGTGTTTTAGCACTGCATGTTCATCTTGTACAAAGAGCACATACAAAATTGCTTCACCTGCTATATGGAAACATTATTCTATATCTTACTGTGAGAAAGTGGAGTGTATTATTAGTTGAAGTGGATGGGAGTCCTCTTCAAGTAATAATGGCACTGTTGCTTATTAATAATGGCACTTTTCCAAACTAAGTCAAGTTAGGACACAATCATTTAAACCAGAACGTAACCCTTGGTAGCTCTAGTACAGAGCACATAGGCTTAATTTAGGAGAAATGTGTAAAGCATTTATCAGTACCAAAACAGTTAAAAAGTAGAAAACATGATGCAAAAATAATTACACACCAATTTATGAAATAGAATAATTTCTAATGAACAAGTAAAGACCAAAATGACAGAAAATCCTATGTAGGGAATCAGAGATACTATTTTTCAAAGTTTTAAAAAGGTGCACAGAGCCAACTGCAGGAATTTGGATGTACTACATAAGGTCATCTATGATGGAGTGTGGGTCAAATTCAGTGACCCGGTTCGGTCCTGTGGAAAGTTTTACCTTCTAACTTAGTTTGTGGAATTGAAGTCAAAAATCTTTAGCGGCACAAATTAGAAGGCTGTGGTTGAGATGGGTTGCCCCAGGCTGGATAGCCATTGGCTGAAGTCCTGTTGAAGCTATTGATAGAGCGGGAATTACATTTATACTTTTAAAGACGAGCAAACATTGAACATGACACTTTATGAGACAAAAATTTAAAAAAAGTGTGAAAACTTCATGTTCTAGAAACATTATGAAAAGAAAGAATTTTAGTTGCCGCATCATAAAAGCATGCAGAAAAAGAGTAGATTACATGTTATCATGTGTATAAGTAACATAGGTTGTGATTTATTAAATAAAATAATTTTGTCTTATTAACATGTGTTAGAGAACATATACATGGTGAATTCTCACGTTATTTGAGTTTGCTTCTAATCAGTCTCAAATTGCATTTATATAATAGAATAACTAATGAGATGTATGAAATAATATAATTATTCCTGCTTTTGATAGTGAGTTTTATAAAAATACTTATATGTGTAATAACGAGGGCACCGAAAATGACAAAAAGAAAAATAAATGTTACACTTTTGCACTAAAAGATGCATTTGTGAAATTTTCAGAAAATGCTCTTTACACATGTGCTAATTATAATGGCTTGAAACGAAAATTGCAATCTATACTTTAAGGGGTATTTACATTTTGGCACTTATAAACATGGTAGTACCCTATTTCTATTTGAATAACATTTGATCACACTACAATTTACAAAGTGCATCAAAGGTTATACTAGAACTTCAACTTCTTCATGATTTCGTATAAATGTAAATGTTAGAAATGGGGTTTCTGGTTGGCTAGGATATGCACCTATGCCAGACAGAACCCACCACTCTAGTCAGGGCGAGTAGTTACAAAAGCAAAGACAACCTGTGCTCACCCCGGTAGCTTGGCACAGAGCAGTCAGGCGTATCCCCAGAGGCAATGTGTAAAGCGTTTGCGCAACACACACACACACCAGTGACACAATGAATACACCACAAAAGAGACACCACACCATGATGTATATACAAATATCCTTTGTATTAAGCATAAAGTACATCAGAGCATAATCACATAAAACACTGTGCCACTCGGCACATGTCATAATGTCACATAGATCATAACCTCATTTTGCTACTCGGCCAATTGTCTAGGCATCGTAAGGTAGTGTAATCAAGTCAATAATGGTAGGTTTACACATTATGAAAGCACCATTACTTCACATGTAAGGCAAATCCTGGAATAATGCTTGTTATCCTGACAAATGCAAGGGAAAACGACACACATTGGCACACATCAGGGACTAATACTGAAGCAGTTAAAGGAATATATAAATCATGTGCTGAGGATATTATGCAAATCCTAGCAATGTAAACCTACATATATCTCAAACTCAGGCATAGTATGCGGTACTTTGCCCACCCAAGGAAGGAAACCACAGGAGTTACCCAACATCTCTATAAATGCGTAGGGTGCAGCTTCCCTGCACTCCCACTATACTTCATACGGTAATTCCTACCCTCAACGTGGGCCACAGAAGAATCTGTGCCCCTATCACAGGGAATACAGTAGGTTCTCAGGATTCCTTTCAGATCCAGAAATCGGGGGCCTCTTTCGAGGTCTCGCCCCATCCCTGAGCTGAGGTCTAGTGCCACGACCACATCGGCAGCCAATTGCCCCCACCAGATAGGCACCAACATGGAAGAGGGGCGTAAAGACACTCCACACTCTGCTGGGGTACCTAACTGAGTCCCCCGCATGCAAAGTAATGGAGCGCGGGTGCCCGCAAACATGTGGAGCCGTTGGAGCGAAATACTGCTTCCCAAATGTGGTGGAAGGAGAAAGGGGCCCGGGCCCCAGGCAGAACACCACTGAATTGCTGGAAGCCCTCTCTTAGACTTTCGAGGCGGGAGACATGGGAACGCTGGCTCCTTGTAGCAAAGCGCAATCTGTCGGTCTTGGGCGGCGGCAAAGTTCATGCTTCAGTCTCGTAGGCATCGCCCCTACCTGGCGCAGTCTCTGACGGGTCGCTGGGCCCCGCTCACCACCAGCCTCTTCTGGGACTCCACGGCAGCTGCAACTTTTGCGCACCGGCACCCTGCCGCTGACAGAAAAGGGGCGGAGACACACTCCACTTTGGGAGGTTGCCAAGCAACCTTCCGAGTGGGGCTGCAGGCAGGAGCCTCCAAGTCGGCTCCTTTGCGTAGGCAACCACCATGCTCACCACACGACCCTCCTGAGCAGGCCGGGGCTTCTTCCTCCTCAGCTCTCCCCTCCCGTCCCTCTAGAAACACACAGCCAGGGCCGTGCTGCACACACTGCCAGCACCCAAGAGCCATCTTCACGCGCTTTCCCCAAAAGCAAGGGAAAAAGGCTGCCCGTTACTAGCACTTTCTGTCAGTCACCAAGGCGCTCACCATGTCCTATATTTTCCAATATGTAGGGCAGGCCACCTAGCCCTGTGAGATCTCTAGGGCCACACAGGCAGGAAGCAGGCGACAGGGCAGCACACAGGGTGAAGTCAAAGTGGCGGTTTTTCCTGGTATCCAAAATCCTCTTCTCTGGTACAGTCTGTAGAGCCAGCAGAGGCTCGTTACAAGTCCACGCAGTGTCTCTGAATCACTCTGGGTACAATCTGGGGCCCTCCATGCAAACAGCAGCACAACAAAGCAGGGCAGCGGTTCCTAGGAACAGTCAGCACAGCAAGATGGGGCAATCCTTTCAACGCAGCAGCCTTTACTCCAGCAGAGCTTCTTCCAGGTCCCATAGTGTACTCCAAGAGTGCTCAAAAGATGTGGGGTCAGAGCCCCTGCACTTATATTCTGAGACCTGGCTTCTAGAAGGTGGGAGAAGGTTTCAGCAACATCTGGTCAGGCCCAGGAGTTTCCCTCCATCCTTGCACTGGCTCCAGACATCAGTAGGGGGTAAACGAGCCCTTTGTGTGAGGGCAGGACACAGCCTACACAAATGTTAAGTGTCAACGCCTCTCACTCTCTCAGCCAGGAAGACCATTCAAAATGCAGATGCAACCATGTTACACCCAGCCCTCCCTGTGGGATGGCTGTCTGGAAAGTATGCACAAGCTGAGCTGTCACTCAGCCCTAGACATGGATTGGAGTCAGGCTGAAAAGCACATAAGAGTTATGAGCACAGAGAAATGCCCACTTTCTAAAAGTGGCATTTCTAAAATAGTAATAAGAAATTCACCAACACCAGTAAGCGTGATTTTTCACCACTATTCCAAACATACCAAACATGGTAGTGCTACTCCTTTCAGATCAGAAATTACCACTGAAAGATATATCAGGGAATACCCAATGCAAACCTATGAGAGGAGCAGGCCTCACAGCAGTGAGAAACCAAATAGGATGTTTGTCACTACTAGTACATGCCACACAGCTAATGCACATGTCCTACCTACACAGCACCCTGCCCATAGGGCTAGCTAGGGCCTACCTTAGGGGTGACTTATATGTAGTAAAAGGGGAGTTTCAGATGTGGCACCCATTTTAAATGCCACAGCACTGCGACAGTAAACTGCGCGTGCAGGCCCTGCTGCGGCAGAGGCCTGAGACAGGCTTGAAAGGCTACTTCTGTGGGTGGCACAAGCAGCGCTGCAGCCCCACGAGTAGCATAAAATGTACAGGTCCTGGGTATATGGGATACCACTGTACAAGGGACTTACATGTAAATTGAATATGCCAAATAGGTGCAAGCCAATTATATCAAGTTTACAAGAGAGAGCACATGCACTGTAGCAGGGTCAGGAGTGGTAAAGGGCCCAGAGTCAGAAAACGAACTAAAGCAGGACAGAAAAAATACAAGATGAAAGCAAAAAGTTTGGGGATAACCCTGCAAAAAGGGCCAGGTCCAACAGTAAACTTCTCAATTATATATATTGTGCGTTAAATAGTAGCCTAAGTTAACATTGGCCAAACTGTATTCATGAAGTTCTCTGCCTCACTAAGCACATTTAACGTGAGGGGCTTCTCCAATGTAACCATTTGTATGTATCCAAACTCTAGTTTTCCTGAGTTCTCATGTATTGTATATAAATTCTGCAGCAAAATGTTACCAGTACAGCATGGCTGCCTGGGAAACTCCCCTTTTGAACTTTTCTAGGCTCTAGCTAAAGGAGTATTGTTTAACGTTTCATATGCAAGATGACTTAAGAACTGCCTAATTGTTCCACCTATTTCCTCTGCATATTGTTTCTTCTTTATGTTGCCTGATCCACAGTCCAATACGAACTGGCCAATGGACTGAGTATTCCCGATCAGATGAGGTGACACCAGGAGGTGTCATCCACGGAAATGCTTAGAATATAATATTGCCTATTTTAATGAATTGAGAGAATTTGTGGCTTGCATATGGATGCAGAGAGACTCTCGTGCAGCTGATGGTGGTGACGATTAGCTGCTGTTCTGCATGCAGGCTAATTACAACTGACTGAAGAGATTTTCAGAATTTTTTGATGCAAACTCAACTGGTTTCTTTTCCTAATTGGTGCAAAGCCTACATGCGCACAGTGGTCCCTTCCTTCTGGGAACACTGGGGCTGGCATTTCACGTCCTTTCTTGAATTTGTGAGCTTTGGGTATTGATCTGTTCCATTAAATAACTTATTTTTACATTTGATGCACCTATTCTGCTAAAGACTGGATAAACTAGAATATATTAGCTTAATTTGCCTCAGTTATCATGATTTATCCATTTAAAGTGAATGAGCAATCTCAATTTAAATTATACTAATGACTAAAGGTGATTGGATTAGAGAGATTTCAGGGCACCAAATACTAATGCTACTATTCTGTTTTGCTTTATCTGAACTCTTAGTTTGTATGATTTTGGCGCCTACGATTCTTCAGGAGATTTGGGCCTGCATTATTAATCTTATATCTTTATAACATTGTGCTGAGACTAATTTACATGAGTTTGATTTCTAATTTATAGTTCAGTTATCCAATTCCTGGTCCTCATTGGAAGACTTTTGAATCCCTTTTATATCCAACCCCTCTCGGCACACAGCAAGGTCCAAGAGAGTGGAAATGATTACAAGTTTCAGATCATCACAGACTTCATCATGGTTATAGTTGTTAAGGGCCCAGTAAATGCTACAGCACTATTGACTTTTAGAAAGAAAGCTCTGAGAGGGAGACATTTTAAATTTGTGCCTATGTAAGGTCCTTTGCAGGTCGGATACTTTGGTACATTTGCCCGGTGAAGATTTCTTCCTTTGGACTTAGAAACGTTTTGGCAGCTTCTGGTTCTTTTTGCAAAAATCCTTTGAAAAGTTTCTAAGGCCTAGCTTTTAGGTATAGGCACAAGAAGTACACTCTGACACTTATCCAAGGTCCCCCAAGACATGAAGGACACCACTTGGGGCAGACTCACTTATGGGAAAGCCACCAGTAGGGACTAGACAAGTCCAGTTGGAACTGGTCATCTCGGCTCTTCAGCAAGGTCGGGTTCTAGCAGCTTTTGTGTCCATGTAGCCTTACAGGAGACTAACCAACTAGCCCTTTGAGTCCTGGGTTCAGGTGGGAGCAGGTCCAGTCCTTGGGGTTTCTCTACACAGGTTACAGTAGGTGCAGCCCTCTTTCTGAAGTCGTTCTTCTGTTTCCTCAGGTTCAGCAGTATTCTGAACAAGGTATCCAGCAGGTGCCATGTTTATGCCTGCACTAGCTTGTGGATGGGGCAAAATCCCTGTCCAATAAGTAAAGAGTTCCCAGGGGCAACCCCACACACTTTGACATCACTTCCTGATGGGGTTGGCCCTAAACAATCCCACAGTGCCCTACTCTGCCAAAATCCAACATGGTAGATCATTTTTCCCCTAGTCAGAGCTCTGAGCACACCCCTGAGGTGTGTCTAAGGAAATGAGGAACTCCCCCATCAAACCAGTTCTGGAACAGGTTTTTCCCCTACATGGATTGGTGATGCTCTAGCTACTTGAGTAAACAAAAAATTGATGGCTGGATACTTCAAATTATCTCAGCCACTGGTAATCACTCAGGCCGCATCCCAATCCATCGTTATTTTGCACACCATGCCACTTCAGTTTGACCCAGCTGTATGTAAATCAGTTTTGACAGTGCTCCAGTGGGAACAGTAGAGCCTGAACTGCCAGCCCAGGTCCTCCCTGAGCTAGGATACAAACCACCAAGGACCACCGGGTATAGCTTGGTTCCAGTGGCACAGCAGACACGGGACCCACATCTGGGCATACTTGTCCCACATAGGGCAACACACTACATTATACAAAAAAGTGATGGATGGAATGCTTGAATTAATCTCAGACACTGACACTCATTTGGGCCGCATCCCAATTCATCATTATTTTGCACAGCATGCCACCTCAGTTTGGACCCAGCCATATGCAAATCAATCTTGACCCTGCTGCAATTGGAACAGTCCAGCCTGAATTGCCAGGCCAGGTCCACCCTGAACCAGAACACAAGCAACCCAGGACCAGTTTTGCCCTAGTCAGGGCTCATCAGCCAGTTATGACATGGTTCCAGTGATGCAGTGTGTACGGGATCCATGTCTGGACATATCCATCACACTTCAACTGTCAACTGCATCAACAACAAGGTGATGGATGAACTGCTTGAATTAATTTCAAGCACTGGCAATCACTCGGGGCAGCATCCCAGTCCATCTTTTTATGCCCCCATGCCACCTCAGTTTGGACCACTGCCTACTGCTAAAAAAAGATGTAACCTTTCACAAAGGGGAAGGGGTGCATTGGGAACTTCCCATATGTAAATGGGTTATGTTACAGAAATGTGTTATTTAATAAACAATGCCTATTTAGTGGTATGAACGATTTGTATTTGAAACTAATTTGCTATACTCAACAGTACTATTTCCTAAGGTTGGCTAAACTAGGTCCTACCTCGATCTTGAAATTCAAAACTTGACCTTGTTTTCATTCTATTGTTAGAAATGGGGTTCTCTAGTTGGCAGAGGTAGGTACCTTTAACCAAATAGGGACCCTTGCTTCTAGTCAGGGTAAGGGGGCTACACTCCTAAAATAACCCCTGCTCACCCCCTTGGTAGCTTGTCACGAGCAGACAGGCTTATCTCAGAGGCAGTGTGTTGGACTTGGCCCTTTTTGGCTAATGTTCCCTAAACTTTTTGCCTTCCCCCTAGACCTTTTTTCTGACATGGTGTTGCCAACTTAGATGCTTTGGGCACTTTGCCACTGCTGATCAGTGTCAAAGTGCAAGTGCTCCCTGTGTAAAGTGTAATGGTAATTGGTTGTCCATAATTGGCATGTTTGTCTTACTAGTAAAATCCCTAGTAAAGTGCACTATGTGTGCCAGGGCTAGTAATACAAATGCTACTCGTGGGCCTGCAGCACTAATTGTGCCACCCACATAAGTAGCCCCTAAAGAGAGAACTCAGGCCTGCCACTGCAGTGCCTGCGTGCAGTTTGCTAACTGCCATGTTGTTGTCCTGACAAGTGCACCCACTTGCCAGGCCTTACCCTTCCCTTTCCATGCACATCAGACACCCCTATAGTAGGCCCAAGGTACCCCGCTGGGCAGGGTGCAGTGTCTGTGAAAGGTAGGACATGTACTGAGGTGTGTGCCATGTCCTAACAGTGAAATACTCTCCATTTTGTTTTTCACTGTTGCAAGGCCATCTTGCCCATAGGACAGAATGGGGAAGGCTGTGTAATATGTTTCCAGCCTATCTTCCCATAGGTTTAAGATGGAGAGGTGAAGTTTAGTGTGCCTGAGCTCACAATTTAATAACACATCTTTTGGTGAAGGTGGTGTTTGAATTGTGTGTTTAGAAACCACGCTTTTAGAAGTGGCTGGTTTTTTGTTCTAACAATTCTGTGTGTCTCTGCCTGGTTATGGATTGACTGTCTGGATTTGAATGTGATAGGATCTGGGAAATGTCTTGACCCAGGGGTGGAGTAGGTGAGACAGCCACGGTTGACCTGCATCTGGAGTGTAGGGGGGAGGAGTAGCCCCTGGAGGTGAAGAGGCCTGGGCTGCTGCCATAAAACAAAGGCTCCATCTCCTGCTGAGTGATTGAAGGTCCAGACCCCCACTATCAAAGGAAGAGGGTGTCACTGGCAGGGAGACACCCAGAACTGGTTTGGACAGGGGTCAGTGCCCCCTGAACACAAAGACTTCAAATACATTTCGGGGTATAACTATGAGAGCTGAAACCCCTGGACTTTATTGAAAAGGATTGAACCTACTTGGTGTTCAAGAGGAACCTCTGCCAAAGAAGAACAGCTGAACAGACTGAAGAGAAGGACTGCCCTTGCTGTGTGTTCTGGGGCTGGCCTGCAGTTTGCTGGTTTGACTAAGGAGAGGACAAGGGACTTTGCTGTGTGCTATGTCCCCCTGCTTGTGAGGACTTTGCTGTGTGCTGTGTCCTGAAGTAGCGTGTCTCCAAGGGCCCGAGGAGAGCTGGCTCCCTGTTGTGGAAACTCAGGAACATAACAGTTTCCAGAGGTGTCTCAGCGATGCTGTGTGCGTGTGCTTCGTGCAGCCTGAGACCTTCGTGAGGATTGCCCTGTGATTGTGTGCACCCGGAGTCCAAGTGAGTCTCAGCGACGCTGTGTGCGTGTGCTTCGTGCAGCCTGAGACCTTCGTGAGGATTGCCCTGTGATCGTGTGCACCCGGAGTCCAAGTGAGTCTCAGCGATGCTGTGTACATGTGCTTCGTGCAGCCTGAGACCTTCGTGAGGATTGCCTTGTGATTGTGGGCACCGAGAGTCCAAGTGAGTCTCAGCGACGCTGTGTGCGTGTGCTTCGTGCAGCCTCAGACCTTCGTGAGGATTGCCCTGTGATCGTGGGCACCCGGAGTCCAAGTGAGTCTCAGCGACGCTGTGTGCATGTGCCGTGTGGCAGCCTGAGACCTTCGTGAGAAATTGCCCCGTGACTGTGTGTCCCGGAGCAGTCTTGTTCTCTGTTTCGATCGACAGCGTGGCCAGAACTGCTGTGATCATCATTGCCATCGGCCCGGACCGGCATCCCCAGAGGAGCTGTGGGAATTCACCGCCACCGGCCCGAGCCTGCCTTTGCCAAGGAGAGACCTCGAACCATCACCATGGGGGGGTCAGAGTTCCACTGCCCCAGATCAACGAAGTCGCACCAGAGGCCCAAGCCGCGAGGAGAGGAGAGTGAGATCGCACCCCTCAGGTAACGCTCAGCGGGGTGCGGGCTCCGAGAGAAACGCTCTCAGCCTTTCCCATCTTTGCTGCGCGAGCCTCCGCTCAAGCCCGTATCGCGGCCCGTACTTGCCGAGGAGTGGCAGTACCGGGGCCGGAGTGTGGAGCTGCACTTTGTTTTCCATCATAACAGTGTTGGGGGCATATTTTGGCAGTAGCTGACCGCGAGTCAGTAAGAATGGCATAGAGACTGTCCAGAGCACCGTGATCGGTGTCGGAGTACATTATTTTTGCATTACGAACTGCCTGATTGTTGCATTACGAACTGCATTATTTTTGCATTACGAACTGACTGATTGTTGCATTACGAACTGCATTATTTTTGCATTACGAACTGCCTGATTGTTGCATTACGAATTGCATTATTTTTGCATTACGAACTGCCTGATTGTTGCATTACGAATTGCATTATTTTTGCATTACGAACTGCCTGATTGTCGCATTACGAAGTGCATTATTTTTACATTACGAAGTGCCTGATTCTTGCATTACGAACTGCATAGCATTGCATTAGGACTGCATTGGATCATCGAGATTTGCTCATTAATACTGCAAGAACCTACCAGTGGGTGCTGGCCTCATAACCGGCCAGGTGAAATATTACAAATACACATATGTTGGATTTTTATCGTGTGGTCTCATCGTATATCTTTCTTTTATAAACATATAATTGTTTTTTTATTAAACTGGTGTGGAGTCCATTTGTGGTGTCATCCCTGTGTCACTGAGAGCGTGGTTGCAAATACTTTACACATTTGCCTTGGAGATAAGCCTGGCTGCTCGTGCCAAGCTACCAAGGGGGTGAGCAGGGGCTATCTGAGAAGGTGTCCGTCCTTACCCTGACGTAGAAGCAAGGGTCCCTATTTGGACTAAGGTACCTACATCAGCCAACTAGAGACCCCCAGGTCTAACACAGTGTGTAAAGCATTTGTGAACACATACAGTAATACAGTGAAAACACTACAAATGGACACCACACCAGTTTAGAAAAATAAGTAATCTTTATCTAGACTTAACACAAGACCAAACGACAAAAATCCACAATACAGTATTCAAAAATATGACTTTCCAATGGTAGAAATAGCTTAGTTCAATGTAGATGGTAAATGCGACACTTTACTCTCAAAGTACCTTGGATGCGTAACGCAAAACAAACAAAAGGGTCGCAGGGAAGGCGATGCGTTAGTTCCTTGCTTCGGGGGAGGCGGCGCACCTGTTCCTTACTGCAGCGCAGGGAAGGCGAGGCGTCTGTTCCTTACCGGAGAGGAGGCGAAGCGTCTGTTTCTTACTGTGATCCGGTGGGATGCAACAAGATGGCGTCTCGATGCGATGCGACGATCCGGTGCGATGCGACAAAATGGCGTCTTTGATGTGATGCGATAACGGGGATGTGATGCGTGCATGCCCGGCGGCTGTGCGGCGAACTCGATAAACTTTGGAGCCGCGACAGGCCCTGTGACACGCTTCTCCGGTGATGCGACGGCGACCTCTGCGGCGGCGGCACGCTTCTCCGGTGATGCGACGCGCTGCGTCGGAGATGCGGACAGCAAACTGCTGAGGCGGCGACACGCTTCTTCTGCGATGCGACGGCAACAGCTGCGGCGGCGACACGCTTCTTCCTCGTTGCCTCACGCTTCCAGCTCCCAGCGACACGCAGGCTCTAGAGGGCCCAAACCAACAGCAGGCACCTCTCTGCAGGTAGAATTCCCAGCAAGGAAATTCAGGGGGAGCTGGGGGTGAAGTCTTTGTGTCCCTGAGACTTCAGAACAGGAGGCAAGCTCAGCTTCAAGCCCTTGGAGATCTTCCTCAAGATAGTAAAAGTACACACAAAGTTCCTTTTCTCCTTTCCTTGGCAATGAGTAACCACTGCAGGCCAACCCCAAACAGCAAACAGCACAGGGGCAGTCTCCTCCTTCAGCTTCCTTGGTTTCTCTCCTTGGCAAATGGTTCGTCTTGATTCCCAGAAGTGATCTAAAGTTCTGGGCCCCAATATTTATACTGCAAAAATCCTTTGTTCTCTGAAGGCAGAGAGTGTCTGTACCTATTCAAAACCAGTTCTGTCCTCCCTGGTGCAGCTTCCTGGCAGGAGGTGGAGACAGCATTGTTGAAAGCAGATCTGGCCCAGGTAGCTGAAAGGAAAACTCCTCCCCTACTCTCTATTCTATGAAGGCCCAGGCAAGTGAAAGGAAATCTCCTCCCCCTACTCTCTATTCTATGTAGGCTCTGGCAACTGAAAGGAAATCTCCTCCCCCTACTCTCTATTCAATGTGGGCTCTATTCAGCCCAGCCCTGACTCATCAGACTGCTGGAGCCAAGGCCCTCTCCAGCCCCCTGTCACTCACAAACCAGACATGGAATACACAAACCTAGCAGAGGCATACTGGATGGTTAGGCAAGAAAATACCTACTTTCTAAAAGTGGTATTTTCAAACACAGAATGTAAAAATCACCCACAATAAAAGATGTATTTTAACATTCTGAGTTCAGGCATACTAAACTTTATTTTCCTATCTTGTTCCTTGGGTCAGTTATGTTTATAAGATGTTATAATCAAACTGCCCACTCTGGCCTATGGGAACAGATAGCCTTGCAATTGTGAAAAACGAAATTGGCTGTAATTTACTATCAGGACATGCCACACACATCAGGGCATGTACTACCTTTCACATACAATGCACCCTGCCCACAGAGTTACCTTGGGCCTACCTTAGGGGTGACTAACATGCAGAAAAGGGAAGGTTTAGGGACTGGCAAGTGGGTGCACTTGCCAAGTCGACATGGCAGTCCCAGACTGCACACAGGCTCTGCAATCACAGGCCTGAGCCATACTTTACAAGCTGCTTCTGTGGGTGGCACAACCAGTGCTGCAAGCCCACCAGCAGCATTTGATTTACAGGCCCTGGGCACACATGGTATGACAAGTAAATCAAATGGCCAATCATGGAGTCACTAATTCATTACAACAATTTACAATAGGGAGCACTTTCACTTTGGCACTGAATAGCAGTGGCAAAGTGCCCAAAGTATCTAGACCAGCAAAAACACAGCAAAAACATAGGAGGCAACAGCAAATAATGTTAGGGAGACCCACGCCAATGGTGCCAGGTCTAACACTTATTCTCTCCACATTAAAGCAAAATGTGCACTGAAACATTATTGAATGCAATATGTATTGTGATTTTATCAGTTCCTTTCATAATAAGATGTTGTTCTTTGTAAGCTCTAGCGGAAGCTTTCCTCTCGAAACATTGCTATTCAAGGTTCTTCTTGTGGATCCTGCCTAAAGCTCAGTTAGCCTATTCATTCAAGTCATTGTTTTACATGTAACTAGATTTGTACTGTCACATCCACTGACATTATGGCAAAGAGGGACTAATTATGAGGCCTGGGGGATATTTAAACCATGCCGAAGTAATCAGAGTGATTTCAGTAATTTCTCATTACTTTTATAGTACAAAATGACAGAAAATTATGTCAGTACGCTTGTTTACCTAATTTGGGGCAAAAATGTCTTCAGAGATGAACACAGGAACAGACCATGCGTGGCTACTGCCTTCTGCAAATCTTGTTCTGTTACATTTAATACTACTTTTTCAAAATGCATCCTCTGGTTAATTTTGGCCAAAAATAGAGCTAAATTCAGGGTTATGCTCCACATGCAGTTCTGCATCATGTTGCTGTAATTTTGTGTTATTACTCCACAGCAAATTACATGAGTTACACCCACTCCTACTAATTATTATTAATTTAGGGGTGGTATTAGGTATTGTTGGATTTTATTCTGTATTTTGATTTGCTATCATTTTGTTTACGTCATGCAGATTATATGATTTTTTTGTGTGTATTGTGCTATAAAAGAGGGATCATTTGGGAGGTAAGCCAGTTCAGAGTAGCTTGGAGTTTCTTGCCCTGATTCTTAGAGAGCATATTCAAATCTATCTTAAGGTTCACTCTACGTCAAACTTCATTCTGCATTTGACTGAGCCTTATGCTATTTCACGATATATGAGCTTTTTATGATTTTGACAGACCATATTTTTACCTTCTGTATGACCTAAATCTTTTAATAAACCTTCATGGTTTCTAACTTGTATCTTGTCTCAAGAAGACTTATTTATCTGTTTATACTATTTAATATATTGACAAGCCTGATGTATTAAGCGGCCCATCTCCTTAACAGTCTTGAGGATAATACTGCCCCCAATTCTGTGAAGGTGTTTTATCTTTAGAATATCTGAAAAGATATTATCATCTGTTTCCACTAACTTGTGTAGTCGGTAAGATGTTAATATTTTGTGACTGGATTTTGGTTGCAGAACATTAATACATAACATATGTAATTGCTATTTGGAAGGGATGCCCTAAAATTACCCCATCCAAATACCGATTTGAGATGATATCCTAAACCCATTTAATATTTCGGAAAATCTTTTTCTGAATCAGTAAATGAGCTTACTGCCTTTGAAAAAGGGTGATTTAAGAAATAGGTGGCTATAAGAACACTTAGGGCCAGATGTACGACCCAAGTAAATTGCTACACCCAATTTGCGCTCGATTGCGCGTCGCAAATTGCGACTCGCAGTTTACTATGTACAACAGTGTCAGAGACACTGATTGCGATTCCCAATGGGGTCGCAAAATGCGAGGCTCATTAATATTAATGAGACACTCGCATTTTGCGAACCCATTGGGAATGGCTGGCCCTCCCAGGGATGGTGGCCTGCTAGGCTCAGCATACCACCATGTCTGGGACTGCTTTTAAATAAAGCAGCTTTTTTTTTTAAATGCAGCCCGTTTTCCTTAAAGGAAAACGAGATGCATTTAAAAAAATAAAAATGAAACTTTTTCGTTTCATTTTTTAAGGGCAAGCAGTGGTCCCTGGGACCACTGCCTGCCCTTAAAAAATATGTTCGCATGCATTTGCAAAGGGGAAGGGGTCCACTGGGGACCCCTCGCATTACCACCTACTTGAAGTAGGTGGTAATTGCGAGTGTTTTGCAACCGCAATTGCGGTCGCAAAACATTAGTACATGGGTTAGAGAGTCGCTATTTAGAACTGAACGCCCCTTCCAAATAGCGAGTCTCTAAACATTTTTTTGCGAGTCGCAATTTATTTGCGACTCGCAAAATTATGTTAGTACATGGCCATACCAATTTTAGCATGCGCAAACGGGTCGCTATCCTGTTTGCGCATGCTAAAATTGGTTGTACATCTGGCCCGAAAACCCTTTGTGTGTGGTCCTAAGTCCAAAGTTAAAAACCTTCACCTGAATGACCCGCTTGGTGTATGTGACTTCCACTGTTTTATAGTCTCTTAGGGCAGGGTCAAACGTGAACTGATATTTTTTAATGATGTTCTATTTTTTCTAGATGCTTTATGTCTTAAATTTTAAACATTCATGGCTACTGGTTTCCCTATCCAAATTTAATCATTTTGGTGTATTTCTCCTTATTACATGTTGCTATATTTTCCTAAATTAGTTAGGGAATATTTTAGTGTAGTTTTCTTGAACTTAAATTTAGCACACATTTCCCTGAGACAGTGCCTACTGTTTGTGACATAGTTACAGTGGGTTATGCAGAGTTTCACTTGTACTTGCTTTGAGACCTAACCAGGGTGTGATTATTAATTGTTTAGGGTTTCACCTTCCCCAATTAATAACCCACCTTCTGACAACCAGATCTTGAGTTTTTTCTTCAAAATGTCAGTTGAATTGGTTCCTCTGTAATGTCCAAGGGGGTAGTATGCCATAACTGAGGACATTGGGAGCTGAAGACTCTGCCTCCCCATTTCTTGCATCTGTATGGATGTACATTGAACAGAAGGGTCTAGGCAGTTATGGGGTTAAGACCAGCGGTGTGTTTGGTACATTTGTTCTATCAGATTTTAGGGCTTGCCCATGCAAGATGCTAAGCGTCATGCGGGCAGATTTGAACATAATCAATTTAAGGACTGAAAGCCATTTAAGCTGCGTCAGATGCTGGATACCCAGTCAGATTTTTTAGTAAAAAAAAATTATCACTCAAATGCAATTTGTATTTCTTTGGATGTGAGTATGGCTTTGCAGGGTAGCCCTAGAAAAGTGGAACTGTAAAAATCAGTTCTGGACTGTACAAAAGCACTGCTTGCTAGTAATATAAGGAGAAAAATTCAAAACGTGAACATTCTGTGCAAATTTCTGAAATAATGAAAAGTTAATTTATTTCTGTAAAGTATTAGCAAGTATAAGTGTTTTAGTGAGTTCTAATTGTAACAACTTGAGTTTGTTTTTAATGTATTTTTAATAATCCAAACTGTTTTAATAACAGAATGTGGTTAATATTTGAATGTGAATGTTGAACTTAATCTCCCCCCTTCCAAAGTTCAGGATTTTCTTCAGTGTGGTTAGGTTTGAAGTGTGATAAGTAAATGTGGCTCTCCCAAATGCCATCACTTTCCCCAATGTGCTTAATATGGAAGTAAAAATAAACCTGAATGCCCTCACACCACATTGCACAGCACTTCCCCCAATGTGGTTATGTTAGGAGTTGGACTATTACATTTGACACTCTCTAAGTCCATCACTTTCCCCAATGTGTTTAACCTTGGGGAAGAGTAAATCTGACACTTAAAAAGTCCAACACTTTCCCCAATGTGGTTAGGTTTGGAGTGGGAATAGAAAAATCTACCCCCCCACTGTAGTTAATCACTGTAGTTAATGGCCTGAGTTAAAGTAAATGTATCATATATCCTGTACATTATAGCCACTGACACTTGCAATACAGCGGACGGGATACCCACCACGTTTGTGACGGAGTATCCAGTCTGCCAACGTTTAAATCAAGCTCTCTGTTTGGAGGGGTAATAGTAAATCTGCCCCCCCCCCCCAAAGTCTAACACTTTCCCCAATGTAGTTAGGTCTGTAGAACAATAAATGTAGCCGCCTAAGTCCAACACTCCCCCAAAATCCAACTCTTTCCCCAATATGGCTAAGTTTGCAGTGGGACTAGTAAACCTCACCCACCTCAAATTCCAAAACTTTACTCAATGACGTTAAATTTGGACTGGGAATTGTAAATCTGCCCCCGCAAAAAAAAAGTCCATCACTTTCCCTTATGCAGTTAAGTATTTTCTTTACTTAATTTGGAACTGTTCAATGAATCTGCATGAAACTTTCCAAATAAATGTTTTACTCCTTCACAGAAAGTTTGGTACTGATCCGTCAGTGTGGGGCCAAGAAAAAGGGGAGGGGTGTCGCAAAACATTAATTTCCCATTTTAATTCTTATAGGAATGTTTGATCTCATATACAGAAAACACAGTTGAACTAAAATTACATCAAATTTGGCAAAAAGATAGAATTTACTCAGAATGCATGCTTTTCATTATTTGGTGTAAATCTTTTCAGTAGTTTTAAAGAAAAAGTTACCAATATCTGGACCACTGGTGTGCAGATATTTTCTGATTGGCTAGTTTAAAGGGGATTGGTAAATCCTGAATGGCTGACCACAACATGAACAATGTGTTGAAGCAGCCATTACAGGACTCAGGGATATGGTCCCTGCGTCCTGAAAAATATGATAAAAATATATACATAAGGATACAGTGTGAGCACGTGTGGAAGTTTTCAAAGGCCCTCCCCTTTGATTGGCTAGCCACAAAATGGACAACATGGGCAGCAATTATAGGACTCAGGAACATTGTCCTAATTTCCTCATTAAAGTGCATTATTGTGAAAAAGTTTGAGCGTCACAAAAGGGATTACAGTAGGAAGGGTGATAACAGATTTTAGTCACATATATAAATCATTTGTTAGTGGCACCATAATAATGTTAGGAATTGTGATGGGTTCTATGGTGATTTTACCCTGTGAAAAATGCTGATCCTCTGCTGGGATTTGATGAACCAAGTTTGAGGGAGAACTATTTTCTCTCATGATTTTCTCATATAGGCAATAGAAAGTGCTCCAAAAACAACAGTAGGCAGGAGTCAGTAGCCAGTTCACATAGGTTACAAGATGTAGATTTATTGAAGACGATATCTCTTAGGTTACAGTTTCAGGTTATATATAAATGCCCAACCAGGAGCAACATCCTCATTGCTCAGCCCACTCTCTCCAACTGACACTCTTACAACTCAAGCACTTATCAACTTTTCATTACTACACACACACACACACTGGCTGAGCAGCAGGGAACTGAGAAACTATGGAGAGGGTGCATTAAAACAACATCAGATTACAACACGATTCTCCTGGTCTGTAGCATAGGTAAGGCTAGGTGTAATCTTGGAGTGAAGCAGAAGAATTGTTAAGGTGAATGGAATTACTTGGCCCTCTCTACAGGGCCATTCCCAAACTTTATTCCCTTCACCTTCCTGTTTTCTGAACCCATCTGAGTTGTTTTTTAGGACTTTGTGAACTTTATCTCTGCTAACCAGTGCTAAAGTGTTTGCACCCTCACCGATAAACATGGTAAAATTCTCTTTCACCCAATTGCCCTATTTAATTTACTTGTACATCCCTAGTAAATGCGGTACTAGAGGTACCCAGGGCCTGTAAATTAAATGCACTAGTGTGTCTGCAGTTCTAATTGTGCCACCCACTTAAGTAGCCCTTTTAAACATGTCTCCGATCTGCCATTGCAGCTTGTGTGTGTAGTTTTAAACTTCCATTTCAACCTGGCAAAATAAACCTTCCTCCAGGCCTAATCCTCCCTTTCTAATACGTATAAGTTACCCCTATGGTTGGCCCTAAAAAGCCCATAGTGCAAAGTGCAGTGCATTTAAAAAGTTGGACATGTACTTGTAAGTTTTACATATCCTTGTAAGGAAAACCTCCTACATTTCTTTCACTACTCTGAGGCCAACTTCTCCCATATTGTTAGAAATGGGATTTCTGGTTGGCAAGGGCAAGCGCCTAAGCGAGGCAGAAACCACCACTCTAGTCAGGGCAAGGGAGTTACACACTGAAGATAACCCCTGCTCCCCCCTTGGTAGCTTGGCAGAGCAGTCAGGCTTATCCCAGAGGCAATGTGTGAAGCATTTGCGCAACACACTCACACAGCAGCGACACCATAGGCACACCACAAAAGAAACTCCACACAAGGTTATATAAAAAAAGCCTTTGTATTACTCATAAAACACATTAGAACGCAATCACATATATACACTGTGCGACCTGGCACTAGGTATTACTTTACAGGGATTATATACACTTACAGGGCCAACCGGGCCACTGTCAGAACCTCACAATTCACAGGTAGTGAAAACAGCCAGTAACTACTGGCAACCTTGTAAATAGCACAAATGCATTAGGCACACATTACCACCATAGCATAAACCATTATGCAGACATCATAGTATTACTTAGCATATGATGAAAAATATAATCAGCAGAAAGGTAGTACATCATAACAACACATCATGCCCACCATCCTCAGTGCCCCCCTAGGAAACACTTGTAAGGGATGCACCCATCCTGGCCCATCTTAGGCAGAAACTGCACAATAGGCGAATGTTACACCACACCACCTAATCACATTAGGCCCCACCTAAACATAGGGGCGACCATCAGGCCGGCTTGCCTTAACCTCTGGGGCCCGTCTTGGGCTTCCCCACAATGCCCTTTGTCCCACAAAGTCAGGGCTCTCTCTTAGTATGAGGCCTTCCAACTGGCCCCCTGGCTGCCGATGCAGAAGAGTAATGGCCCCAATAGGCCCGTACTAAAATGGGGGTGAGGGTGCTACACACCCTTGTCTCTCCTTAGACACAAAATGCCCCTGACGTTGCAGCTGCCCCGAATCAGGCGGCACAGCTGTGAGAATAAACCGGCACACACAGTGTGCCTTGTAAGCCCCACTCACTGGGGCCTCTCCTCTCCTCTTTACAGGGCCAATTGGGCCGGGTTCTGGAGCTCCCAGTGGGCTCCCGACGTAGACTTCCCCCGGGTTCCTCAGTGACTCACCCATGGCCTGGGTAAACTCGGAATCCTGGGATCCCCCGTCTTCTGCGTCTCTCTTCTTGCCTCCTCAACAGCTACGGAGCCCGCGAGGCTCCAGCTCGATCTTGGCAATACGCGGGGCTCTCACCGGCAACACGGGAGCCCCGCCCACACTCAGGCACACGCTTGCCTGACATCCGGCTCTGGTGCTATTTCCTCTGGGCAGTCATGCCCCGGGTCAGGCTCTCCGTGCCTGACATCCGGTTTCGGCACTCGGAGCGAGCGGAGATGGAGCCCTCTACTTTGGGGCTCGGGAACATGCTCTACGGAGTGCCCGTCACACACTCACATGGCCAAAGTTGGAGCCCTCTTCCTCAGACTCTGGAAACACGCGGGTCTCTCCTCGTCGCCACGGGGAGCCCCGCCCCAACCGGGCAACAGCCGCCTGGCTTCTTCTTCTGTGGCTCTTCTGCCACGGCATGACGGCGCCCACCAGATGCAAAGTCGGAGCCCCCTCCTCGGGCTTCAAGGGACAATGAAAAATGAAGCGCTCATGAGGTGCTAGGTCCCAAGTTCCTGAGGGTCGAGCTGGGCACAGGCAGGCCAGCACATAAGGACCCCCAGGAGCCAGCAGCTGGGTCCCACACGGTTCCTCCTGGCCGTCCAGCAGTCCTTTCTTCCAATAAGCACAAAGTTCCACAAGCACAACAGCAGCACATACATGGGGACACAGCCCCAATATTTATATCACCAATGTATTTGTTCTCCCCCTGGCACAGGGCTCTGTCCCCTGTCCAAATCAGTTCTGGGGGGTACTTCCATACATCTTTTCATGTGCACCACCACCCTCATTGTTAGTGTAGGCTCTGGCCCCACACACACCAGAGGGGGGCGGAGCCAGCATTGTGGAAGGCAGGCACAGTCCTATTCAGGGTCAGGTGCTACTCCTCCCACTACTCCAAATGCAGTTCGGCCTATTTAGCCTAGTGCTGACTCACCCAGCCCCTCTGGAGCCACTGCATCTCCCCAGCCCCTGTCATCCAGAGCCAGACATGCAATACACAACAGGCAGGCACAAAGACACATAGCACACAGAAATGCCCACTTCTAAAAGTGGCATTTCTAAAATAGTGATAATAAATCTGTGAACACCATTACGCAGCATTTATTACCACTATTCCAAACATACCAAACTTGACCAATCTACTCCTCTCATGTCAGGAATTACCACTGAAACACATATCAGGGAATCCCCAATGCATTCCTATGAGAGGGTAGCCTCACAGTAGTGAGAAACCAAAATGGCTGTTTGTCACTACCAGGACGTGCCACACAGTAAAGGCACATGTCCTACCTTTTACCTACATTGCAACCTGCCGATAGGGCTAGCTAGGGCCTACCTTAGGGATGACCGATATGTAGTAAAAGGGGAGTCACAGATGTGGAAACCACGTTATGTGCCATGAAACAGCGGCAGTAAACTGTGCGTGCAGGCCCTGCATTGGCAGAGGCCTGATACAGGTTTGAAAGGCTACTTCGGTGGGTGGCGCAAGCAGCGCTGCAAGCCCACCAGTAGCATTTAATTTACTGGCCCTGGGTATATGAGATACCACTTTACAAGGGACTGATAGGTAAATTAAATACGCCAAACAGGTGTAGACCAATCTTACCAAGTTTACCGTAGAGAGCAGATGCCCTTTCACACTGAACAGCAGTGATAAAGTGCCCAGAGTCCGAAATCCACCAACACCAGGTCAGAAAAAAATAACAGGAGGAAGGCAAAAAGTTCAGGGATGACCCTGCAAAAAGGGCCAAGTCTAACACATATGATAACATTGGGTTACCTTATTACATTTAATAGCTGATAACTTTCAATTGGTAGCAGGTAGGAAGGTTACGTTTGTGCTCTAAAAAACTGTAATATAAAAACCTCTTTAATAGTCAAGTTGGATTTTAATTTGCAATTCTGAAAATGCCACTTTTAGAAAGTTGTAATTGTCTTGTCCCAACCATTTAGTGCCTGCAAACTGTATCCTGGGTCACATGACTAGGTGTGGCTATCAGTTGGTCTTTGTATATTACTCCAAGACAGTGAGACAAAGGGGAAATAGGTGTTGGCAGGATGAGCCATCTCTGACTTGATAGGGGGCTGAGCTGTCACCTACCACACCTGCATCACAAAGCCTCTGCCTCAGCACACTCACAAAGGATTTACATTAGTCTTTTGTGCCCCCAGACAAGCTGGGGGCAGGCAGGGAGGCAGTGAATCTCATACACCTCTGTAAGGGAAGGGCTACTGAAGCTTGTCCCCACTCAAAGCTGGAAACAAGTATAAATATTGGACCCTCAGACCCAACTCTTCAGTAGACTCCTGGACCTGTGGTTACTACAGAAGAAGGATGCCCTGCCACGCTGATGCTTGAGGCCTGGCCTGCTTGCTGAGAAGGAAGACTGGACCTGTTTCCTTCATGCCAGGATGAGTGACTCCAAGAGTCAGCTGACCGACCTCCTCTGTGAGCTACAGGGATATTCCAAGTTCCAGTGGCCTCCCTGCAACTCCCCAGATGACCTGCTGCACTGGACCTTCTTGGGCCTGTAACTGGACCTGCCTGAGCCCTGCTGGCCTCTGATCCCCAAGTGGTGCCTCCCCAGGCCCAGCACTCTTGTCTGGTATCAGAAAGAGCTCCTCCTGGCTTAACTGAAGGTTCCACAAAAACCGGCATGAAGTGATGCGAAGCCTTGCAAACCCTCTTCGCACAGCTGCAAGCTTCATTGGAACCGACCGCCAAAGGACGCAAGCCCCAAAAAGCATCGCAGAACCTCACAGCTCCTCATCAGAACAGACGCAGTGTGATGCAACTTGACACAGGACCTTGTATCGCAGTCCTTGCAGCTCCTCATTGGAACCAACAATGGACAATGGAAAGCCTTGCAAGGCAATGCTGTGCAGACTGCACCAAAGACATAAGGTACAATTACAATTCTTAGCCGGGCAAAAATGGTTCTGTGCCCGTCCTGCGCTCCATCATGGTTGACCTGAACTTGTGACTTTGTCCCAGCCTGACATGACCAGATACCCTCAGTTGGCACTTTGAACCTTGTGGCGCTACTTTTAACAAAATCTTTAAAATTGCATATCTCCAGTACTACTGATTGCATTTTTGTCGTTTTGGTCTCAAATTATTTATTCAATTATAATCTATTTCCTAACTGGGCGGGATTTCACTTTATTATTGTTTGTGTGCTGCATAAATAATTTACACATTGCTCTAAATTAAGCCTGATTGCTTTTGTGCCAAGTGACCAGAGGATTAAGCACAGGTTAATTTGATGTTTGCTTGTGTCTCTCCCTGACAAGAATTGTGGTTGCTGCTTTAATAGGGTTTAACCCCACTCAGCCAGCAACCCAATGTCCTACAAATGGCTTTTTTAGCCAATCCCTGTAGGAAGTGGATTGGTTTTTACACATGTTGTATCATGGAGTGACCTTTCAGTAACCAGGAAATGTACAGAACCTGAGACAACAAGAAAAAGAGAATGCATGACCATGTTGATTTTTTACATGTTATTACATTTTATATATTTTTATTCACACAATGTTTTGTATTGATTGAAAGCTGCATGTCTTCTGTTTTTTTTCTCCTTTTATTCTAATAATCATTATAATTAAGGCTCCCGTTTTCTATTTTTATGGATTTTAGAGATAAATACAGACAGAAAACTATGGGGCATATTAGCAAGACCGGCGATAAAATTATCGCCGTTTTAGCGGCAGGAAACTGCCGCTAAAACGGCAATAATGGGCTTGCTAATATGCGTTATAGAATTCCAATAGAAGCCCAGGTTAGATGTCCTGCACATCTAACCTGGGCTTCTATTGGAATTCTATAACGCATATTAGCAAGCCCATTATCGCCGTTTTAGCGGCAGTTTCCTGCCACTAAAACGGCGATAATTTTATCGCCGGTCTTGCTAATATGCCCCAATGTGTTTTTATGTGCATTTATTTTTAATAGTGGATAATTACAGAAAATGTGTCTTCTTTTAAGTGACTCTCCATGCTGTCTTTCATGAATTATAGCCCAACAGCTGAGCAGATGGACAGCATGGGAAAAAACAGAATGAAATTACTTTAAATAAGAGCATATTTCAACATACATTTGTGGTATAATGCTAATATTTACAAGTGGATGTATTGCTATGTAATATTTGGCAGCTTAATAGCTAAAACACCACAGACATCAAAGTATAAGTGTGCGTCAATCAGTTAAATAGTTATGGAAATGTACAGTTTTACAACTTCATTTACCCACAAAACACTAATAAAATATGGATAAATACAGATGAAATGGCCCAAAAAATAAATATGGATAAATACAGATGGAAATGTTAAAAAAATACATACCATAAAACCGGGAGCCCTAATTACAATGAATTAATAAGGTCAAGTCAAAAACATCCACTAAAGGAGGTCGTCCTTCTCCCTGCGAACATATATATTTATAAATGTTTAATTCAACTGGTGATAGTGTTCTGTACTTCAACTTAAAATGAATCCCTCAAAAATATATTTCAAATAACTTCCGGCTAGGTTCATACTATACACACACACCAGAGACATTGAAACACACACATGTGTCATGCCTCACGTGTTAGTGCGCCGGGGTCGTTAATGTGATGCTTCTTTGCTAAACTGATTTAGACAATGTCGAGCTCTGTGGAGCTGTAAAAAAATATACATGGGTTTAGGGTGACATCATGTTCAAAGCGCACCAGAAGTGACCAAAAATACCCTACAATAACCTATAAAATGTGTTTCTTCCTGATGCTGTAAAATAATATTTCACTTGGCTAGTGCCGGCCGGCGACCACTTGGAGCAGCTCTGTTTGTTTTTAGTAACCAGGACAATATAGCCACTGTTTTCACACTGGCTTCCCTCGGTCCTGCCATTTTGCTGTTTTAGCTTCTTTATCCGTGACGACTTCTGCCTTGATTCCTGCGAGAGATTAAATCATGTAAAGAAAAGAATGTCTGAAGGAATTGAGATGTAAACTTCTCATACGACGGTCCAGCATATCTCAATACATCTTCAAGAGAGTGTGTACCAAACTAAGGTGGAGCGTTTCAAAGCACTGTTGCACAACCAGACTCACATTCACCATGCCACTGCCATTGTATAAGGATGTAGGACCCCGTTTATGAAGGTTATTTCTATTGCTTAATCCAAACCTGGCGAATGTATAGATGCCCCTCTCAGGGCCAGACTAGAAAGAGCCGGGGCAAAAATGCTCAACTCATCTCACACTGTAGGTGGACTCAACCAGAATGGGGCTTCATGGGACATTTCATGGTTCTTCTTTCCCAGTTTGGTCATTGCAACCCCTCCAACTCAGAAATCACCTCACTTAGGACCTAATTTAGAGTTTGGTGAACAATTTGTTGCAATGACGAGCCAGTACCCTGTCCTCCAAACTCTAAATCTATCAGCCAGATTTAAACCAGCTCCGACAACCTCAGGTAGTACGGGCTGTTGGAGGTAAGCCATCCGGCCGCCCACCCTATTTAGACTGGACAGCCAGATGGATATTTTTTTACTGTCTTTCACTGCCAGAAACAGAAAAAATAAACAAAAATGACCAGACACCATAAACTATGTGCAGTGGCATAGCTAGACCATGTGCCCCCTGTGGTGGTCCATGCGTATGCCGCCTGCAGTATGTAAGAGCGGGGGGTGCTGGTGATTCCTGCGGCGGCCTCAGATAAGAGTGGGAGAGGCCGCAGCTCCTAAAACTCGTGCCGCACAGGGCGATCCGCCGGCCCCCCTTGCTACGCCACTGACTATGTGAGAAAACTCCCATGGTGTTGGGGCCATTAATTTTTTCTTTTGTGGGGAAAAAAACATATAAAAGTTTGGTGCAAGCTTCCGTCACCAATGACAGACACAGACAAAACGTTCAAATGGCTTTGTATGTACTGGCATGACAGCAGTTCAGACAAACCGAGAGAGTTCACTCCAAGGCCAGTGGTAAACTCTAAATTTGGCAGGTGGAGTAAAGGCGAGGTGGCAGGCGTAAGGTCCTTTTTTTTTTTTTTTAATAATTTGTATTTGTTTTATATTTAGTACATCATCCAGCTGTGATTACGACATAGTAAAGTGCAAATTATGGTACATCCCCATTCGCATTATTTTGCCTACTAGGTGGGGGAGCAAATCGCCATGTTCGACATTGCTATCCAACAATGACAACAATAATTCACTTCAGAGATTAACAGCTGATGATACTGTACAAAGCAATGTCCAAACATAACATAAAGAAAATAAACTATTAAACTTAATACCACCTTCCTAGTGTGTCTGTCCTATAAGTATCACGAGTATGTTCCCGCTGAGTATGTCGGTTGTGCAGAGTGTAAGCTATCAGAGTCCTGCTGTAGTGGGCGCCACTATAGAAGTAGAATAATGGAGGGGTTGTGCAAAGCGGGTGTTGCGTTACGTGTGAGCGTGTGTGATCGGGAGGGGAGGTGTGGGACCATAGTATGTGAGTGCCACTCCCACAGATACATGACCCAGCTCTCCATCTGTAGGCGCATCCTAGCACGGGTATGCAAGGGATCCAGGGTGTGTTAGCCAGGCGCAGTGTCTGCGCCGTCGACATGTCCCACGTAGTCATTTGCATCCCGCAGACTAGCTTCTATGGTAGTCACATAGTATTGCCAATCCACAGGCAGTGCCCGAGCCGTTGGTCGCGGAGGCCGAGACGTCGATGTAACGTGTTCGGCCACCAGGGCACGCCGAAGAGCGAGCAGCCAATGTCTAGTGGATGGGCCCATTGGGGATTTCCATGCCATGGCCAAAAAATGTTTGGCCAGAACCAGCGCCAGATCAATGAATTTATTAAGGTTTTTACGACTTGCTTTTCTTCTAGTAATGCCTAGTATGAAATGTGCCCCCTGAGTTGGAATTGTGGTACCAGTTGCAGCAGTCAGTACATCAGAGACCTTCCCCCAGTATATTATAATGCGGGGGCAAGTCCAGACCATGTGTAGAAAGTCCGCACCCGTGACATGACACCTGGAACAAATGTCCGTAGAGGTTGGATACATACGCGCCAGTCTGTGCGGAGTTAAGTACGTGTGGTGTAAATAATTACATCCAAATGTCAATGGGGAGATCAGAGGCCACCCCAATACAGAATAACGAGGCCGAGGTTATACCAAGTGGGAGTCCCCAGTCAGTGTTGGCAGCGGGAGCCGCAAGGTTCCAGACAGGCCCAGTAGGAGGTGGGACACGGGTGGCCCACTCGCATCGGTGGCCCAGCCCGGCCCCAGCGTGACGTTAGTGGTGAGGTCGAGGTTACAGCAGGTGGGGGCCCCCGGTCAATGCTGGCAGCGGGGGCCGCGAGGTGCAGGGCAGGCCCAGCAAGAGGTGGGACACGGGCTGCCTACCTGCGTCCGCGGTCAGGCCCGGTCCCTGACATGGTGTAGAAATACTCCGGGAGCCTCAATGAATGCACAGGGGGCTAGGGTGAGCCGCACTCCTCTTCGTCCATCCACTCTCACAGCTGCGATGATCGCGATGCGGCACAGCAGCAGCGGGGGGGCCGCCGGCAGCAGCTCGGGCGCCCCCGGGCACTCGCACTCGATTCCGGGGCCCTACAGGGGAAGGGCTACAGACGGGGGCTCAGTCTGCGCCACATTGCCTGGCCTCCCCGCGGCCACGGCCGTCGCAAATAGGCCTCCGACCAGTCGCAGGACACTCCTGGTGCGCTCCGCAGCAGCTCCGGGGATCATTGACTGGACGACAACGGCCAGATTCAGGATTTTTCAGTGGTCGCCACGGCGCGAGCCGACAACACGTTCGCTCACGTCGCCATCTTGAACACACCCCGGCGTAAGGTCCTTAACCACCCTGGCTGCCTTTACTCTGTCTGTCAAAGTTAGGGGCAGATTTTCAAAACTTTTGCGCTGGTTTAGCGTCACAAAAGTGACACAAACCAGCACAAATTTTTGTTTTGCTATTTTCTTTCCAGTGCAAAACTTGTTTAGCGCTGGAAAGCACTCTTTAAGTAGCGCAAAGCAGCGCAAAGCACTGCTTTACATTACTTTGCACCGAGGGGGCGTTACATGGGTGGTACATGGGCGTTCCCATGCAACCACCCATGTCTTTTGACGCAAAACCATATTTACAAATATTTGTAAACATGGTTTTGTGCCAAAAGTTAACGCCCCTTCAAAGGAGGCGCTAACAGGAGAAATGCTTTCATTTCTCCATGCTTTTCCGACTTTCCATTCGTGCTGCACTGTGAAGCACGTATGCAAAGTGGGAAAAGCTTTGCATTGTGCCTTGCATAGTATTTTGTAACCTTCCTGTACAAAACCTATGCTACACTCATGCACACACCCTAGCGCTGCGGCGCTAAGGTGTGTGCATGGTGCACGGCAGCTGAAATCAGCGCCGGCGCAAGGGAAAGGGGAGGAGATAGCCATATCTCTGAAGATATGGCGCTCTCCTGCTCCCTCCCTGTCGCGCAACGCGGCACAGCCTCGCGGGGGGCTGCGCTGCGTTGCGCGACTTTTTGGAAAATCTCCCCCTTAGTCTGTTAGCCTGCAACCCACCTGGTAAATGCCAGAGAGCAAATATGGTAGCAACCCTGAGTACTGTGTAAGTTATAGCTGCTTGAAAAGTTTAGTAAAATCCTGAGGCAGGTGCCTGTTTGTATCGTTCTTACCACATTTCAAGCTTCAAACTCTCTATAAACGTCTGTACTATAGTGGATTGTTTCATTCTCCTAGCAGTGTTAGCCACTGTAGTCATTTGATCTTCCTCAAATGGATAAAGATTAAGGCTTTCGAGATTACAACTTTTGCGATAATATTAAAATGTTTCACTAAATAACTTTTGGAAGAGAATATACAACACTTTCTCAGTTTTACACCTTGGAATTGTGCAAAAAACATACATTTTACTGCTCTGTCTGTATTGCAAGGTGTGGAATTGGAACGTGATTTCACACCCAGCAGTGTAGGTATTTATCAGGTGCAATATTACTACATCGAACGACGGACTAATCAGAATATGAGCCTTAGCAGGCCATGCTAAGATTTGATCATGTGACTAGTATATGCTACCCGGATTTTAGAACGAAGGGCTTAACTCAATAAGCTATCACACAACATGCATCAATATATTTACTTGCATGATAAAATATGAATGAATTCATAAATGAATCTTGCAGCTCTTTGAGGCCAGGGCTGCCTGGTACAAAATAAAATAATGAGCACCGGGAAATATTAGTTGGAATTGTAATTTATGTATGAAAAGAAAAAAGCAACTGCTGAGGGCAGATCTGCACATTTTTGCAATAAAAAGGTTGTTGGAACACTTATGCGTGTTTTTTTTTGTGTTAACACTTTTTTAATATTCTGTAAATAAGTACACTATTCAAAATAGAGATAAAATAAAAAGTAAACAATGTTACACATAAAAAAGTAGCCTGCTGAAAGGTTTGGTAAAAACAAAACAAACATAGAAAGTGTTTTCTTTTGCATTTCAATGAGGTCAATGTTGTTCTTGGTGCCTGTGCAGCCATAGGGCTACCTCCTGACGAGATAAAGTGGCACAAAGGAAAGAGAAATCAAAAACAATTTTTATTTCCAATCTTTACCGAGCAGACCCCAGACCAGTAGCCTTAGTCACGAGTTTTAAACATGCTTTCACTCTATTCTGGACCAAAATATCTAATGCTTGACTCACACAAGGTAGACCCAGACTGCTTGAAAATGGGACAGGCACATTTATTCACAAGAAATTGGGAGTTGACACAGAGAAACTGAACAATGTTCACCCTGTGGCAAACCTCCATTTCCTAGCCAAAGTCTTTGAGAAATGGGTGCTAGCACAGCCGAACCGACATATCATGGATTACCACCCACTTCACAACCACCAGTCGGGCTTAAGAGCAGGCTGTAGCACAGACACGGCCATCCTCAACATCACCGACGATACCCTCGCAATATTGGACAAAGGAGAATCTTGTCAGCTTATACTTCTTGATCTCTCCTCTGACGTTGACACTGTTGACCATAACATTCTAATAAACACCTTAAATACAAGAATGTGTATGAATGGGACTGTCCTCAAATGATTCTCTTCTTACCCTAACAACCACCCTTCGACAAATTAAACTAAAGGACTTCCTTTTTATTTCATCACTTGTCAACCAAAGTGTTCCTGAAGGCTCCACTCTGGCCCCAACTCTCTTTAACTTATGCATGGAACCCCATACCTCAATTCTCCACTAGGCCAAAACACAATTGCATCTTTTTGCTGAGGACACTCAACTCAACCTCAAAGCCACTTGCCTAAAAGATATAATTCATCTCAACCAAACACTGGTAAAGATTCAAACCTGGCTCTCATCTAATCACCTAAAACTAAGCCCACTGAAGAAAGACTTCCTTCTCATCTTCCCCACACACAATACACTCCTATACACACCTGTCTACAACACCTGAATGCACTAGACTAGATTCCAATAACCATGGACTGCATAAAATGCCTCAGAATCCACCTCAACAAGCACCTAAACATGATCATGCACATCAACTCCTCCATCAGATGCGCACTTTATTAACTCAGGCTTCTTAAGAAATCAACAACAGATCCTGTGCACACGCATAAAAGTGGATATCCACTTTTATGCGTGTGCACAGGATCTGTTGTTGCTTATAGACGGACCTTGGTCCTGATTTGAGAGTTTAGGGGTTTCTCCCTCACCTGCAGCACCGCATCCACAATCCACATTTGAGCTAACTTCACGCCATTTGGCAAGCTCCACTCCATACCCTGTGAAAAATAACACCCCCTTTTTTGTTGCTTTTTCTTAGGAAATCAAGCCATTCCGTTAGCCGACTTCCAAAATGTGGTACAAGCCCTTGTAGTTGCCAGACTAGGGGCCATATGAACTGATAGAGGGCTGATAGCACTCTATTTTGTATGAGTGCACTGTACTCATGGTTTAAACGCACTTTCATGTATTCGTATTATGTGCAGTGATTTACGATTATTAAGACATTTATTTGAAGCATCTAATGTTGAAACTTAGTATACCCACTTAAGTAGAATTTATATGTATTATGATTCCTTCATGCATAATGTGCAGGACGAAATTATTTTTATATATCATAATTGTGGTTAGTTTAAGTTGCCTGAAATACAGGCCCAAAGCAAATGTTTTAGTTCTCCTTGCTCTCAAGAAATAAATAATTAAATGATTGTTGTGTTCAAGGTTAGAATGTTCTCATCCTACTGCAGGTGAAAGAAACACATCATTATTTTCAGAGTTAAGGAGAGACCCGGAATGTCTTTGAAGATGGCTGGGAAGCAAGAAAGGAGGATGCCTTGCGTATCTGGTCTGTCTGGAAGCCAAGGCCACTGAAAGAAGATACTACTAATTAAAATTTGTTTCATGAAAGAAAAGCTACTGCTTAGAGAGTCATGGAAACTTTTAAAACGAGTGACGCAATGTGGGTTGAACCCCATCTTTTTGTATGATGCGCAGGGACAGAGAGCCCAGACTTCTGCTAGCTTACGGAGAAGAAGGAGCATCTTAGAGCTAGCTTCATGGCCATAAGCTAAAACGACCCATTTGACGTGAGTACTTCTTAGGAAGTCGACACGTGCTGACACCTTTGGGGAATGATAGAAGAAAGACAGGAAGGGCCCTCATCTAGAGCAGTGTAGGGAGAGATTTTGATTTCTTTCAATGACTCGAGAACTGAATATCACATCTATTCTTTGTAGCGTTGTGATTTTGGAATTTATAATCATCTGTCTTTTGGGTCGAATTACTTATATCCGTAAACTTGGCTCTGTATTGATTTTTCTGTACCTTTATTCTTTGCTATTGAGATGTATTTACATCCAATTGTTTTTGGCATTATAATAAATCTTCAAACTGCACTTTGGAGTTGGTGGTCTTTCCAGGCATGACAACGTTGCTGTTATTAATCTGAGTTGTTTCCTCCCCTCAACCACTTTAGGTAAATAAAAGATCGATCGCTTACGCTATATTTAGTAGGGAACATCAGGTGTGCAATTTAGCATAATCAAATGGTAGCAGAGGATGGTTTACCTTTAAAGTGGTTTACCTCTAAGGTGAGGGGAGTAATTAGGAGTAGGGTTGAAGGTTGAAGAGCCCTGAAGCAGAGTGGAAGACGGCGGAGAACGGAGACCGGCGGACGTTGATGTTGCGGCGGAAACAGTGGTGGCGTGAGTATGAAAGGAATTGTGGTGTTAGATTGCAGTGATGAGTAAGTGGGTGATGTCTTGTGGAGTTAGGATGTATGTTGAGTGAATGTGGTTTTTGGTTTACTGTTCCGGACACGTGCGGAGCAGGAAGTTTTGGTGAGCGGACTCAAGAGAAGTCTAAGATCCCGGGATAGTTTTGTATTGTAATTGTCTGATTAAATGTGGGTGTTGTGAAGTGCTATCAACGATCCACTTGTGTTAGGGACCTTTGTGTGAATGAGGAAGAGGTCGCGGTCGAAAGCCTCAGGTACCGGGGTGGACTATGGCGATTGAGTGACCAACGCAGGTCGGGGGTCACAACGGCTGAATGTTCTTGTGAGAGTGTTCTATCGATCTTCAGTGTCAGACAATTACTTGTTTATGTGACTGTAAGTTATTGTAATTGTGTAGGAACAGTTACTTGGTTTAATAGATTTTGGTTATACAGTTACTTGTGGTATGAATGTGTGTGAGCGAGTTTGCGGTGAAATTGTAAAGGCGGGTGAGCCGCTGCAAGGAGTGAGAAGTGACGTCAGGGTGCGCCGCGCTGTGATAGGTTGGTTGGTGTAACGCCGCGCTGGGATTGGTGGAAGGTTGTTTGTAGTGGAACAGCGTATTTTGGGCTTGCAATTGATCGATTTTACAATGAGATGCTTTAGGGTGTTGCGAGATTTGTGTAGGGGCGACACAGGGGTAGTGACTCGGGTAGGAGAAGAAGCGCCGCCAGAAGACATACTGGCACAATACATGGCAATAAATGTAGGACTCCATACGATAGTGTGGCTTCAGAATTGGCACAAAATTACAGAGAAAGAGGGCGAATTGGCTTTCCCTCGATATGGGTCTTTCCGTATGGAAGTACTGACCCAGTTGAGGGAGGGTGATGAATGCACTAAAACCTCCCCATAGACCCACACAATTTGAGGCATTAGATGCATGGATGAGAGCTGCACTAGCGAGAAAGAGAGAGAATTCATGAGTAAGAATGAGAAAAGCAATGAAGGCATATCAGGATGCTAGATTGGATGCCCAGTTGAAAAGATGGAGAGTAGACACCATAGAGGGAGAACACCTGTACCCGTTCCGTACATTAAGGGAAGGGGCTGAAGGGAGCAAGACGACAGAGGAGGACAGTGATACAGATGACAGCTTCCTCGATAGATTGCTAGCGGACCGTCCTCCACCGTGCGACTCTAGATCAGAGATAGAGAGGGTGCGCCCATCAGAAGAGCTTGTAGGAGTGGGACACCTGGGTGCAGAGGAACAACCAGCGGGTGTAAGAGGCAACATTACCATGGTACGCATTCCGGGAGGGTCCGGAGGAAGAAGGTATTCCAACTCTGAGCCAGTACAACCTGCAGGAGACATGCAGTTACCAGATGCTTTGTCAGTACCAGTTACAATAGGGCCGGTGGTTCTGATATATACTCCTAGAGAAGGAACTGATGATAGACAACCGCAAAGGAGTGAAGGGGAAGAGACCATGTCTGGCGGGAGTCTTGCAATGAGTGGGACATGTTTCAGTCGGATACCAGTGGAATCTAGTACTCCACTGCCAGCTACAGCTGATCCATCAAGAGTGGATAGTGGGACGGAACGGGTGTGGACAGGAGCTCTAGCGAATTCTAGGTCAGACCTTAGAATGTGGGCTCAACCAGTGAGAGAGTCAATGATACGGAGAGAAGAAGCAGACAAGAGACAAGAAGTGCCTAGAGTACTGTTTGGGCCACAGGTTGTTTGTGCAGGTGACCATTGGAGAAGTCGAAGCTGGGAAAGAGATAGACGCTCAGCGTCAGAAAGAGAAGAGGGTGTGGTTCCTAGGAGAACTCAAAGCTGTGATAGAGAAGATACAAAGAAAGAGGAAATACAGAAAGTGTTAAAAAGCGCAATAAAAGTGCCAATGCTGGATGTGGTACGTTTAAAGGCAGAACTAGATGAGGTGATTGAAGGTAATCTGCCCCTGATCAGAATTGATACATATGACTCGAGCGAACTATTGTTCATAGCAAAGGACGTGACAAGAAAGGCCAAACGAGCTTATGATGCGTTATTGCTTTTGGCCCAAAGGTATGAGGTTGATTTGTCAAAAACAAAGCTGACACAGGGTTCCTGTAGATTAAATTATACAGATAAGGATTTGGAAGAGAAGCGAACAATTGGATTGAAAACACAAATTAGAGAACTAGTGATAGGGATACGGACATGGAGAGAACTAGATAAATGGAAAGAAAGATGGGCCAAAAAGAAAAGCTTTCAGACTGGAATAGGGAATACTCCGCCTCCGGTTGGAGGGATGGGAGCTACAGGAAATTTTCCCCTCAGAGAGGTACAGAATGGAGGGTACGTGCATGTGCCATGGAGCAGGGGTGATTTAGCAGCATTTACAAATGATTTTTCTCGGTTGAGGGAAAAACCTGCTGAATGGTACAAGCAAATGGATCGGTTTGTCAAAATCTCAAAAGTATTGTGGATTGATTTGAACACCTTGTTTGATATAGTAGTACCTGCAGATTTGTGGGCCGCATGTAAGATCGCCATTGAGTGGCCCTCTGCGGAGCCACCTAGAGATTCAGTGACTCATGGTCCTTCACCTGATGTAATGAGAAAATATGAGCAAGTGATTACGTGGTTGCAGTCGAAGGTAGCTCCTCAAACTGTTGATTGGTTGAAGATTGATCGCACCACTCAAGACTCTAAGGAATTAGCACATGATTATTACAAACGATTATTGTTGGCCTTTAAGCAGCATAGTGGATTGGATACAATTGAACAGAAAGATATGGGACAATTTGTCTTGAAGTTTGTGTTGGGACTGAAATCTGATATCAGTTTGATGATACAGCAACACTTGATCTGTTGGCAGAATAAGTCGGTGGACGAGATTCTGCGTTATGCTAAATATTGTAGTGATCAAGTGGAGTCAGCACAGAAGAAATTGAAGGACAAGTTGATGTTGGTGCAGTTGAGAAATTCTGATACGATGCAGGGGTTTGGAGGAGGGCAAGGCAGAGGCAGAGGAGGTGGAAGAGGTATGGGGCAACAGATGGTGACCCAACCTGGTCAGGGCAGAGGAAGAGGAATGGATTCAGGTACAAGTGACTGGGTGGCCCAACAGAAAAGTGTCACTGCCTGCCATTATTGTCACAAAATCGGGCATTGGAAGCGCGAGTGTAGATCAAATCCAGCAAATCAGATACAGATGGAAGGTGAGGGACAGCTGTCCGAGACTGTCAACACTGTGACAAGACCCAGGTCTATGTATGGAGGAGGATATGAGCCGCAAGTGCAAGTACCTCTACCTCCTAGGATACCCATGCAAAATCAGTTATACCAGCAGATGCCTTATTTTGAAATACAAGATAGGTTTGATCAAAATCAAGGTGTACGGGAGTACCAGAGGGGGGTGCACAAAGAGTGCACCTTAGATGCGATCTTAGAAGTAGATCAGAGTGGGCCGTTTGTGGATGCAGACGTGAATGGATATCCTGTTACCTTCTTATTAGATACTGGAGCTGCTCGCTCCACGGTGAGAACAGAAGTAGTCCCAAATTTGACTCTTTCGGGATGATCGATTCAAGTAGTAGGGGTGAGCAATCCGAAAATGACCAATCCATTGGCAAACGAACTACCCGTGAGAATAGGACCATTTCGGGATAAACACCAATTCGTAGTGTGCAATTCAAGTCCGGTCTGTCTTTTGGGACGAGACCTTTTGTGAAAGCTCAATTGTACTATATCGTGCACTCCGAGAGGAGTGGAATTACAAACGCATGATGACGATGCTGATTTTAAGATGGCTAACATGAGTCTATGTGCAGAAATATTTGTGGTACTTACAATAGCAGAATTGCCACATGACTTGAGAGACTCAGTTGATCCGAAAGTGTGGGATTTTACCGGCGAGGATGTAGGCTTAATGAGAGGGGTTGAGCCTGTTGGGATACAGGTCAAACCGAATGTTGAATTCCCCCAATATAAATTGACTCCAGAAACTGTGGCTAGAATAAGACCTGTGATTGAGACTATGATTGCCCAAGGTATTCTTAAGGAGATAAGAGGAAGTCCCTGCAACTCACCTATCATGGGACTGCAGAAGCCAAGTGGCAAGTACAGAATAGTGCAGGATTTGCGGCGGGTTAATGAAATTGTGATCCCATGTTGTCCTGTGGTACCGAATCCAGCTGTTATTCTATTCCAGATACCATGCAAAGCAGAATGGTTTACAGTAATAGATCTGTGTCATGCATTTTTCTCCATACCATTGCATGAAGAGAGCCAGTTTTTATTTGCGTTTAGGATGGAGGATCGTGTATTAACATGGGAGAGAATTCCTCAGGGGTATACCGAAAGCCCCTCCATTTTTAGTCAATGTCTGAAAAAGAATCTTGAGGGACTGGTGATGCCCCAAGACTCAGTCTTAGTGCAATATATAGACGACCTTTTGGTCGCCTCAGAGACTGAGGATGCTTGCAGGATTGATACTGTGGCGCTGCTGAATCATTTAGCAGAAAATGGACACAAAGTGTCGCCAAACAAATTGCAGTATTGTTTGTCTGAAGTGCAGTACCTAGGTCACCGGATTGAGAAAGGAAAACGAAGGGTGTCACCAGATCGCATAGAGACGATTCTGCAAATGGGAACTCCGAAAACACAAAAAGAAGTCCGTATGTTTTTGGGAATGGTCGGCTATTGTCGACAGTGGATCCCAAATTTTTCCTTGCAAGCAAAACCTCTGTTGAAACTGACTCGAAAGGATGTTAGTGATCCGGTACCATGGGATGACGAGTGCTTGAAAGCCTTCCGTGAGCTGAAGGAAAGTATCTGTCGTGCTCCAGCTCTCGGAATGCCGGATTATAACAAAGCGTTTTCTCTCTTTTGCTGTGAAAAGGAGGGATGTGCGTTAGCAGTCCTAGTGCAGACACATGGGGGTGCCCGTAGACCAGTAGCTTACTTCTCTGCTACATTAGATCCCGTAGCTTCTGCGTTGCCCGGATGTCTGAAATCCGCTGCTGCACAACCGGTGTCAGCAATGAAAGTTGTGAAAGTATAGTGATGGGTTATCCGCTCACTGTTTATGTGCCCCATTCCGTAGAACTATTGATGACCCGAACAAAGACACAGTATCTGACCAATAACAGACTTACCAAGTATGAGCAGGTTATCTTAGCCGCTGAGAATGTTACCCTGAGACAGTGTACCACCCTGAAACCTGCTACATTGTTACCTGTTCCAGCAGAGGAAGGAGATGAGGATTGTGAAGAGCATGACTGCCTAGATGTTACTGACCTATCTACCAAACCCAGACCTGATATTGTCGATGAACCTTTGCCCCACTCTGATTTGAACCTTTTTGTTGATGGTTCATGCTTACGAGACAATGAAGGGTATTTGAGAGCAGCGTTTGCTGTGTGCACCATCATGGGAGTAGTGGAAGCTGCCTGTTTAAATAGAGTATTCTCTGCTCAGGTGGCCGAAATTGTCGCTTTGACACGTGCCTGTATCATTGCAGCTGACATTCGAGTGACTGTGTATACTGACAGTCAATATGGATTTGGTGTAGTTCACAACTTTGGGCAGTTATGGTCACAGAGGGGGTTTCTAACGTCCTCAGGGTCACCTATACGTAATGGCGAGTATGTGCGCCAACTATTGGAAGCTTTACAGAAACCTAAAGAGATAGCAGTTGTTAAATGTGCAGCTCATGGAAAGGGAGAAGATTTTGTCACAAAGGGCAACAACTATGCCGATGAAGTAGCACGATTTTGCGCTGAACATGCTTGTATTTTCAATGGAGAATATGTAGGCGAGAGCACAGAAGAGACCGAGCTCAGCATGATGTTAGCTATAGCCGACACTTGGGATGAGGTGAAGCGGTTGCAGGATGAAGTCCCAGAAGAGGAAGCTGCTTCATGGGTCAAGCAGGTTGCACAAAAAGAGATGATGGCATTTGGGTGTCCACAGATGAAAGAGCAGTATTACCCAATTGCCTATTTAGCCCAATGGCAAGGCAGATTCATGGAGCAGTCCATCTGGGAAGGGATGCAATGGTGCGAGTGTTTAGGCAGACATGGTTTAATCCACGCTTTCGTGTGTGGGCTGAAACGGTATGTCACAGGTGTGTCACTTGTCAACAAATGAATGTGGGAAAAAGAACTGTGGTCGCATTGAGTCACATTGGCAGATCTGGAGGTCCCTTTAATAGGATACAATTAGATTTCTTCGAGATGCCGAGGTGCAATAGGTTGAGATATGTTTTGGTGGTGGTGTGTATCTTTTCGCGTTGGGTGGAAGCATATCCAACTAGACGATGTGACAGCCTCACAGTAGCCAAATTATTGTTGAGGGAGGTGATCCAGAGATATGGATTTCCGACAGCAGTGGAGACAGATAGAGGAACTCATTTCCACAGTGAAATCATGAAACTATTGTGCTCTGCTTTGAATATTGATCAGAGGCTGCATTGTAGCTACAGGCCGGAGGCTTCAGGTCTTGTAGAGCAAGTCAATGGCACCATCAAGTCGAGAGTGGCAAAGGTTTGTTCATCAACTGCATTGAAAGGGCCAGATGCATTGCCCCTGGTGCTCATGAGCCTGCGTAGCACCCCTGATAGGAGAACAGGGCTTTCACCCCACGAGATTTTGACTGGAAGAGCTATGCGTTTGTCTATGGTGCCAGCTACAGCATTGATAAACATCACTGATGATTTAGTGTTGGATTATTTTAAAGGACTGGCTGATGTGGTTACTTCTGTATCCCACCAGGTCGAGGCTGCGACTGCATCCACCTCGAGAGACCTGCTGCATGATCTTAATCCTGGTGACTGGGTGCTTGTTCGTAAGCACGTAAGGAAGAGTTTTCTCGATTCTCGCTGGCGAGGACCATATCAAGTGATATTGGTCACAAGTACCGCTGTGAAGTGTGGAGAATTGTCGAATTGGATCCACGCTTCCCACACTCGTCGAGTTCAAGCGCCTGCAGAGGAAGAGAGTCCCCTGGTGCCGAGGAGCGTGTGTGGACCAGATACAGACAATGACGAAAGCACAGATCCAGCTGTAAGAGTTTCGGATGAAACGGAACAGCCGAGTGAGCACGAGAGACGAGAGCTAAGTGCACCTGAACTTTTTTGCAGAAGTGAACCGTGCACCAGAGCAAGGTGAGCGGTCTATTGCAAAAGAATCAGATCAAGAGGAAGAGAGGAGGACGGATGTCAGAGCAGAAAAGTGGCCAGCAAGAAAAGAAAGGCTGAACATAAGCTTGCATCCGAGAAAGATCTCGCTCCGATTCCTGAAACATCTGAATCAGACGAAAGCGACGCTGAAGAAAGACCGGATGGTCTGAGGCGCTCCAGAAGAGAAAGAATAGCGTCTCGAAGATACGCATCTCCTGAGTGGACGTACCTGGCTGCAAATGCAGAGCCCAGCGAAGTCCGGGAGGTTGGGAGCTGGTACGGTGAGCTACGAAGGGGTCACCCTTTCGATTTAAATACAGTTACTGGTCCCAGGCGTAGAAGCACTTGGAAAGCTAACTCTGCAAGTCCCAAATCCCCCAAAGCTAAGTGGATTGCGTTTCCTGATCCTCAATCAGGTTATTTTTCCTTCATTTGGCCGACAGCACACCGCGCAAGAGTTGGGAGAAATCCGTGCAGAGATCTTGCAATTTGTCCTCGAAATACTTGGATCAAATATCATTAACGATGAAGCTTGATTTATCACCATAGAAGACAGTAGGCCTTAGAATGAAGATAACTTAGACCCCAGTTTAAGAAGATTGAAAATTAGGGACTTTCTAGTAGATAATGGAGTGAGGAGTAGGGCTGACTACATCTCTTCAATAGGTTTAGTATCAACCAAATGAACTTGGACATTAATTGCATGAGAGGAAAAGAGTGAAAAAGACATTGTTCAAACAAAGAAAACAGGAAGAGACTGTGTTTTTCTCTTTTGTGCTTCGGAACAAACCAGTAGAAACCATGGTGTCTGAAAACTCAACACGCAAACAGAAATGCATCATTGGCACCCTCATTGTAGTGGTGCTTATTGTTATAACTGTGGTGATTGTTACATCTCTAGTTGGATCGCAGGATGATGGACAGAATAAGATACAGGCAACACTCACGACACCACTCTCAGAGATAGATGGGGATGCATCCACAAAGGATCTAGAAATTATTAAGGAAACTAGTCGTAGATTACATGTTGATTTGTCTAAGGGTGATTTTACTTTGAATGCGTATGCTCGATTGTTGTATGAGTATGTGGATACCGTGGAAGCTAAGGATTGCTATGTGTGTATGCAATTACCAGCCTCAGTAGAAGAAGGCATTCGATATCATCATTTTCCTGTGACCTATGGTATTACATGTAGTGTGTTATTGAGCATGTTTTATAGCAAAGCACACTTTGAGTACTATTTCTCAAATTATGATTAACCCTGGGCATCCAATTCCACTCCGCTCACGGAATTTGCGGAATTTAGGCAATTTCGCGTTCCGCGGAGAACGTGGAATTGCCAACAATTCCGCGATCCGCGGCGTAGCGGAATTATTTTCTTGTCGCGCTTTAAAAATGCGTTCTAGCGCGCGATAGCGACTTACCGGGATTCCTGCGTTCGCCGACGGGTTTTCCTATCCGTTCGCATGCGCCACGAGATTTCGGTAGCCGGCCGCGTTATCCCGCGAGAGTTTGCGATCGCGAACACGTCATTCGCCGCGCCATCGGACAACGCGAGAGTGTGCGATCGCGAACACGTCATTCGCCGCGCCATCGTGCACCGCGAGAGAGATTGCGACCACGAACACGTCATTCGTGCGCGCCATCGGACATCCGGCAATATTTTTGTACAGCTCGCGATCCCGAACACGCACAATTTTCAATCTGGAGAACAATAACATCGCAAGCAGCATAAAACCTTCTATAAATTGATGATTTGGATGAAAAAAAAAACTCTGATTGATATTTGACTGTCCTTTTTGGTCAAATTTTTTGGGGGGGAGAGGGAGGAAGTGCCACAGAGTCTCCTACTTCCTGTTCCTGTCCAGCAGGCTCCTCCCAGTGCTTTGTCCATCTCCTGTTCATTTTTCACTTGGATTTGAGCTGGAAGGATCACTCTTTGTGTCTGCTGCATCATTATCATTGGATTTGAGGATTTTGGGATTTGAGATTTTACAAGTAAGTTGGTGTTGTTTGATTGGGGCATTGCAGTTGCTGCAACTTCATTTTTGGTACTTTTGATCATTTTTAAAAATAAATCGTAGTGGGTAGCCAGTAGGTCCAGAGCTAGTCATGGGTCATGGATTGCTGTGTGATGTATTTATTAATTTCAAACATCATTTAGGGGGCATGGATGGCATTGGATTGAATTGGAAAATGTGTTTTTTTGGGTGTATTTCTGTTTTTTGGGCTGTGTGTTAAATACATGCCTTAGTTGTGTGTGGTGTGCTGCAGGCCTTGTTTAGACCTGTGTATTTTCGTTTTTGCATTTTATTGCATTACAGGCAAAGCCAAATCAGGGTGGTTTACCATGCAGCCTTTGCCTGGCTATTATAGGCCTGTTTTCAGTACATTGTTTTCCAGGCCTCCTGCTTGTTGCTTGTGATTTGTGACTGTCCATGTGGCTGGTAGCCATTTCTGGTGGGAGTTACAAGTGTGCTGCTTTTGCCATATACTAAGGCCTGCATGTGTTTCCCTTTGTGGCCTAGGCTTCTTGTTGTGGGCCTGGCCATGAGGCTGGCGGCCATTTTGAAGCCAGGCAGTGTGCTTTTTGCCATAGGCCTGCATTGTCTGTCTTCAGTTTCTTGTTGTTGTGGGCCTGGCCATGAGGCTGGCGGCCATTTTGAAGCCAGGCAGTATGCTTTTTGCCATAGGCCTGCATTGTCTGTCTTCAGATTCTTGTTGTTGTGGGCCTGGCCATGAGGCTGGCGGCCATTTTGAAGCCTGGCAGTGTGCTTTTTGCCATAGGCCTGCATTGTCTGTCTTCAGTTTCTTGGTGTTGTGGGCCTGGCCATGAGGCTGGCGGCCATTTTGAAGCCCGGTAGTGTGCTTTTATCCATAGGCCTGCAAGCTTGTAGCCTAGTCTGCTAACATGCCTTTCATCCAGTGGGCCCAGAGGTAGTCAGGGGTGCATGAAACAACTGTTTCTGTGTGTTCTGTTGAATTTAAACATCATTTAGGGCACATGGTTGGCATTGGATTGAATTGCAAAATGTGGATTTTTGGGTGTATTTCAGTTTTTTGGGGTGTGTTAAATACATGCCTTAGTTGTGTGTGGTGTGTTGCAGGCCTTGTTTAGCCCTGTGTATTTTCGTTTTTGCATTTTATTGCATTACAGGCAAAGCAGTGTGGTTTACCATGCAGCCTTTGCCTGGCTATCGTAGGCCTGTTTTCAGTACATTGTTTTCCAGGCCTCATGCTTGTTGCTTGTGATTTGTCAGTGTCCATGTGGCTGGTGGCCATTTCTGGTGGGAGTTATAAGTGTGCTGCTTTTGCCATTTAGGCCTGCATGGTTTTCCTCTTGGCTTACTGCTTGCATCCATCCCCTTTGCCAGCTGCAGCTCCCTGAATGATGTGATGAGCAAATAATTTAATGCCAAACAGGGTCCACTTCTATTACATTTGTATTTTGGTTGTTGTTCCTCTTCTTTCCTATCCTTCCTGACAGTGTACACAGTATACCATGAAAGCCCTTGTTGACAGTCTCACAAATGGCTACACTAATTTATATCTTTTATTTGTTTGTTTGTACTACTAGTAATTGAACCACAACAACAAATGCAACATTTCACTGATGTTCTTCTCCTGGCTTCTTTGCTTTTAGGTGCACAAAAAGACAGAGGAGGAGGTGTCATCATCATCATCACCGTTGTACTGCCAGGCAGAAGTCCTGCTGCGCGTCACGTCCACGTGTGACCACAGACATCTCTGCAAGTTGTGCACCTGAGTCCTGCTGACATCTGAAGAAGATGGCCCCAAAGAAAGGTACCAGGTCCTCCTGTACCAAGAAAGTTGCCAGTGAGAAGAAGGGACAGAAGAAGGAAGTGGCACTTGCCAAGACTGGTGTGCCGGCCGATGTGTTTTTTGGTAAAAAAAAAACTTACGCCTGCAGCAGCGGTGTCCAGCGGGGACCAAGCTGGGAGCAGCACCTCTGCATCAGTGGACCCACCCCAGCAACCTAGGCCCAAGCCCATGACTGTGGCAGAGGTAGCCAGTCTACTAACGACCAGTGATGTTGAAATGTCATTATCGCAAAGTAGTACCCAATCCACGCACTCGCAGGTGGAAACTCAGCAGATAAGTGGGCAACCCCAGCCGCAACCCCTGCCGCAACCCCAGCCGCAACCCCAGCCGCAACCCCAGCCGCAGCCGGAGCCGCAACCACAGCCGGAACCGCAGCTGGAACCGCAACCACAGCCGGAACCACAGCCGCAACCACAGCTGCAGCCGGAACCACAGCCGGAACCACAGCCCACAATAGTAGTTGTTCCACCTGAAGTAGGGGCAGTTCAGGAAATCGAGCTTTTTGCAGACGAAGAGGAGCAAGCCACTGTTCCAGAAGATCCATTGTCTTCCATACCCCCAGCAAGGAAAAGGAGGGTTAGTCCATCAACTTCTTCTTCAAGCCCCGCTTCTGATGATCTAGATGCCACTTGGAAGCCACCAGCTCAGCCTGAGAGTGATGCACGCCACAAGACAAGGCTAGTGAAAAGGAAGGTTCCAGAAAGCCTTACAGTTATGGAGGTAGATGTAGACGAGGGGAGTGATGATGATGAAGAGCCAGTCATCACGAACATCACTCCTCGGCCTGCGGAGATGGAGACCAACATTATTAGACTATCCCAAATCGCTGCGAGGGATGTAGCACGGATACCACCAACACAGGTAACGCCAACATGACCTCCAGCTTCCATATTTGCCTTTGCAAAGGCCCGGCAGGGACCTACATCCAGCTCAACCACCACCTCAGTAGGTGGTGGTAATGTAAGTGCACAGAGTCAAATTCCATGCACACCCTCCATTTCATCTGGTATTGAAAGTGGCACCTCCAGCAGCGCCAGAAAGTTCTCCTCCCCAGTTTGGGACTTCTTTTCAGTTAGCAGTAAGGAGGAGAACATTGCTATATGCTCAATTTGTCGGCAGGCTGTTAGGGCGGGGTAAGCTTGGTACAAACTATGGTACCGGAGGACAAACAAGTCATCTCAAAAACACCACACTATCAAGTGGGAGGCTCACCTACTTCACTTAGAAAAATGTAAAACTGGACCCATTGCTGTTGTTGGGGATGAAGAAGTAGGGGAAGATATGATTGCGGTGGAAGGTCAACAAGAGGGAGACATTTCTAGCCCTACCCCCAGCAGTGTACTGGTAACGCCCACATCCTCAGCAACATCTGAGTGGCACCGTAGTAAGAGTCAACATGAGACACCAAGGCAACCGGGCACTGCAATGAGCAAAAGTGCAGCGTCGTTGAGCCTAGCTGGGTTCAAGAAGAAAGGTGCACCACAAAGGAAAATATTCCAGCCTACCATTGACAGCATGCTTAGGTCGGAGGGGCAGTACCAACGCAACCACCCAACGGCACGGTTGTACAATGCGAAGCTGGCTAAAATGTTAGCGCTGGACCTTCTCCCTTTTTCATTTGTGGAAGGGGTGGGTTTCCTTGAATTTGTGTCAGCCATCTGCCCTAAATGGAAGGTTCCCAGCCGGTCCTATTTCGCCCGAGTTGCTGTTCCAGCACTACATCACGATGTGCTGGAATTGGTTGGACAAGCTTTGCAGCAGAGTGCTGTTCACAAAATCCACCTGACAACAGACATGTGGACCAGTTGCCAAGCCACTGATTACATGTGCATCACTGCACACTGGGTCTCTTTTGTGGGGGTTAGAGACAAGCTATCTGAAGTAGGTGCTGTTGACACAGCTGCAATTTTTAATGCTTCTCGGAAACATGCAACTGTAGCCATGTTCGCCATGGAGAAATCTCATACTGCTGAAAACATTTTGGAAGAGTTTAACAGCAAGGTCTTTGAATGGCTGCGCCCCAGAGGGCTTCACATTGGTTTTGTTGCCACGGATAATGGCAGTAATATACTTAAGGCCATGATGCTTGGTGAGTATTTCAGGGTCCCGTGTTTGGCGCACTGCATTAACATTATAGTTCAAGACTTTCTGAAAAAGAACCCATAGTCAGCAACTTACTGACCACCTGCCGCAGAATATGCACGCATTTCAGCCATTCTTTAAAGCCCGGAAGCAGCTGAGGATCATTCAATGTGACTATAGAATGACAGTCAAAGCACTCATCCAGGAGGTGGCAACACGTTGGAACTCAACGTATTACATGCTTGACCGTCTGTTTGAGCAGTACAGACCAATCAATGAATATGTCATGCGAAGGGCGGATGCTACTGTGAAAGGCATGACCCTTCAGATGGACCAATGGTGCCTAGTTAAATCTCTTACAGAGATGCTTCTTCCTTTCGAGGTCTTCACACGTGAAGTCAGCAAGGAGGACTGTACTATGGGCCAAGCTATCCCATTGTTGCACATGCTAGAGCAACAGCTGAAGGGGGTGTGTGAAGCGTACATAGGTGTGGAGGGAAAAAAGAAGCATATGAGTTGGTGGAGAGCTTATCATGTCGCTTAAGTGAAAATGCAAGGGTGCAAAATAAGATTCTGTCACAACAACATTACATTTGTGCCACAATTCTGGATCCACAGTACAAATCGGCACTGCACAGTAAGACATTACTCCCTTTTTCAGAAGTGGATGTTGCCCGGTACAAAACTTGGATAGCTGAGGCAGCCAGTACATTGGAAAATGAACAGCTGGTAATTAAAGGCCTCAAACCCACGTCAAGTACTGCAGCAGGGCATCCGGCGTCAAGTTCAACTTCAGAGCCTGTGGGCAGTGCATTTGGTTCACAGCTGTCACCAACACTATCGACAACAGCAAGAACCGGATCATCAGCCCCAGTACAAACGGCACAGGATTGGTATTTACAGCAAGGACTTGTTAGGTCCAGTGCTGATGCAAAGACAAAAGAGGCCGCACTAAGTTTAGCACCCCTGAACATTGACCGAATGTTCCAGGCCTACCTGGATGACCCAACAGAGGTCTACATTGATCAAAACCCATTGCGGTATTGGTATGGCAAAAGGGGCCAATGGCCAGTGCTCAGCAGGCTGGCGATAAACTATCTGGCTTGCCCTGTCGCAAGTGTCTCTTCTGAACGTGTTTTCAGTGCTGCTGGTTCCATTGTAACAGTGAAAAGGACCAGTCTCTCACCCAAAAACGTGGAGAGGTTAACCATGATCAAAATGAATCAGCAATTTATACCACCGAATTACACAATACATGAATCAACGCAGGAAGATGAGGACAGCGGCTCAGGTGACGGAAGTAGCGTGTTGGATGCTGATTACCTACTTCTGGTTGAACCTCCAGAGTTTGAGGACGAGCTATACTTCCCTGACAACTAGGCTTCCAATTCTTACTGTGGTTCTCCCTTATTTACTTCTATTTGTGTGTCTGTCTTTCTGTTTGGAAACTTCAAATCACAACAAATCCATCACCACCGTCTTCGTATTTTATTGCCTTATATGAGTTTCAGCTCTCTGCATTTCAGTCCACTCCTCCGAGTCCTGCTCCTCCATCCTCCTGAATCGACCTAAATCTATTGCCCTCAAGCCAGATGATGATTGGATGTAGCATAATCGAAGAAAAACTAAAATCTTGCCTCGTTGAGTCTCTCCAAAAGAAGTGGAACATGATGATGACTACTATAGCTATCCTCCTTTCCGAGCCGATACAGACTGCCCATTAACTGAAGATGAGAAGGAACAGGTAATGAATGATGACATGCATTGGACGCTGACTGAGTGATTTGTGTTGTTGTTGTTTGTAGTGCATGAAGGTAATTCATTGTGTACTATTATCTAATCTACACACTAAAAGTAACTCAATGCAATGTTTGTTTCCATTCTTGTTTTTCAATAACAATTTTCTACTTCTACTGCAGGCCGATCCATTGCATTTTGAATATGGAAAGGGGACTCAATCTGTACACTACTGCACACTGAGTTGGACAACACACCATGATGATGACCACAGTGACATTATCTCTTCGCAGTCACTCAGTACGATCCGAGATGATTGATGGAATAACTCAGTGCGTTTCATGAGTGCATTAAAAGGTAACCAAGTCAACAACAACCACTGCAGACCTACATGTCTGTGTAGTGGTGGAGTCGAGTGTGGTGGTATGACTGACAGCGGGGCATTGATTTAGTCACTTCATTTGTAAAATGCTATGTTGCTGTATATCTGCTTTGTCTGCCTCTGTCAAAAAAGGTACGCTAAATGGAGGGTGTGTCACGGGTGCCGTGGGCCTGCTCTGTCCTGTTGTTGTTGGAGGTTAATGCTGGAAACAGACTAGAGTAGACATGATGTATCCAAATCCATGCCGCCTATGAAATTGTTCTTGTTGCACTCCACCGTAATTTAGGCATTTTTTTTCTACTTGATTTTTCAATATCCCTTTTGTTTTCCCATCTGCAATTACAGGCCGGCCCTTACCCTGTGCTACACTGGGAAAAACAACTCTCACTTACCTTACCAATGAATCTACATCTGCCAGGCAGGCAGTGGCGTCACCCAAGATTGATGGCCGGAGCGTACATGGAAGGGAGGACCAAGACGAATGCCGAGATGCAACTCCCCATTTTGACCAGGATAACATACAGTAACAGTATCAACTTTCATCATCTTTTAAATTTGATTCATTTTTTGTCTTCAATCATTACTACTGTGTGTTGTTGTTGTTATGTTTGCTCTCTGCTTATAATTCAATTCATCCCTACAGCAATTTTTGACTTTTCTTTGCTATCTTTAAGCCCGGGCCGGTACAACAGAACAGAAACTGTATGTAATTCGGGTCTCTCTGAGGGCAGACAGGCAAGGCAAATTGCATAATATACTGCTGCCCTGTACTGTCTAATTGTCTAGTAGTAGTAGTTAGTAAGTACTATCATTAACCATCAAGTTATCATCATCATGCATGCATTTCCTTTTTCTCCCTTAACTGATTTATGGATATGGTTGTCTGCCAAGATTGTGTTTTGTTGTTGTCCATGTGTACTGTTTTTCTTTGTCAAACCTTTCCCAAAACCCCCCTTCCCAACCATTCATCAAACCCTAACCCTCTTCCCCCGGGCTGTGTGACTTATTGAGGTGTGACTAAATTAAATGGACACCAATAATTTATCACACGCTTGCTGGGGCGGATGTGGCTAAAGCAACAAAGATGCATTTTCAAGGCAGGGCGAGGATCTTCTTCTGCTTGCCCACCCTCCTATGAGCAGTATATTTGCGATTTTTCTTTTTTTTTTTACCAAAGGAACCTAATCCATCAGCATTAATTGCCGGCATAAATTGGATTTGTTGTCATCCTCCGAAACAGCACTAACGGTTACGCTTGTGTCGAGTCACGGTGTACTGTAGGCCTAGTCGAGTGACTCGACACAGCTAGAGTTTGTAACTCTATGTACTAGGCTATCCCAGCAACCATTATGTTTCCTTGTATTTTGGCATATTATTGTTTGGCAGTAAGTTCCGTACTGTACTTCGTCTCTACTACTCCTCCCACAGTCTCTCTCAGGCGACTGACTGTCTCATTTTCTTTTATTTGCAAGTGCTACTGCCAGGGTCTACTACTACTACCACCACAACCATGGCATGTTGGGAAAGAAAACCATCATCACCATGCAGCCATCGCCGTGCCCAAGTTAAACATCAAGCACAGGTAAGAGAAGAAGTTTGGGGGAGGCATAATTAATAACGGAATTTTTTTCATTAATTCTATTTCACACACCCCTTTGAGTCCAGTTGCAGAATGCATAGATTAGGATGAGAGACTGACAGTACTAGTAGGACAAGTCCCTCAGTGAGGGGTACCGCATCTGTCTGTTTGTGTCTTAGTAACTCAGCCAATTATTTAAATCAAACACTGGCTGTGGCACTGCACCAGCAAGAAAACCGTGTGATGTAAAACAGTAACCCCACCCACAAAACATTAACCACATCGTATATAAAGTCTAAATATGTAATTTAATACCCTAACAAAAATAAACTATGTAAAAAATCCCACAACACCTGACCCACCCCTCTCCCTAACCCCAACCAATGTTCATGTCCCGGAACGAAAAAGTCCAACAAATGTCCAAAAGTCCAAAACCCAACGCCTGATTCCCACCCACCAAAATAAGCTATAAAAAAGGGGCAATAAATAAACGGGGTCTCAGCGGGCTCGCCTCTCCAGGACACGGATGCGCTCCTCTAGGCGGGCCACGCGGTGCTTCAGCGCGCGGCAGTTGCATCCACAGGGGGGGGGGCAGCAGTGCTTCTTGCTGTGTGGCGGCGGGTGGCTGCCAGGCGGTGGCGCTGTAACACTGGAGGGGGGTGGCTGGGGCCCAGGGCATTGGAGGAGGCTGCAGCTGCTGCCGCCTCCTCCTCCTCCTCTAGAAGAACCAGCCGCTGGTATTCGGCCTGTATGGCCTCCAGCTTCCGGCGCCGGGCCTTGGCTGCCAACTTCTTCCTGTCGACTTTACCTTTGGAAGGAGTAGCTATATCAAGAAGAAAAAACAAGACTATTGTAAAATATACTCTTAGCAAAGCAGTCAGACAAATTCATTCTACACATAGTGGCACAGTAGCACTAGCAAGCACAGTACGTAACATTTGTGGTATGTATCTATCCTCCCACTACCTCGGCCTCGAACATTTGTGGGAGTTTCAGGCATTCCACCACCCATGCATCTGATTCATATCACACACCTATGCATGCATCCCACGTATCCTTCTCTGCCAGTCATAAATATAAAATCTCGCCCGTCCTTCCTCCTTCCACCCTTCTTTCCTTTTTCGCTCAACCCATCCATCAAGGTCATCTGATCAGACTTTTAGTCTTCTCCATAAAAATTTCACAGCTGAGTTGAAGTCCGATAGAAGAGGCCATTGGTTACTCTCAGTACACTCCCGTCGCTAATGCTATTGCTAATGCTAAGTAAAGGGTGTCTTCTTCAACCGTTCACAACAACTTCTTACTTAAGTCTCAACAGTACAGTATACATTACACCCTTGCAGCGAGTGTAATGTCAATAAGTAAGGATTAGGAATATAACTTACCACCGCCCGCCACTGCTGCTGGCTCACCCCTGCAGCTCCTCCAACTGCCGCATCGCCTGCACCCTCAGCGGCCGCGTCACCTTCGCCGCTGGCCCCGGTACTGGTGGTCGGTAGTACGCCTAGAAAAACATTACACATTTTTCAGATGCCATATACACCTCCCCCTATTTTTCACTAGCAAGAATGAAAAAAAAGTTAATACATACATAATACATATACAACATACATCACTAGTATAAATCAGGTAGTAGAGTAGACACTAGCAGTGTTATATGGTCCCTAGGGTCATTCTAGTCTTTGCTAAGTTACCCTGAGCCATGCAACCATTTTAGCTCTGTCTTTTATTTTTGCGCAAGTTACCTCGCAGCTTGTTGTGAAAGACGCCTTTGAGCCCACATGAGCTCATACTGCTACTGTCTGAGCGCTGCGTACAAGGTCGAAAAACAAGCGACTTTGTTATGGAGTTCTGGTGTTAGTCCATATTGCTTATCCATAAAAAAAACATCACTTTTTGGCACTACTGAGAAATGCTTGCACTATACTAACGCGCACCATTTTTCTCATTACAGGCGGAAGATTCCCTTATACGAAGAACCAGAGCTTTGCAGAGCTTATGATGTAACCAGTACTAGGTTCTTCTAAGGTGAGGGCTCCCCAGAATTCTCACATCTCCATTTATAATTTTATATAAACTAGATTCCTACCAAGGGGAGGGTGGTTCTTCCACCACTGTTCAGTTATCATGATCTCGCCTTTTGATTCTATGGACTTGTAGTTGTAAGTAACTTGTAAGTCTAACTAAGTGTAACAATGTTTATTGTTTTAATCTTATGCATTTTGCTGTTGCTGCTGCATTATACAACGTACAGAGCTTGTCAGTTGGAAATAAAAATAAACCTTTTGAACTTACATAGACTCGGTGGTATTTGGTGTGGACTTACACGAGAGAGTGAGCAAAAGGTGTGCATTGCTTCCGCGACAGAGGTTGGGAGTGTTATGTTCTCTGGGTTGTCTACTCATTGGGTATTTTGGGGGGGCGTTTCGGAGTAATGAGACACTATAACTAGTCGGTCAGGGGATTGTGGTGGCTTCTGATTGAGGTGTGAGGAAGGTCCAACCTCCCATCACCAACGTCCTATTTTCTTGTGCAAAGTTCTGTATGTGCAGAATCCCTACAACAGTAGTAGTATGTCCTATCCTATCAAAAATTCTAAAATGTGGTTGGGCATTTTCTTGGTGGGAATTGTCGAAAAGCCTCAAGAATAAGAAGACTAGAAGTAGTAGAAGAGGACAACCCAAAGGACTGGACTCAATGGCTATAGCTATTGGTGAATATGAGTTTTATTTAAAATATTTTAAATAAAGAGTGGGCAACTGGGCAAGCTTAGCTACAGACAGACTAATAGTAGTAGTACAGAGAGTCATAGCAGACGCAGTTAGAGGCAGGGATAACAAGAATTTAGAAACAGATAGTATAGAGCAAAGAAGAATTTGTAAAAATTCGAATTAGGATACCGAAATAATAGTTCGGAAAAAATAAGGTGCAGGAAAAGTTTGGGAAATATAATTATTAATATTAACCACTGGATGACTTACTGGGGCCAGCAGCAGAGCCCTCAATAGAGGAGCGGTCCTGTCCCTGGGAGGCATCTTGTAGATCTTCTTGGCCCACCGCCTGCGACCCCGTCTTCTTGCCCCTGGGTGCTGCTGATCATGTAAGATTTCATAAAGAAAGAGACAAAAATTAAAGTTTGGTGTGAAATAAATAAAATATTTTAAAATACGCACCAAAAACATTTTTGGTAACAACAATTGCAATAAAATTGACCTATCTGATCGACTGGTAGTATTGCGAGATTCACGGACCGTCTAGCAAGCCTAACTACCACCTGACCTAGCCCATCTATTCCAATCCAGACGGGCCAATTGTTCAGTAAGTCTGCATTCCCATTTATTTTAGTCCTCAAAAATGCATAGATGGAGGACACATGCATACATTTTTGCATACACCAAATTGTTGGCTGGTTGCTGCTGATGTTCTGCTAGTGATGATATAAGCCTATTAACACTCAGTAAACAAACTACAAAAGGTTCTGCTAAGGACTGGGGTAAGCAGCACTCAGCAGCATGTGACGTGACAGAGGATGCGTCACGCACACCACTTACAAATTACCAACTAATAAGTAACTAAACCTATCAATCCACCACTATCCCTTCTTAGTGGCAGGAGGACAAAGGAAGGACTACTCTCTCTAGCATTACGTCACTTAAGTTCTCTAAAGTAAACTCTTACATAATCATCAGGCCAAGCGAGCGCAAAGTTGCAAACAAGTAAGATTAGTAGCGCCGAGCGCCTGTGTCATAACAATCACAGATTTTTAAACGTAATTTACCTGCAATGTAAGCAGCAGCATTCTTGCTGGTCGGAAAAAAAAAATATTCACAATATATAACACAGAGCAGAAGAACACAAAGTAGTAATATTAAATAGCTACTCACCAAGCCCCGGGACCTCCACTCCTAGCAGGTCCAGCAGGTCCTGCTCCCGGTCCAGAATATCGGACCACCGGTGCGTCAGCTGATTATTGGTGCGCCGGACACCAGAGCAGCGAAACACTACCCGATGCACCTTGCCCCACCGCTGCCGACGCTCCCGGAGCCCGTACCCGGACCCAGGCCTGCCGCCTGCTGCCAGGGTTAAGGGAAGGTGGCGCTGAACAAAAAAAACCAGTGCGGCCACCTCCGCCTCATTGAATAAGGCCCGTGCCTGCACCCCTCTTTGGCGTCGCCTTCCGCAAGGAAGGCGGTCGCGGCTCTGGCTCCGAGACCTGTGGCTGTGGCCCTTTGCCATGGTTCTGGGTAGGCGGGGGGCGGATAAGAAAAGGTAGGAATTAAAAAAAGTAAGTAAAAGAAATGAAAAAGCAGGTAATAGAAAAAGTGTGAAAAAGTAGTTAAAAACACACAAAAAGTAGAAAAAAACTCAAAATATAGAATCAGGAAAATAGAGAGATAGATAATAAATAAAAAGACCCAAAAAAGTTTACAGAAACAAAGGATTGAAAAGATAGAGGGAGGATTGAAAAGCAGGCCCAGAACCATAGCAATAGAGTGAAAAACAAGATGGCCGCGCCCATTGCGACCGCATGGGCAAGTTCGCGCGATATTTCCCCCGAGCACGCAAAAAGCGTCGCGAACACGTAATGCGCGTTCCCGAACAGGAAACCCTTATCGCGAACGGGCGGGAGCATGCAATACGCGACCCGGAACTGGAAATAAGCATCGCGAGCGGGCGGGAGCATGCAATACGCGACCCGGAACAGGAAATACCATCGCGAGCGGGCGGGACAAGTGAAAACAAGATGGCTGCGCCCGTTAGCGACCGCATGGGCAAGTTAGCGATATATTTCCCCGCGAGCATGCAAAAACACATCGCGAACGGACGGGACCAGCAATTCTGCGATTTCGCGGAATTTTTAGCAATTTCACGGAGATTTGCGTAACGCGACTACGCAAATTCTGCCCACCCTTAATTATGATGTGGTACTCTCAGAAGTTCCCGTTCTTAAATACATGAACAAATATGATTATTATAAGGAGGTAGAGCGAATGTCAAAGTATTTCGTGCCTACCATTACTTTAGATACGTCCTATGCCCATAGACACAATTTAACCTGTATGTTGACTGACATTGAAAAGAAATTTATAGATCAGAAAGAAGATCAGCATAGACAGACTCTATTTAGACCAGATCCAAAGCACAAGGTTACCCCATGGACTAAAGAAGAATTAGATCATAAAGCAAAGGGGAGTTTTGGACCCATAGCATTAGATTTCCAGCAGAAGGAAAAGTTGTGCATTAGACACCCGACCACATACTACGACAAGATATTTGTGGGTGAGAGCGATTGTGAGCACATCTTTTTGGTCGAAGAATCAATTAGAAAAGCATTATTGGACAAACTAACAGTAGTGCCCAATGTGTATTTTGTGTGTGGAAAGAATGCCTATGTGAAGTTGCCCAAAAACTGGTATGGCAAGTGTTATTTGGCTGTCGTATTTCCCAAGATTTTTCATGTGAATGATTTATGGCCACTAGAAAGAAAAGGACCTCACAGAGGAAAACGTGGTGTGAGTGCAGGAGAAGTGATTGGAGACATATTTGGAGCCATGATACCAAGTATGGGTGTGATTCTGAATGATTTGAAAATCAGAAAGTTGGCAACACTAGTGGATAAGCTCTCAATAAATACTGCTCAGATTTTATTGCTTGTAGATGGGGAGATGGTTTCGATAAGGGCTATGGTTTTGCAGAAACGTCTTGCCCTAGATGTGCTGCTAGCAAAAGCCGGAGGAGTCTGCAAATTGTTGAAAGTTCAACAGTGCTGCACTTATATTCCTGACAACAGTCGGGATATAAGGAAATACATTAACAATATTTCAGATATACACCAAGAGTTACGTGAGATGCCAGCTGAAGGACTCTGGGAGCAAGTGGGGAAAGGATTTGGCAAGATAGGCAGTTGGTTTGGAAGTCTGGGACAAGGAATAATGGGATATATCTTGAAACCTATTATAATAGCTGTCATTTGTGTAATTGTCCTACTAGGAGCCATCAAAGCTTACAAATGGCACAGGGCATGACATCAGGAGACTGTTTCGAGAAAGCGAGAGCGCCAACTTGAACGACTGCAGGACAGTCATTACCAGCACCTTAAGGGGTTAGAACGATTCAGACAGGGACGGCAAGCTACAGCTTCTGTTTAGGTCGGTCTCTTCTACAAGGAGAACTACAGGAGAATAGAAAGTTGGTGTTATGACACTAGTCATAAGAGGGGGAACTGATAGAGCGCTGATAGCACTCTATTTTGTATGAGTGCACTATACTCATGGTTTAAACGCACTTTCATGTATTCGTATTATGTGCAGTGATTTACGATTATTAAGACATTTATTTGAAGCATCTAATGTTGAAACTTAGTATACGCACTTAAGTAGAATTTATATGTATTATGATTCCTTCATACATAATGTGCAGGACGATATTATTTCTATATATCATAATTGTGGTTAGTTTAAGTTGCTTAAAATACAGGCCCAAAGCAAATGTTTTAGTTCTCCTTGCTCTCAAGAACTAAATAATTAAATGCTTGTTGTGTTCAAGGTTAGAATGTTCTCATCCTACTGCAGGTGAAAGAAACACATCATTATTTTCAGAGTTAAGGAGAAACCCGGAATGTCTTTGAAGATGGCTGGGAAGCGAGAAAGGAGGATGCCTTGCGTATCTGGTCTGTCTGGAAGCCAAGGCCACTGAAAGAAGATACTACTAATTAAAATTTGTTTCATGAAAGAAAAGCTACTGCTTAGAGAGTCATGGAAACTTTTAAAACGAGTGACGCAAAGTGGGTTGAACCCCATCTTTTTGTATGATGCGCAGGGACAGAGAGCCCAGACTTCTGCTAGCTTATGGAGAAGAAGGAGCATCTTAGAGCAAGCTCCATAGCCATAAGTTAAAACGACCCATTTGACGTGAGTACTTCTTAGGAAGTTGACACGTGCTGACACCTTTGGGGAATGATAGAAGAAAGACAGGAAGGGCCCTCATCTAGAGCAGTGTAGGGAGAGATTTTGATTTCTTTCAATGACTCGAGAACTGAATATCGCAGCTATTCTTTGTTGCATTGTGATTTTGGAATTTATAATCATCTGTCTTTTGGGCCGAATTACTTATATCCGTAAACTTGGCTCTGTATTGATTTTTCTGTACCTTTATTCTTTGCTATTGAGATGTATTTACATCCAATTGTTTTTGGCCTTATAATAAATCTTCAAACTGCACTTTGGAGTTGGTGGTCTTTCCAGGCATGACAACGTTGCTGTTATTAATCTGAGTTGTTTCCTCCCCTCAACCACTTTAGGTAAATAAAAGATCGATCGCTTACGCTATATTTAGTAGGGAACATCAGGTGTGCAATTTAGCGTAATCAGTACGAAGATTAGAAATCGTGGTTTCCTAACTGCGATTTCCTGCAAAACACAATTGGGAAATCACTTTTTCTAATGTATGAAACTCTTTTGAGTTTCATTAGCGATTCGTAGTGGGTCACAAATCGGCCTACCTCATGAATATTAATGAGGTAGGTCACAATTTGCGACCCATTAGGAATTGCAGCCATCACAGGGATGATGGCCTTCTGCGGTCAGCAGACAACAATGTCTGTGATTGCTTTTAAATAAGCAATAGGCAGTGGCTCTTCGAAACGATTTTACCAACCATTCTCAAAGTGGAAGGGGTCCCTTGGGGATGGGTTACCTCCAATTTTGAGTTAGTGGTAAAATGCGAATGTTTGCGACCACCTTTCGATCGCAAAACATTGTTCGGTATTTGGAAGGGACACTGTAAGCAAGCCCCTTTCAAATACTGAATTGCGAAACCCAAACTTCATTTCGGTAACAAGTTACCGAATTGCAAATTGGGCTTTGTACATCCCAAAAAGCATTTTTTTGGTCGCCCCTTTGCGACTGGAAAAATGATTCGCACATGTGGCCCTAGATTAATGGAATGTGGTGCTAACTGGTACAACCAAAATATCAAGTAGCACCACTAAGGGTTGCGCTCAATGCTGCTGCAAGACTATTATTTGGAGCAAGTTGGTTCGATCACATCACTCCCTCCTTTGAAGGAAGTGAGCCGATTAGGGACACCCGGGTCACTCGCGACCACCTCTCAGCCTTCCATACAAATGAAGAGTCGGTCAGACAGTAGAGAATACAAACCAAGTATATGTTTATTTAGATACACTCAAGCGGAGCCCCGTCTGCCCATTTGCTTAGGGGTGCTGCAGAGAGGACTGACATTAGAAAACATGGTGATACATTATGTACGATTCAGAACCAAAGAAGGCACGTCCAGACTGGAAATTTCCAGCTGGAGTCAGCTGCACAAAGGAGGTACATGAGGATAAGTTTTGATCCTGAGACCGGGTACACACTATCTCTATGCCAAGGTTGTTCTGCCAGTACCCATCGCTGGACTAGTGGGAGCAGGCCTCCATCTAGAGGGAAAGGTATGCGCTAATAAGAAGAGTGTATTCATTAGTACAGCAAGGCCTAGCCTTGGAGGAAACAAAAATTACCGAAGCTGCTTCTCGCAGAGGCAGAGAAAGGGATTAGTTTCGCTCATGGATCAAAATGGCGGCCAAACATAAAATGGTGCAGCGCATGCTAACTTATGCAATCAATATGTAAACAACACAGCAAAGACATTTTTATTCTAACAGACCCTCCTTTTAGCATTGATAAAGCGCCATGTTCTCGTAAAATTTGTAGGGGTGCACCATAATCACCGTTAGTTCGCACCCGCATATATCCAGATATATATATATGAGTGGCTAGTAAAATGTCATTTGAATTTCATTATTAGAGTGAATAAGGGAGTAGTTGTGTTATTATAATTATGCAAATGTAGTGTAGTATTGAGATGTGTTTAAATGATGCATAGATGATTTAGTTTATGTGTAGTTGAGGTGCAGTAGTTAACGTGTATGATATTAAATTTGCACGTGTAGTTTATGTTTTGCATATGAAATGTATGAGCCTATGCTTAAGAAATAATTAAGAATTGTGTGTTTAAATTGTGTAAAGGCCTGACTGCATATACGCCAAGGAAAGGCCTGTTCGTTCTTATGTTAGCTTATTTTGTAGGCAGAGAAGGTATTCTCTTGGAAAGGCTCTCTGGGCACAGTTGGTAGATTTGTACAGAGGGAAAGTCTGTTGAAATGTATCTTCTGTTGCAGGTGCAAGGACATATGCCTCGTTAGCGAAAGACTGGCTCTTTGTTTCAAGAGTTAGGGTGGTGGGAGGCATTGAGATGGGAGTATACTGGAATGTAGGGATGATACTTTCAACGGAGAAGGTGCCTGGGACTCAAGGTCATCGTAACCGTCCTGGATGAAGTAAGAGTTTCGATGGAAAAGTACGAGAAGGAAGACCTGGCCGAAGAGGCGTGACGAGGGCGTGTTCAATTGTATGTGGATTTTGTATTAGCGACAGTGCCCCGAGGGAAGAAGTAAGAGAAGAGGTAGAGGAGACCAGAGAGAAGGGCAGAGCGAGAGATCTTTAGGAAGGAGCATCTTAGAACGAGCTCGAAATGCTAAGTGAGTGCACTTCTTAGGAAGTCTTCACAGCTGACACCTTTTCTTTTACTCTTGCCTGAGAAATTCGTTAAGTAGGTATGTCACCTTAGTGATAGAGTAGGGACAGCTAATGGTTTTACGCTTATTTAGGTAGATGAAGAATAATATATATAGATTGGAGCAGTCATTGTTTGTTTAATACTTCTGGAGCTAACGATTCTTCTTATTCTGAGTCGGATGAAACTCCTGCGTAGGATGATGTTTGTATTAGTGCCCATCTATTTCTTTAACCTCGTGTTGAGGTGCTTGCATGTGCAGTTATTCTTGGCTGTAATAAACCCACAAAATTGAATTCGGAGTCAGTCTTCTTTTAAGGTAAATTGGATTCTAAGTTGTTGCATGACCGAAAAGGATTTTCTTCCCTTCACACTATTCAGCAGGTAAAAAGATCCTGGCGACCTGAGGATTCTTAGAGGTGATAAGATAAGAATCAGCGTTATCAGTTGGTAGCAGAGTAGGATGGTTTCCTCTGATAGTAAGGGGAGATCAAGATTAGAATAAGAGATTATTTGCCCAATAGAGCCCGAGTGATGGTAAGAGGAGGACGACGGCGGTCAACAAGAACTGACGAAGAGTGGCGGTGTGGCGGAAGTAGCAGTTCATGGTAGAGTGAGTATGAACAGGGTGATGCTTGTTAGATTGCGGTGTTTAATTGTTGTGTGATGTCTTGCGGAGTTGGAATGAGAGTCGTGTGATTGAGGATCGGACCGTGAGCGCGCGTGGGGCCGAGAGATTTGATTCGATATCCCGGGATAAAAGATTGTGGTGTAGAAGACACCCAGAGCTGAGATTGTTGACCAGAGGTTGTGGCGGTCATGAGACGTCGTTGATTAACCCACTGAAGATAGGGAGCATATGTGTGAGTGTGTGAATAACCGACGCTGGTCGTAGGTTGTTGTGTGCAGAACATTGAGAGTTTGGATCCTATCGATTGTGTCAGAGGTGATTGTTCGGTCGTTCGCGGACAGACAGTTGCCAGATTGAGGTCAACAGTTTCGAGAGGCTGTTCGGTCATTGGTGGACCGACAGTCAGAGAGGTGATTGTCCGGTAGGACAGACAGTTACTTCAGAGTGTGATTGGGACACGTGCGAGCGAGAAAGGGTGAAGTGAGAAGGAGGGGAACTGCTGCGAGCGGAGGAAGAGTGACGTCAGACAGTGCAGCGCTGCGATAGGCCGGTTGGTGTGAGCCACGCTGGCATTGGTGGATTGAAATCAGGAAGTAAAAACAAAATTTTGTGTGCGAACAGAAATCTGCTTCATCATGAAATGTTTTAAAGTTTTACGAGAACTCTGTAGAGGTGATAGACATGTGGTTACTCGGGGAGGAGAGGAAGCCCTTCCCGAGGATACGCCAGCACATTACATGGCTAAGAATGTAGGATTACATACTATAATTTGGCTTGAGAATTGGCATAAAATGACAGAAGAATTGACTTTTCCACGCTTTGGTACTTTCAGGTTGGAAGTGTTATACCAGTTGAAATCTGTGATGTCTTCCTTGCGACCACTACCTAGACCTACACAGTTTGAGGCGCTACATGCATGGATTAGAGCAGCGTACAACAGGAAGAGAGACAAAAGCCAGGAAAGGGTGAAGAAGTCGATCAGGGCATTTCAAGATGCGAGATGGGATGCATTGGAGAAAAGGTGGAGAGTGGAAACAATTGAGGGGGACAGATTATATCCGTTGATAGAGAAAACGGGAGGCACGAAGGGAAAAAGTGCAGAGGAAGATGACAGTGATACGGCGACAGCTTGTTAGGCAGGCTGCTGTCAGAGAGACCACCTACATTGAATCCAGAATATAGCGAAGGAAATTCGATTGTGGCAGGAGGGATGGGCGAGTCACAGAATCAGACAAATGTGAGAGTAGTGGGAAAAATCTCCACAGGAACGGAGGGAGTAGGAACCCAGTCTTCCATGGGGAATATGCGGTTGCCGGACTCCCTGACGGTACCTGTTACCATTGGTCCTATAGTATCGGTGTATGACCCAGATCGAGTAAGTGAAGGAAGTCTAATGCAGATGACAGGGAGAGAGAGGGGATCAGCGTTGGAGGGAATGGCGTAGAGGTACAATTGGTCCGTTCTCCGAAGCCCATAGAAGCGAGCACGCCACTGCCAGCCACCGCAGACTCCTCTAGTGGACAGGTGGATGAGAGACCGGTGAGACCAGGGTCTTTGGTCGAGTCCAAGTCAGCTTTGAGAATGTGGGCACCACCTGTAAGGAATCAGAGCGATAGAATGGCAGGAGATATGGAACAAGACAACTTAGGAAGCAGACCAGGTTCCAGGCATACGATGGAAGAGAGCAAGCCACGAGAACAAAGCAGTAATTATGACGAGGGGAATGGTGCGGCTTGTCAAGAAATGTTGAGGAGTGCCGTGAAGGCAAAGTTGCTGGATGTAGTGAGACTAAAGGCAGAGGTAGATGAAATGATTAGTGGGAACCTGCCTGTGGAGAGAGTAGAGATCTATGAGCCAGACAAGCTGCTTTTCGTAGCAAAGGATGTGACTCGTAAAGCAAGGGCCGCACATGAGAAATTGACAGAATTGGCCAAGAAATATGAGGTGGATCTGAATAAAACAAAATCGTTGCAAGGATCACATAGGTTGCAATATAGTGATCAAGAACTGGAGGAGAAAAGGGTCACAGGATTAAGGACGCATACTAAAGACCTGATTGTAGGGATGCGTATATGGATAATGCTGAATAAATGGGAGGAAAGGTGGTCAAAGAAGAAGATTGCCAAAAAGACTGTAGGAGAAACGCCGCCTCCGGGGGGAGGGATGACGGGCGTAGGGAACTATCCTTTACGGGAAGTACAGAATGGAGGGTACGTGCATGTGCCATGGAGTAGAGATGACTTGGCTGCGTTTACAAATGATTTTCCTCGGCTGAGGGAAAAACCCGTAGAGTGGTACAAACAGGTCGAGCATTTTGTTAAAATTTTGAAAGTATTGTGGATTGATTTGAACACCTTGTTTGATATAGTGGTACCAGGAGATTTGTGGACAGCTTGTAAAATTGCAGTTGAGTGGCCGACCTTCGAACCTGAAAGGGATGCTGTTACAAATGGTCCGTCACCTGTTGTCATGAAAAAATTTGAGCAAGTGATTACATGGTTGAAGTTGAAGATCTCGCCTCAAGACATCGATTGGGTTAAGATAAATCGAACCGTGCAGGAACCGAAGGAGACAGTGCATGAGTATTATGAAAGACTCTTGCAAGCTTTTAAACAGTATAGTGGACTAGATGCCTTAGACCCCAAGGATATGGGACAGTTTGTCTCAAAGTTTGTCTTGGGATTGAGACCAGAGGTTAGCCTCATGATACAGCACCATTTGATCTGCTGGCAGAACAAGCCGGTAGATGAAATCTTGCGGTATGCGAGGTACTGTAGTGATGAAGTAGACTCGAAGCACCGGAAGCTAAAGGACAAACTGATGCTTGTTCAGATGCAAACAGCTCAGGTCCAGCCTAATGGAGGGACACTGGGCAGAAGACAGGGAAACTACCAAGGGAACCAAAATGGGCAAGGTCAGGGAAAAGGTAAACCTATAGATCCCAAGACGGGGATGGATGTGGCGACATTGAAGAAGACCACTGCGTGTCATCTTTGTCATCAGATTGGACATTGGAAGCGCGAGTGTCCCTTGAACCCAGCCAATCAGGTGCAGCAGGAGGTAGAAGTGGTTCAGGCACCCGTGCCGGAGGTAGTCAATACTGTGATAAGGCCCAGATCGACGAAAGGGGGGATGTATAACCCACAGGTGCAGGTCCCCCAGCCACCGAGAATTTCGCAAGGAATAAGGACCTACCAGCAGATGCCCCTTTTTGAAGGGTATGATGAGTACAGTCCAGACCCGCTAGCCTGACGGTGCCTGAGGGGGGAGGAATATTGCACACTTGGAGCAGTCTTGGAGGTAGACCAGAGAGGACCTTTTGTGGAAGCAGACATTGATGGTCATCCTACCACTGTTTTGGTTGACACTGGTGCTACCCGGTCCACTGTAAGATCAGCAGTGGTCCCCAACCTACCCCTCTCGGGACAATCGATCCAAGTTATTGGAGTGGCGAACAAGAGGATAACTAGCCCATTGACCGAACCGATTCCAGTGAGGATAGGCTCTTTCCGAGCTAGACACCAGTTTGTTGTGTGCGATACGAGTCCAGTTTGTCTGTTAGGAAGAGATCCATTGTGTAAATTGAACTGCACTATTTATTGCACACCTAGGGGAGTGGAGGTTCAGACGAAGGATGACGATGCCACCTTCAAAGTTGCCAATCAGCACTTGTGTTTAGAAATGTATCCAGTGGTGACAGTGGAGGAACTTCCACTAGACTTGAGAGATTCTGTGTCACAAGAGGTGTGGGATTTCACGGGAGAAGAGATCGGACTGATCAAGGGGGTTGATCCTGTACAGATCCAGGTGAAGCAGAATGCTGAATTCCCTAGGACACCCCAGTACAATCTGTTGCCTGAGACGATTGCAGGGATTAGGCCTGTAATCAAGTCTATGATCAAGCAAGGCATCCTGAAGGAGATAAGAGGTAGCCCATGTAATTCACCCATCATGGGACTACAGAAACCGAGCGGGAAGTTCAGGATCGTGCAAGACCTGCGAAAGGTCAACACAATAGTTGTCCCCTGTTGTCCAGTGGTACCGAATCCATCAGTGATACTGTTTCAGATCCCATGCGAAGCCGAGTGATTTACTGTCATTGATTTGTGTCAAGCATTCTTCTCGATACCGCTCCACGAGGAAAGCCAATTTCATTTTGCTTTCCGGCTGGAAAATTGTGTGTTAACGTGGTGTCGTATCCCTCAAGGGTATACAGAGAGTCCATCGATCTTTAATCAGATCTTGAAGAAGAATCTTGAGAGTCTCGTATTGCCACAGAACTCAGTTCTTGTGCAGTACATAGATGACCTACTTGTGGCATCAGAAACAGAAGATGCTTGCAGGATAGACACGATAGCCCTTTTGAATCATTTGGCAGAGAATGGACACAAGGTATCCCCGAACAAATTGCAGTACTGTCTGAACGAAGTACAGTACTTGGGCCACAGATTAGAAAAAGGCAAGAGGAAGGTGTCACCAGATCGAATTGAGGCAATAATGAACATGGCAGTGCCCACCACTCAGAGGGAAGTCAGGATGTTTTTGGGAATGGTCGGCTATTGTCGTCAGTGGATTCCCAATTTTTCCTTGAGAGCAAAACCTTTACAAAGACTCACGCACCAGGATGTGAGTGATCCGGTACCATGGGACGAGGAGTGCTTGGTAGCATTCCTAAGACTGAGAGAAGATTTGTGCAGTGCACCAGCTTTGGGAATGCCCGATTACAACAAGGCTTTCTCACTGTTCTGTTGCGAGAGAGAGGGTTGTGCATTAGCAGTCTTAGCTCAGAATCATGGAGGTGTGCGTAGACCAGTTGCCTATTTTTCAGCTACTCTAGATCCAGTAGCTTCTGCGTTGCCCGGATGTCTAAGATCTGTTGCTGCAACAGGTGTCAGCATTGAAAGATGTGAAAGCATTGTAATGGGTCATCCTTTGTCAGTTTATGTGCCACACTCTGTTGAATTGTTAATGACCAGGACTAAGACTCAGCACCTAACGAATAACAGGTTAACGAGGTATGAGCAAGTCATACTTGCTGCAGAGAATGTTACTCTGAAAAGGTGCTCCGTCTTAAACCCTGCAACATTAATGCCTATACCGAATACAGATGATGAAGATTGTGCGGACCATGATTGTCTTGATGTGACTGAACTGTGCACCAAACCAAGACCTGACATTGTCGATGAACCACTGACTGATCCAGATGAAATTTTCTTTGTCGATGGTTCATGCCTAAGAGACAGTGTTGGCCAACTAAGAGCAGCGTTTGCTGTATGTACCATTTCAGGAGTGGTTGAGGCTGCTTGCCTAGAAGGAGTACACTCCGCGCAGGTAGCTGAGATCATTGCCTTGACTCGTGCCTGTTTGGCCGCTGATCAAATTCGAATCACGATCTACACGGACAGCCAGTATGGGTTCGGTGTGGTTCATGACTTCAGACAGTTATGGTCACAGAGGGGATTTTTGACATCATCTGGCTCACCCATTAGGAATGGAGAACATGTAAGACAACTGCTAGATGCATTGCAATGTCCGAAGGAAATCGCAGTTGTCAAGTGTACTGCGCATGGAAAGGGGGATGATTTTGTGTCTTTGGGAAATAATTACGCGGACGAAGTTGCCCGCTTTTGTGCAGAACAAGGATGCATATTTACAGAGGGTTACACAGGAGAGAGCCAAGAGAGAACCGAGCTCAACATGAAGTTGGCCATGGCAGACACTTGGGAGGAACTCAAGCGACTGCAGGATGAAGTCTCAGATCAAGAACGGAATGGATGGGTCAGAGCAGGATGTGAAAGAGGGGATGTGGATGTTTGGGTTTCCAGTGATGGGAGAGCGGTATTGCCAGAGATTCTGCTGAGCCCAATGGCGAGACTAATACATGGACCGATACATCTTGGTAGAGATGCAATGATGCGTGTGTTTAGACAGACGTGGTATAACCCACGATTTCGGGCGATTGCTGAAGCAGTTTGTCAGAGGTGTGTTACGTGTCAACAGATGAATGCTGGAAAGAAGACTGTGGTCACCTTGAGTCACATTGGAAGGTCAGGAGGACCCTTCAATAGGATGCAGCTAGATTTTGTAGAAATGCCCAAGTGCAATGGGTTGAGGTACATTTTGGTGGTGCTGTGTGTATTCTCACGGTGGGTGGAGGCTTACCCAACACGCAGGTGTGACACCCTCACAGTGGCTAAGTTATTGTTGAGGGAACTCATCCCGAGGTTTGGTTTTCCAACCTCTTTGGAATCGGATAGAGGAACACACTTTCACAGTGAAATCATGAAACTGCTTTGTGCGGCATTGAATGTTGATCAAAGATTACATTGCAGTTATCGACCAGAGGCTTCTGGGATAGTGGAACAGGTTAATGGAACCTTGAAGGCAAGAATGGCAAAAATGTGTTCGTCAACGTCTCTGAAGTGGCCTGCCGCCCTGCCGCTTGTGCTTATGAGTATTCGCAGTGTCCCCGACAGGAGAACTGGATTGTCCCCCCATGAGATCTTGATGGGGAGGGCAATGCTGTTGCCAACAGTACCAGCTACAGCTTTGATAAACATCACTGATGACTTGATTCTCGATTACTGTAAAGGACTATCTGATGTGGTCCGTTCTGTGTCCCAGCAGGTGCAAGCTGCAGCTGTTCCGGCCTCGAGTGATCTGTGCCATGACCTGTGTCCAGGTGATTGGGTGCTTGTCCGAAATCACGTGAGGAAGAGCTGTCTGGACGTTCGGTGGCGAGGCCCGTACCAGGTAATACTGGTAACGAACACAGCAGTGAAGTGTGGAGGATTGCCGAACTGGGTGCATGCTTCCCATACCCGCAGAGTTTCAGCACCCTCGGAAGAAACAGCTCCTCTCGTGAATGAAAATCCAGCTGATGTGGCAGGGCCACATGAGAGGACAAGTCAAGCTGTGAGGGCCGCTGATGCAGCTGGTTGTGCACCAGAGCAAGCTGAAGAGGGTTCCGACAACCAGAACCTCGACTCTGGCTTGGATGACGGAGGTGTTGCAGTGGGTGGAGTAGAGTCAAATTCAGCCGAAGAAGGAAGTGGTGCACAGGGTATAGAGGGGGAAAGCGGAAGAACGACCAGAACTGAGGAGGCTTGGCCTGAGAGACAGAGGCGACTGAACCTGAGGTTGGCACCCGAAAGAGATCTTGCTCCAGTGTCAGAAACGTCTGAATCAGAAGCAAGGGACGGAGAGCAGACTCAAGAGGGTCGGAGGAGGTCGAAAAGAACGAGAGTACCTTGCCAGAGATACGCTACCCCGGAGTGGACTTACGCAGTGACTGATACCGGGGGTAGTGAGTTCGGGGAGGCTGAGGTCCGTGCAGGTGGTCAGCAAGAGCCCGGACGTGGTGTTGAAGATGGTGCTGTTAGTGCCAGGGCTCGAAGTCGAAGGAATACTGACCCTCACGGTTCCGAATCCCCCGCTTCTGAGTAAAGTCCGAAAACTGGTTCTACATCGACTCAAATTTTCGTCATTTGGATTTGAGCCACCTTCACATGAAATGATAATTCTTCGCCTTGAACTTTTGTATCATGTTTTAGAAGCGCTTGCAGTTGATCTTATTGTGGATTGAGTATAAACTGTTGTAAATAAAAAGCTTAAAGAAGAAGATAACCTAGGTCCGAGTGGAAGAAGAATAAACTTAGGGACTTTCCGCCGAAGAGGAACGAGAGCTTAGGGAAGTCTTTTTCTGGACTATGTAAATAAGAAAACTTTTCCAGAGGTTTTGGAGTGTTGCTCGAACTGGTTAAGCAAGTCACGTGCGGAGAAGACAGAGACTTTTGAGTGTTCATTGCTGAAGCCAAGAACTTTGAGAACTTTCGAGATCATGGAGGCTGGAGATCCACATCGTAGATCCAAACTGATTGTAGGCACATTTATAGGGGGTGTGATAGTTTCTATAATCATAATAGTTGTAGTTTCATATGTGGTTCCACACGAGCTAGCAGTGAAGGGGGTGCCAGGGACTCCAACACCCACTACACCTAGCAAAAAGGAGGGAAACATAGGAGCTGACAGAGCTTTGCTAATAGAAGAGAGTCGTAGATTGCATGTAGATTTGTCTAGAAGTGATTTTAAGCTTAATGCGTATGCTAAGCTGCTATATGAGTATGTAGATGCGATGGATGCGAAAGATTGTTATGTGTGTATGCAGTTGCCAGCTTCAGTGAATGAGGGTATTAGATATCACCATCTTCCACTGACTTATGGAATTTCGTGTAGTTTGCTATTGAGTGTGTTTTATGGGAGAGGTCACTATGAGTACTTCTTTTCCAACTATGACGCCGTGCTTTCAGAGGTTCCTACCCATAAACATTTGAACAAGTATGATTATTACAAGGTGGAAGATAGACTTGGAAAGTACTTCATACCGACTTCGACTTTAGATACAGCTTATGCCCATAGACACAATTTAACATGTGCATTAACTGAAGTAGAGAAGAAGTTTGTAGATCAGGTAGAAGATAGATATAGAATGTTAACAAAAACACGTCACACTGGAGATAGTCTTGTAGATTGGACAGACGAGGAGAGATTGCACCGAACAAAAGGAAGTTATGGTCCTATAGCATTGGATTTGGGCCAAAGGGGAAATTTGTGTGTGAGACGGGTGCAGACCTATTATGATAAGGTCTCTGTGGGACAGAGCGAGTGTGATCATGTTTTCACTATGGAAGATTCAGCAAAGAATTTTCTGCAAGGTCCTGTACAAGTGATACCTACGGTGTATTTTATGTGTGGAAGGAATGCTTATGTGAGGTTGCCAGCGAACTGGTATGGTACATGTTACTTGGGAATAATATTTCCAAAGATCTACCATGCAGAGGATTTGGAGCTTTTGGAAGGTGGAAAGCATTCAAGAGTGAGGAGAGGTACGAGTGCAGGAGCTGTAGTAGGAGATATCTTTGGAGCAATGATACCAAGTTTGGGAGTGATCTTGAATGATGTGAAGATCCGGAGATTGGCGACTGTGGTGGATGAATTATCAATGAATACAGCAAAGTCGTTGATACTTGTGGATGGAGAGATGTTGTCGATAAGGACAATGGTTTTGCAGAATCGTCTTGCTTTGGATGTCTTTTTGGCAAAAGAGGGCGGAGTCTGTAAAATGTTGAAGTCTCAAGAGTGCTGCACTTATGTACCAGACCACAGCAAGGATCTGGAGAAATATATAAGTAACATCACTACGATCCATACATAAATAGCGGATTTGACTGAAGAGGGAGTTTGGGAGAAAGTTGGCAAGCGATTTGGTCAAGTGGGAAGCTGGTTTGCGAATTTGGGAAAGGGATTCCTTGGCTATGTTCTGAGAACTCTCATTATTGTGGTGGTTTGTGTGGTTTGTCTGTGGGGTTTGATCAGAGCATACAAGTGGTATCGAGCAGGCAGAGCTGAGAGGGCTTTGAGAGAAAATGAGACGAGAATGGCTAGACTGCAGGACAGTCACTATCGAAACATTAAGAGTTTGGAGAGATTCCGACAGGGGAGAATGGCAACAAGTTCTGTTTAGGTCGGTTCTTTCTCCAAGGGAGTTGAAAGAGTGTGATGACAGGAGTCATCAAAGGGGGGAACTTGATAGAGTGCCATGTTCTCGTACAATTTGTAGGGGTGCACCATAATCACCGTTAGTTCGCACCCGCATATATCCAGATATATATATATGAGTGGCTAGTAAAATGTCATTTGAATTTCATTATTAGAGTGAATAAGAGAGTAGTTGTGTTATTATAATTATGCAAATGTAGTGTAGTATTGAGATGTGTTTAAATGATGCATAGATAATTTAGTTTATGTGTAGTTGAGGTGCAGTAGTTAACGTGTATGATATTAAATTGCACGTGTAGTTTATGTTTTGCATATGAAATGTATGAGCCTATGCTTAAGAAATAATTAAGAATTGTGTGTTTAAATTGTGTAAAGGCCTGACTGCATATACGCCAAGGAAAGGCCTGTTCGTTCTTATGTTAGCTTATTTTGAAGGCAGAGAAGGTGTTCTCTTGGAAAGGCTCTCTGGGCACAGTTGGTAGATTTGTACAGAGGGAAAGTCTGTTGAAATGTATCTTCTGTTGCAGGTGCAAGGACACATGCCTCGTTAGCGAAAGACTGGCTCTTTGTTTCAAGAGTTAGGGTGGTGGGAGGCATTGAGATGGGAGTATACTGGAATGTAGGGATGATACTTTCAACGGAGAAGGTGCCTGGGACTCAAGGTCATCGTAACCGTCCTGGATGAAGTAAGAGTTTTGATGGAAAAGTACGAGAAGGAAGACCTGGCCGAAGAGGCGTGACGAGGGCGTGTTCAATTGTATGTGGATTTTGTATTAGCGACAGTGCCCCGAGGGAAGAAGTAAGAGAAGAGGTAGAGGAGACCAGAGAGAGAGGCAGAGCGAGAGAGATCTTTAGGAAGGAGCATCTTAGAACGAGCTCGAAATGCTAAGTGAGTGCACTTCTTAGGAAGTCTTCACAGCTGACACCTTTTCTTTTACTCTTGCCTGGGAAATTCGTTAAGTAGGTATGTCACCTTAGTGATAGAGTAGGGACAGCTAATGGTTTTACGCTTATTTAGGTAAATGAAGAATAATATAGAGATTGGAGCAGTCATTGTTTGTTTAATACTTCTGGAGCTAACGATTCTTCTTATTCTGAGTCAGATGAGACTCCTGCGTAGGATGATGTTTGTATTAGTGCCCATCTATTTCTTTAACCTCGTGTTGAGGTGCTTGCATGTGCAGTTATTCTTGGCTGTAATAAACCCACAAAATTGAATTCGGAGTCAGTGGTCTTTTAAGGTAAATTGGATTCTAAGTTGTTGCATGACGAAAAGGATTTTCTTCCCTTCACACTATTCAGCAGGTAAAAAGATCCTGGCGACCTGAGGATTCTTAGAGGTGATAAGATAAGAATCAGCGTTATCAGCATTCGTTAGCTAATTTTATATGGTGGACGGAAAAGACATAACATCTTATAAGCAAAAGGACATCAATACTCGGAACAATCCATATACTCAATATCAGGAATAGGAGCTGCAAGAGATGATGTAGAATCAAAGATGCCCTCATCAATCTGCATCATGTCTTCAATGTCCTTCTGCAACATGATCGCAGCATTAGCATGAACTGATATTTTAGGTTTAGGGGTGAGAGCATTTACACAATAGGTGCAACAAGCCGGGAGACAGTATATACAGAGGCATCATGTGAAAATAATACTAGCAACCACAATCAAAAAGATGAGAATCTTCCAACCCATGTTGTTAGGATATTCCAGAACCACCCTGATAGGGTCCAGGTACCTGTTTCTTGGTGTATGTCAGACGAACGTCTATGAAATTTTTGTATAGCTGCGTACACATTGGGAGCGTGATCAGGTATGTAAACACAACAGCTGCTGCCAATGACGTGACAGTCCCCTCCCTGATCTGCAAGGATGACGTCTAACACCATCCGGTTCTCAAAGGTGACTAATCTCGTAGCCTGAAGCTCAGCAGTGATATTTGTCATTATTCCAGCAGTTGTATTAATAACCCCCTCCACAACTCTTGTTAGCTGATGAAGTTGAAGACTATTAGCCATGGGGCCCCAAAAAGGTAGGAGGCCCTTTATGGCATCCTCAAACTGTTGTGCAGTGGTATCTGTCTGATCTATATCCTTTGTGTCAACAACCCTTCTGACTTGGGGCAAGTATGTACTCCTACGCTGCAGCTGATGATCTTTATGATAATTGGATGGGGCAACATACACAGGGGGAAGGTGGAAAGAGAGGTAACATCTGCCTGACCATCCCCTCAGAAGCCAGACATGAGCTTGGGATCCACAGACAAAATAGACAATATGGCGTAGGATCAAAGGCGGACTATTACTCGATCTCAGTCTGTAGGTGAAATTGCATTTACTCTCCCCCACCTTTACCTCCCCAGTCCCCTGGACACAGAAACTAGCTGTTGTGTTGACCACGGACACTGGCATCAGTTTGTCCTTAGTGATATTGCGAGCTTGGAAAGATTGAAAATACTCAGAGGTGTTGAACCTTTGGAAATCAGCCATTTCCATTCGAAGCCATGTTTCGTTCTTCACTTTTCCATTTGTGCTCATACAGGATTTTGGGGACAATGTACCGAAGGTCTCTTGTCCTGCCAGTCCTATGGGAGTAAACCTGTGATGAAAACGTATATACTCTACCACAGTGCGAGAAACAGCAGGTGTCATAACTAGAGCAGAGAGTTGGAAATGGTACTGCACCATAATGAACAATTCAAACTAACCTTCACAGCTACCAATATATGACAATGCCATGGACAACAAATTGCCGCTCTTATGAGTAACTGAGGGGAGCAATCCACAAACCCAACAATTAGTTGTATTGGACACATCATGGGCTGTATGCAACATTTGCATAAATACATTGCCTGTGTAAGACTTTCTATGCTCTTCTTTGTAAGGGGCCAAAGTAACAGAAATCTGCTCAGGGGGAGTGGGTGTTGTACCAACCAAGGAATGTACAGGATACTTCTCCTCTAGAAACCAGGATATTCCAAGTATTATTATTAGAGAAATCAGAACAGTTAATATGCAAACTATTTTACTCTTTGTTGACCAACCCCGTGCTAGATGCGGTGGTGCAAATGGATGTTCCTCCTCCTCAATAGGTCGACCAAACGGATGCATTATAGAACAAGAAGAGGAATGCAATAAAACTGATAGCAAAGGTAAGTGTTCCCAGTGTCTGTCAGAGCATCACTGGTACAGGCTCCTATTGTTCATCAACATTAGCGCTCTTGAGCACCGGCGGTGAGGCTTGCTCAGTCCTAAGCTCACGATGAATCCCACGTCGCACAGAATAATGTACCCCCCTCCTAGGGAGCACGTTCGATCGATTCTGTCCAATATCAGAACAGTGCACCAATCGCACGACACCCTAAACTAACACCGTTGGTACTACAGCAAAGTACACCCTAACTTACACAGTCCATCCCTAACTAATCTGACTTCTCCTTTGGTGCACTATTCCTCAGCCGAAGGCGCAAATTGTACCTGGTGACTCCAGGCACAGAGGGGTCAACAAACAGAGGCTCTTTAATGGCTCAGATTTCTGGAGGGACCGCTGCATTTAGCGCGTCATTATTCTCTGCATCCGTTTGAGTCCACGTTAATTTTGCGTCGCTGAAGGGGACGAACTGAGGCACCTTCTCACACTCAGTGTCCCCAACGCCATCCCTCACCCACTGATCATAGGGCAAGGGTATCCTGCGGCAATGGCTGGTATGAATCAAGTTCTTTCGGCTGGCGACTTTCACAGCGGTTCGAGTTGCCAGGAGGACCTGTTCAGGTCCCTTCCAAAGGGGCTCCAAACTCTTCTTCCGCTGGAAATTCTTCACCAAGACATACTCGCCAGGCCGAATGTCGTGTCCGGGCCCCTCTGGTATGGGTGGAAGGGACTCGTGGACCTGTTGGTGAATAGAACGCAGATTTTCAGGTAACTGGCAGAGATAGTCTGTTAACAATGGATACTCAATATCAGAAAACCGACGAGGCGCGGGGCGCCCCAGACATTTGCCGGGCGTCCAAACACGACCTTCTAGGGTGACAATCCTGTTCTAGAATGTGCTGTTGTTCTTGCCGACAAAAGAGCTAATGGTAAAGCATCTACCCACTGTAACCCTGTTATCTCCTGTATCTTTGCTAACTTCAGTTTGAGAGTACCATTGTACTTCTCAACCAAACCTGCTGATTGCAGGTGGTTTGTAGCATGGAATTACTGTTTTATGTGCAAACCGTCACAAATTAACTGTATGACTTTGGCATTAAAGTGACTTCCGTTATCACGCCAGATCAAACGGGTCAAGCCGAAGCGAGGAAAGAACTCCTTCAGGTGTACCTTTGCAGTTGCAATGGCTGTATTGTCTTTAGTGGGATAAGCCTCAACCCATTTACTGAATGCACAAACAACCACCAACACGTACTTCAAATTATTGACCCTGTCCAATTCGATGTAATCTAACTGAAGGACCTCAAAAGGGAAAGTAGGGGGTGCAAAATTACCAGGTGATATAGGGGTACCTTTTCCAGGATTGTGCATCATGCACACCATGCAATACTTCACTAAATGCGTAGCGGTTTTGGAGATGTTGTCATTCTGCCATACAGGGTCTAATAGCTTTGAAATACCCTTAGCACTGATATGGGCTGGGCCATGGGCCATCGTGACTACAGGAAGAACATATGCATCTAGCAACATCAATCTTTGCTTCCCTGACTTCTCAATCCAACATCCCTCATCATTTAATTGTGCTGCACTTTCTTGCCACACTGCTAATTCCTCCACTGTGGCCTCACTCTGTATTTCCTTCACATTCTCAAGTGTATCTTCAAACATTGTGGCCTCGGGCACCTACCTAGCGGGACCTGCTATGAACATTCTTTTCATCCTTGTCTGGGCTGTTTCCTTAGCTGTCTGATCTGCAAAAGCATTTCCTTTACCTACATCATCACTAACTTTCCTATGGGTGCTACACTTTACTATTGCCAATTTCTTAGGGAGTGTCAAAGCGGACAGAAGCCTATATATAAGATGACCGTGCTGAATCTTTGTCCCATGGGAAGTAAGGAACCCTCTCTCTGCCCAGAGTTGCCCGAAATTATGGACGACTCCAAAGGCATACTGGCTGTCAGTATAAATATTAACAACCATTCCCTCACTCAATTCGCAGGCTCGTATTAGGGCGACAAGCTCTGCAGCTTGGGCCGACTGATAGGGAATTTGTGATGTCTCAACTACTGTACACAGCATAGTAATAGCATACGCAGCAGTTGTGGTGCCATCTGATAATTTAAAACAAGAGCCATCGACATATAGTTCCCCTTGAGGGTCAGATAAGGGAACATCAGTCAAATCTACCCGTCCTTTCGTCTCTTCTTCCGTCCGGAAGATGCAATCATGTATGTCAATCTCTTTATTCTCAGAAGAGAGGGGTAGTAACATGGCTGGATTCAGAGTGGCACATCGTTTGATCGTAACATGTTTGGCGAACAGCGTTAACTCATAACCTGTCAGACGTGCACTGGTGAGGTGCTGTGTCTTTGTCTTATTGAAAAGTGTATCCACAGCATGGGATACCATGACTGTGAGATCAGTATCAAGTACGAGTCCAGCCGATTGTCTTATCGAGACGGCTACAGCCGTGACCGCTCTTAGACAGCTCGGGAGGGCTCTTGCAACAGGGTCAAGAACAGCAGAGAAAGAAGCACACGGCTGTTGCTTATCTCTGAATTTTTGTGCTAAAACAGAAAGCGCGCAACCAGCCGTCTCATGGACATATAATACAAATGGCTTGCTATAGTTAGGCGTGCCAAGCACTGGAGCCGAACAAAGCACACTATTTAATTGCTCAAAAGACTGCTGACATTCAGGCATCCAAGGCAGGGGTTCATGCACATCTTTAGTAGTCAAAGCAAGCAGGGGTTTGTTTAGTAGCGAATAGCTATGTATCCACTGCCTGCAATATGAAGTGATACCTATGAAAGCGCGCACATCTTTCTGAGTTTGCGTAATGGGCATTTTACCAATGGTACTGGTTCGCTCAGGGGTCAATCTCCTACCCTCCTTCGACAGTAGGTGGCCTAAGTAGGTGACCTCATGTCGACAATAGTGATATTTGGAAAGGGATACTTTATGGCCATGTTGAGCTAAATGTAACAGCAATTTAACAGTACTGTCTCTGCAACCTTGTTCTGTATCCGAGGCGATGAGCAAGTCATCGACATACTGAAGCAATACATTACCTGTAGGGAGCAACAAGGAATCCAGCTGACATTTCAATGCCTGACCATAGATACTCAGACTCTCTGTATAGCCTTGAGGAGCGCAACAGAATCTAAAGCTTCTACCAGCTAGGGTGAACCCAAACAGATACCTGCTGTCAGGATGGATGGGAATACTGAAGAACGCGTTTTTCAAATCAATGACAGAAAAGTATGTGGCAGAAGAAGGAATCATTGTCAAAAGAGTGGTAATGTCAAGGACCACTGGAAACCAGGTAATCACTATTTTATTAACTTCACGCAAGTCAATCACAAAGCGATAAACATCTGCATGATCATCAGAGGAAGCGGAAGGTGTCCGTTTGAGAATGGGAAGAATAGGGCTATTACAAACATTAGCAGTCGTCTCCTCAAACACTCCTTTCTCAATCAAGTCCTGTATAATTTGCAATAAAGCTCGCTCACCTGCCTGCAGTATTTTATACTGAGGGATGCGAGGTAAAATAGCATTGTTTTTAACTCGGATCGAAACTGGCGGTATCTGTAACAATCCCACATCTGTGTCACCTGTCGCTCAAAGAGTGGGCGGTACATCTTTAAACTCCGCAGGAAGAGGCGCATCTTTGGACAGGCACTGCATAGCGTGCACGACATCCGGACCCATTGTCATGTAAACACCCGCAGGGAAGCAGTAAATCGTGGCATGCAATTTTTTCAACAAGTCCAAACCCATCAAATTTTCTCCACAATTAGACGTCAACAAGAACGGCGAATCCGCATTGAAAGGACTAATAGTCAACGCAAGGGGTTTTGAAATGGGGCTCACAACCGGTACACCAGAAAAACCTACCGAAACATTATTATGGCCAGACAGAGCCGGCCCAGGGACCAAAGAGCAAGAAATAGAATTATTTGTTGCACCTGTACCCACCAAAAACTCCTTAGCCGAACCATGCACATCAGCACTAACATACGGACCGCGTTGATCTACAGGTATCGGAACTGGTCCCTCACTCTGTCCCTGGGTGTCCAGCTGTAAGACATCCCTGTCACCTCATCCGTATCATAATCATCATGATAATACTGTCCTCCCCGAGGGTCATCAAAATAATTTTGACCAGCACGACCCTGCGGGACCACAGCATTCTGAGCCCTGTCCTGGCCACCAGCTCCACGACCCCGTCCATGAGAACCTCGTCCTCTCGGGACCGCCATCTCCTGCAAAGGCACAGGACACTCGCTATGCCAGTGTCCCTCCTCTTTACAATACGCGCACTGATTCGGCCCTACAGGTGTAGTATTCCTGCTAGTACGTGGAAGCTGCCGGGCCAAACCACCACGTCCTCTACCATTCCCCCTAGAAGCCTGCTGCAACAACACCTTCGTCTACAAATCCTTGTGCTTCTCCTCCGTCCCCTCCTTTTCCTCATTTTCCCTGTGCTGATAATACTGTGCCATATTCAAAATAACAGAAGGGGAAGATGTAGACCAGGTGCTCTCGGAGGCCTGTAATCGGGTCGCAATCTCAGGGAGTAAATTGGGAAACAAATCTATTAACAAACAATCGAACACCACCTTCGATCGACAAATCTTGTCCACTATAGTCTAAAAACACACCTTCAAACCGAGTGAAAAAATCAGACACACTCTCATCTTTCTTTTGACGGCAAGCCGATAACTTGTCCCAATCAACTTTTCTCGGAAGGATAAGAGAATGCATATATACGTAATGATACGGCCGGGTAAAGCAAGTATCTCTGGTCTAGGCTCATCACCTGGCTTCCGTTCCTGATCCCATACTTTTATTTGATCCCAGGTACCACCCAATCCCACAGCATGATCCTGTGTGTGCACTTGTCTCCAAATATCAACCGGAACTAGTAAGCCAAAGACCATTTCAATATCAGCAAGCGTCATTACTGTTGAAGAGGCAGCTTCAGTCAATTATTTATAATAAGCAATCGTATTCTTTCTAGGGTCAGGTAACTGAGTCTTAAGGGACAAAACCTCACTCCTTTTCCATGGAGTATAAACCCAATGTTCTTGGAAACGGGCCGCTACCCCTGGGCTAGTAACAGCATTATGCTGATCCCTTAGCTCTGGTATTTCGGGATGATAGATAGGATGAACCTCTCGCATCGGAAACTGAGATAACGGGGTGGGGATCTTCTCAAGCAGTCTACCCTGATAAGCAACCAACGTCGCAACATTACCAAAGACTTGACCAGGTGCCATATCAGTAACATATACATGATCCTTAATATCATATAGAATTTGCGGTGCTGCATCGTTGAAACACTGCTCCCAAAGACTGATCAAGGTAGCCGACATATGCTTAAGGGCATGCTGTTGTACAAAAGGCTCATAATCTTTCATCACACTACACACATCTTTCACACCATAAATGGGGTTTTGGGCCCACTGCGCAGCCTGATTAGCCACTACCTTTTTCTCTGCATCTCCCATCTCCGATAGCACATAAGGACCCATTCGCTCCTTGAACTTCGTCCAGTGTCTATCCTCAAATCCATGTACAGGTGTCCCACTACTCTGTGATGTCGGGGAATGGAAGAACACAGTGGGAGTGACAACAGAGGTAGTAGGCACTGCTGGCTGTGTCACGGGTGTAAGAGCTGGCGAAAGAGACGCCGAAGCAATAGGTGTTGCAGGAGTACTCACAATCATAGTTGCCACAGACGGCGAGGACAAAGAAAGGACAGGAGGTGCCGTGGCCAAGGCAGTCCGATCAACAGTAACAGAAGCAGAAACAGCAGAGACAGAAGAACCGGGTAGCTGGGCCTGTGAGGGAAGACCCGGATATATCCCCTGCAGGGCATATGGGGGTGGGGGTCGAGTATCTAACAATTGTTCCACAAACGTATCATTTTCTTTTTGGGTCACATAAGATTTATCAATATTCAATCGAAACCTCCTATCTTCACGTTCAATTCCTATCTCTTGTTTCTCTCTATCATGTGCTACAGCCTTCTGAGTCAATGTTTGCATTCTCCCCTTCCGGGCCTCTTTCTCTGCTTTCATTCGCCTCTGTTTAGCCTCCTTTTGCCACGTTCGAAGAGAATCAAATAATAGACTGTCTACTTCTTTTCGCAAACAACTTCTCCTGTAAAAACCCAATTTTTGTTCATCAAAAGTGCCCATCAACGGCCACTGCAACTCGGCATTGTCCCTCGTATATTTGTGCCATAGCGTACTAAACATAATAGGGCCAAGGCCAAGCTTCACATACATATCAAAGTTCGGACTGCCTCTGGAGGCGCTGTCTGACTTTCTTCCATTCGAGCATCTGCAGAGCAACAGCGACAACAAGAAACCAAAAACTTACTAAATCCAGTCATTTTCAAAAGTGAGCCAAATTCGTTATGTTGCCTGGCAAAGTGTTCACAAACACCTCGTACCAAAATCGGTCCTCAGACCGTAACAAATACAAACCAAAATGGTACCATATCCACAAAGAACCAAAACAAACTCACCTGGTGCACACAGGTCAAACAAATTTATTCTCCACTGCGACTCTTCGGACCAAACGGTCACATCCAAGGGTTTCGCCGTTCAGGACCCCAGTCGGGATGACCGCTGGGTGAGGCACCGTCTGGCGGGACAGAAGGGGCAGCTGCGAGTTCAGAAACTATCTCGTGCAGGGATCCCTGGTCCGTCCGTCCAACCCGACGGGGGCCTCGACCTCCTCACCCGGGAAGGGCCACTCGCCCGATGGGGTCCCTGTTCAGGCGCCAACTGAAGGAAGTGACCCGATTAGGGCCACCCAGGTCACGCGCGACCACCTCTCAGCCTTCCATACAAATGAAGAGTAGGTCAGACAGTAGAGAATACAAACCAAGTATATGTTTATTCAGATACACTTGAGCGGAGCCCCATCTGCCCAGTCACTTAGGGGTGCTGCAGAGAGGACTGACATCAGAAAACATGGTGATACATTATGTAGGACTCAGAACCAAAGAAGGCACCCCAGACTGGAAATTTCCAGCTGGAGGCAGCTACACAAAGGAGGCACAGAAGGATAAGTTTCGATCCTGAGACTGGGCACACACTATCTCTATGTCAAGGTCGTTCTGCCTGTTCCCATCGCTGGACTAGTGGGAGCAGGCCTCTATCTAGTGGAAAAGGTATGCGCTAATAAGAACAGTGTATTCATTAGTACAGCAAGGCCTAACCTTGGAGGAAACGAAAATTACCAAAGCTGCTTCTCGCAGAGGCAGAGAGAGGGATTAGTTTCGCTCATGGATCAAAATGACGGCCAAACATAAAATGGTGCTGTGAATGCTAACGTATGCAGAACAATATGTAAACAACACAGCAAAGACATTTTAATTCTAACACCGTGACCCCTCTAAAGTGGCTATAGATTGAAGCACATTGCATCTTAAAGATCACACAATCGCACGAAAAGCACTACATTATGGTACCCCAAAATAGCTGCCACAGAAACTCACCTTGTCTGATCTAAGCTGTACACTGAGAAGCTCAAATTCTCTTCTCACTGAACCTACCAGATTAAAAAACAAAACACCTACTTTTGATCCTTTACAGATAGTGTGCCTAGGATTTGGAACTCCTTGCCTTTAGACAATCCCCTCCCCTCTAAAGTCAGTAAACCTGGGTTTGCACCAAAATGGTGTGCCTAACTGACCCTGGTGTAACAAGGAGAAATATCTATATTTCTCCTCATTACTTCTTCTATGCATTTGTGCTGCATTCTCCAGCACACACACAAAGAGGAATAGGCCTCTAAGGATAGTTTTTGTGCAGGAGGGTATCTCTTTCTGCACAAAAACCATCCTCAACACAAGGCAGGCACCCTTGCCCCATGACACAAGGGTGCCTACATAGGGTCTAGCCTGTGATCCAGCACGGCTAATATAAATTTCTCCTTATGACACCAATCCAGGAAATACACCTACACACAGCTTATGTCGGTGGGGCCCATGACACCGCATATATGCATTCATTCAATTTCTAGATTAAATACTAAGGAGAATGAGCTGCTGGACAAGCGGGTTACCTTATTAAAATGACAGAGTTATAACCTATACATTATATACATTGACTTCGAATCCTGTTGGTTCTAAACATCAAGGTACTCCGCTATTCGGTCGATGGACCAACTAGTAGAATCAGTTGATGGTAATCAAGACCAGCTCAATCACAATTGTAACCTTTAACATTTATTAAATCATAAACTTTGTTTTAAAGAACCACAGACTCATTTTAGAGTTAGAATATAATTTTATCTAAAATTCTTCAAGCAAATGAGTAATATTCTTTATTAGGCAAAACATTTAGAAATATCAATAAACATTTAAGAAAAGTTTTAGGAAAAGTAAAAAATTATGCATTACCCTCGGCCATGGGGCGATGACAAGAATGGTTCACCAAAGAAGATGAACTGCAGATCACAGGATAGGACTCCCAAACTGACTGACTGTCCCGCTAACCTCCTCGGACGCACCTCCGGGCAGAATTCCCGCAACGGTCTCGTTCCTTCCCCAGTCAAAGTTCAAAGTCCAAAATGACAGAGTCTCTCGCAGCATCAAGGTTGAAAAATAAAAAGCACGTTTTTTCACAACGTCAGAGCAGACCCTCTTATACCCTACTTTCTGGCTCTCTACACTCAAAAGTTGCAATATTTTAGGGGCAAGAATCACGCTAATTAGTCCATTGGAGGGGTGGTGATGGTCACCTCATCGCCCTCCTTGTTCGAACTGGTGTGGGGACAATAAAGCACACAATAAGTATCATGACGATTTGGGGGAACATGGCGGCGGGCTAGGTTCACGCCGCGAGCTCCTCTCCACCCCCCGGCACTTCTGAGATTCCTGAGCACTGGAAAGGGGTGAAGTCTTTTGTTAACTTACCGCACTGTTGGCGGCGTTGTTTGCGGTGGTTGATGTCTGGTCGTTTCATTGGTGCTTATTCATTTTTTCGCATTTTCGCCTGCTCGGATTGCGGCGTCCGCGGAGGCTTTGACTCCTTGCTTCCTGCTTGCTTCCTGCCTGCTTTGCGTCTCGCTGCCTGACGCGGTTTCGCACTACTGCCTCCCGTGGCTCGGAGCGGAGGGGAGGCTGATTTCCTGTGATTGTGGTGGCTTCAAGGGCGAACCTGGCGAGGTGGAGTGGTGGACCTACGGGTGCCTACGGGAGTGTACACGGCGGGGGGGGGCTACTTTGGGCAGCGTCTGGGTTTTCTTCTGACAGACGTGCAACAGCAAGGATTTCCCTGCGAGGAACACCAGGTAGGATTTCCTACCCTTTTTTGAATTTTCCTTGTAGCAGACTTTGCTTACAAATATCCCCTACCCCCATTAAACCTCAGAGCAATTTGGCTGGATTACAGAGACCACAGGAGTGTTTCAACCTGAGTCAACTGATGACCCCTAGATGGATTAAAAAATCAGATAAAGGGGGCAATAAAGGGAGTTCCCCTCTAGACCTTCCAGTTGAGAAAGGAAGGAAACTAGAACCTACATTACTAGCCCCGACACCTCCATTAGTTCCGAGCGTAGATGGTATAAATAAGGGGGTTCGGTCTGTAGACGTAAACTTCCCCAATTTCGCTGACCCCCATCAATCATCAGAAAGCCAGTGCGCTCAAGTGGTCATAGAAAGGCGTCCAGTAGTTTCAGGGCAACTCAGTAGATATACTTTAGGTAATAGAATATACAATAAGGAGGAACATTTGGAAGATGCTCCGATAGCAGGGAAGTTTGGTACAAAAAAGTCAGGAAAAAAAATAGGCAAGAATTCAAAAGGGAAACAGCAAATTGTTATGTCTTCGCAACAGTTAAAGGAAACTTCTACACTTAAAGTCACCCCCTCTTTAAGATCCTTTTTTAGAGTACAAGAGAAAACGCAAGTATTTCCTGCCCCGCCACTGAAGGAGCCTTGGCCTGCCTTAAGTAAGGGAAGTGTAGAGCCCTTACAAACTAGGGTGCTAATAGCACCTGAGGCCATAATGGATACAGGGGGAACAGTTCGGGGGTCTGAATTGGCCAATATTACAACAGCCAATATGTTCGAGGTACTGGGCGAGAACGGGCCAGGGTCTATTACTAGCTGTGACTCCTCGAACGTTAGATCGATTCCCTCGGCAGTAGTTGCAATGTCATCTGACCCGGATCAGCCGAATTTGATACAAATGTTAGATGCCCTCGCTTTAGAAATTCGGAGTAAGTTTGCCATTTCCGAGATAAATCAGGCTAAGATTCAAGATTCATGTGAATCCCTAGAAGCTAAAATGTCCGCGATCACCGAAAGAACCTGCGCGATGGAGGCCTCAATAGAAGTATTAAACAAACAAGTCGAGGCAAACTGTACCGAGATCCAGGTCTTAAAAAAGGGAGAAAAGGACATGCTTGACGAATTGGAGACGTTAGAAAATAATGCCAGACGGAATAACATTAAAATCCTGAACATTCCGGAGGGCGCAGAGGGGGAGGACATTAAGACTTACATTATAAATTTGTTAAGAGACTTTATCCCTGTGGTTGATGCTAAGGAATTGGAAATAGACATTCAGAGAATCCATAGAGACCCTTTTTCCAAGAACCCAAATCGGAAAAACCCTAGGCGAATCCTGGTTAATTTCAGAACATATTCTTTAAAGGAGCGGATATTATCAGAAGCCTTAAAAGCTGGAACCTTTACGAAGGGGGATTGGACTTTCAGGATAAGGTCAGATCTCTCAAGGATTACACAGGATAGACAATGGGAGCTGGGTAAATTCATTCCAATTCTAAGATCTCTGGGTGCTACGGTACAATTGAGGTTTCCTGCCGTACTTAGGGTGATGTGGTAAAACAAAATGTTTAATTTTCGGGACCCTAAGGCGGCAGGGCTCTTTGTTGATCAAATTAAAACTCAGGAATAATTTGGTGCAGGAAGAAATATTTTATGATTAGTGTAGGTGCCGGGTAGGTGGGAGATGGGTTCATAGGGGTTAAGGTACACCAAACCCCATGTGGTACAGGAGGGTTCCCGTGGGAGGGGGGAGTGGGGTAACACAAGAAGAATGTAATTTTAAGTTTTCACTGGGTGGGGAGCAAAGTAGGGGGAAAAAAAAAGTCCTCATGTGTACAATTTTTTCAGGGAAGTTGTTAATCAGTTAGGAACAGCTGGTACCCAGAGTGCGTTCTCGTGGCCCAGAGGTAGGGCAGGTTGGTTTGACATAAATGACTGAAACTAGAATTTGTACTTGGAATGTCAATGGCTTAAGGGTCCCAAATAGGCATAGGAGGATATTCCAATATCTAAGACAGGCGGACTTTGATATCATGATTTTACAAGAGACTCATTTAACATCTGAGGAATGGGAGTTGGCTGTTGCAAAGCAAAGATGGATCGATAGCTCTCTACACACTAGACAACCTTTTTGTAATAAAGGTGTTGCTATGATTATTAAAAAATCTGCTAAATCTATCTTAGGTATTCCCAAGTTAGATAGTAAGGGGCGGTGGATTATAACTGATATAAAGATACGAAATGAGTGGGTGACTTTGGTGGGATACTATGGCCCAAATATAGATGACGAGTCATCTCTTAGAACGATCTATAATCATTTATTAGACTCAAGCTTTCCCATTATTATGGGTGGTGATTTTAATGTCCTCCTGAATCCCGCTCTTGATAAGTCCAGGGGGGGGGAGAGTAATACCTATGAAAATGGGATCACTGATAAAAATTATTATGGGGGATTTAAATCTGGTAGATATCTGGAGAATAAAAAATAAGGCTATAACTGGCTCTCAAAATTTTACATTTCATAATAAAAAATACAAACACCATTCTAGAATAGACTATTTTTTGATAGATTCCAGGCTGACAGAATTGGTCAAGTTGGTTTCTCACATTCCAGAACATTTGTCAGATCATTCAGCGGTCCAGATAAATCTAAAATTTCCCAGGTATATAGAAACCAAAAGATGGACATTTGACAAAGTCATTCTCAAAGATGAGTCAGTGATCGAACAATTAAAGCGGACACCTTGTTCTTTTTTAAGTAAATGATCAGTCGGCCCCTGTAGAGGTAATATGGGATGCCTATAAGGCTTATATTAGAGGCAGAATTATTGGTTTTGCCGCAAAAATTAATAAGGATAAAAAGGAAAAAATTAAGTTACTGGAAGCAGAAATTCGCAGAGCTTCACTTAATCAAACTTCCAGTCGAAAGAGTGTAGAGCAGAAGGGGGAAAGTCTAGAGCTACTTTCTAAATGACAAGATTTGGTTGATTATCTTGATAATATTACTAGGGTGCGATGGGAAGTTAGCAGATTGGCTAATTATGAATTTGGAGAAGCCAGTGGGAAGTTATTGGCCTGGAAATCTCGAGTCGATCTAACCAGAAATTTGATCAAAGAGATATGCAATCTCGAAACGGGAGAGATATGCTCAGAAAGGGCCAAGATAGAAAAGGAGTTCGAATTATTTTTTAAAGATCTGTATACTGAAGATCTAGAAGTTACGGACTCCCAAATTAAAAATTATTTAGCTAAAGCCTCCTTACACTCATTATCGGAAGATCAGGCACAACATCTTAATAAGAAGCTTTCACTATCTGAAATTAGAACTGTAATGAAAAACTTAAAGAGAGGTAGTGCAGCTGGCCTAGATGCTATTCCCAATGAGTTTTATTCTGCCCTTAATGAGACGCTTGCTCCGTTCTTAGAGAAATTATTCAATAGTATTTTTTAACTAACTCTTCATTCCCCAGCTCATGGAATGAGGCTGCGGTTTCTTTGATCTTAAAACCTAATAAAGACAAAAAAAAATGTGAGTCGTATAGACCCATTTCCCTGCTTAATTGCGACTATAAAATCTTTGCGCAAATTAGAGCTGGAAGACTGAATAATATAATGGGGAAGTTAATTCACTCGGATCAAAAGGGATTTATTAGAGGGCGCCAACTGCATGATTTAACTCATGAGTTGATAGGAGCTATCGACATTGCTTCAGCCAATGGCTTACCACTTACCATCTTTGCATTTGGTGCGGCCAAAGCTTTTGACCGAGTGAATTGGCTTTGTTTACATCATCTAGTTGAAGCATTTGGCTTAGGAGAGAATATTGTACGAACTATTAAGAATATATATAGGACTCCTACAGCTAGGATTATAGTCAATGGGAATCTAACCAAATCAGTTACTTTAGAGCGGGGCACTAGGCAGGGTTGTCCCCTCTCCCCTCTCCCCTCTTCTCTTCAATCTGTATATAGAACCGCTGGCCCAAACCATTAGGTCTAGTGATGTCTTTGTCCCATTTGAATATAGGGGTTGGTCAAAGAAACTAGCCCTGTATGCTGATGATCTGATGATTTTTACAAAAGAATCACCAGAGATCTTGCAAAAATTGGAACAACTCCTGACAGAATTTGGGAAGATATCAGGGTATCAAATCAATTCTCAAAAAACTGAGATTATGACATGGAATTGGCAATCTAGTTCGCCTTTAGTACGCCACCAAATAAGATATCTGGGTATTCAAGTCACTCAGAATATCAATGATTTGGCCCATGCTAATTTAGAGGTTAAAAGGAAGGAGATTAGAGCTTTATTGAAATCTTGGTGTAATCTTCCATTGTCAATCCTTGGTCGTTCCAATCTTGTTAAAATGTCGATCCTTCCCAAAATGACATTTATTTTTGATGCAATCCCCTTATTATTTAATTCAGTTTCCTTAAAAAAGCTGCAGTCAGACATTAATAGCTTTCTCTGGGCGGACAAAGGGGTGAGGATTGCATGGAAGAAATTGAGATGCAAGAAAGCAGCCGGGGGAATAGCTAGCCCGGATTTTGGGTTCTATAGTTGGGCTTTCCTTTTTAAGAACATAAGATCTCTCCTTCTTGATTCCATTTATTTCACGCCTTACCTTTTAGCTATGTCCAATAATATACCGCAGAGGGCGACGGGTTGCTTTTTAAATTCGGCCATCCCAAATTCTTTAAAAAATCAAATTGAAGGTGATACGGTCAGCCTGTGATTTATGGTTCCAGATGAGGAAACTGTTTAAAATTTCATACTACTGTTCTAGTGCTCCCATATGGAACTCTCCAGGCACGCCACTATGCTTAAATAACAGATTATCCGCCCTCTATGGGAAAATGGATTTCAGAAGTGGGGCCAATTATTGCCTGATAACAACCTCTTGTCATGGGATGAGCTCAACTTTCAAACAAATCAAAGGCTATCAAGATTTAAATTTTATCAGCTCTCCCGCTGGGTCATAAATTAGGGAGGTAATGAAGTTAGTGATGAAGAATTGGAGAGTAGGTTTCTAGCACCGATCGGCCAGAGTAAAGAAGTGGCGAACTGGTACTGGACTTTGATTAAAGGAGATCCGCCATCACTGCCTATGGAGGAGCCCTGGAGAAGAGAACTGCCTTTCAGCGATATTGCATCCTTCTGGCAAGTATCTATATCTACTTTGTGGAGGGTTGTTAAAGCTGCATCATTAAGGAGAAATCATCTGTTCACACTCCACAGAGCCTATTGGACCCCGAAGAGGCTCTCTAAGATGGGAGGCGGAGAGAAGATTTGTGTGAAATGTAACCTGAGAAGTGCAGATAATGTGCATATGTTTATGCAGTGTCCTCGGATCCAGGGCTTCTGGGGGCAAGTTGGTAAGATTATCTCAGAAGTGATGGGCCAAGAAATTCAGGTAAGCCTGGTGTTAATTATTTTTGGAATCTTACCTGATGACAGTAGTACCATTAAACTGCCAAAACTCCAAGCTTCATTACTATTTGTTTTAATCTTGCTGGCAAGAAGAGAGATCTGTCTAAATTGGATAGTATCTAATGCTCCAAATATGCTAAATTGGGTGTCTTCTGTTAAAAGAATTCGCAAGTTGGATATGGGTTGTGAAGTGAAGAAGAGAACTAGATTTTGGGGGTTTTGGGATAAGTGGGCTAATATTCTGGGCTCCGCAACTTCCTAGTATGTAGAATAAGTCCAATGATTATGAAGCAAGTGAGTTTCTGGGATAATGGTTTAGGTATAAACCATGGGCCGGTTAATATCTCTGACATCCCCAAGTGTCGTGCGGTTGGTGTCTCTAAAGTCCTTGGAGGTGGAAAGAATACTGGAGGGTCATACATCCCCTCCATTTGGGTCCAGGAGAGTGCCTCGGTTCCGCATTATGACCACTCACCTTATTTCTTTAATGAGGACAAAAAATTAAAAAAATAAGTATCATGACCATTGTAGGAGAGTAGGATCTGCCTCTTATGTTGCCCCCACTTTTTTCTGATGTTTACACTGTTTTCTGGTTATAGTCTGGCTGGGTCCCTGCCAATCAGGGCCCCAGCCTCTCTGTTCTCTCTAAACGATTTGGAGTGCACTCTAGGTGCACTAGTGATTGGATACTGTGGTACCTTATGAGTCCCTAGTATATGGTACCTTAGGTACCAAGGGCATAGGTACTTCACAGGCCTACCAGGGGCTGAAGCATGTATTATGCCACCCCTGGGAAGCAGACTAAATCTGACACCACAGGCCTGCTACTGCAGCCTGGGTGAGGAAGTGCTAGCACCCCTCACTGAGATATAGGTCCCCTATATCTCTCCTGCACACACATTGAGACTTATCAGTCACCCCTAAAGCAGGCCCTATCAATCCTGAGGGCAGGGTGCTTAGTTTCCATGTGAGGGGGTGCCTCTGCGGAGCAGGGCCCCTCTGCAGCTCTCAGAGTCCATTCTCTGGGGCTGTTTGTGGATGCGGTTAAACCATATACTCTTAAGTGCATTATATCCTCGCGGTAGCATGCTAACTTTGGAATGGCTGCATCAAAACATGTTGTGTTTGGTGTCAAACATCTTGGAATACTACCCCCGCCAGTTCTGGCGGCGGGGGTAGCATTCCACCCTTCTAGAGGGATAGACATGTACCTACTGTGGAAACGCGGTAGAATCCTGCAGAGCCCTGGCATCACAAAATGGATGCCACCAGTCACAGACACTTGGCTGCCCTCCTGCTGATGACCGAAACTCGCAGTGGAGGAAGCCCAACAATAGGTATCCTGTCACAGGAGGGTGTGACCACCTTCCAGACAGGGTTTAGTGTATTGGGGCTGGGTGGGTGCACTCTTAGAGTGCTTTGAAGTCCTGCACTGGGGGAGCAGAAGGCTCCTCTGTGCATATGCCAGTTCAAACCAGCTCAGGGGCTACCTGCCCCTGCCCTGGCGCGAAACTGGACAAAGGGAAGTGGGTGTAGCCACCCACTCCCCTGACCCTCCCATAGGTGGGGTCATAGAGCTAGTCCCTCCCTTTCTTTTAGTATAAGAGGGGAAACTGTGCATTGCAAACTAGATACCCCTGGACGACGCTCTACAAGAAGAATCCCGGACCTTCGACGTTCCACTACCTTTGGAAGACTGAAGAATCTCCCTTGGAGTCAAGGAGTGACTCCCCTGCTTGGCAGGCACCAAAATGACAATGACAGTCGCAAACGACGCCACTCCCGCCAGAGCCCGAAGTCCCTGCAGCCCAGAAAGAGGATTTCCTGACCCCTCCAAGGCCATTGTGAGTCCCCAGTGAAGCTAAGGCAAGTGGACCCCACGAGCAACGAGAAACCGCAGACCCTGGATACCGTGCACTATTGTCGAGTGCAACCCCTTCACGACGTTCTACGAACTTGTGCTTTGGAACACGTGTGGTCCCAGCCTCCAGCAGAGATCCCTCCCAAAATCAGAGGCCTACATTGTCCCGAGTGACCGTGGGCCCCTGTTGAGTGAATCCTTCTGAGGTGTCTTCGCGATCCCTTGCCAGCCCAGGGTCCCCAGAAGACTTTCCAAAGAAACCAAAGGGCTCACCTGGTTGCTCCAGGCCTGCCGTGACCTACCCTCGCTGGGTAAGTTCCTCAAACCTTGCTGGTCTGCACCATTGACTTTTCCGTTCCACCACGAGACTTGCTGCTACCAAGGCTTGTTGGCTCCAATAGGGTCGCCGACACTGCAGTCAGCTGCAGACTTCGTGGGACACGCTGAATCCAGCTCCTGACCATCCTCGACGCCTCCTGGACCTCGTGGTTGAAGAGTCAAGACACCAGTGAAAGACCTGAATCTGTCGACGACGGTGGGCATTCATCTTCCTTGCCCCGGGTCACTGCCAAGTGACTGTGAACACTGTCCCCTCTGCTTTCAGGTCTTCCTCCTTCCGAATCCAGGCTTGGATTCCAACGGACACTTCTTCTGTCGCCGCAAGCAGCAAGTCTTCACTGGCTCCCATTGAAAACGACACCGCGACCCGACACCAAAGGACACCTATGCACCCGGCTCCCCTGGGTGAGGTAACTTTAGCCTTACGGTGCTCCCGTGGGTGTGGGCCCTAGAACTACTTACCCTGTAAGTGGCTTGCTTGTAGCTACCCTAGAAGTGCCCTAAAACTCTTATTTCCTAAGTGCGACTTTTGCGCTGACTCGTACAGGGTTCGCGTCTGTGTTAGACACATCGCGTCCATCTCCCTTGTAACACTATCTATCACCGTGTCCTTCAACTCGTATTGAGTCCGATCGGTGTTCGCCTCGAACACACAAGGGGCCTGTAACATTGGAATATCCATTGCGCTGACTCGTACAAGGTTCGCGTCTGTGTTAGACACAGCGCGTCCATCTCCCTTGCAACTCTATCTGTAACCGCGTCCTTCGACTCGTACAAGGACCGATCGGTGTGTTCGCCTCGAACACGCAAGGGACCTTTAACATTGAAATCTCAATCGCGTCTGTTCGCATAGACTCGTACAGGACTCGCACCGGTGCCAGGACACCGCGTCCGTCCCCTGTGGGTCTCCTACAACTACCTGGGGTGGTTCTTGGGGGTCCCTCGATTCTAACTGCTCTAGACCTAGGTCTAGCCAAACAAAGATTGTGATATTTGATTGTGCTAACTTATTTTGATAACATTTGATTTGTACATATGTTCCTGACTTCTAATCTCATAAAGAGATTAGTAGAGAGTTGTTTATTAATAAATACAGATATATTTGATATATATACCTGTGCGTTGTCTTTTCATTTGGTGATTCAAGAGATTGTGTGGTAAAACAAGCTGCTTTACATTCCTCCAAGACTTAGCCTGAAGGCTGCTCTCCACAGCTACCACTAGGATAGCTTTCTATAAAGGTTGTCTTAAACCTACCAACCATAAGAGTCGAATTGTTCTGGTGCAAGGTGTCCACTTTAATTAGTGAACAGCATATACCAGGCCAACTTCTCACATTGGTGGCAGCGTGTGGGATTCCAGCTTGCTATTGTTTTACCAGAAAATCTCTATTTGAATTACTAACTGAAAACCACTATAGGTACTCAAGGTACATATAAAGTCAAGCTTAGTATCAATAAGTTCTACTGAACTTAGAGCTGTGTGAAAAGGGATAGCACACCCTGTCTACAGCTCAAGCTAGTATCAGTAGGCCACAAACTAGTGTAGGTAGTACAACACTGCACAACACTAGAATGTCCTCAAGGGATGGACCCAGTGGATCCACCCAGCTTCAGTATAAGGACATGACTTTCGTTGACTTGAAAGCCATGTGTGCTGAGAGGCACCTGAAGATAGGACAGAGTCCCTCCACACTACACTTGATAGATCTGCTAACAGCAGATGACCTTAGATTAGCTCTAGGAGCTAAGGGGTCTGGATCAGTGGGTGGGTCAGTTATAGTGTCTGGGTCAGATGATGAACATCAGGATGACCAGGACTCTGTGATTGTAGGGCCAGGCCCAAAGGGGTCTGAAGCAGACAGAGGAATTCTCCCTAAGAGAACTGACATAGTGGAAGACAGGCACAGGTCCCTTTCCAGGGAATCTGAGCACTCCTTTCACTCTGGCAGGGAAACTGTCTACCAGAGGAACTCCTTCTTCCCAAGAAGAGACCTCCTCTGAAAGGATGTACAAACTGCTGCAGTATGAGGAAGCAAGATTTGCCCTCAAAACCAAGCAGTTGGCATTAGACAAAGAAGCCTTTGAGTTCCAGAAAGCTTCTAGAAGAGAGGGGTTAGAACCCCTGGTGGCAGCAACAGTGTCCCTAGAGGTAGAGAAAGTACTCCAGACCATAGGAACCTGAGCAAGGTTGTTCCTCCCTACCAGAGTGGGTATGATATCCACAAGTGGATAACTGCTATGGAAAGGGCCTGTAGAGTACAACAGGTCCCCCAGAAGCAGTGGGCAGCAATCTTGTGGCTCTCCTTTTCAGATAAAGGTAGAGACAAGCTCCTCACTGTTAGAGAAGAGGATGCTGATGACTATGAAGTCCTGAAGAGTGCACTGATAGATGGGTTTGGCTTAACCACTGAGCAGTACAGGTTGAAGTTCAGAGACACCCAGAAGGCACAGACTCAGGACTGGACTGACTTTGTAGATTGTGCAACCAAGGCTCTGGAGGGTTGGCCGGTTGGCAGTAGGGTTACTGATTTCAAGGGATTGTATAATCTAATGATGAGAGAACAGATCCTTAATAATTGCCAGAACCAGTTGTTGCATCAATACCTGGTGGACTCAGATCTGACCTCTCCCCAAGAATTGGGAAAGAAGGCAGACAAGTGGGTCAGAACCAGGGTGAGGCAGAAAACCCAGAACCAAGGGGGTGACACCAAGAAGCAAGATCCTAAGGGCTCTGAGAAAGGTGGGGATAAGGCAAAAGACCAGAAGTCTTCACAAGGGCCCCAAAAATCTGCATCTGGTGGGGAGTCACAATCCAACAAGGGAAAAGGCCAAAAGAAGCCCTGGTGCAAATTCTGTAAACAGAAAGGGCACTGGACTTCTGATTGTAACAAGTCCAAAGACCAAACCACCGCCACTCCTGCCCCTAAGGCAACTGTTCCCCCTAGCTCAGCTACTGGTGGCGGTGGTACTCAGAATAAGGGTGTAGTAGGGTTGACCCTGGGTTCTGAAGAGGACTCTGACCTAGTCAGAGTACCCACTCAGGCAGTGCTGATTTGTGATGGAGACCTTGATATGTCCTTCCTAGTAAGCCCCAGTAACCTGGGCAAATACAAACAGCAGCCTGTAATAAATGGCAAACAGGCTTTGGCATTTAGGGACACAGGTGCTAGTGTAACCATGGTGGCAGAGGATCTTGTGGACCCTGCACAGATCATCCTGGGCGAAATGTACCAGGTGACCAATGCAAGCAATGTCAGGACCAACCATAGTCTGGCAGTTGTGAATTTCTCCTGGGGAGGGGTAACTGGCCTCAAGAAGGTTGTAGTCAGTGCAGACCTCCCTGTAGAATGTCTATTGGGCAATGATCTAGAGACTTCAGCCTGGTCTGAAGTAGAGTTATGGACTCACGCTGAGATGTTGGGCATCCCTGCAGAGGTATTTGCTGTGACCAGGTCACAAGCAAGAATGAATAACACTGAACCAGCTCTGGATCCTGAAACTATGGACCAGATGCTTCCCAAGAAGAGGAGCAGTAGGGTTAAGGCAGTGCCTTCCCCTCTGTCTCAGACCACTGAGTCCCCTCCCCAGGGAGGAGGAGCAGATCCTGAAGAAGGAACTGCCCCAGAGGAACTTGAACCTGATCAGGTTGAGTTCTTGGGGGCAGGGGGCCCTTCTAGGGAAGATCTGAGTAAGGAGCAACAGTGCTGCCCCTCTCTTGAACCCCTCAGACAGCAGGCAGCTGCTGAGGCTGCTGGGAGTGCTAGTGGGTCCCATAGAGTTTATTGGGATGAGGGACTCCTATATTCTGAGGGTAGAGACCCAGCCCCTGGAGCCACCAGGAGGTTGGTAATACCTCAGAAGTTTAGGGGTTTCCTCTTGACCCTAGCACATGACATCCCTTTAGCAGGTCACTTGGGCCAAAACAAGACCTGGGACAGGCTTGTTCCACATTTTCATTGGCCACATATGTCAGAGGACACAAAGGAGTTTTGTCGCTCCTGTGTCGCATGCCAAGCCAGTGGCAAGGTAGGTGGCACAACAAAGGCCCCCCTGATACCACTACCTGTGGTGGGGGTACCCTTTGAAAGGGTAGGGATTGACATTGTTGGTCCCCTTGACCCTCAAACTGCATCTGGGCACAGATTTATCCTGGTGGTAGTGGATCCTGCCACCAGGTACCCAGAGGCAATTCCCCTGAGGACCACCACAGCCCCTGTGGTGGCAAGAGCCCTCATTGGAGTCTTCTCCAGAGTGGGTTTCCCAAAGGAGGTCATTTCTGACAGAGGTACCAACTTCATGTAAGGATATTTGAAGGCAATGTGGAAGGAGTGTGGTGTAACTTATAAGTTCACCACCCCCTATCACCCACAATGCAATGGTTTAGTTGAACGCTTCAACAAAACCCTGAAGGGAATGATTAAAGGACTCCCAGAGAAGCTTAGACGGAAATGGCACCTTCTTCTTCCCTGCCTGTTATTTGCATACAGAGAGGTTCCACAGAAGGGGGTCGGTTACAGCCCATTTGAGCTTCTGTTTGGGCATCCTGTGAGAGGTCCATTGTGTTTGGTAAAAGAGGGCTGGGAGTTACCTCTCAAGCCCCCCAAACAAGATGTGATCGACTATGCCCTTGGTCTCCGCTCCCGGATGGCTGAGTACATGAAAAAGGCAACCAAAAACTTGGAGGCCGGCCGAGAATTACAAAAAGCTTGGCATGACCAAAAGGCTGTACTGACTGTATACCAGCCAGGACAGAAAGTGTGGGTGTTGGAGCCTGTGGCCCCAGCAGCCCTCCAGGACAAGTGCAGTGGCCCCCATACAATAGTTGAACAGAAGGGAGAAGTCACCTATCTGGTGAATCTTGGAACTCCCAGGAGCCCCTGAGGGTGCTCCATGTCAACAGATTAAAGCCATATGTTGACAGGTCTGACATGGGCTTGCTCATGGCAACTGATGAGGACCAGGAGGAGGAGAGTGACCCTCTCCCTGACCTGCTCTCTCAGAACCCTGATGATGGGTCAGTAGATGGTGTTGCTTTGGCAAGCAGCCTCACTGACCATCAGCAAACTGAGTGCAGACAAGTTCTGCAACAGTATAGACATATGTTTAGCCTGACCCCTAGTCAGACTACCTGGTGCACCCATGAGGTGGACACTGGAGACAGTCTGCCTGTCAAGAGTAAAATCTACAGGCAACCTGACCATGTCAGGGACTGTATCAGGACTGAAGTCCAGAAAATGTTGGAGCTAGGTGTAATTCAGCCTTCAGATAGCCCTTGGGCTAGCCCGGTAGTCCTGGTACCCAAGCCTCATACCCAGGGTGGTAAGAAAGAAATGAGGTTTTGTGTAGACTACAGAGGCCTCAATGCAGTCACTAGGACTGATGCCTATCCCATACCCAGGGCAGATGAGCTGATTGATACTTTGGCCTCAGCCAAGTATCTAAGTACATTTGACCTAACAGCTGGCTACTGGCAGATCAGATTAGCTGATGATGCAAAAGCCAAAACAGCATTTTCGACCCCTAGTGGGCACTACCACTTTGTGGTGATGCCCTTTGGATTGAAACATGCACCTGCCGCTTTTCAGAGGTTGGTGAATAAAGTTCTGGCAGGGATGGAAACTTATTGCTCAGCTTATCTAGATGATATTGCTGTCTTTAGTTCCTCCTGGCAGGATCACCTGGTCCACCTCAGAAATGTTTTGGAGGCTCTGCAGAAAGCAGGCCTCACTATCAAGGCCACTAAGGGCCAGATAGGGCAGAGTCAGGTTGTGTACCTGGGCCACCTTGTAGGTGGAGGCCAGGTTCAGCCCTTACAGAGCAAAATCCAAACCATAATGGAATGGGTTGCTCCAACCACCCAGACACAGGTGAGAGCCTTCTTAGGCCTGACTGGGTACTATAGGAGGTTTGTCAAGGGATATGGGTCTATAGTGACCCCCTTGAATGACCTGACCTCAAAGAAAATGCCAAAAAAGGTTCAGTGGACAGCTAGCTGTCAGAAGGCATTTGAAGACCTAAAGCAGGCCATGTGCACTGCCCCCATCTTACAGAGTCTAGACTACACCAAAAAGTTCATTGTCCAAACAGATGCTTCTGAGCTGGGTGTGGGAGCTGTACTGTCTCAACTGAATGATGAAGGTCAAGACCAGCCAGTAGCTTTTATTAGCAGAAGGCTGACCCCTAGAGAGAAACGTTTTCATCCCAGGTTAAGAAGTTGGCTGGGACCTGTTTTGGCACCCTGAAAGCTTTGAGGAAGTTTCTCCCTCTCCTTCCAAGACCCGCCAAAAAAACTGTTGTTCGTGCCTTGATTTTGTCCCGCCTGGACTACGCCAACGCACTTTATGTGGGCATCTCTGGCTACCTCTTGAATAAAATGCAGGTAGTTCAAAACTCTGCTGCCAGACTACTGCTGGGTTTGTCTGGCAGGTGTAGTGGGCGCGCTCATTTGCGCTCTTTGCACTGGCTCCCTGTTGAGTCCCGAATAAAATTTAAAACTTTGACTATTGCCCATAGAGCTCTCTATGGCCTGGGTCCTATTTATCTACAGAAGAGATTCGCTTTTTATAACCCAGTAAGACAGTTGCGTTCCTCCTCTCAACTTTTAATGCAGACCCCTAGGTTCAACCGCCAAAGGCTTGGAGGGAGCTCCTTTGTGCGGAAAGCTGCCTTAGCATGGAATGCTCTGCCCCTAGAGCTGCGTGGCATCCAGGACCCGGCGATCTTTAAGAAAAAGCTAAAAACTCTTCTCTTTTAGCTGATGCTCTGGCCTTTGTTTCTTTTCTCAAGTACGCGCCGGGACACTCTGCTGAGTATCTGTGCGCGCTATAAATATATATAACATAGAGAGGGAGGCCTTTGCTGTGGTGTGGGCCCTGAAGAAGCTGAGGCCATACTTGTTTGGCACTCACTTCATAGTTCAGACTGACCACAAGCCCCTCCTATGGCTTAAACAGATGAAAGGTGAAAACCCAAAACTTTTGAGGTGGTCCATTTCCCTACAGGGGATGGACTATGCAGTGGAACATAGACCTGGGACCCAACATGCCAATGCAGATGGACTCTCAAGGTATTTCCACTTAGAACACGAAGACTCAACTGGTCAAGGTTAGTTTAGTGTCCCTGCGTTTGGGGGGGGGGTTGTTTAGGAGAGTAGGATCTGCCTCTTAGGTTGACCCCACTTTTTTTCTGATGTTTACACTGGTTTCTGGCTATAGTCTGGCTGGGTCCCTGCCAATCAGGGCCCCAGCCTCTCTGTTCTCTCTAAACGATTTGGAGTGCACTCTAGGTGCACTAGTGATTGGATACTGTGGTACCTTATGAGTCCCTAGTATATGGTACCTTAGGTACCAAGGGCATAGGTACTTCACAGGCCTACCAGGGGCTGAAGCATGTATTATGCCATCCCTGGGAAGCAGACTAAATCTGACACCACAGGCCTGCTACTGCAGCCTGGGTGAGGAAGTGCTAGCACCCCTCACTGAGATATAGGTCCCCTATATCTCTCCTGCACACACATTGAGACTTATCAGTCACCCTAAAGCAGGCCCTATCAATCCTGAGGGCAGGGTGCTTAGTTTCCATGTGAGGGGGTGCCTCTGCCTGAGCAGGGCCCCTCTGCAGCTCTCAGAGTCCATTCTCTGGGGCTGTTTGTGGATGCGGTTAAACCATATACTCTTAAGTGCATTATATCCTCGCGGTAGAATGCTAACTTTGGAATGGCTGCATCAAAACATGTCGTGTTTGGTGTCAAACATCTTGGAATACTACCCCGCCAGTTCTGGCGGCGGTGGTAGCATTCCACCCTTCTAGAGGGATAGACATGTACCTACTGTGGAAACGCGGTAGAATCCTGCAGAGCCCTGGCATCACAAAATGGATGCCACCATTCACAGACACTGGGCTGCCCTCCTGCTGATGACCGAAACTCGCAGTGGAGGAAGCCCAACAATAGGTATCCTGTCACAGGAGGGTGTGACCACCTTCCAGACAGGGTTTAGTGTATTGGGGCTGGGTGGGTGCACTCTTAGAGTGCTTTGAAGTCCTGCACTGGGGGAGCAGAAGGCTCCTCTGTGCATATGCCAGTTCAAACCAGCTCAGGGGCTACCTTCCCCTGCCCTGGCGCGAAACTGGACAAAGGGAAGTGGGTGTAGCCACCCACTCCCTGACCCTCCCATAGGTGGGGTCATAGAGCTAGTCCCTCCCTTTCTTTTAGTATAAGAGGGGAACCTGTGCATTGCAAACTAGATACCCCTGGACGACGCTCTACAAGAAGAATCCCGGACCTTCGACGTTCCACTACCTTTGGAAGACTGAAGAATCTCCCTTGGAGTCAAGGAGTGACACCCCTGCTTGGCAGGCACCAAAACGACAACAACAGTCACAAACGACGCGTCTCCCGCCGGAGCCCGAAGTCCCTGCAGCCCAGAAAGAGGATTTCCTGACCCCTCCAAGGCCATTGTGAGTCCCCAGTGAAGCTGAGGCAAGTGGACCCCACGAGCAATGAGAAACTGCAGACCATGGATACCGTGCACTATTGTCGAGTGCAACCCCTTCACGACATTCTACGAACTTGTGCTTTGGACCACGTGTGGTCCCTGCCTCCAGCAGAGATCCCTCCCAAAATCAGAGGCCTCCACCATCCCAAGTGACCGTGGGCCCCTGTTGAGTGAATCCTCCTGAGGCGTCTTTGCGATCCCTTGCCAGCCGGCTCGTGGGTCCCCAGAAGACTTTCCAAAGAAACCAAAGGGCTCCCCTAATTGCTCCAGGCTTGCCCTGACCTACCCTTGCTGGGTAAGTTCCTCAGACCTTGCTGGTCTGCACCATTGACTTTTCCGTTCCACTACGAGACTTGCTGCTACAAAGGGGTTGTTGGCTCCAATCGGGTTGCCGACACTGCAGTCAGCTGCAGACTTTGTGGGACACACTGAATCCAGCTCCTGACCATCCTCGACGCCTCCTGGACCTCGTGGTTGAAGAGTCAAGACACCAGTGAACGACCTGAATCTGTCGACGACGGTGGGCATTCATCTTCCTTGCCCCGGGTCACTGCCAAGTGACTGTGAACACTGTCCCCTCTGCTTTCAGGTCTTCCTCCTTCCGAATCCAGGCTTGGATTCCAACGGACACTTCTTCTGTCGCCGCAAGCAGCAAGTCTTCACTGGCTCCCATTGAAAACGACGCTGCGACCCGACACCAAAGGACACCTATGCACCCGGCTCCCTGGGTGAGGTAACTTTAGCATTACGGTGCTCCCGTGGGTGTGGGCCCTAGAACTACTTACCCTGTAAGTGGCTTGCTTGTAGCTACCCTAGAAGTGCCCTAAAACTCTTATTTCCTAAGTGCGACAATTGCGCTGACTCGTACAGGGTTCGCGTCTGTGTTAGACACATCGCGTCCATCTCCCTTGTAACACTATCTATCACCGTGTCCTTCGACTCGTATTGAGTCCGATCGGTGTTCGCCTCGAACACACAAGGGGCCTGTAACATTGGAATATCCATTGCGCTGACTTGTACAAGGTTCGCGTCTGTGTTAGACACAGCGCGTCCATCTCCCTTGCAACTCTATCTGTAACCACGTCCTTCGACTCGTACAAGGACCAATCGGTGTGTTCGCCTCGAACACGCAAGGGACCTTTAACATTGAAATCTCAATCGCGTCTGTTCGCATAGACTCGTACAGGACTCGCACCGGTGCCAGGACACCGCGTCCGTCCCCTGTGGGTCTCCTACAACTACCTGGGGTGGTTCTTGGGGGTCCTCGATTCTAACTGCTCTAGACCTAGGTCTAGCCAAACAAAGATTGTGATATTTGATTGTGCTAACTTATTTTGATAACATTTGATTTGTATATATGTTCCTGACTTCTAATCTCATAAAGAGATTAGTAGAGAGTTGTTTATTAATAAATACATATATATTTGATATATATACCTGTGTGTTGTCTTTTCATTTGGTGATTCAAGAGATTGTGTGGTAAAACAAGCTGCTTTACATTCCTCCAACACTTAGCCTGAAGGCTGCTCTCCACAGCTACCACTAGGATAGCTTTCTATAAAGGTTGTCTTAAACCTACCAACCATAAGAGTCGAATTGTTCTGGTGCAAGGTGTCCACTTTAATTAGTGAACAGCATATACCAGGCCAACTTCTCACATTGGTGGCAGCGTGTGGGATTCCAGCTTGCTATTGTTTTACCAGAAAATCTTTATTTGAATTACTAACTGAAAACCACTAAAGGTACTCAAGGTACATATAAAGTCAAGCTTAGTATCAATAAGTTCTACTGAACTTAGAGCTGTGTGAAAAGGGATAGCACACCCTGTCTACAGCTCAAGCTAGTATCAGTAGGCCACAAACTAGTGTAGGTAGTACAACACTGCACAACACTAGAATGTCCTCAAGGGATGGACCCAGTGGATCCACCCAGCTTCAGTATAAGGACATGACTTTCGTTGACTTGAAAGCCATGTGTGCTGAGAGGCACCTGAAGATAGGACAGAGTCCCTCCACACTACACTTGATAGATCTGCTAACAGCAGATGACCTTAGATTAGCTCTAGGAGCTAAGGGGTCTGGATCAGTGGGTGGGTCAGTTATAGTGTCTGGGTCAGATGATGAACATCAGGATGACCAGGACTCTGTGATTGTAGGGCCAGGCCCAAAGGGGTCTGAAGCAGACAGAGGAATTCTCCCTAAGAGAACTGACATAGTGGAAGACAGGCACAGGTCCCTTTCCAGGGAATCTGAGCACTCCTTTCACTCTGGCAGGGAAACTGTCTACCAGAGGAACTCCTTCTTCCCAAGAAGAGAGACCTCCTCTGAAAGGATGTACATACTGCTGCAGTATGAGGAAGCAAGATTTGCCCTCAAAACCAAGCAGTTGGCATTAGACAAAGAAGCCTTTGAGTTCCAGAAAGCTTCTAGAAGAGAGGGGTTAGAACCCCCTGGTGGCAGCAACAGTGTCCCTAGAGGTAGAGAAAGTACTCCAGACCATAGGAACCTGAGCAAGGTTGTTCCTCCCTACCAGAGTGGGTATGATATCCACAAGTGGATAACTGCTATGGAAAGGGCCTGTAGAGTACAACAGGTCCCCCAGAAGCAGTGGGCAGCAATCTTGTGGCTCTCCTTTTCAGATAAAGGTAGAGACAAGCTCCTCACTGTTAGAGAAGAGGATGCTGATGACTATGACGTCCTGAAGAGTGCACTGATAGATGGGTTTGGCTTAACCACTGAGCAGTACAGGTTGAAGTTCAGAGACACCCAGAAGGCACAGACTCAGGACTGGACTGACTTTGTAGATTGTGCAACCAAGGCTCTGGAGGGTTGGCCGGTTGGCAGTAGGGTTACTGATTTCAAGGGATTGTATAATCTAATGATGAGAGAACAGATCCTTAATAATTGCCAGAACCAGTTGTTGCATCAATACCTGGTGGACTCAGATCTGACCTCTCCCCAAGAATTGGGAAAGAAGGCAGACAAGTGGGTCAGAACCAGGGTGAGGCAGAAAACCCAGAACCAAGGGGGTGACACCAAGAAGCAAGATCCTAAGGGCTCTGAGAAAGGTGGGGATAAGGCAAAAGACCAGAAGTCTTCACAAGGGCCCCAAAAATCTGCATCTGGTGGGGAGTCACAATCCAACAAGGGAAAAGGCCAAAAGAAGCCCTGGTGCAAATTCTGTAAACAGAAAGGGCACTGGACTTCTGATTGTAACAAGTCCAAAGACCAAACCACCACCACTCCTGCCCCTAAGGCAACTGTTCCCCCTAGCTCAGCTACTGGTGGAGGTGGTACTCAGAATAAGGGTGTAGTAGGGTTGACCCTGGGTTCTGAAGTGGACTCTGACCTAGTCAGAGTACCCACTCAGGCAGTGCTGATTTGTGATGGAGACCTTGATATGTCCTTCCTAGTAAGCCCCAGTAACCTGGGCAAATACAAACAGCAGCCTGTAATAAATGGCAAACAGGCTTTGGCATTTAGGGACACAGGTGCTAGTGTAACCATGGTGGCAGAGGATCTTGTGGACCCTGGACAGATCATCCAGGGCGAAATGTACCAGGTGACCAATGCAAGCAATGTCAGGACCAACCATAGTCTGGCAGTTGTGAATTTCTCCTGGGGAGGGGTAACTGGCCTCAAGAAGGTTGTAGTCAGTGCAGACCTCCCTGTAGAATGTCTATTGGGCAATGATCTAGAGACTTCAGCCTGGTCTGAAGTAGAGTTATGGACTCACGCTGAGATGTTGGGCATCCCTGCAGAGGTATTTGCTGTGACCAGGTCACAAGCAAGAATGCATAACACTGAACCAGCTCTGGATCCTGAAACTATGGACCAGATGCTTCCCAAGAAGAGGAGCAGTAGGGTTAAGGCAGTGCCTTCCCCTCTGTCTCAGACCACTGAGTCCCCTCCCCAGGGAGGAGGAGCAGATCCTGAAGAAGGAACTGCCCCAGAGGAACTTGAACCTGATCAGGTTGAGTTCTTGGGGGCAGGGGGCCCTTCTAGGGAAGATCTGAGTAAGGAGCAACAGTGCTGCCCCTCTCTTGAACCCCTCAGACAGCAGGCTGCTGCTGAGGCTGCTGGGAGTGCTAGTGGGTCCCATAAAGTTTATTGGGATAAGGGACTCCTATATTCTGAGGGTAGAGACCCAGCCCCTGGAGCCACCAGGAGGTTGGTAATACCTCAGAAGTTTAGGGGGTTCCTCTTGACCCTAGCACATGACATCCCTTTAGCAGGTCACTTGGGCCAAAACAAGACCTGGGACAGGCTTGTTCCACATTTTCATTGGCCACATATGTCAGAGGACACAAAGGAGTTTTGTCGCTCCTGTGTCACATGCCAAGCCAGTGGCAAGGCAGGTGGTACAACAAAGGCCCCCCTGATACCACTACCTGTGGTGTGGGTACCCTTTGAAAGGGTAGGAATTGACATTGTTGGTCCCCTTGACCCTCAAACTGCATCTGGGCACAGATTTATCCTGGTGGTAGTGGATCCTGCCACCAGGTACCCAGAGGCAATTCCCCTGAGGACCACCACAGCCCCTGTGGTGGCAAGAGCCCTCATTGGAGTCTTCTCCAGAGTGGGTTTCCCAAAGGAGGTCATTTCTGACAGAGGTACCAACTTCATGTCAGGATATTTGAAGGCAATGTGGAAGGAGAATGGTGTAACTTATAAGTTCACCACCCCCTATCACACACAATGCAATGGTTTAGTTGAACGCTTCAACAAAACCCTGAAGGGAATGATTAAAGGACTCCCAGAGAAGCTTAGGCGGAAATGGGACCTTCTTCTTCCCTGCCTGTTGTTTGCATACAGAGAGGTTCCACAGAAGGGGGTTGGTTACAGCCCATTTGAGCTTCTGTTTGGGCATCCTGTGAGAGGTCCATTGTGTTTGGTAAAAGAGGGCTGGGAGTTACCTCTCAAGCCCCCCAAACAAGATGTGATGGACTATGCCCTTGGTCTCCGCTCCCGGGTGGCTGAGTACATGAAAAAGGCAACCAAAAACCTGGAGGCCGGCCGAGAATTACAAAAAGCTTGGCATGACCAAAAGGCTGTACTGACTGTATACCAGCCAGGACAGAAAGTGTGGGTGTTGGAGCCTGTGGCCCCAGCAGCCCTCCAGGACAAGTGGAGTGGCCCCCATACAATAGTTGAACAGAGGGGAGAAGTCACCTATCTGGTGAATCTTGGAACTCCCAGGAGCCCCCTGAGGGTGCTTCATGTCATCAGATTAAAGCCATATGTTGACAGGGCTGACATGGGCTTGCTCATGGCAACTGATGAGGACCAGGAGGAGGAGAGTGACCCTCTCCCTGACCTGCTCTCTCAGAACCCTGATGATGGGTCAGTAGATGGTGTTGCTTTGGCAAGCAGCCTCACTGACCATCAGCAAACTGAGTGCAGACAAGTTCTGCAACAGTATAGACATATGTTTAGCCTGACCCCTAGTCAGACTACCTGGTGCACCCATGAGGTGGACACTGGAGACAGTCTGCCTGTCAAGAGTAAAATCTACAGGCAACCTGACCATGTCAGGGACTGTATCAGGACTGAAGTCCAGAAAATGTTGGAGCTAGGTGTAATTGAGCCTTCAGATAGCCCTTGGGCTAGCCCGGTAGTCCTGGTACCCAAGCCTCATACCCAGGGTGGTAAGAAAGAAATGAGGTTTTGTGTAGACTACAGAGGCCTCAATGCAGTCACTAGGACTGATGCCTATCCCATACTCAGGGCAGATGAGCTGATTGATACTTTGGCCTCAGCCAAGTATCTAAGTACATTTGAACTAACAGCTGGCTACTGGCAGATCAGATTAGCTGATGATGCAAAAGCCAAAACAGCATTTTCGACCCCTAGTGGGCACTACCACTTTGTGGTGATGCCCTTTGGATTGAAAAATGCACCTGCCGCTTTTCAGAGGTTGGTGAATAAAGTTCTGGCAGGGATTGAAACTTATTGCTCAGCTTATCTAGATGATATTGCTGTCTTTAGTTCCTCCTGGCAGGATCACCTGGTCCACCTCAGAAATGTTTTGGAGGCTCTGCAGAAAGCAGGCCTCACTATCAAGGCCACTAAGTGCCAGATAGGGCAGAGTCAGGTTGTGTACCTGGGCCACCTTGTAGATGGAGGCCAGGTTCAGCCTTTACAGAGCAAAATCCAAACCATAATGGAATGGGTTGCTCCAACCACCCAGACACAGGTGAGAGCCTTCTTAGGCCTGACTGGGTACTATAGGAGGTTTGTCAAGGGATATGGATCTATAGTGACCCCTTGAATGATCTGACCTCAAAGAAAATGCCAAAAAGGTTCAGTGGACAGCTAGCTGTCAGAAGGCATTTGAAGACCTAAAGCAGGCGATGTGCACTGCCCCCATCTTACAGAGTCCAGACTACACCAAAAAGTTCATTGTCCAAACAGATGCTTCTGAGCTGGGTGTGGGAGCTGTACTGTCTCAACTGAATGATGAAGGTCAAGACCAGCCAGTAGCTTTTATTAGCAGAAGGCTGACCCCTAGAGAGAAACGTTGGTCAGCTATAGAGAGGGAGGCCTTTGCTGTGGTGTGGGCCCTGAAGAAGCTGAGGCCATACTTGTTTGGCACTCACTTCATAGTTCAGACTGACCACAAGCCCCTCCTATGGCTTAAACAGATGAAAGGTGAAAACCCAAAACTTTTGAGGTGGTCCATTTCCCTACAGGGGATGGACTATGCAGTGGAACACAGACCTGGGACCCAACATGCCAATGCAGATGGACTCTCAAGGTATTTCCACCTAGAACACGAAGACTCAACTGGTCAAGGTTAGTTTAGTGTCCCTGCGTTTGGGGGGGGGTTGTTTAGGAGAGTAGGATCTGCCTCTTATGTTGCCCCCACTTTCTTTCTGATGTTTATACTGGTTTCTGGCTATAGTCTGGCTGGGTCCCTGCCAATCAGGGCCCCAGCCTCTCTGTTCTCTCTAAACGATTTGGAGTGCACTCTAGGTGCACTAGTGATTGGATACTGTGGTACCTTATGAGTCCCTAGTATATGGTACCTTAGGTACCAAGGGCATAGGTACTTCACAGGCCTACCAGGGGCTGAAGCATGTATTATGCCACCCCTGGGAAGCAGACTAAATCTGACACCACAGGCCTGCTACTGCAGCCTGGGTGAGGAAGTGCTAGCACCCCTCACTGAGATATAGGTCCCCTATATCTCTCCTGCACACACATTGAGACTTATCAGTCACCCCTAAAGCAGGCCCTATCAATCCTGAGGCAGGGTGCTTAGTTTCCATGTGAGGGGGGGGCCTCTGCCTGAGCAGGGCCCCTCTGCAGCTCTCAGAGTCCATTCTCTGGGGCTGTTTGTGGATGCGGTTAAACCATATACTCTTAAGTGCATTATATCCTCGCGGTAGAATGCTAACTTTGGAATGGCTGCATCAAAACATGTCGTGTTTGGTGTCAAACATCTTGGAATACTACCCCCCCGCCAGTTCTGGCAGCGGGGGTAGCATTCCACCCTTCTAGAGGGATAGACATGTACCTACTGTGGAAACGCGGTAGAATCCTGCAGAGCCCTGGCATCACAAAATGGATGCCACCAGTCACAGACACTGGGCTGCCCTCCTGCTGATGACCGAAACTCGCAGTGGAGGAAGCCCAACAATAGGTATCCTGTCACAGGAGGGTGTGACCACCTTCCAGACAGGGTTTAGTGTATTGGGGCTGGGTGGGTGCACTTTTAGAGTGCTTTGAAGTCCTGCACTGGGGGAGCAGAAGGCTCCTCTGTGCATATGCCAGTTCAAACCAGCTCAGGGGCTACCTGCCCCTGCCCTGGCGTGAAACTGGACAAAGGGAAGTGGGTGTAGCCACCCACTCCCCTGACCCTCCCATAGGTGGGGTCATAGAGCTAGTCCCTCCCTTTCTTTTAGTATAAGAGGGGAACCTGTGCATTGCAAACTAGATACCCCTGGACGACGCTCTACAAGAAGAATCCCGGACCTTTGACGTTCCACTACCTTTGGAAGACTGAAGAATCTCCCTTGGAGTCAAGGAGTGACACCCCTGCTTGGCAGGCACCAAAACGACAACAATAGTCGCAAACAACGCCGCTCCCGCCAAAGCCCGAAGTCCCTGCAGCCCAGAAAGAGGATTTCCTGACCCCTCCAAGGCCATCGTGAGTCCCAAGCGAAGCTGAGGCAAGTGGACCCCACGAGCAATGAGAAACCGCAGACCCTGGATACCGTGAACTATAGTCGAGTGCAACCCCTTCACGACACTCTACGAACTTGTGCTTTGGACCACGTGTGGTCCCAGCCTCCAGCAGAGATCCCTCCCAAAATCAGAGGCCTACACCATCCCAAGTGACCGTGGGCCCATGTTGAGTGAATCCTCCTGAGGTGTCTTTGCAATCCCTTGACAGCCAGCTCATGGGTCCCCAGAAGACTTTCCAAAGAAACCAAAGGGCTCCCCTGGTTGCTCCAGGCCTGCCCTGACCTACCCTTGCTGGGTAAGTTCCTCAGACCTTGCTGGTCTGCACCATTGACTTTTCCGTTCCACCACGAGACTTGCTGCTACCAAGGCTTGTTGGCTTCAATCGGGTCGCCGACACCGCAGTCAGCTGCAGACTTTGTGGGACACGCTGAATCCAGCTCCTGCCTGTCCTCGACCCCTCCTGGACCTCGTGGTTGAAGAGTCAAGACACCAGTGAACAACCTGAATCTGTCGACGACGGTGGGCATTCATCTTCCTTGCCCCGGGTCACTGCCAAGTGACTGTGAACACTGTCCCCTCTGCTTTCAGGTCTTCCTCCTTCCGAATCCAGGCTTGGATTCCAACGGACACTTCTTCTGTCGCCGCAAGCAGCAAGTCTTCACTGGCTCCCATTGAAAACGACGCCGCGACCCGACACCAAAGGACACCTATGCACCCGGCTCCCCTGGGTGAGGTAACTTTAGCATTACGGTGCTCTCGTGGGTGTGGGCCCTAGAACTACTTACCCTGTAAGTGGCTTGCTTGTAGCTACCCTAGAAGTGCCCTAAAACTCTTATTTCCTAAGTGCGACAATTGCGCTGACTCGTACAGGGTTCGCGTCTGTGTTAGACACATCGCGTCCATCTCCCTTGTAACACTATCTATCACTGTGTCCTTCGACTCGTATTGAGTCCGATCGGTGTTCGCCTCGAACACACAAGGGGCCTGTAACATTGGAATATCCATTGCGCTGACTCGTACAAGGTTCGCGTCTGTGTTAGACACAGCGCGTCCATCTCCTTTAACATTGAAATCTCAATCGCGTCTGTTCGCATAGACTCGTACAGGACTCGCACCGGTGCCAGGACACCGCGTCCGTCCTCTGTGGGTCTCCTACAACTACCTGGGGTGGTTCTTGGGGGTCCCTCGATTCTAACTGCTCCAGACCTAGGTCTAGCCAAACAAAGATTGTGATGTTTGATTGTGCTAACTTATTTTGATAACATTTGATTTGTACATATGTTCCTGACTTCTAATCTCATAAAGAGATTAGTAAAGAGTTGTTTATTAATAAATACATATATATTTGATATATATACCTGTGTGGTGTCTTTTCATTTGGTGATTCAAGAGATTGTGTGGTAAAACAATGCTGCTTTACATTCCTCCAAGACTTAGCCTGAAGGCTGCTCTCCACAGCTACCACTAGGATAGCTTTCTATAAAGGTTGTCTTAAACCTACCAACCATAAGAGTCGAATTGTTCTGGTGCAAGGTGTCCACTTTAATTAGTGAACAGCATATACCAGGCCAACTTCTCACAACCATGGTGTCCAAAAAGTAGTCCAATTTGTTAGTCCATTTTGCAACAATCTTTGATGGTCACACATTAGTTCATCCCCTGTCGCTTGTCTTTTCCATCCGTTCCCAGGCATACATGCTGAATACTTGGCACGTTGCGTCATAGCAGGTCAGATTGGCCTTGACATCTCTCACTCCGAGCACAGGCCACGTACACGTGACTGGAGCATTCGTACTGAGGCGGCATGGGGGCCATCTTTGTTCAACACACGCGATCTCGTCCTTTCCAGTGGCCATTTTAGAAGCATGGCCTAGCAGGCCCGAACGGAACTAATATAAGAACAAACACAATAGAAATTAAAATATGGAAAATAAGCCTTTCTGTTTACCACCCGCCATTCTAATGACCCGTGTTAGATATTACCTAGCGAAAGCGACATTTAAAGCCATTTTACTTACCATCTGCATTCTTTGCCACAATACAATTCTACTATGCAACACAAAGCATGCAATTCACTTCTAATTACTACGCAAATCACAATACTAACGTTAATTACTTCACATTTGTAAAATAAATTAGATTTTGCACAAATCAGCATATTACCCACGTGTAGTGTCTATTAAAAAGGTGTATTTGTTGGTTAATTCATGCATTTCAAACGGTTAGTATCATTAGTGTTATGAGGTCATTAATTTCATAGGGGTACAAAATATTTCATTTCCCCTGCTCCATCAATTCCCCCCTTTGGTGATTTTTAACATCACCACTAAAACCTATAAAAGTTTATCAGATAAATGTTTCTTGTCCACTTGCATTTGTTAATTTAGACAATCGTGTTCTTTTCATCTTGTTTTTTAGACCTTTTGTACATGTTTTCTTTAAACTCTTCCAATTCGATCTCTCCCATCTCCCGTTCTCTCTCTTTATTTTTATCATTTTCTCTTTTTACTCTATTTTGTCTTTTTCTTCTTTTAACACACATATATACTAATCTCAAAATTGATATTATCACTATTACTACAGTCAATGGAATTAGTATTTTCCCAATTTGAGAACTACCTATTTCTGTGAACCATTTCTTCATTGAGGAAAAACTCTCACCAAGTCTCTCCCAAGCACCTTCAACCTCCAGTGGGGCAATTTCCTTATACAAATCAGTAATGTTCTTTATATACTTCTGTAATGGAATGTAAGTGCAACAATGTTGTACCTTCAGCATTCCACAGACTCCACCCTCTTTTGCCAAAATATTATCAAGGGCAAGTCGATTTTGCATCACCATAGCTCTCATGGCAACCATTTCGGTATTTACCGTCAAGAACCCTCCAGCAGTATTCGTTGATAAACGATCTACTACTGTAGACAATTTCTGAATTTTGTATGCATTCAAAGATATACCCACTGCTGGTATCAATGCTCCAAAAATGTCACCTATTATTTCTGAGAAGCGTTCCCTCCTCCTACGAGTTAATGGCTTACCTATCTCGTGTATTCCTTTCGTTCCTCTTTCCACATGAAAAATCTTTGGAAAGACCAGGCCTAGATAGCAAGTTCCGTACCAATGGTCCGGCAACCTATAATAAGCTCTATTTCCACAAATGCAATAGATCCCTGGAAATACTGGATCTTTTCCTCCTTTGAATCCCCATCCCCCTAGAATTTTGTATGTATCTCGGCACTCACTAGAACCCACGAAATAGTTGTCATATAAAGTGTTATCTCTACTAATGCACAATTTTCCTTGTTGGGGCCAATCTAGAGTCATAGCTGCATTTGTTTCACCTTTGTCATAACTTCCCTCTTCAAACGCCCAAGGTGGGGTTTTTGTCTTTTCTCCTGTTGCCTTTCTTTGAAATTGAGCCCTTCTGTCTTCTGCCATGTCCAAGAAAACCTTTTCTTCTTTTCTTAACCCACAAGGAAGATTATGTCTAATTGCATATTCTAATGTTAATTCTTTTGTTTCTAGGAAAAATTCTCCAAAAATCTTTGCAAATTTCACCTTATTTAGATCAGGGGCTAACGGAACTCTGGCAAAAACAGCATCTGTGTCAGTGTAATAATACTCTAATTTACCTGTTTTATAAAATAAGCTAGCTAAAACACTACAAGTTATTCCATACGTCAAAGGAAGGTGGTGATACGTCACGCCTTCTGTTACAGACGCATGAGTAACTGCATACATACATAACAATCTCTCACATCCATTGTCTCCACGTATTCGTACAAACGTTTTGTGAAGACATTCTTGCAAAAATCAGTTATTGACTTGTCCCTATGGAAATCAGTACTATCTACCAGTGTTGCAGTGTTCTTTATGCTAGATTTTTTGTCACTATTTGTGTCATTCACGATTACAGATGTATTTTCTACAACTAACCTAAGTGGGATTATTATTGCCAAAATAAACCAGATAAGCATTAGAAAACCTGTACAATAGAAACACATCTTACACCATCTACGGAAAAACTCACATCTAGTTCTTCTATTGTCAGTGTCTACCATGTTGAAAAATTACCTAATTTATATGTACAGAAAATATATGTCCATACCTCAAGTGACTTAACGTTGACTGGGATCAACTGTTTTTAGCGCACTTTTTCGGTTTCTCAGAAATCTTTCTTTGTCTTTATTCAGTTTATGTGTCTAGTCCGGTTTTCTTTCTTTGACTTTATCAGTTTGTGTGTCTAGTCCGGTTTTCTCTTTTTGACTTTTCAAGGTTGGCGCATTTCACTCTCACCCATTTGTTCACAGTCTTTGTCTGGGTTCTCGTGACTGCTGTCCACTTCTTTAATGTCAGACAGTGCTATGTATACCCATTCAGGTGACTTGTATTTCAAGCTAGGTCTTTTCACTCTTTTGGGTCTCGGCAATTGCCTTTTATCTGTTTTTCTTTGTCTTTCTTGACTTGTTATTTCATTCACTTGTTCTGCATTGTCTTTGTTCAAGTTTATGATCTTATATCTCAGTCTTTTGATTTCGTTGGGCCAATTATCTCATTTTCGTGGCCTTTTCAGTTCACTTTCCTTTTCTCCCCGTTCCACTTTCCAAGTTCTCTTTCTTGGACCTATTCTTTGCCTTCTTTCGTCTTCACTTTCTTCAGATTCTGTCTCAAATCTCACTTCACTTCCTCTAACTTGGAACTTTATGATCTCAGTCTCTTTGTCTGAATCTGAACCTTCTTGTGTTTCCTCTGCTTGGAACTCTGAGTCTAATCCTCCTCGTGTTTCTTCCGCAATTTCCCCAAATTCTCTATCTGAATCTAAATTTCCCCGTATTTCTTCTGCTTGTAATTTTGAGTCTAATCCTCCTCGTGTTTCTTCCGCAATTTCCGCAAACTCTCTATCTGAATCTAGATCTTCTTGAGTTACCTCTACAATTTCCGGAGGAATTTTCCCGTAACTTGTACTTGGCTGTTCACCGTCACTGTCTATTAGTTCAGTTTCTCCTGTTTCAATATCAGTTCTTTTGTTTTCTGATTCTTCTGTTTGTCCTTTACTGTATTCAGGTTGGTCTGTTTCAGATGCTGAACTAGTATCTGATATTTCCAGATGTCGACTTACAGGTCGATCTTCAAGATCTGGAACTCTAATCGTTTCAGTTTCTTCTTTAGTTGTCAAACTGGTACCTGATTCTTCCAGATGTCGACTTACAGGTCGAGCTTCAGGATCTGGAACTCTGATGGTTTCAGTCTCTGCTTCAGATGCCGAACTGGTATCTGATATTTCCAGATGTCGACTTACAGGTCGAGCTTCAGGATCTGAAACTCTGATTGTATGGCTGGCATGAATCCAGTTTTTCACACCTGCATACTTTACTGCAGTCGTTGTCACCAGAATCACTTGATGTGGCTTGTCCCAGCATGGAACCAAGCAATTTCTTCTTCTGTGGACTTTTATGCGGACCCAGTCTCCTGGACTCAGATCATGAGCTGGTTTTCTTTCAAGAGTGGTCGCATCCGGTCCAACATGATGAAAAACAGAATGCACCACATCAGCCAATCCTTTGCAATAGTCCAGTATGAGATCATCAGTTATAGTCAGTAGTTTGTTGACAGGTACATATGCTTGTCTCATTGCTCGTCCCATGATTATTTCATGAGGACTCAGACCTGTTTTTCTGTCAGGTATGCTTCTGATGCTCATCAGCACCAGTGGCAGGGCATCGGGCCATTTGAGTCCTGTGGCTTGACACATTTTTCCTAACCTATTCTTTATTGTACCATTTACTTGCTCTACTACTCCAGAAGCCTCTGGTCTGTAGGCACAGTGCAGCTTTTGTCGAATGTCTAGTGCTTCGCATATCAGTTGGATGAGTTCGTTCTGAAAATGCGATCCTCTATCTGTTTCTATCGTTACTGGAAAACCATATCTAGGAATGAATTCTCTCAGCAGGAGTTTAACTACAGTAACTCCATCAGTCCTTCTTGTCGGATAGGCTTCCACCCAATGAGAAAACAAACAGACGACCACCAGAACATACCTCAGTCTATTACTCGGGGGCATTTCAATGAAATCTAGTTGCATTCTGGTAAAAGGACCTCCTTCACTTCCTATTACTCCCAAACTCACTACTGTCTTTCTTCCAGGATTTATCTGTTGGCAAATAAGGCATCTTTGACAAAGGCTTTCAGCTATAGCTCTAAATTTTGGGTTATACCAAGTCTGTTTGAAAAGTCTGATCATGGCATCTCTACCTATGTGTGCCTGTCCATGGTACATCCGTGCCATGTTAGAGATCATGCTATCAGGCATAACTGGTCTTTCATCCCTGTAAACCCAAACTTCATCTTCTTCTCTCCGCCTGCAACCTGATTTTATCCAAATATCTTTTTCCTCATCACTTGCCTCTTCCTGCAATTGTCTTACCTCATCCCATGTTTCAACTGGGTTAGTAAACAGCAAGGGACATGAAACATTTTCTTTCTCCCTTCTTCGATTCAATGAAGTCATATTTCTGGCACAATATTGAGCTAATTCGCCGGCAAATTTGTTACCCACCGCAATATAGTCAGTTCCATTTTTGTGAGCAGAGCATTTTACCACCGCAATTTGTTTAGGCAGCTGTATCGCCTCAAGCAACTTCTTCACAAACTCACCATTCCTAATAGGAGACCCTCTGGAAGTCAGGAATCCCCTCTGAGACCAGATCTGTCCAAAATCATGGACCACTCCAAAGCCGTATTGGCTATCCATGATCACAGTGATTCGGAAATTCTTTCCCAGTTGGCACGCTCGAATCAGAGCAATTAGCTCAGCAACTTCGGCTGAACGTATTCCTCTCAAACAAGACGCTTCCATTACGGTTGCTACCGTACATACAGCATACGCAGCACTAAAAGCTCCCTCATCTGTCCTCAGGCATGACCCGTCCACAAACATCACATAATCTGACTCTTTTAGAGGTTCGTCCCTAATATCAGGGCGAGGCTTTGTGCAAAATTCAAGCATATCCAAACACTTATGATCAATATCATCCTTGACTTCTGTATTTACTTCATCTGGCAGTGAAGTGGAAGGATTCACACTTGTGCATCTTACAATGGTTACATTGTCTGCACCCAAGATCACCTTTTCATACCTAGTCAGCCGACTATGTGTCATGAATTGGGTTTTTGTTCGGGTCAGAAGGATTTCGACTGAGTGTGGGACATATACTCTCAAAGGATAGCCCATCACAATGCCTTCACTCTGTTCCAGACTCACACAAGTAGCAGCTACTGCTTTCAGACATCCAGGCAACGCCTTTGCTACCGGGTCTAAAACAGCTGAAAAATAGGCTATTGGTCGTTTCATTTTTCCATGCCTCTGCACTAACACTGAAAGTGCACATCCGTCTCTCTCGCTACAATATAGCTCAAATTCTTTCTCATAATCAGGCATTCCTAATGCCGGTGCCTCACACAAACTTGTTCTCAGTTCTTGGAAAGCCTTCATTTCCTCCTCATCCAATTCAATCGGATCTCTGACATCCTTCTTTGTCAATCGCTGTAAAGGTTTTGCAATCAATGAAAATCCACTTATCCATTGTCGGCAATAACCAACCATTCCAAGGAACATTCTCACCTCTCTTTGTGTCATTGGGGCTCTCATTCCTTTGATTATCTTTATCCTTTCTGTTGTTACCTTTCGCATCCCTTTCTCAATCTTATGACCTAAGTACTGTACTTCTTGTTGACAAAATTGCAGCTTTGATGGTGACACCTTGTGTCCTCCTTCTGCCAAATGATTTAATAAAGCAATTGTGTCCGTAACACATGCTTCTCTAGTCTTTGATGCCACTAATAGGTCATCAATATATTGGACCATCACAGATTTTTCAGGCATTTTTAAATCTTCTAAGGATTTCTTTAGAATTTGATTAAAAATCGAAGGACTCTCAGTATACCCTTGAGGAATTCGGCACCATGCCAAAATACGCTCTCCGAACCGGAACGCAAATAATGGCTGGCTGTCAGGGTGCAGTGGAATAGAAAAGAATGCATGGCACAAATCAATAACTGTGTACCATTCTGCATCATGTGGGATTTGATACAGTATTACAGCAGGGTTTGGCACAATTGGGCAGCAAGGAATAACAATTTTGTTTACCTTTCTCACGTCTTGCACTATCCTATATGTTCCATTTGGCTTTTTCAATCCATTATAGGAGAATTACATGGGCTGCTCATTATTTCTCTCAAAATCCCTTGTTCAATCATTTTATTAATTACAGGTGTTATTCCTTCAATAATTTCTGGTGTCAGTTTGTACTGCGGGGTGTTTGGGTAATTTGTTCCTTCTTTTACAGTAATTTTTACAGGATCAACTTCTCTCATTAGTCCAATATCTTCACCTGTGAAATCCCATACATCAGGCCTTACTATTCCTTTTAATTCAGCAGGGATTTTCTCCGCATCAAACACAGGAAACATATCATTCGCGCCTGGTTCTAGTTCTGCCATTGTCATTTTATACAGAACATCCTCATCTGGGGTCTGGAAAGCAATACCATCTGGGGTACAATAGATGGTACAATTCATTTTGCAAAGCAGATCGCGTCCCAATAAATTTACAGGACTACAATCACACACTACAAAGCGATGCATCTCTTTGAATGGTCCAATCTCCACCTCTATTGGTTTTGTAAGAGGGGTTTTAATCTGCCTGTTCGAAACACCTACAACTTGGATAGATTCTCCTGAGAGAGGAAGTTTTGGAATTTCCACTGACCTAACAGTAGAACGGGTAGCACCAGTGTCCACAAGGAATGTAACATTTACACCATTCACTTTTCCATCCACAAATGGACGTGACTGATCTACCTCTAGAGTTGCACCAAGCACGCACTCTTCTTCCTCTCCTAGGCACCGTCATAAACTTTCATCCGACTCATTTCCATCCTGCCGTAACCAATACTGTGAAATTGCAGCTGCGAGCGGCAATTTTGTTACCTGCTCTCCTCCGTAGAATCCTGCCTCTGTACTGTATCTTTGAGGATTTACACTCTTTGGAAAAGGTGGTTGTGGCACCTGACACTGTTGAGTAACTACCTGCGGTTGTTGCGGCTGTTGGTAACTCACCTCACTCTGCACCTGTGGATTCAATGATTGATTTTCTGTATTAGCTTTCGGAGGAAATTTACACTTGTTTCTCCAGTGCCCTAATTTTCCGCAATTATGACATGGCCATTTCTTTTTAGCTTCTTCTATACTCATCTGACCTTTTCCCTTGCCAATATTCGGTTTGGTTTTGGTCTGTCCTGCATCACTAGACTGACTGTTCATCTGAGCTTCTTGCTTTTCTGCAACCTTTACTTGTGCCCACATTGCCTTTTCCTTGAGTTTACGCTGTCTACACTCAATATCATCACTGCAATATTTTGCATACCGTAATACCTCATCTACTGTGCTATTCTGGCAACATAACATATGCTGCTTAATCATTTCACTTATTTCAGGTCTCAAGCCATACACGAATCTATACACAAAATGACTCATGTCTTTTTCACTCAAGTTCTCGTAACCACTATACTGTTTAAAAACCAACAATAATCTCTCATAGTAGGCATGTGCAGATTCCTTACTCTCCTGAGTTGTTCTATCAATCTTTACCCAGGCCGTTTCTTTTGGTGGAATTTTATTTTTCAAAAATGTGATTGCCTGTTCATATTTTCTCATTACTTCTGAAACTGGGGCTCCTGTTTTTGCATCTCTAGGATATTCTTCCTTCGGCCAGTCAATTGTAATTTTACACTCTGTCCATAAATCTGCTGGAACAACAATCTCAAATAGTCCATCCAAATCTTCCCACAATACTTTTGAAACTTTTACAAACCTTTCTTCCTGTCTATACCATTCTACAGGCTTCTCTCTCAATCTTGAAAAGTCATTCGTAAATGACAATATATCTTGTCTGGACCATGGGACTTCCTCCTGGAGTTTCTCTCATTGGATACTCCATTACCATTTGTTCTTTCTCTTTTACTGGAAAAGCCAATGATGCTTTATCAGTTGTTCCCTCCTTTCTCCTTATCCACCTACTTCTCCACCTGTCCACATCACCCCATTTTCTCAATAAAACAATCAGTTCCTTTATTTGCGTCAATCGTCCTGAAGTGTTCAGATTTTCTATGTCTTTTTCACTAAAATCTACCCTGTACGGTTTCTGTAATCCTCTAATTTTTCCAAATTCTACTCCTAGTTCGTTCGCTGTTTCTTCCAATTTTTCATGCAAGTTTCTAGCTCTCCAAGTGACACTTTTACACATAAACATTAATTCATCATCTTGATAGGACTTCAACCGATCTGTACCAATAGTTCCTAGGATTAATTCCTCCATGTCTATCTTTAATCTGACCACATCCAAAAGTTGTGGTTCTGTATCTTTTTTCTGCAAGCCCCTTACCCAATATTTTAATTCCTCTACAGTCGGACCCACAGGGGTTTTGTTTATTTCTGCCCAATTTACACTTCTCTCTGGGGTTTCAGTTGCTGACTCGGCTCCCATAGGTATCCTACTTATCAGACTCTCATTAACTGTCAAATTTACTGGTGGACTTGACCTAAATGGACCAACAGAATCTTTCTTTTCTTTATTTTCTGAAATCATCTCTTCTCTTACTCTTTGCATATTGGAATTTAATTGAATTGTTAAGGAGTGTTTGTCTATCTTTTGATTTTCAAATACTGGGATTACTGGCCCTATAGTTACTGGCACAGTCACAGCTTCCATATTCCTTGTCAGTTCTCTTATCTTTTCAGTCAACTCTCTTGTGGTCCTAGCTAATTCAGCTGTATTACCATTATCATCTTTCACAGTCTGTGGTGTTTCTGGTTTATTAAACGGACTATTTATTTCAGACATTCATTTAGGGCTTTGATTTATTACAGTTCTCATTGGCGGTGCATTTGGTGTCACCACCGCAGAATTCTGTTGATATGGAGGGGGTCTTTTATTTAAAATGTCCTCCAGCAACTCATCCTCTGTGTTGCTAACTCCATACCCCGGCCCCCCGCCCCGCCCCCCTGACTGACCATTCGCTGCCCCTGCCTCCCGCCTCCCAGCTGCTCCTCCCTCCCACCTCCCCATATATGGCGGCCGCTGCGCGGTGAGGAGAGCGACCCTTGACCTTGCCAGGTAGGTCGCTCCCCCACCACACAGCTCCGCCTGTGTTGTCCTGCCCGCTGCTGCTGCTGGTAAGCTCGCCCCTCTGCTTGTTGCCTCTGTGCCCGTTTTGCCTTTTGTTCCCCTCGTTGCCCCCGTTTTTCTGTGTCCATTTTGCCTTCTGTACCCCTCGTTGCCCCCGTTTTCCTGTGTCCATTTTGCCTTCTGTACCCCTCGTTGCCCCTGTTTTTCAGTGTCCATTTTGCCTTCTGTACCTCTTGTTGCCCCTGTATTCTGTGTCCATTTTGCCTTCTGTACCCCTCGTTGCCTCTCTCTGCTCCCGCTCCAGCCGCTGCGTCCCCTGCGGCCCCGCCCCCCTGACTGACCATTTGCTGCCCCTGCCTCCCGCCTCCCAGCTGCTCCTCCCTCCCACCTCCCCATATATGGCGGCCGCTGCGCCTAAGGCAAGCCCGTCCGCGCCCGTCCGCGCCTGGACCGCGCACAGTGCCAGAACCCCTGGTCCTCGCGCCCCCCGCTCAAGCCTCGACGACCGACGCCGATATGATGCCACCACACTCCACGCTCTCAACCCTGGACGGACACACAACTGCTTCAAGGCCGCCCCGAAATGCACTCATGGTCCCTTCACCTGCCGGAACTGCAGCTACACCAGCCTCAGAGCCGCCTCAGAGCCCGCCAAGAAGGACCTCAACCACATCCGATGCATCCTACTGAACACCCGCTCCGCACACAAACACGCCGTCGAGCTCTGGGACCTGCTCGACACATCATCACCAGACGTCGCCTTCCTGACAGAGACCTGGATGAACGACTCCTCCGCACCCGACATCGCCATAGCCATCCCAGACGGCTATAAGATCACCCGCAGAGACCGCATCAACGGAGTAGGAGGAGGAATCACCATCGTCCACAAGAACACCATCAGGGTCTCGACCAGCACCGCCGAACACATGCACTTCCAGATCCACACGGACCCCAACACCACCCTTAGAGGCACTCTCGTCTACAGACCCCCTGGACCCCGACCCCAGTTCAGCGACTCCATCGCTGACTTCATCAGCACGCACGCCCTGACCTCCACCGACTACATCCTCCTCGGAGACCTGAACTTTCACCTGGAGAACAACAACGACAGCAACTCCACCACCCTGATCGACAACCTCGCCAACCTCGGACTGAGACAGCTCGTCACAACACCGACCCATTCCGCCGGCCATACGCTCGACCCCGTCTTCTCCTCAAGCTCCCACGTCTCCTTCAGCCACACCACCAAACTGCTCTGGACCGACCACCGCTGCATCCACTTCACCTTCCAGAAACCCATCACACACCACCGCACCCAACAGATCCCACGCCGCTGCTGGAGCAAAGTCACCGAAGACCAACTACGGGCAAACCTCGCTCTCAGCCCACCCTCCGACCCATCCGACGATGCTGCCTGCAACCTCAGACGATGGATAGACGACTGTGCAAACACCCTCGCCCCGCTGAAAAAACTCACCTACAGTGACACCACCAAAAGAGCCAGCTGGTTCACCCCGGAACTCCTAGCTTCCAAGCGTACCTGCCGGAAACTAGAGAAGAAATGGCACAGTGAAAAGACACCGGACAGCCACGCAGCCCACAAAGACGCCATCCGTAACCACCACCACCTCATCAGGTCCGCCAAGAGGATCTCCTTCAAAGACCGCCTCAACAACAACGCACACAACAGCAAGGAGCTCTTCAACATCGTGAAGGAACTCTCCAACCCCAGCTCCAACACCAACGACATCCCGCCGTCGCAAGCCCTGTGCGACTCCCTCATCACCTTCTTCCACCGCAAGATCGCCGACATCCACGACAGCTTCAACACCCAGACAGCCCCAACTGAGACCGATGCACCAGACCCGCCGCACACCATCGACCACGACCCCTTGCCAGCCTGGGCCAGCGTGAACATCGATGACACCATCAAGACCATGAGCATGATACACTCCGGCTCCCCGTCAGACCCTTTCCCGCACCACATCTTCAACAAAGCCAGCAGCTCCATCGCATCCCACCTGCGCAATGTCATCAATCTCTCCTTTGAGACTGCGACCTTCCCAGAGAGCTGGAAACACGCAGAGATCAACGCCCTACTCAAAAAACCCAAGGCGGACCCAGAGACCTCAAGAACTTCCGGCCCATCTCCCTGCTTCCGTTCCCAGCCAAGGTCATCGAGAAGATCGTCAACAGACAGCTAACCCGATACCTCGAAGAAAACAGCATCCTGGACCCATCCCAGTCAGGGTTCCGCAGCAACCACAGCACTGAGACTGCCCTCATCGCCGCCACCGACGACATCAGGACCCTGCTGGACAACGGTGAGACCGCAGCCCTCATCCTGCTGGACCTCTCCGCCGCCTTTGACACTGTCTGCCACCGCACTCTACGCGCACGCCTCCACGACGCAGGGATCCGAGACAAGGCCCTGGAATGGACCACCTCCTTCCTCGCCAGCAGAACCCAGAGAGTCCACCTCCCACCAATCCGATCCGAAGCCTCCGAGATCATCTGCAGCGTACCCCAGGGATCATCCCTCAGCCCGACACTGTTCAACATCTACATGGCCCTGCTCGCACGCATCGCCAGACAGCACGACCTCAACATAATCTCCTACGCCGACGACACTCAACTGATCCTCTCCCACGGCCTTCATTCCTTCGTGGAGGTGGGCTTTGGCGGTGTGAGGGTCTTTGGTGAGGGAGAGGATCAGCTGGGTGTCGTAGGCATAGGAGATGATGTTGAGGTTGTGCTGTCGGGCGACGTGGGCGAGGGGTGCCATGTAGATGTTGAACAGCGTTGGGCTGAGGGAGGAGCCTTGGGGTACGCCGCAGATGGTCTTGGTGGCCTTGGATCGGAAGGGGGCGAGGCGGACGCTTTGTGTTCTGCCGGAAAGGAAGGATGTGGTCCAGTCCAGGGCCTTCTCTTGGATCCCGGCGTCGTGAAGGCGTGTTCGTAGTGTGTGGTGGCAGACCGTGTCGAAGGCAGCCGATAGGTCCAGGAGGATGAGGGCTGCTGTTTCTCCATTGTCTAGCAGGGTCCTGATGTCATCGGTGGCGGCGATGAGGGCGGTTTCGGTGCTGTGGTTGCTGCGGAAGCCGGACTGGGAATGGTCCAGGATGTTGTTCTCCTCGAGGTAGCGGGTCAGTTGTTTGTTGATGATTTTCTCGGTGACCTTCACGGGGAACGGGAGCAGAGAGATGGGTCGGAAGTTCTTGAGGTCCTTGGGGTCTGCCTTGGGTTTCTTGAGTAAGGCGGTGATCTCGGCGTGCTTCCAGCTTTCCGGGAAGGTTGCTGTCTCGAAGGAGATGTTGATTATTTTCCGGAGATGGGGCGCGATGGCTTTACTGGCTTTGTTGAAGACGTGGTGAGGGCACGGGTCTAGCGGTGAACCGGAGTGGATGGTGTTCATGATCTCGCTGGTGTCCTCGTCGTTGATGTTGGTCCAGGAGAGCAGGCGGTTGGTGGTTGTGGGGGCAGTGGTCTCGGTGGTTGCCGGGGCGGTCGTGGTGTTGAAGCTGTCGTGGATGTCGGCGATTTTGCGGTGGAAGAAGGTGGCCAGTGAGTCGCACAGGTCTCGCGACGGCGGGATGTCGTTGGTGTTGGAGCTGGGGTTGGAGAGTTCCTTCACGATGTTGAAGAGCTCTTTGCTGTTGTGTGCGTTGTTGTCTAGGCGGTCTTTGAGTGAGGCCCTTTTGGCGGATCTGATGAGGTGATGGTGACTGCGGGTGGCGCTCTTGTGGGCGGCGTAGCTGTCCGCTGTCCGTTCGTGGAGCCAGATCTTCTCCAGTTTTCGGCATGTTCGTTTGGAGGCCTTTTGGACAATCGTTCATTCAGTTAAAGCTCTGTTTCTCCGTGTACCTTCGACAAGGTCCTTTTCTAAGGCTCCTATTCCCTCTATCTCGAGTACAGCAATGTATCTGTTCTAAACTAACAATGCATGTGAATACCTGCAAGAAATGTCGAGTTAGCAGAAAAATTAAATCAGTTTTATGCAGCATGGTGAAATACAGGCCTACTGCTGACTAGTTTAAACATTATCTGCAATGGTGCATATTTAATAAGCATGTGCACATTTAAACACAAATGAATATATGTTTCTATACAGTAGGTTTTCTACTATACTTAATATTAAAAAGTAATCATAATATTCAGTAATAAGTATGACTGAGAACTACATTTAAATCAAATATATGGAATAGAAATGCACACATCTCATAAATCAACTATTGTTTCCAGTAAGATTACATTCTACATATAAGAGAAAGTGTTTAATCACAGCTGCAATTCGTTAAATGTTATTCACATGAAGTAGCACACACAATTAGAAAGTTACATTTCATCTCTTTGGAGAGTACATTTTCTACTAAATCAAGACAATTTTTTATTGATCACTCCTAGTTAAGACAAAACATTTATGTGAGGCAGTTCTCTAATCCTGAGGAGTGAAGGTACTCTTTAATAAATGTCTAGTGCAACACTTTACTTACTAAGAAGTGTGCAAAGCCGCACTGTGTACAAATTTGCAGCGCTGTGTTTTGTGAAGGGAAAAATATTGTGCAGTGATCTGCCAATGATGATACTGACAGGTGGATAAAATATTTTTACAAGGTGCTAAACATTGTGCCATGATGCAAAGGAAAGTGAGTGGTGTTTTGTAGGAGTTGTATTTGAGGACACCCCAGTCATATTTTTACAGTTGGACTGATCATACGTACAATGTATCATATGTGTGATTTCCATGGAATGACATGTATGATGCATTGGACAATCATGATAACTTCCTTTGCATTGTTTCTTGCACCTGCTCTCATTTGATGATAGTATTTTATGCAAGATTGGGTATGCTGTGCCAGTAGATCTAGCTGTGTGTGGAATACTAGTGGTGACTGTGCTGTTCAGACCCAGTTACGCCCAAACATTAACAGCGGTTTGGTGCTGCGAGATTCAGCGCCATGTTGCAATGAGTTCACTTCAATGTTTTAGAACAAAAGAGTTAAAGCAGATTACTAAAGGTTTCTGACTTAAGCATGACAGCAAAGCATGACAGCAACCACGGCAGCTGTTACATTTTGAACAGACAGGGTGTAAATATTAAGCCATTGTGATATTTGCCTCATTTTCTTTGCCAAATTCACATAAAATCCCCCAAAATTGATATAAAGTACAATTTATTCAGGGGCATATCTTTGGGGGAGTGTTTGGGGTGTTACACCCCCCTAATAAATGTATTCTGTAGTAAATATTTGGGTACAGGTGATTTAAAAGTACCCCTCACAATCCGCACTCCTCGCCTTCCTACTGCTCCTTAAGGGCCACTCCCGCTGAATTCAGCATTTTGCTCTCTCTTTTAGCATGAAAGGCATCCTCATATTCATGCTTAACACTAGGGCACCTTTCGCACTAACAAGAACCACAAATCACATGTGATGCAAAAACACCCTCCTGTGTTCAGTGTTTTTGCATTCTTCCAATGCTCCTGCATTCTGATTTGTAGTTTGACTGATGACACTCTGTCTGTCAGGGTTGCAGAGAAATTTAACTCCACTATTCTGACTTTTGCAAATGGGTTTCACCGATTTATATGCCCAGATTTTTTGCTTTTTATTCACCCGGTTTTCAACCTTTATTGAGGATGAGTCTCCTTACCTGAGTCTCACGCACAATAATTTTTATGGTAAATTAGACTGCTCATGTTTACCGCCAGTGTTCACCATTTAAGATAAGGCTGCTGCAACAAAGCTAGGATAAGGGGCACTGTGCGTGTGTGCTGGCTGCAAATGAGACACTATGGTCATGCACAGCCTGGTAGCTGTAGACAGGTAATCTGCCTGTGGCAGTTTTAAACTACACTTTTGACCTGCCAAAATATCCCTTTTGACAGGCCTAAACATTCCTTTTAAATATGAATAAGCACCCATATGTATGCCTCATTGCCCATAATGGCAGGGTGCAGATATGAAAAAGCAGGGCATGTAGAAATTAATGTTGAAAATGCCCTTAGAGTGAAATATCCCCAAAAACCCATTTTAAGGGTGAGGTAGGATTTTAAATTATTATTTTAGAAATGCCATTTTTAGAAAGTTGGCATTTTTCTGGCTAAAGATTCTGTGAGTTTCCAGCTGCCTGGGCTGGCGATGGCTCGAGGCACAGGGAAATGCATATTTGAGACAGAGTGGGTCTTCCTGACAGGATGGTTGGAGAGGAGTTGGGCCCTGCCCTGATTACACTCCAAAGAGACTTTCCTCAGCACACATAAAGAGATCTGACACCAGCCTTTTGTTTCACCAGCCAGTCCGGAGTCAAACTCCGGAATGGGGGAAGGTTAGACTAAGGTGGAACCCCCACCCACAAGCTGGACTGTGCATAAAGGTGGCATTCCAAAAACATGAAAGAGAGCAAGACTCTGGGCCTGGACTGTGACAGCGGCAACACCAGGGACAGCTGGAAGGACAACCCCACCCCCCCCTACGGACTGAGGATTCTGCTGCCTGGACCTAACCCAGGACTAATGAAACTGGCCCCTTACACAACCTGAGGACCAGTTGGGGGAAGACCTGGACTTCTGTGCCCCAGCAGGAGGAGGAGCTAATCAAGAGCCAGGCATCGGAGGACGTTGGTGGAGGGAGCCAGTGAAACCAGCTCCCCACAGAGTGTGTCCCTTTGAGGCCAGGAGGCCTGCTAATAATGCTCCTGGTGACTAGAGCTCACCACTAGGAGTAAAACAAGCGCAGGATCATTTGAATTGTTAATATCTAAATCTTTGTGACCTTTAACCCCCCTGCCAGGAACAAAGCATGTAGCGCTTCACAGCAAATCCTGAATTCCACACCCAGAATGGGCCAGACCACAAGGTCCGGTGCAATTTAATTTAAATCATGCCTTTTGGGAAGTGGCATTTGGGGGACCCTCTCTCTGTACTTTTCACTGATCCCAGGGGGCCCAATATTCCTGGGGCCTGGGGGAACACAAAAAGAGGTGCAGTGGGTGCCAAGACCACATCCCCAGGACCCTGAACAGAGACAAGGAGAGGCCCAGCCACACATTGGGAGATAAGCTGCTCCCTATGCATGAGCAGCCGAAGGTGTGCCAGCTCCTGCGCACTGCACTAGAGGTGTGCACGAGCATGGAGCCAGCAGGGCAGCTGAGATTGGGCTTCCTGGGCTGCCCCCATCACCCTACCTGCACCTCAGTACTCAGTAGGCTTGGGCACCCAGGAATAAAAATGAAAAGGAATCCGATCCAGGACACAGTGGGAGACCAGCTGTTATAATATTCACTGCTCCCACCTGAATCTGAAACGCAGGCTGGAGGGGTTAGGAATTAAGGATAAAGCATTGACCTGTCTTGTCTCTTTTTTGGAAAACAGAAGCTTTCAAGTCCTGTCAGAAGTACATCAGCTTAAGTGTGGAGTTCCTCAAGGTTTGTCCACGAGTCTTACTCTCTTCAATGTATATATGTGTCCTTTAGCTGATATCATCTGTCTAGCTGGCTTTGCGGTGGTCTCATATGCCGAAGACACACAGATCTTCGTCTCTCTCTCCCCCAATTTTAAACAAACTGAGGCCAAGTTGATGGACTGCATGGAGCAGATACAAAAGTGGATGAACAGCAGCCACCTTAAACTAAATGGCGATAAAACAGAGGTGATGCTGGTAGGAAATAATCCCGCCCTCTGGAGTAATTTCTCATGGCCTCCATGTCTGGGTGAACGTCTCACCCCAAAAGATGAGATCAAAAGCCTGTGAATAGTATTTAATAAGAATCTTACCATGGCAGCACAAGCAAAGAAACTACCTGGATCATGTTTTTAAGAGCCCTTAGGAAGACTGTTAAATGGCTTCCCATTGATACCCGCAGAATTGTCATCCAAGGACTCATTATGTCTCGCCTGGATTACCGTAATTCTCTCTATCTTGGGAGCCCTATGTTTGTCACAAGAAAATTACAGGTGATACAAAATGCTGCAGCTAGAGTCCTGCTGAATATCCCTAAATCTCATTCTGCATGACCGGCGCTGGCAAGCCTCCATTGGCTGCCTATAAGGAAGAGAATTGAATTTATATAGTGCATAAAGTAAGACATGTTCAGAGACCACATATCCTGAAGCAATTCCTTGTTCTGCACCAGAGCTTACGGGACTTCAAACAACCAATCTCACTTGACCATACCAAGAATAAAAAGAGCTAGAAGCAGAGGATGTTCCTTTGCCTATTTGGCTTCCAAGCTTTGGAACTCACTCCCGCTAAGTCTAAGATCTAATGAAAACCTGCTTAGTTTTAGGAAACAAATGAAAACGTATCTGTTCTCCTGAAGTGATAACAATCCTCCTCATTCAGGTCTCCTGTTAGCTCTGGGAAGCCCGTGCTTGGGTAGCCATGAGCTTTATAAGAACATTGAAAACTGAAATTGAAATGCTCAATGAAGGAGCGCTTAACTTTCAGAAGTTCCTCTTTCTGTGGTGGTCCCAAGAGGACAGGGGCTCTACCAACATAGATTTTAAGTACTGTGGGGGCTCCAGGGAGTGCAGCAGCCCCCTCCAAATAGATTTATAACTTAACCTTCTGTCTCCCAGGTCCCAGAAATCATGACCTGGTGTTAGAAATGGGGGTCTCTAGTTGGCAGAGGTAGGTACCTTTGTCCAAATAGGGACCCTTGCTTCTAGTCAGGGTAAGGGGCATACACACGTTAGATAACCCCTGCTCAACCCCTTGGTAGCTTGGCACGAGCAGACAGGCTTATACCAAAGGCAATGTGTAAAGTATTTGTACCAACACTCACAGTAACACAGTGAAAACACCACCAAAGGACACCACACCAGTTTAGAAAAATAAAATATCTTTATCTAAACTAAACAAGACCAAAACGACAAAAATCCAACATACACAGTTAAAAATATGACTTTCAAAAGGTTTCAAGAACTTGTACCATAGAAAACTATGGATGCATGACTTTTCACCAAAGTACCTGTAGTTGCATCAAAGTTCACCAAGCCAAACAGCCACAGCTTCGGAAAACAAAGAGATACGACACTCCTGAGACCCTGAGGAGGCGATGTGACAGTCCTGCTGCACGCAGAGGAAGGGTTGCATCGATTCCGGTCTGAATGGGGAGTGATGTGTCGATTCTTCATGCCGGTTCCGGCCCGCAGGTGATGCGTAGGAAGAACTTGCCGCACAGGTAAGATGCGTGGAAATCCGGGATGCGTCGGCGATCGATGCGGCGGCGTTGCGCGGCGCTGCGTCGGTCCTCTTCAGCCGCGATCCCTCGATGCATCGATTCTTGCAATGTCGACAGGCGCTGGTTTTCGGAGCAGCACGTCGATGCGTGGAAATTCTTCTCGCGCCGTGAAGATGCATCGGAAAAACAGCCGCAAGAAGAGCGATGCGTCAATTTCTGTAGTTCTTTGAGTTTCTTCTCTCTTCCAGCTCCCATACAGCAGCAACAACCTCCAGAGGCCCAAAACTGGCACAGGCACCTCTTGGCAGGCTAGAACTCAAAGCAGCAGAGTTCAGGGGAGCTGGGGGTGAAGTCTTTGTGTCCCTGAGACTTCAAAACAGGAGGCCAGCTCACCTCAGGCCCTTGGAGATCTCCTTCAAGCAGGGGACAAAGCACACAGCAAAGTCCTTCTCCTTTCTTTGGCAGAAACAGCAACTGCAGGCCAACCCCAGACACACAGCAAGGGCAGTACTTCTCCTTAGTCTCTACAGCTCTTCTCCTTGGCAAAGGTTCCTCTTGAATTCCAGGAATGATCTAAAGTTCAGGGGTTTTATGTCTAATACTTATAGCCCAAAATGTCTTTGTTCTCTTTGTGCAAGGAGCTCTGAGCCCAGTTCAAACCAGTTCTGGGGGGGACTCTGCAAGTGCACAACAACATCCATTGTCAGTGTGAGCCTTGGCTCCAGACATACCACAGTGGGGCGGAGCCAGCATTGTGGAAGGCGGCACAGCCCTATTTAGGTCAGGTGCTACTCCTCCCACCACTCCAAATGCAGATCAGGCCTATGCAGCCTAGTGCTGACTCATCCAGACTCCTGGAGCCACAGCACCTCCCACCCCCTGTCACTCCAAAGCCAGACAGTCAATCCGCAAACAGGCAGAGGCGCACAGGATGGTTGAACAAGAAAATAGCCACTTTCTAAAAGTGGTATTTTAAAACACACAATTTAAAAACCATCTTTACTAAAAGATGCGTTATTAAATCCTGATTTCAGGGATACCAAACTCCATTTTTCTATCTTATCCCTATGTTGAAGATATGTTTGTAAAATGTTACAAAGCATTCTCTATTCTGTCCTATGGGGCAAGAGAGCCTTTCAATAGTGAAAAACGAAATTGGCAGTATTTCACTATCAGGACATGTTATACACAACAGTACATGTCCTACCTTTCACATACATTGCACCCTGCCCAGGGGGGTACCTTGGGCCTACCATAGGGGTGTCTTATGTGCATGAAAAGGGAAGAGTAGGGCCTGGCAAGTGGGTGCACTTGCCAAGTCGACATGGCAGTTAACAAACTGCGCACAGGCACTGCGGTGGCAGGCCTGAGACCTCTTTTCAGGGCTACTCATGTGGGTGGCACAATCAGTGCTGCAAGCCCACTAGTAGCATTTAATTTACCAGCCCTGGCACTCTCAGTGCACTTTACTAGGGACCTACTGGTAAAACAAATATGCCAATCAGGGAGAACCAATCACAATACCAATTTACACAGAGAGCATATGCACTTTAGCACTGATCAGCAGTGGTAAAGTGCCCAGAGTCCTATACCCAACAAACACAGGTCAGGAAAAATAGGAGGAAGAAGCAAAAGATTTGAGGATAACCCTGCAAAAAGGTTCATTTACAACACCTGGGGAGTATTTTCCTTCATTTTCACATACTCCTAAGGCTGGAACGTTTGTTCTATAATCTGGGAGTGCACAGACCTCTAGTGGTTGGCCCTATGGCTGCATCATTTGTGGTCTAATTGTATGAAAGAAAGACTCAGACACATGTGATATTGATTTTAAATACTTTTTTGACAGTATAATGTTGAAAGTGTTTTTGTGCCACATTGTAATGCTTTATTGATGATAAAGGTTGCATTTAAGCTTTGTTATTATTTCAATGGAGATTGTTCTTTTGCTGTGGTGATCCCTTGATAAAGCCAATAGGCTTGCCTTATATGTCTATCTGGTGCCTTGATAAAGACAATAGGTTTGTCTTATATTAATGTTGTGATGACTCCTTGGCAAAGCGATTATAGGTCTGCTTTATTTTGATAACCCTTATATAGTGTTGTGTCCCATCTGGTGTAGGTGGGGGAGTACTGTGATTTTGGGGTCATGACCCAGTAGGGGCTCAAATGATTTCAGAATGTCACTTAAGGTATTTATATCTGCCTGGTGTATATATTTGTAAATTGATGCTTAGTATTTAGTAATGTGTGTAATGAATGTACTTTTCCTTTTTCAAAGACAAAGCACTGACTGGACAATTATTTATTGAATGTTATTATTTTTGCATGTCAGCAAATGGTTATTACTAGCCCACACCTCCTATCCTGAGTAGGCCTTGGAATGCTAATCTTCGCTACCCTATGAGAGTCACGTGCTACAATGGGGGGCTTGGTTCTTAGTAAGGAGAAATTGTGAACCTATTACCTACTCAGGCCTCACATCCTGCACAACTACTAACCCAATTTCTTACACTGACAGACTACCTTCCCTCAAACTTTTAAGTGACGGTCTGCCCAGCAATCATCTCTGTAAACTGATAGGCAGGGGCGTAGCTAGGCCTTAGGCTGCCCGTGGCGGCCCCTGCGTTTGCCGCCCTCTGCAAAATGATAGAAGAGCGGGGGGGTGTGGTAGCGGTAAGAGCGGGGGGAAGGGGGGCCGGCTGCCGCCCGAAAACTCGTGCCGCCTGGGGTTGTCCGCCCCCATCGCCCCCCCTAGCTACGCCACTGCTGATAGGAATGGATGTCATTCCGTTTCTTTTAAATATTCCAAATGTTTGGTGGACGGCCGCCATCGGTTTTGAGGGTCATTCATCAAAGCAGGAGTTTGTTTCTAAAAACCAAAAAGCTAATGATCCCCACACCCAGGAAATTTTGTTTTCTCCCAGGGTATGGAGGTCATAATCTTTTTTCGGTTCCTCATTGCCAGGCTTTTCCTGCCATTGAAATACAGAAAAAAAATTACATCACCCACCCTAAATAGGGCGCATGGTGCAATGTCCTTCCTCTGACATCCTCGACTCTGTCTGGCTGCTGGAGGACGTTTTTAATTTACGGAGCACATGGGGGCTCCGTCTATAGAAAGCTTAAGGTCTGCCCACTCTAAATGAGGTGGGCGAACCTAGGTTTTGGCAGACAGGGTACTCCATCACCTGTGCAATGAAGTACCCTGTCTGCCAAACTCTAAATCACATGCAAAGTCTCAATTACACAACTTTGCTTAGTAGGGTAATCTCAGGTATTTTGCCTTACTTTTTTTTAACAAAAAGCTGACAATCACTTGAAATGACTCTGGTGGGTATGGAATTTTGCTCAGGCCTACTGATAAGCAACCTAATATTACATGAAGTGTTTGAGTGTAATGATTGACCCACATCATACAAAGAGCGGACTTTATGGTCGTTGGTGAATTCCTCCAATAGCATTTAGAAATAAGTGAGGTGAAAATACACATTGTGCTTCATATATCATATTTTAACAAACATCAGCACTGCATCATCAGCACTACACTCTTTAAATTATGCATTACAATAAGGACTAGGAAGCACACATAATAGTGGAACTTATTGCTCTTTTGTTAATATAAATCCTATGACACATATTTGACGTATACTGATGTTAATACAAGTTGAATACAGTAAATTATGTGTCTATTCCATCATGTGTCAGGTTTAGAAAGGATGACTAGATATTTACATTTTGTATGTAACTGAGCTAAACATTTTACTTGTGTATGCATAAGATCTCTATCACACAGACATTGGGGGGCTTATTTATGAGCCCTTGCGTCACTTTTGCGCCGCTGGTGCGTCACTTTTTGTGACGCACCAGCAGGGTAAAAAATGCGCCATGTTGTGTCATATTTACAAAGTGACGCATCTAGGTAGATGCGTCACATTGTAAACCCCTGCGCCACATTATACCCGCGCCAGGTATAATGTATGCATTGTGGGCGTTTTAACGGAAGTAAGCCTCGTAGAAGTGACGCAGTGAAATCTATGAGATTTCACTGCGTCACTTCTAGGACGCAAATGCGTCAATATCTTACGCCGACCTCACAGCAGGCGTAAGACTGACGCAGGCACATTTGAAATGGGACTTGCCCATGTGAAATGACCCATTGATGGAGTTGCGTCACTTTCGTGACACACTCCAGCAATGCGTCATTTTTGCGCCTACAGATACGTCAGAAAAACTGACGTATCTGTAACTCCTTGCGACATGATGCGTCATACTATAAATATGACGCATCCAGCATGTCGCAAGGAGGGCGCAATGAAAAGTAACGCATCGCTGTTTTCACGCTGCGATGCGTCACTTTTCATAAATGAGGCCCTGGATATTTATTAACATAATTCCTTGGGAATCATTGTTTGGACAGCAACATAAGCTGTTATCAGGTGTCCCTGTTGAGTCAGCAGCGCAAGGGTGCAATTCTACAGGCTCCTATTAGATGCCCCTGTTAACTTAAGTGCTTGTTCTTAAACACCCTAAAACGAAAAAATTATATTTAAAATTTTGTATTATTATTATCATTTATGCTGTTAAGACTAAACTTTGATGGAAGATTTGGACTGACAGTAGTGATTCTGTATTTCTACAAAATATACTTGAGACTTGTATACATCAGTTTGGCTTTGAATTTGTAATAAGGACTTCCGGGTCCTCACTGTGTGGCTAATTGGGCTACACTGCAAATTGAAATCTTGGATGATGTTAACTCCTCTTTATTTCTCAGGCATCTATAAAGTTCTATTGCAGGGAAATGTGGAGATTCGGCTCAGTGCTCTGGCACAGTGGTGCTGCAGATGCTGACAAGAGGTGAATTCAAATGGTATGAGTCTATTCAATTTTCACCTAACAGCAACAATTGTAGACATTGTACAGCCTCCACTTCCATCTTTATGTTTAACTGGAGGGTTGATAGGATCAATGAAGCCGCACATGGACTTGTGATGTGAAGTCAGCACAGAAGTGCTTATGAATCACAGCAGGGCATGCTCTAAGAGCCCAAGGTGATTTAGGGAAACCGGACTGCCTCAAAGTAACAGTACAAATGTGTGCAGGGAGCCAGTGCAAAAATAATAATATAAAGTGGTGGTGTTTGTGGCCCTGCTTATAACAAGGGTCCCTTTTCTGCTCCTACTCTCTTCACAGCACATAGAGAATGGTTAGCAGGAGGGCCTGTTTTGATGCCTTCCTGTGTGGCGACAATTACATTATGTGCGGCTGCACACCTTAGAGAGAACAGAGCTCACTTCTGAAAAGTGAGAAAGGGGTATAAACATGAGGGAAAGTTTAATGAAATATGTTATTTCTTTTATGTAGAAAACACCATGCATGTTGGAATTCCTCTTAAGTTTGCTCAGCAGCTATTTGTTGAGCTCAGGAAAGAAGGAGGGAGAGCTAGGCAAGAAGAAATTGAAAGCAATGTCTTGGCAGGACATATGCAAACTCACAGGGAAAGATTTCTTATTTTTTGTCACAATGCGGCACAGCAACTGAAATCACTGTGCTGCTTTGCAGTAGCGGAAGTAAGCAGTGAAGAGCTATATTTAGAACAAGCCTTGGCAAAGCCAATTGATCTCGTCAATCCTAGAGCTATAGGCGCTGTCAATGTTCATGTCTTTTAGCTATGTGTTATGGAGTGGAGTGAAGTGAATGTATATGGTGTGGAGTGGAATTAGAGGATTAGTTTTGATATACAAAGCAGTGTTGAGTTGAGAAAGCATGCCTAAAAAGTAAGAAAAAGAGGTGCCAAGTAAACGGATAAGCAGAGGACTTAGAGACCTGGAAAGTGTGCCTGCATACTTTTATACGTCCCAGGAGCCATGTAAACATCACATATAGGCACTTGACTAATACAAAAATGTTACACATATATACTCAGAAAACTTGGTAGCCAAAATATAAAAGGTGCATTTGTTGCTTGAATAAGAAGCTTGCTGGTACAAGTATCTGGTTTGGGTACAACAAATGCTGCAGGTACAGGCGTTTAGCACAGTCAGTCTTTTACGTAAACATCTAAAACCAGATGTAGGCGAACCAACAAATTAACAGGAAGAGTCAAGTAAAAGGTCTGATTTGGCTCTAAGAGCCCTTGCACGAGCCAAGCTTGGAAAATATTGGGCATATAAATCATTGAAGAAACATCATGTGAAAATAAGATCAAGTCTCGTCAAAATTCGAAAACGCATATTTATTGAACACGCTGAAGTGTTTCACCTTAGAACCTCAGATTATATAAATGCATTGAGCAGTATGTAATAAAAGTGAGAATTTGTAAACAAGAACTTAGTTATAGTCCTGATGCCCCGTCCTGACAACAATTGCATTAGGGTACTAAGAGGCAAGTCAGATGACCTAAACGTAGTCAAGATGTCTATTATAGATGAAGCAACAGAATAGACTTAAATCAACCACAAGAAGTTTTTGTACAGTGCACATCCTGAACATATGTATTGTATTCAAAGTTACGCTCATGTATGATTAAAAAGAACAAGGAGGCCCGGTGAATTTAAAATATTTGCATATGATCATACAGTTTGTGAGCAAGTGAGCCAGGATTCATAACAGGTTTTCTTTTTCACATTGAGCAGATCAGCGATAGATAGATAGATAGATAGATAGATAGAAAGATAGATAGATAGATAGATATCATTTGTCTATGTTCTATTTTACTTCAAAGGTTAATGTTTTGTCTGTAATTCTTGGAGTGTGAGGCTAACGAGTGGTGGCATGCAGAAACAACATGCAAGCTTGGTTCGTTTTCGTCTTGAGGATCTAAGAATTTTGCAAACTGAGCCTGAGCCAGGCATCTAGGTCAAGATTTTAGTAGCTCATCCACCAATATCTAAAACCACCAAAAACATGAGTATGAAATGTATATTTAGCTAATTAGTTAACATTGAAAACTATCGATAAAATGTGGAATTACTGTTATTTTTATTTAACACATGCCCAACCCAATTTTGAGTTTATTATATTTTCTTGACAGGTCATTCGGCAGCTAGCACCAGGTATGCATAGTACTGCCCAGCTCTTCATGCCTTACAGAGCCATATTACTGAGCACAGCCCAATTTTGCAGATGTTACTGATCACAGCCACCCTCCAAACTAACACATGCTAACACTCTTGCAACAACAGAATAAACGCAGACCCAACTCCATGCTCCTGCGCCATTTTTTTAAAATGTGGTTACCTGTACGGGCTCTGTTTTTGTCAAATCTTTTCCAAATCATAACAAGTTGCTGTTTCCCCCAATAACCTCCTCTTCCAGCGTGTCGCTGTGCAGAGGGATGCACATGCAGGATAACGGCCTGTGACCCATGGTTTGATTTGATGATGCACAGAGATTACTATGGCCACAGAGGTGAAGGGTGCCATTACACGGAGGCCGCATGGGGAATGTATGATAAAGATAACAAAACAAGCAGCGATAAGGGTGGGGATGGGAGAACTTTGAAAACAGCATCTGACATTTGATCTCAGTCTTTAAATGCTCAGCATGTGTGACGAAATAAGAACAAGATTTACAGGCCTGTTTACAAAAACAGAGTGGAGCTTGGAGCGAGAAAAAACAGGACCGATTGTGTGAATTGCTTTCCAACAAAGAAAAAGTAGTTGCTAAAATAGATGCTAAAATGTGACCAGTAGATTGATATAGTAAGTGGTCCATGCTCTTGTGGAGGGCTGAACACAGGAAGAGGCATGACGCATGCATGCCATGGACAAATGGGGAGAAAGAATAGGAGAGCGACGATGGAGCTAGGAAATGGGAGGCCTATGGGCTGACTGAAGACCATAAAGTCTATACAAGATGTCTCAAAGGCAAGTCGTAAAAAAATGACCTGCTCCTTCTGACACGCAAACAGGCTGCCTAGCTCCATGCACAAACTGTGCACCGTAGTACACAGGAGTGTGCTTGTTGTCTAGAATATGTTTTGTACTGGAAGCATACCCGTCCAGTACAAAATCCGATGCCTAGACAAATTGTAAAACATTCCACAGGTTGAATGTGCACTGTACAGTGCAGCACATATGCAATGTGTGGAATGTTGGGGAAAATAAAAATATCTCCAAGGTACCACCTGCTTCAAGGTGCCATTATTTTTTGATGCAAAGTCCGGTCTGACTACCATAGTACATTGGACTTTGCTGCAAAAACTATGGTTTCAAGTTCCAATCAAGTAATGCCCCCTTTAACCAAAGTGGTGCAAAGCAGCGCAAATCTGTATTTACGCTGAAACAAAATCAGCTTTCCAGAACAAAATACCTTTTGTGCAGTAATGTAAATACTTTAACAAAAATCTGCACCACGTTGTGTGGCTTAATGCCAATGGAAAACCTTAATTAAGCTGCCTCACAGTCCACTATACAATATTTGTATACCCAGAATCCTTATCACAGTGCTAAACACTTCATTTTCATTCTCATGACAAAATATTCATTTCTACATAGCATTAAGTACTAAAAAAATGTCTACCGCTTTTGTTGTCTTATTGTTTTTGTGGAAAAGTATAGGGCATAGTGACCCCTCTCCCCCCAGTGCAGCAGGAGTTTTTTGCCGTACAAGTATATATTGAACATAACTTATTCATGGTGAAATTAAAAATGCTTATTTTTCAGAATGTGAAGAAACATATATATGAAAGATGATTAACACCTTGTGTTATGGAGTAAAGGCCTGATTTAGATCTTGTCAGTCTTCCTGCCATCCCGCCGCAGGACTGAGTATTGTGCTGAGCTGATGGTCTTCCGCCCACTGTATTTAGATGTATACATGATACACAGAGGACCGCCGCAGTGGTGGTTTTCTGTGTTGCTGAACCACTCACCATTGTGCCTCGACGGTGGGGTCCCACCGAGCAGATTTGGAAGCTCCCATTGTGCTGGCGGTGTCCTGACGGGGGGCGACCATTGTGGTGGGGAGACAAGTAAGTAACTTTTATTTTATTCACCTGCAATGTATACCCGCACACAGCACGAACACCTACCTTCGGGTCCATCAAAATGGGGTGCGGTCCATCATGGCCAAGGTGCAGCAGGTAAGGTGGGACCTGGGCGAAAGAGTAGAGGACGAAATCGCCAGCTGTTCCCCCAAAAAAGGTGAGTTTTCACCCCTTTTCTTAGACTCAAAGTAGGAGGGATTCCCGCCAGAATTCCCTTTGAAACAGCCCACATTTAAATCTGGAAGGCAGGAATCCTGACTACAGTCCTGCTGCCACCTGCTGCAGCCCATCCTGCCACAGGGGCGGGGAGTAAAGTCCTTGCACAGTCGGCAGGACCACTGCGGTGTTTTCTCCCATTGCCAGCAAGCATCTAAATCAGGAGGGGGACCGCCAAGACGATGGGGGGGAAAACTGCCAAAATAGCCCACCCTTTACGGTCCCGTCAGCATCTAAATCAGGGCCTAAGTCTTCTTAGAAGGGGTGTTCATTACTACTCATAGAAAAATGTATCCTATGATAGCATTTATTATTATAACTGACAACTTGCACCATTTACAAACAGCAACAATGGAGAGGGACTAAAGGGGAACATAAAATCAGCAACATTGACAAAGGATCACAAAAGCACGCATACTCAGTGACATAAATGAGGAACTACAATGCCACAAACAGCGAACAAAAATCAAAACAAGACCAACTTAAAAGAACCTAGCCAATCTGATATTGCAAATGAAGCAGAAGCCTGACTAAAGTGCTGATAAATCCTACAAACAAAAGTATGCACATGTTGGATAAACTTTGTCAGGTGTTAAATGTAAAGGAAATTATTTATTTTTTCATGTGGCAAATTTTTCAAATAAACAATATTTTCTTTAAACTTAGCCCAAGCAACATAATACAGTGCATTAGCCTGCTTGTTTTTAACCCCTTCGCTGCTAGGCCTTTTCCCCCCCTGTGCTAAGCCTTTTTTTGGCTATTTGGGGTAGTTTGCGCTTAAGCCCCTGTAAATTTTTGACCATTTAAGGTATCCACGCTAAATTTGCGTCCTTTTCTTCCAACATCACAGGGATTCTAAAGGTAACCAGGGTTTGTGGATTCCCCTGGAGGGGACCCAGAAATTAGCCAAAATACAGCTAAATTTTGGTTTTTTGGGGAAAAATGGGAAAAGAGTGCTGCACATGAAAGCGTCTGTTTTTTCCCCTGCAAATGGTATCAACAAAGGGTTTGTGGGGCTGAAATCACCATTTTCCCAGATTTTAGGAACTGACAGACTTTTGTCAGAAAACCAACATTTTTTACACAGTTTGGCATTTTACTGGGATATAGCCTATTTCTGCAATTTTTTATGCTTTGAACCTTCTTCCAGTTAATGGTAGAAATGGGTATGAAAGCAATAATGGATCCTGGAAAGCTATACATTTTGGAAAAGTAGACAAAATTCTGAATTCAGCAAGGGGTCATTTGTGTAGATCCTTCAAGGTTTCTTTATAAAAACTAACAGTTGAATATAGGAAAAATTGAAAATTAGTTGAAAAAAACAGCCATTTGTGCCAACGTTTTTACCTGTAACTTCTTCTAATTGTGACAGCTGTTTGAAAGCAATATACCGTTACATCCGCTGGACCTTTCTGGTTGTGGGGATATATAGGACTTGTAGGTTCACCAAGAACCTGACGAACCCAGAGCCAATAACTGAGCAGCGTCTTGCAATGGTTTTTCATTATATACCGGGTATATAGCAATTCATTTGGGAAAATATATACATGGAAAAATCGGTATGAAAGACACCTATGTATTTCTGAAATTGGAACAAAATATAGGGGCATATTACCAAGGATTTGCGATAATTATTGCAAAGCGCGCTTAGTCCTGTTTTTTTTATCGCCGGCTATCGCTGGATCTCATCGCAGAGATAACGCGTTATTATCAACGCTTATCTCCAAGGCGATAAAAAATCCAGCGATAGCGGCAAAACCCAGCAATAGCGCAAGAAATCCAGCGATAAATTCACTGCGCTAATGAAAAGCTTGCTAATAGGAAGGTGAGGACTTAGCCTCACAATCCACCTCCCATTGAGAAAATAGGTAAGTCAAGTTTTTAGCAGGTGTTAAATTCCAGCGATAATCGCGGTTAGCGTGAGTTTTTTTATCGCTTCGCGGGCATTGATAATAGGGGGAAGTTGTGTTTGCGACTGTTTGCAGTTGCTTTTAGTTGGGAACGCCTACTTTGCATGTCATTAGCGATAATTATCGCTGACATGCAAAGCGGCAACAAAACGGCCGCTATCGCCATTAAGTTGTCGCTAACAGCAGTTAGCGACAGCTTGGTAATAGGGCGATAAAAATATTGCCGCTTTATCGGCAAAAAGTGCCGCTAAAGTGGCGATACTGCCCTTGATAATATGCCCCATAGAGTTTAGAAACAGTAGATATTTGCACATTTCCGAAATTGTGAGTACCCATACGAGCATGAGAATTATAGGTCATTTTCCAAAATGACTTCTTTTTTACACATTGTGGGATATTCTCAAGAACGTGTGTTAACTATCGCCAAATTCACTTAACGCAACTTCTCACATCGCAGTCTATCGCGGGAAAATAACACCTTGTTAACGCAATATTCTCAACCCGGGGCACCATGCGATAGTCTCACAATAATGCGACAAATGCCCGCGTTACAATAAACGCGACGCCGAAAAAATGCGAAACACGAACGCGTAAAAAGTTGTAACGTCCCAAATCGCTAAACAAAAATCAGCGATAACCAGCGACAGGCCTGCGATTCCCACGCGACAAGCGGGAAAATGCACTATATAAGCAGAGAAAAAAAAAGATTAAAAAATGTAACTGCGTAGCACCATGGACGCACCCGGACCGAGTGCAGAGGACAAAGCGAACCCCACAAGCCCCACAGACGACCAGCCAGGAACCCCGGGGCCGGGGAAGGGCAAGGAGAAGAGGAGGAGGAAGACGGGTTCAGTCCGCAAGAAAACCGGATCATCGTCACGGAGGTGACAGAACACTACCAACAACTGTTCGTCACCTCCACTGTGTCATCGGCAACACAAAAGGAAATATGGCAGTACATCGTGAACAACGTGGATGCAGTGCGAGTGTCAAGGAGGACAATGGAAGAGGTCAAGAGGCGCAGGAATGATGTGAAGGGCAAAACCAAGAAGAAACTCGATGCCAACATGAAAGCAGCAACGCAGTTTGGAGGTGGGGGACCAGCGGCACACCAGGAGCTGGATGACATTGAGAAAATGGTGGCCACAGTCATCAGTCGGGATATGGTGCCAGGAGTTGGGGATCGGGACACTGCTCAACATGACCTGACACAACATCAACAGGGTGAGTACCGACCAGGGACTGGGGGGACGGGGGGAGATGTGCACAATGGCACACATGCACAATTAAGTAGAGCTCACTGCACACCCACAATGACTCTGGATCATGTCCCTGATCCCTGTGCCACACTGCAGCACACATACAGAAACTCAGGGAATGTGTGTTGTAATGAATTTATTTGCCCATGCTGTGCCTGTGGTCATTTTGTACTGTCTCATGATTGCTAAGGACTGTCACAATGTGATGTCCTCATGTGAAGAAATTGTCAATGATGTTGTTCCTACGGGCTATTCCTGCTGCAGCTGCAGTGGGGTGTGGTCCACCTGCCTCATCTTCCTCATCATCGTCTGGTGCATCTGGCACTTGTAACCATGGGGCATTGGTGCGTACACATATGTTGTGCAACACACAACATGCAACGATCATCTTGCACACAATGTCTGGGCTGTACAGGAGCCTTCCACCTGTGATGTCCAGGCACCTGAAACGTGACTTCAACACGCCAAATGTGCGTTCCACGATGCCCCTGTTGCGTTTGTGGGCCCAATTGTACTTCCCCTGGGCCTGTGTGTTCGGGGCTCGGAGAGGTGTCATCATCCAAGGGCAGAGTGCATATCCTTGATCACCTGTGACAGTGCAGAGAGACATGAGTCAATAGTTGGTTCTGCATGATGTGTTGGCAGGCTCACTAGTTGATTGGCGTGTGATATGTGTGTCATAGTGATTCCTGTTTGACATGTACTGCTTGTAGCAAATGAGCGCCATCAATGTGTATTACGTAGCCTCACTGCTTCCCATCCATCCCCACAAGCCTATTTACTTGTGTGCGCTGCGCGGTTGCATCACTTGCACTCCTACGGCACACCATTGTCATGCCTGTCTGCGCATGTGCCCAAGCCTGAGAACGACACTGTGATGTTGTGCGTTGAAGGTGGGCTTCCATGTGTGTGTAGGCCTATTGTAAGGATAGGGCGGACACAGATGTAGAGTTCATGCCTGGCTGAACTCGCGATGCGGTCAAGGCAAGACTTTTGGCTTATGCTGCGGTAATAGCGATACACACACAACAGTTGGCATGTATGATCCCGGACCCCGAGCAGGCTTGCGCTCATTCATTTATCCCTTTGGCCGAGCCCGCACTCCGGGGGCATGTTACATTGCAACTTTGTCCATTGCGGGACGGGTGGCACCGACACTACAACAGAGACACATGCGTTAGGTACTTCATTGGCAAGCCCAACACTTAACCACGCCCAGAGCCCCGGGGTGATTATCCACACCCCTACGCTGGACTGTCGTACGCCAGCCCACTCCGGCAACGCCTACAGGGGGGTACGACACATCTGCATGTCGCAGGTCTTCCCCACTGGCTGAGGTGACATGGTTGCGTCTGCTGTACACAGCACAATGCAATGTGGTAGGGCCCGGGGCCCTCATGCATACACAATGACCACACGGACACACTTAGATAGTTTGTGGAACTTGCTACGGGCACGTGCGCCCGGCCCCTTTTATTGCCAGGGTCACATGTCCAGTGACGCCTGTGCTGGATGGGTGTGGGGTGAGTGTGAGCCAGCCGTCAAGGTGTGGTTGGTGCTGGCAACAACTACAACAGTGATCAGACAATCAGAAGTTCACAGTTCAAACAGCAAGGGTCCATGACTTGAGCTGCACAGAGTTAGTGGCCCCGGATGCACAGCGGCCGGCACATGGAACACCGCCACGGGACGGTGACTACCGGTGCACTGAGGTAGGGCCATGAGAGCTGAGTGGGTCCTCGTCGATGTCCAAGGTGAATGTCGCGGAGGGTTTTGGGGGACAGTGGAAGGTGTTCTTCCAGGGCATGATACAGAGGGCAGTACCAAGCAGACACAGGCAATATGGAGGAGATGAATGCTACAGACTCATTTTTGACACCAAGTCAGTATCAGCTACATGATGATGAAGACAACCCCCAGGCCATAGACTCAGACGCCACCAAAGTTCAACCAGAGAGTGTCCATGAATTTCGGGGCACGGAGTCAGTGGCACCAGAGCTGAAAGGGGATGCAGTCTGCGATGAGGCCTGTACAATGGTATAAACTCTGCCATAAATAAATCAAGACTCAGTTCCAAATGTGTGACCAACTGGACCGCAGTGTAGGCCGGAGGCAGCGGTGGAGTACGTCAACTAGAAAGGTGTACTGGGGGCCTGTGTCGCGGAGGCCGTGATGGTCTGAGGAGGCTGCCAAGGTTGCGGGCCTCGGGCTTGGAGCTTGCACCGGCACGTGGTGGGCCCTCTTTGACACACGCCCGTGTCAGCAGGTGAGCAGTGAGGCCTGGGTGCGCTGGGGCGGGCAAGACAGGTCTTGGGACCAGCGGCCTGGGGTGCAACAGGCGCACAGGATCGCAGGCACCGCCGCTCACGGTTTCGGCCTCGTGGCGGGGTGAGAGGCGCAGCCCTGGCAGACACGTTGGCCATTCCAGAAGGGAACCACGCCCAGAGTAATGGGCTTTTTATTCACACCCCTACGCTGGCCTGGCATATGCCGGGCCAGCCCACTCCGCTTACAGGGGGGGACGTAACAAGCTACATTTCCATGATCTTCCCCACTGGCTGCGGTAACATGGTTGCGTCCACTGTCCAGTACACTCCAGACACCAGCAGTGTATGTCGACATGGAAATGTCTGTGGTCTGCATACTCAAGTCTGTCCAGCACATCCACGCCACACTTGGCATTGAGTACATCCACATTCATGGGTCACTTGCCTCCTTCGCACATGCCTGGTTCCCACCTCTCCCCACATTCTGCTATTGTGTGGCTGAGGTGCCATGCCGTTGATGGCTTGTGTACATGACTAGCCCAGGTTGCCACATTAAGTTGCGTTGTCGTGTCTGGAATGTGGGAATGTTGGTTGTCATGTTGTATGTGATTTTGTGACGTGTGCATTCCCAGAGATGTGAGTTGTATGTTGGTGGAGTTGAGGTGTGTGGTGTGTTCAGTTGTTACTTACCGACGAGCAGTGCATTTCCATAGGTGCCATCCTGAAAGCGCTGGTTGATGTTGGACTGTCGGAATATGAAGGAATCATGCACACTGCCTGGGTAGTTGGCGACGACATTGGTGAAGAGTCCCCGGTGGTCCACTATTGCCTGCACATTGATGGAATGCGTGTGTTTCCTGTTGCGGTAATTGTGTGCAGTGGCGGCAGGGGGCACTAGGAGTACATGTGTGCAGTCAATTGCCCCCAACACATGCGGGAAGCCAGCTATGGCGTAGAAGCCTTGCTTGATCTCCAGCTGTTCCTGCGCAGTGTGTGGGAAGTAAAGTTGCTGGGGTACCAAGCTGATGATGGAATCCAAGACAGGTGTGAGGAACTTTGACAGGGCTGGCTGTGAGACTCCTCCGACTCTGGCAGTTGTTGGTTGGAAGGTCCCAGAGGCCAACAGGTGCAGCACGGCCAGCAGCTTTCTCTGCGGAGGGATGTTGGTTCTCCGCTGTGTTGGTACCGTCAGCCTGTGGGAAATGAGGGTCAGGATGCAGAGGATGGTTGTCCTTTTGAGCCTGTAGTGGGCAATGACTTCCTGTGGTGTTAAGTCTCCGAGGCTGGTGCGTTTTCGGAAGGTCCGGTGTCTTTGTCTGCGCTGCCTCTGTGGTGGTCCAGGGGAGTGGAATCCTGGGGGTGTGGGGGTCCTGGCCGTGGTGGCGGTGGGTTTTGTGGCCCTCTTGGGGCTCCGAGCTGCATGATCAGTAGCTCCATGGCATCTGTTGTTCTTCTGGTGTGGCTGTGGGCTGGGCTCCCTTTTATGGTGCAGGTTGTCGTCCGACTTAACACCAGGTAGGAGCAGGTGTTAAATCCATGCTGCTAACGCGCCTTATCGCATGTTTTTGAATCTTATCGCCGATCTGGCTGGTCGTTGAGAATGTTGCGGAGTGGTGTTTTCGCGGGTTTTTGCACGGGAACGCCTACTCTGCATATCATTAGCGTTAGCTACCGGTGTCATCCGTGGCAATGTTTTTTGCGGCTGCTATCGCGGGAAAACTGGTGATATCGGCTGTTAGCACCTGCTTGTGAACAGTGCGATGAATTTATCGCCACTTTGGCTGCAATAAAGTTGCGCTAACTCGGCGATGAGTCCTTGAGAATATGCCCCATTGTCTTTCATTTGGAAGGCAGAAATGCATCGAAAGTCAATAGGTAAAAACAGTTGCTCTACAATTCATGTTACCCTAAGTCTTCCGATAGAAATGGTACCTCATTTGTGTGGGTAGTCCTAGGGCCCGCGACAGGAAACGGCTCAAAACGCAACTTGGGCACACTTTATTTTTACAGTGAAAACTGACCCTTTTTTTGCAAAGTGCCTAGCTGTAGATTTTGAACCCTAGCTCTGCCGGCACCTAGGGAAACTTAGCAAACCTATACATTTTTTAAAACTAGACACCCAGGGGAATCCAGGATGGGGTGACTTGACTGGCTGTCACCAGGTTATGTTACCCAGAATCCCTTGCAAACCTAAAAAATTGTCCAAAAAAACACATTTTCCTCACATTTCTGTGGTGGAAAGTTCTGGAATCTGCATGGATCCACAAAATTCCACCCACCCCGCGTTTCCCAAAGTCTTCCGAGAAAAATGGTACCTCACTTTTGTGGGTAGGCCTAGTGCCCGCGACAGGAAACGGCCCAAAATGCAACGTGGACACACCACATTTTCACAGTGAAAACGGACACTTTTTTTACAAAGTGCCTAGCTGTAGATTTTGAACGCTAACTTTGCCAGTACCTAGGGAAACCTAGTAGACCTATACATTTTTGAAAACTAGACACCCAGGGGAATCCAGGAAGGGGTGACTTGACTGGCTCTCACCAGGTTCTGTTACCCAGAATCCCTTGCAAACCTATAACTTTGTCAAAAAAACCACATTTTCCTCACATTTCTGTGGTGGAAAGTTCTGGAATCTGCGTGGATCTACAAAAGTCCACCCGCCCTGCGTCCCCCAAAGTCTTCAGAGAACAATGGTACCTCACTTGTGTGGGTAGGCCTAGTGCCCGCAACAGGAAACGTCCCAAAACGCAACGTGGACACACCACATTTTCACAGTGAAACCGGACCCTTTTTTTGCAAAGTGCCTAGCTGTAGATTTTGAACCCTAGCTCTGCCGGCACCTAGGGAAAACTAGCTAACCTATACATTTTTGAAAACTAAACACCCAGGGGAATCCAGGATGGGGTGACTTGACTGGCTCTCACCAGGTTCTGTTACCCAGAATCCCTTGCAAACCTAAAAATGTGTCCAAAAAAACACATTTTCCTTACATTTCTGTGGTGGAAAGTTCTGGAATCTGTGTGGATCCACAAAATTACACCCATCCCGCGTTCCCCAAAGTCTTATGAGAAAAATGGCACCTCACTTGTGTGGGTAGGCCTAGTGCCCGCGACAGGAAATGGCCCAAAACACAACGTGGACACACCACATTTTCACCGTGAAAACTGACCCTTTTTCTGCAAAGTGCCTAGCTGTAGATTTTGAACCCTAACTTTGCCAGCACCTAGGGAAACCTAGCAAACCTATACATTTTTGAAAACTAGACACCCAGGGGAATCCAGGAAGGGGTGACTTGACTGGCTTTCACCAGGTTCTGTTACCCAAAATCCCTTGCAAACCTAGAAATTTGTCAAAAAAAACACATTTTCCTCACATTTCTGTGGTGGAAAGTTCTGGAATCTGCGTGGATCCACAAAATTCCACCCGCCCCGCATTCCCCAAAGTCTTCCGAGAAAAATGGAACCTCACTTGTGTGGGTAGGCCTAGTGCCCATGACAGGAAACGGCCCAAAATGCAACGTGGACACACCACATTTTCACAGTGAAAACGGACCCTTTTTTTGCAAAGTGCCTAGCTGTAGATTTTGAACCCTAGCTCTGCCGGCACCTAGGGAAAACTAGCTAACCTATACATTTTTGAAAACTAAACACCCAGGGGAATCCAGGATGGGGTGACTTGACTGTCTCTCACCAGGTTCTGTTACCCAGAATCCCTTGCAAACCTAAAAATGTGTAAAAAAACAAACCACATTTTCCTTACATTTCTGTGGTGAAAAGTTCTGGAATCTGCGTGGATCCACAAAATTACATCCACCCCGCGTTCCCAAAAGTCTTACAAAAAAAATGGTACCTCACTTGTGTGGGCAGGCCTAGTGCCCACGACAGGAAACGGCCCAAAACACAACATGGACACATCACATTTTCACCGTGAAAACTGACCCTTGTTTTGCAAAGTGCCTAGCTGTAGATTTTGAACCCTAGCTCTGGCGGCACCTAGGGAAACCTAGCAAACCTATACATTTTTGAGAACTAGACATCCAGGGAAATCCAGGATGGGGTGACGTGACTGGCTCTCACCAGGTTCTGTTACCCAGAATCCCTTGCAAACCTAAACATTTGTCCAAAAAACCACATTTTCCTCATATTTCTGTGGTGGAAAGTTCTGGAATCTGCGTGGATCCACAAAATTCCACCAACCCCGCGTTCCCCGAAGTCTTCCGAGAAAAATGGTACCTCACTTGTGTGGGTAGGCCTAGTGCCCGCAACAGGAAACGGCCCAAAACACAACGTGGACACACCACACTTTCACAGTGAAACGGACCCTTTTTTTGCAAAGTGCCTAGCTGTAGATTTTGAAACCTAACTTTGCCAGCACCTAGGGAAACCTAGCAAACCTATACATTTTTTAAAACTAGACACCCAGGGGGATCCAGGATGGGGTGATTTGACTGGCTCTCACCAGGTTCTGTTTCCCAGAATCCCCTGCAAACCTAAAAATGTATTTAAAAAAAACAAATTTTCCTCACATTTCTGTGGCGGAAAGTTGTGGAATCTGCGTGGATACACAAAATTCCACCCACCCCGCATTCCCCAAAGTCTTCCGATAAAAATGGTACCTCACTTGTGTGGGTAGGCCTAGTGCCCGCGACAGGAAACGGCCCAAAACGCAACATGGACACACCACATTTTCACTGTGAAAACAGACCATTTTTTGCAGAGTGCCTAGCTGTAGATTTTGAACCCTAGCTCTGCCGGCACCTAGGGAAACCTAGCAAACCTATACATTTATGAAAACTAGACACCCAGGGGAATCCAGGATGGGGTGACTTGACTGGCTCTCACCAGGTTCTGTTACCCAGATTCCCTTGCAAACCTAAACATTTGTCCAAAAAACCACATTTTCCTCACATTTCTGTGGTGGAAAGTTCTGGAATCTGCGTGGAGCCACAAAATTCCACCCAACCCGCGTCCCCCAAAGTCTTCCAAGAAAAATGGTACCTCACTTGTGTGGGTAGGCCTAGTGCCCGCGACAGGAAACGGCCCAAAACACAACGTGGACACACCACATTTTCACAGTGAAAACTGACCCTTTTTTTGCAAAGTGCCTAGCTGTAGATTTTGAAACCTAGTGATCCAGCGCGGCTAATATAAATTTTTCCTTATGACACTAATCCAGAAAAACACCTACGCAACCTTGATCACTTGAAACTTATGTCGGTGGGGCTTATAACACCGCATTCATACATTCATTCAATTTTCTGGATCGAGCGCTAAGGAAAAATGAGCTGCTGGACAAACGGGGTACCTTATTAAAATGACAGAATTATAACCTACACATTATATACATTTAACTTTAGGATCCTGTCACCTCTAAACATCAAGGTACTCCGCTATTCGGTCAATGGACCAACTAGTAGAGTCAGTTGATGGCGATTAAGTCCAGCTCAATCACAATTAAAACCCTTAACATTTATAAATCCTAAATTTATTAAAGAACAACAGACTCATTTAGAGTTAGAATAATATTTTATCTAAATTTCTCGAGCAAATAAGTAAAATTCTTTATTAGACAAATTCATTTAGAAATATCAAATAAGCATTTCAAATAAAATATTTAGAATAAAGAGAAAAGTACTCATTACCCTTGGCCATAGGGCGATGACAAGAATGGTTCACCAGGAAAGAAAAATGAACCACAGGTCACAGGATAGGACTCCCAAACTGACTGACTGTCCCGCTAACCTCCTCGGATGCAATCTCCTCCCGGGTAACTCCGGCAACGGTCTCGTTCCTTCACCAGTCAAAGTCCGAAGTTCAAAATGACAGAGTCTCTCGCAGCATCAGGATAGAATAAACCAAGAAGTTTTTTCACAACGTAAGAGCAGACTCTCTTATACCCTCATTTCTGGCTCTCTACACTTAAAAGTTGCAATCTTTAGGGGCTAGAATCACGCTAATTGGTCAGTTGGAGGGGTGGTGATGGTCACCTCATCGCCCTCCTTGTTCGAACCGGTTTGGGGACAATAACGCATATATTAAGTCTCATGATTAACAATGTCCAAAGGTAGTTCAATTTGTTAATGTAATTTGTAACAAACTCCGATGGTCACATATTAGTTCATCCCCTGTCGCTCGATTTTCTCATCCGTTCCTATGCATATATGCTGAACTCTTGGCACGATTCTCGTTGCAGGTCAGATTGGCCTTGACATCTCTCACTCCGGGCACAGGCCACATACACGTGACTGGAGCGTCCACACTGTTCATGCGCGGGGGCCATTTTATTAAGCGCACGCGATCTCGTCCTTCCCACCGGCCATTTTCGAAGCATGGCCTAGCAGGCCCGAACGAAACTAATATAAGAGCAAACACAACAGAAATTAAAACATGGAAAATAAGCCTTTCTGTTTACCACCCGCCATTCTAAAGACCCGTGTTAGGTATTACCTAGCAGAAGCGACATTTAAAGCCATTTTACTTACCACCTGCATTCTTTGCCACGGTGCAATTTTACTACGCAACACAAATCATGCAATTTACTCTATTTACTACTCAAAATCACAATACGTATGTTATTTTGCTTCACATTTGTAAATAAATTAGGTTTTGTAGTGCCAGCAAGTTGCCCACGTGTAATGTTTAATAAAAGGTGCATTTGTTGATTAGTTCATGCATTTCAAAACAGTTAGTATCATTAATCGTTATGGGGTAATTAACTTCCAAGGGGTACAAAAACTATTTTGTTTCCCCTGCTCCATCAATTCCCCCCGTTGGTGATTTTTAACATCACCACTAAAACCTATCCCTACAAATTTATAAGAAAAATGTTTCTTGTCCACTTGCATTTGTTATTTTAGACAATTGTGTTCTTTTCATCTTGTCTTTTAGACCTTTTGTACATGTTCTCTTTAAACTCTTCCAATTCGATCTCTCCCATCTCCCGTTCTCTTTCCTTATTTTTCTCATTTTCTCTTTTGCTCTATTTTGTCTTTTTCTTCTTTTAATACACACATATGATAATCTCAATATTGATATTATCACTATTACTAAGGTCACTGGAATTAATATTTTCCCAATAAGAGAACTACCTATTTCGGTGAGCCATTTCTTCATTGAGGAAAACTCTTACCAAGTCTCTCCCTAGCACCTTCAACCTCCAGTGGGGCAATTTCTTTATGCAAATCAGTAATGTTCTTTATATACTTCTGTATATTCTGACTTTTGTCTGGAATGTAAGTGCAACAATGTTGTACCTTCAGCATTCCACAGACTCCACCCTCTTTTGCCAAAAGAATGTCAAGGGCAAGTCGGTTTTGCATTACCATAGCTCTCATGGCAACCATTTCAGTATTTATCATCAAGAACCCTCCAGCAGTATTCGTTGATAAACGATCTACTACTGTAGACAATTTCCAAATCTTGTATGCTTTCAAAGATATACCCACTGCTGGTATCAATGCTCCAAAAATGCCACCTATTATCTCTGAGAAGCTTTCCCTTCTCCTACGGGTTAATGGTTTACCTATCTCGTGAATTCCTTTCGTTCCTCTCTCCACATGAAAAATCTTTGGAAAGACCAGGCCTAAATAACATGTTCCGTACCAATGGTCCGGCAACCTATAATAGGCTCGATTTCCGCAAATATAATAGATCCCCGGGAATACTGGATCTTTTCCTCCTTTGAATCCCCATCCCCCTAGAATTTTGTATGTATCTCCGCACTCACTAGAACCCACAAAATAGTTATCATACATAGTGTTATCTCTACTAATACACAATTTTCCCTGTTGGGGTTAATCTAAAACCATAGCTGCATTTGTTTCGCCTTTGTCATAACTTCCCTCTTCAAACGCCCGAGGTGGGGTTTTTGTCCTTTCTCCTGTTCTAAGAAAACTTTTTCTTCCTTTCGTTAATTCTTTTGTTTCTAAGAAAAATTCTCCAAAAATCTTTGCAAATTTCACCTTATTTAGGTCAGGGACTACGGGAACTTTAGCAAAAACAGCATCTGTGTCAGTGTAGTAATACTCTAATTTACCTGTTTTGTAAAATAAACTAGCTAAAACACTACAAGTTATTCCATACGTCAAAGGAAGGTGATGATACGTCACACCTTCTGTTACAGATGCAGGCAACTGCATACACACTTAATAATCTCTCACATCCATTGTCTCTACATATTCATATAAGAGTTTTGTGAAGACATTCTTGGAGAAATCAGTTATTGACTTATCCCGATGAAATTCAGTACTGTCTACCAGTGTTGCAGTGTTCTTTATGTTAGATTTCTTGTCACTATTCGTGTCATTCTTTATTGCAGATGTATTTTCTACAACTAATCTAAGTGGAATTATAATTGCTAAAATGAACCAAATAACCATTAGGAAACCTGTACAATAGAAACACATCTTACACCATCTACGGAAAAACCCACATCTAGATCTTCTATTCTCAGTGTCTACCATGTTGAATTATAATTTAAATATATTTATAGAAAATGTGTTTCCACACCTCAAAATGACTTTTTGCCGTTTTACCCCTTCTTTAAGTGTTGACTGGAACCAACTGCTTTTGGCACACCTTTCGGTCTTTCAGAAAATTTTCTTTGACTTTATCAGTTTGTGTGTCTAGTCCGGTTTTCTTTCTTTGACTTTATCAGTTTGTGTCTAGTCCGGTTTTCTTTTCTCCTCTTTCAGGATTGGCGCAGTTCACTCTCACCCACTTGTTCACAGTCTTTGTCTGGGTTCTCGTGACTGCTATCCACTTCTTTAATGTCAGACAGTGCTATGTATACCCATTCAGGTGACTTGTATTTCAGGTTAGGACTTTTAAATCTTTTTAGTCTTTGCAACTGTCTTTCTCTTGTTTTTCTTTGTCTTTTCTGACTTGTTATTTCATTTACTTGTTCTGCATTTTCTTTGCTCAAATTTATTAGTTTATATCTCAGTCTTATAATTTTGTTGGGTCAATTGTCTCCTTTTCTTGGCCTTTTCAGTTCACTTTCTTTTTCTCCTCTTTCCGCTCTCCAAGTTCTCTTTCTTGGTCCTATTCTTTGCCTTATTTCTTCTTCACTTTCTTCAGATTCTGTCTCAGATCTCACTTCACTTTCTCTAACTTTGAACTTTATGATCTCAGTCTCTTTGTCTGAATCAGAATCTCCTTGTGTTTCTTCTGCTTGTAATTCTGAGTCTAATCCTCCTCGTGTTTCTTCCACAATTTCCTCAATCTCTCTATCTGAATCTGAATCTCCTTGTGTTTCTTCTGCTTGTAATTCTGAGTCTAATCCTCCTCGTGTTTCTTCCGCAATTTCTTCAATCTCTCTATCTGAATCTGAATTTTCTTGAGTTACCTCTACAATTTCCGGAGGAAGCTTGTACTTGGCTGTTCACCGTTACTGTCTATTGGTTCAGTTTCTCCTGTTTCAATATCAGTTCTTTTGTTTTTGGATTCTTCTTTTTGTCTTTCACTGGATTCAGGTTGGTCTGCTTCAGATGCCGAACTGGTATCTGATATTTCCAGATGTCGACTTACAGGTCGAGCTTCAGGATCTGGAACTCTGATTGTTTCAGTCTCTGCTTCAGATGCCGAGCTGGTATCTGATATTTCCAGATGTCGACTTACAGGTCGAGCTTCAGGATCTGGAACTCTGATAGTATGGCTGGCATGAATCCAATTTTTCACACCTGCACACTTTACTGCAGTCGTTGTCACCAGAATCACTTGATGTGGCTTATCCCAACGTGGAACCAAGCAATTTTTTCTTCTGTGGACTTTTATGTGGATCCAGTCTCCTGGACTCAGATCATGAGCTGGTTTTCTTTCAAGAGTGGTTGCATCCGGCCCAACCTGATGAAACACAGAATGCACCACATCAGCCAATCCTTTGCAATAGTCCAGTATGAGATCATCAGTTATAGTCAGCAGTTTGTTGACAGGTACGTATGCTTGTCTCATTGCTCGTCCCATTATTATTTCATGAGGACTCAGACCTGTTTTTCTGTCAGGTATGCTTCTTATGCTCATCAGCACCAATGGTAAGGCATCGGGCCATTTGAGTCCAGTGGCTTGACACATTTTCCCTAACCTATTCTTTATTGTGCCATTTACTTGCTCTACCACTCCAGAAGCCTCTGGTCTGTAGGCACAATGCAGCTTTTGTTGAATGTCTAGTGCTTCACATATCAGTTGGATAATTTCATTCTGGAAATGCGTTCCTCTATCTGTTTCTGTCGTTACTGGAAAGCCATATCTAGGAATGAATTCTCTCAGCAGGAGCTTAGCTACAGTAACTCCATCATTCCTTCTTGTCGGATAGGCTTCCACCCAACGAGAAAACAAACAGACGACCACGAGGACATACCTCAATCTGTTACTCGAGGGCATTTCAATAAAATCTAATTGCATTCTGGTAAAAGGACCTCCTTCACGTTCCCAAACTCACTACTGTCTTCCTTCCAGGATTTATCTGTTGGCATATAAGGCATCTTTGGCAAAGGCTTTCAGCTATAGCCCGAAACTTTGGGTTGTACCAGGTCTGTTTGAAAAGTCTGATCATGGCATCTCTACCTATGTGTGCCTGTCCATGGTACATCCGTGCCATGTTAGAGATCATGCTATCAGGCATAACTGGTATTCATCCCTGTAAACCCAGACTTCATCTTCCTCTCTCCGTCTGCAACCTGATTTTATCCAAACGTCTTTTTCCTCATCACTTTCCTCTTTCTGCAATTGTTTTACCTCTTCCCATGTTTCAACTGGGTTAGTAAACAGCAAGGGACATGAAACATTTTCTTTTTCCCTTCTCCGATTCATTGAGGTCATATTTCTGGCACAATATTGAGCTAATTCATCAGCAAATTTGTTGCCTACTGCAATGTAATCAGTTCCATTTTTGTGAGCAGTGTATTTTACCACCGCAATCTGTTTAGGCAGCTGTATCGCCTCAAGCAACTTCTTCACAAACTCACCATTCCTAATAGGAGACCCCGAGGAAGTCAGGAATCCCCTCTGGGACCATATCTGTCCGAAATCATGGACCACTCCGAAGCCATACTGGCTATCCGTGATCACAGTAATTCGGAAATTCTTTCCCAGTTTGCACGCTCGAATCAGAGCAATCAGCTCAGCAACTTGGGCTGAACGTATTCCTCTCAAACAGGATGCTTCCATTATGGTTGCCACCGTACATACAGCATATGCAGCACTTAAAACTCCTTCATTTGTCCTCAGGCATGACCCGTCCACAAACATTACATAATCTGACTCTTTTAAAGGTTCATTCCTGATATCAGGGCGGGGCTTTGTGCAAAACTCAAGCACATCCAAACAGTTATGATCAACGTCATCTTTGACCTCTGCATTTACTGCATCTGGCAGTGAGGTGGAAGGATTTACACTCGTGCATCTTACAATGGTTACATTGTCTGCACCCAAGATCACTTTATCATACCTAGTCAGCCGACTATGTGTCATGAATTGTGTTTTTGTTCTGGTTAGAAGGATTTCAACTGAATGTGGGACATATACTCTCAAAGGATATCCCATCACAATGCCTTCACTCTCTTCTAGACTTACACAAGTAGCAGCTACTGCTTTCAGACATCCAGGCAACGCTTTTGCTACCGGATCTAGAACAGTTGAAAAATAAGCTATTGGTCGTTTCATTCTTCCATGCCTCTGCACCAATACTGAAAGTGCACATCTGTCTCTCTCACTACAATACAGCTCAAATTCTTTCTCATAATCAGGCATTCCTAATGCTGGTGCCTCACACAAACTTGTTCTCAGTTCCTCGAAAGCCTTCATTTCCTCCTCATCCAGTGCAATCGGATCTTTGACATCCCTCTTTCCTGTCAATCGCTGTAAAGGTTTTGCAATCAATGAAAATCCACTTATCCACTGTCGGCAATAACCAACCATTCCAAGGAACATTCTCACCTCTCTTTGTGTCATTGGGGCTCTCATTCCTTTAATAATCCTTATTCTTTCTGTTGTCACTTTTCGCATCCCTTTCTCAATCTTATGACCTAAGTACTGTACTTCCTGTTGACAGAATTGCAGTTTTGATGGGGACACCTTGTGTCCTCCTTCTGCCAAATGATTCAGTAAAGCAATGGTGTCCGTAACACATGCTTCTCTGGTCTTTGATTCCACTAATAGGTCATCAATATATTGGACCATCACAGATTTTTCAGGCATTATTAAACTTTCGAATGATTTCTTCAGAATCTGATTAAAAATAGAAGGACTTTCAGTATACCCTTGAGGAATTCGGCACCATGCCAAAATACGCTCTCCGAACCAACACGCAAATAATGGCTGGCTGTCAGGGTGCAATGGAATAGAAAAGAATGCATGGCACAAATCAATAACTGTGTACCATTCTGCATCATGTGGGATTTGATACAGTATTACAGCAGGGTTTGGCACAATTGGGCAGCAAGGAATAACAATTTTGTTCACCTTTCTCAAATCTTGTACTATCCTATATGTTCCATTTGGCTTTTTCAATCCCATTATCGGAGAATTACATGGACTGCTCATTATTTCTCTCAAAATCCCTTGTTCAATCATCTTATTAATTACAGGTGTTATTCCTTCAATAATTTCTGGCGTCAGTTTGTACTGCGGGTTGTTTGGGTAATTCGTTCCTTCTTTTACAGTAATTTTTACAGGATCAACTTCTCTCATTAGTCCAATATCTTCACCTGTGAAATCCCATACATCAGACCTGACTGCTTCTTTCAATTCAGTATGGATTTTCTCTGCATCGAACACAGGAAACGTATCATACATTCCTGGTTCTAGTTCTGTCATTGTCAATTTATACAGAACATCATCATCTGGTGTCTGGCAAGCAATACCATCTGGAGTACAGTAGATGGAACAATTCATTTTACAAAGCACATTGCGTCCTAATAAATTTACAGGACTACAATCACACACCACAAAACGGTGCATGTCTTTGAATGGACCAATTTCCACCTCTACTGGTTTTGTAAGAGGGGTTTTAATTTGCCTGTTTGAAACACCTACAACTTGGATGTATTTTCCTGAGAGAGGAAGGTTTGGAATTTCCACTGACCTGACAGTAGAACGGGTAGCGCCAGTGTCCACAAGGAAAGTAACATTTACACCATTCACTTTTCCATCCACAAATGGACCTGACTGATCTACCTCTAGAGTTGCGCCAAGCACGCACTCTTCTTCCTCTCCTAGGCACCGTCATAGGCTTTCATCCTATTCATCTCCATCCTGCCGTAACCAATACTGCGAAACTGCAGCTGCGCGCGGCAATTTTGTTACCTGCTCTCCTCTGTAGAATCCTGCCTCTGTACTGTTTCTTTGAGGATTTACACTCTTTGGAAGAGCTGGTTGCGGCACTTGACACTGTTGAGTAACTATTGCCTTTTCCTTGAGTTTACGCTGTCTACACTCAATATCGTCACTGCTATATTTTGCATACCGTAATACCTCATCTACTGTGCTAGTCTGCCAACATAACATATGTTGCTTAATCATTTCACTTATCTCAGGTCTCAGACCATATACAAATCGATACACAAAATGACTCATGTCTTTTTCACTCAAATTCTCGTATCCAATATACTGTTTAAAAAGCAAAAGCAATCTCTCGTAATAAGCATGCACAGATTCCTTATTCTCCTGAGTTGTTCTATCAATCTTTACCCAGTCTGTTTCTTTTGGTGGAATTTTATTTTTCAGAAACGTGATTGCCTGTTCATATTTTCTCATTACTTCTGAGCCTGGGGCTCCTGTTTTTGCATCTCTAGGATATTCTTCCTTCGGCCAGTCAATTGTAATTTTACACTCTGTCCATAAATCTGCAGGAACAACAATCTCAAACAATCCATCCAGATCTTCCCACAATACTTTTGAAACTTTTACAAACCTTTCTACCTGTCTATACCATTCTGCAGGTTTTTCTCTCAATCTTGGAAAATCATTTGTAAATGACAATATATCTTGTCTGGACCACGGGGCATGTACATAACTTCCTCCTGGAGTTTCTCTCATTGGACATTCTATTACCGTTGGTTCTTTCTCTTTTACTGGAAAAGCCAATGATGCTTTATCAGTTGTTCCCTCCTTTCTCCTTATCCACCTACCACTTGTCTACATCTCCCCATTTTCTCAGTAAATCAATTGGGGGCCTATTAGCAATAACCGGCGATAATTATCGCTAAGCGCACTTAGCGCTAGGATAATTATCGCCGGCTATCGCAGGTTTCTATCGTGGAGATAGCGTGCTATCAGCAACGCTTATCTCCAATGCGATAGAAACCCTGGAGAACAGTGTGAATATCGCTTGAAAACAAGCGATATTCACACTGTGACCAGTGTTAGCTTGGTGATAGGGCGAGGGGATTTAGCCATGTAATCCACCTCCCATTGGATTACATGGCTAAGTCAGGTTTGGACCAGGCGTTAACAAACCAGCGCTAAACGTGTTTAGCACTGGTTCGTTAATCACCTCCCCTGCCTCGCTAATAGGCGATAGCGACCTTAGCGACTGTTTCCAGTCGCTTTTAGGTTGGGAACGCCTACTTTGCATGCCATTAGCGATAAATATCGCTGGCATGCAAAGCGGCACCCAACCCGGTCGCAATCGCCTAGAAGCTGTCGCTAACAGCAGTTAGCGAGAGCTTGCTAATAGGGCGATTGAATTATCCCCGCTTTAGCGGGAAAAAGTCCCGCTAAAGCGGCGATAATCACGTTGATAATATGCCCCTTGGTTCTTTTATCTGTGTTAGTTGTCCTGAAGTGTTCAGATTTTCTATGTCCTTTTCACTAAAATCTACCCTGTACGGTTTCTGCAATCCTCTAATTTTTCCAAAATCTACTCCTAGTTCGTTCGCTGTTTCTTCCAATTTTTCATGCAAGTTCCTAGCTCTCCAAGTGATGCTTTTACACATAAACATTAATTCATCCTCTTGATAGGACTTCAATCGATCTGTACCAATAGTCCCTAGAATTAATTCCTCCATATCTATCTTTAATCTGACCACATCCAAAAGTTGTGGTTCGGGATCTTTTTTCTGCAGGCTCCTCACCCAATCATTTAATTCCTCTGCAGTCGGACCCACAGGGGTTTTATTTAATTCTATCCAATTTGCACTTCTCTCCGGGGTTTCGGTTGCTGACTCGGCTTCCATAGGAATCTTATTTATCTGACTCTAATTAATTGTCAAATTTACAGGTGGACTTGACCTAAATGGACCAACAGAATCTTCTTTCTCTCTATTTTCTGGAAATATCCCTTCTCTTACTTTTGCATACTGGAATTTAATGGAATTGTTAAGGAGTGCTCATTTATCTTTTGATTTATAAATACTGGGATTACTGGCCCTATAGTTACTGGCACAGTCACAGCTTCCATATTCTTTGTCAGTTCTCTTATCTTTTCAGTCAACTCTCTTGTGGTTCTGGCTAATTCAGCTGTATTACCATTATCATGTTTCACAGTCTGTGGTGTTTCTAGTTTATTAAATGGACTATTTATTTCAGACAATCGTTCAGGGCTTTGGTTTCTTACAATTTCCATTGACGGTGCATTTGGTGTCACCACCACAGAATCCTGTTGATATGGAGGGGGTCTTTTATTTAAAATGTCCTCCAGCAACTCATCCTCTGTGTCGCTAACTCCATACACATATCTCTCTGTTACTGCATGCTTCTTTTTCTCCGTACACTTTTTCCCTGTAAATTGGTCTGACAGGAAACATGCCATCCGTCATGTTAGCATACCGCCATCGTCTCATCCTGTCTTCATGATTCAAACCCCATACTCTTCCATGAATTAAACTATAATTTTTGCACCTCTGTGTCTTTCCCTTTCATACATCTTCCCATTCACCTAAGGCTTCGAACTGTGTCGGCCTAGGTCTCGGTTCAATTCTCATCATCCTTTCTCTCATATTTCGAAGTTCCGCTGTGCAAAACGAACCATTTTCTGGAAATGCCAATACTCCATTGTCTTTGGTATACTTCGCCAAATTTTCCAACCAAATGCAAGTATGATAGCCATATTTCATCATCATATAAGATGCTGGCGTTTTCGGCGGAGGAAGTACTTCTCCTTCCCTAGTCACAACCTTCTTATCTTTCTTAAAAAGATTTTTAAGCTTCGCAAACCATGACGGTTTCTCTCTATCATATTCATTATAATAAGCCATTTCACTGTTGTTTTGCCGAAGCAATTCACACAATCCTTCACCAATCGGTTCTTTCTACTGCTCGGCTATTTGGACCTATCCCAGCGCGTCTCACACCAACGCACCAATCAGAAAGCTTTTACGTCACTCTCACACTAACCTATCCCAGCGTGTCTCACACTAACGCACCAATCAAGAAACTCTTCGTTCTTCCACAACAGGCCAATACCAGCGCAGTTCTTGTTGACGTCAGCTCTACTCCTGCTTCTACTGACCCCTCCTTTACAAAAATTATTGGTAGTTTTCTTAGCTTTTCTTTTCAACTAAATCGATTAGTTACAACGTAAAACACATTACCATTGTCTGTTTCTCTAAACAAAAGAGATAGTTTATTCCCACTTACAAGAATACTGTTTCATACGATAAGTGTAGCACTTCTCTCTACCTTACCCTTCTCTCAAGCAAGAGGTAAACCCGTTTCTCTGGGGATAAAACACATGTGGAGACTACAATGCTCCTGAGAATTAAGGCCAAAGTTTCACAAGAAAACCTGTTGCTATTTCACTCAAATCCAAATCATACGTGAAATTTCCTTAACATAACACAGTCCTGTGTTATCACCAAATTTGAAATCAGACAATGCACAATTCCGTGTGACTTCTCTTGCCACACGTGTCCACTTCCTACTTCCCGGAAGCTTCAAAATTCTGACTACACATAACGTAATACAAACTCAACATAGAGTGTTAGACATGAAAAATCGATAATCAATAATCACCAAACTAATCTATAGTAACCATAACTCTGCTACCAAGAAATCTGATCCAGCGCGGCTAATATACATTTTTCCTTATGACACTAATCCAGAAAAACACCTACGCAACCTTGATCACTTGAAACTTATGTCGGTGGGGCCAATAACACTGCATTCATACATTCATTCAATTTTCTGGATCGAGCGCTAAGGAAAAATGAGCTGTTGGACAAATGGGGTACCTTATTAAAATGACAGAATTATAACCTACACATTATATACATTTAACTTTAGGATCCTGTCGGCTCTAAACATCAAGGTACTCCGCTATTCGGTCGATGGACCAACTAGTAGAATCAGTTGATGGCGATTAAGTCCAGCTCAATCACAATTAATACCTTTAACATTTATAAATCCTAAATTTATTAAGGAACCACATACTCATTTAGAGTTAGAATAATATTTTATCTAAATTTCTTGAGCAAATAAGTAAAATTCTTTATTAGACAAATACATTTAGAAATATCAAATAAGCATTTAAAATAAAATATTTAGAATAAAGAGAAAAGTACTCATTACCCTTGGCCATAGGGCAATGACAAGAATGGTTCACCAGGAAAGAAAAATGAACCACAGGTCACAGGATAGGACTCCCAAACTGACTGACTGTCCCGCTAACCTCCTCGGACGCAATCTCCTCACGGGTAACTCCCGCAACGGTCTCGTTCCTTCCCCAGTCAAAGTCCGAAGTTCAAAATGACAGAGTCTCTCGCAGCATCAGGATAGAATAAACCAAGAAGTTTTTTCACAACGTAAGAGCAGACTCTCTTATACCCTATTTTCTGGCTCTCTACACTTAAAAGTTGCAATCTTTAGGGGCTAGAATCACGCTAATTGGTCCATTGGAGGGGTGGTGATGGTCACCTCATCGCCCTCCTTGTTCGAACCGGTTTGGGGACAATAACGCATATATTAAGGGCCAGATGTAGGTAACTTCAATTTGGCGAGTCCTTAATAGCGATTTTTACTGAATCGCTATTAAGGACTCGCTAAATGGAATGTAGGTAGGAATCGCTAAAATATTAGCGATTCCTTAACATTCCTTAATAACGAATCGGTAATTGAGATTCGTTATTAAGGAATACCTAGCCATTCATTCCTATGGGCTAGGAGGCCCATAGGAATGAATGGGAAGATATTCACTATTAGCGATTCGGTATTACCGAATCGCTAATAGCGGGAGGTATTTCAAGGGTGCCAGGGTGTCCAAAGGACACCCTGTTGAACCCCTGAAATGTGCATGTGTGCACATGTGGCGCACATACATGCCCTAAGGGCATGGATGTGTGCCACATGGCACATTTGAAAAAGCAAAAAGTGCTTTTTAAAGGAAATCGCTACTTACCACCAACTTGAAGTTGGTGGTAATTAGCGATTCCTTAAGGCTCAAGTGCACTATTTTTAGTGCTGCGTACATTGCATTTAAGGAATCGGTATTTCCGATTCCTTAAATGCAAGAGCAAAATAAGGAATCGCTATTTTGCGATTCCTTATTTTGCATGTAGGTATGAACTCACCTACATTGCACTCAGCCAAATACCGGTCGGTAACGCTGAAATTCTCTGAATTTCGGCGTTACCGACTCAGTATTTCGCCACCTACATCTGGCCCTAAGTCTCATGATTAACAATGTCCAAAGGTAGTTCAATTTGTTAATGTAATTTGTAACAAACTCCGATGGTCTCATATTAGTTCATCACCTGTCGCTCGATTTTCTCATCCGTTCCCATGCATATATGCTGAACTCTTGGCACGATTCTCGTTGCAGGTCAGATTGGCCTTGACATCTCTCACTCCGGGCACAGGCCGCATACACGTGACTGGAGCGTCCACACTGTTCATGCGCGGGGGCCATTTTATTCAGCGCACGCGATCTCGTCCTTCCCAGCGGCCATTTTCGAAGCATGGCCTAGCAGGCCCGAACGAAACTAATATAAGAGCAAACACAACAGAAATTAAAACATGGAAAATAAGCCTTTCTGTTTACCACCCGCCATTCTAAAGACCCGTGTTAGGTATTACCTAGCAGAAGCGACATTTAAAGCCATTTTACTTACCACCTGCATTCTTTGCCACGGTGCAATTTTACTACGCAACACAAATCATGCAATTTACTCTATTTACTACTCAAAATCACAATACGTATGTTATTTTGCTTCACATTTGTAAATAAATTAGATTTTGTAATGCCAGCAAGTTGCCCACGTGTAATGTTTAATAAAAGGTGCATTTGTTGATTAGTTCATGCGTTTCAAAACAGTTAGTATCATTAATCGTTATGGGGTAATTAACTTCCATGGGGTACAAAAAATATTTTGTTTCCCCTGCTCCATCAATTCCCCCCTTTGGTGATTTTTAACATCACCACTAAAATCTATCCCTACAAATTTATAAGAAAAATGTTTCTTGTCCACTTGCATTTGTTATTTTAGACAATTGTGTTCTTTTCATCTTGTCTTTTAGACCTTTTGTACATGTTCTCTTTAAACTCTTCCAATTCGATCTCTCCCATCTCCCGTTCTCTTTCCTTATTTTTCTCATTTTCTCTTTTTGCTCTATTTTGTCTTTTTCTTCTTTTAATACACACATATGATAATCTCAATATTGATATTATCACTATTACTAAGGTCACTGGAATTAATATTTTCCCAATAAGAGAACTACCTATTTCGGTGAGCCATTTCTTCATTGAGGAAAAACTCTTACCAAGTCTCTCCCAAGCACCTTCAACCTCCAGTGGGGCAATTTCTTTATGCAAATCAGTAATGTTCTTTATATACTTCTGTATATTCTGACTTTTGTCTGGAATGTAAGTGCAACAATGTTGTACCTTCAGCATTCCACAGACTCTACCCTCTTTTGCCAAAACAATGTCAAGGGCAAGTCGATTTTGCATTACCATAGCTCTCATGGCAACTATTTCAGTATTTATCATCAAGAACCCTCCAGCAGTATTCGTTGATAAACGATCTACTACTGTAGACAATTTCCAAATCTTGTATGCATTCAAAGATATACCCACTGCTGGTATCAATGCTCCAAAAATGCCACCTATTATCTCTGAGAAGCTTTCCCTTCTCCTACAGGTTAATGGTTTACCTATCTCGTGAATTCCTTTCGTTCCTCTCTCCACATGAAAAATCTTTGGAAAGACCAGGCCTAAATAACATGTTCCGTACCAATGGTCCGGCAACCTATAATAGGCTTGATTTCTGCAAATATAATAGATCCCCGGGAATACTGGATCTTTTCCTCCTTTGAATCCCCATCCCCCTAGAATTTTGTATGTATCTCGGCACTCACTAGAACCCACGAAATAGTTATCATACATAGTGTTATCTCTACTAATACACAATTTTCCCTGTTGGGGCCAATCTAAAACCATAGCTGCATTTGTTTCGCCTTTGTCATAACTTCCCTCTTCAAACGCCCAAGGTGGGGTTTTTGTCCTTTCTCCTGTTGCCTTTCTTTGAAACTTAACCCTTCTGTCTTCTACCATGTCTAAGAAAACTTTTTCTTCCTTTCTTAACCTACAAGTAAGATTATGTCTAAATGCATATTCTAATGTTAATTCTTTTGTTTCTAAGAAAAATTCTCCAAAAATCTTTGCAAATTTCACCTTAAGGGACTACGGGAACTTTAGCAAAAACAGCATCTGTGTCAGTGTAGTAATACTCTAATTTACCTGTTTTGTAAAATAAACTAGCTAAACACTACAAGTTATTCCATACGTCAAAGGAAGGTGATGATACGTCACACCTTCTGTTACAGATGCAGGTAACTGCATACACACATAATAATCTCTCACATCCATTGTCTCTACATATTCATATAAGAATTTTGTGAAGACATTTTTGGAGAAATCAGTTATTGACTTATCCCGATGAAATTCAGTACTATCTACCAGTGTTGCAGTGTTCGTTATGTTAGATTTCTTGTCACTATTCGTGTCCGTCTTTATTGCAGATGTATTTTCTACAACTAATCTAAGTGGAATTATAATTGCTAAAATGAACCAAATGACCATTAGTAAACCTGTACAATAGAAACACATCTTACACCATCTACGGAAAAACCCACATCTAGATCTTCTATTCTCAGTGTCTACCATGTTGAATTATAATCTAAATATATGTACAGAAAATGTGTTTCCACACCTCAAAATGACTTTTTGCCCTTTTACCCCTTCTTTAAGTGTTGACTGGAACCAACTGCTTTTGGCACACCTTTCGGTCTTTCAGAACATTTTCTTTGACTTTATCAGTTTGTGTGTCTAGTCCGGTTTTCTTTCTTTGACTTTATCAGTTTGTGTCTAGTACGGTTTTCTTTTCTCCTCTTTCAGTATTGGCGCAGTTCACTCTCACCCACTTGTTCACAGTCTTTGTCTGGGTTCTTGTGACTGCTATCCACTTCTTTAATGTGAGGCAGTGCTATGTATACCCATTCAGGTGACTTGTATTTCAGGTTAGGTCTTTTAACTCTTTTTGGTCTTTGCAACTGTCTTTCTCTTGTTTTTCTTTGTCTTTTCTGACTTGTTATTTCATTTACTTGTTCTGCATTTTCTTTGTTCAAATTTATTAGTTTATATCTCAGTCTTATAATTTTGTTGGGCCAATTGTCTCCTTTTCTTGGCCTTTTCAGTTCACTTTCTTTTTCTCCTCTTTCCGTTCTCCAAGTTCTCTTTCTTGGTCCTATTCTTTGCCTTATTTCTTCTTCACTTTCTTCAGATTCTGTCTCAGATCTCACTTCACTTTCTCTAACTTTGAACTTTATGATCTCAGTCTCTTTGTCTGAATCAGAATCTCCTTGTGTTTCTTCTGCTTGTAATTCTGAGTCTAATCCTCCTCGTGTTTCTTCCACAATTTCCTCAATCTCTCTATCTGAATCTGAATGTCCTTGTGTTTCTTCTGCTTGTAATTCTGAGTCTAATCCTCCTCGTGTTTCTTCCGCAATTTCTTCAATCTCTCTATCTGAATCTGAATTTTCTTGAGTTACCTCTACAATTTCCGGAGGAAGCTTGTACTTGGCTGTTCACTGTTACTGTCTATTGGTTCAGTTTCTCCTGTTTCAATATCAGTTCTTTTGTTTTTGGATTCTTCTTTTTGTCTTTCACTGGATTCAGGTTGGTCTGCTTCAGATGCCGAACTGATATCTGATATTTCCAGATGTCGACTTACAGGTCGAGCTTCAGGATCTGGAACTCTGATTGTTTCAGTCTCTGCTTCAGATGCCGAGCTGGTATCTGATATTTCCAGATGTCGACTTACAGGTCGAGCTTCAGGATCTGGAACTCTGATAGTATGACTGGCATGAATCCAATTTTTCACACCTGCACACTTTACTGCAGTCGTTGTCACCAGAATCACTTGATGTGGATCATCCCAACGTGGAACCAAGCAATTTCTTCTTCTGTGGACTTTTATGCGGATCCAGTCTCCTGGACTCAGATCATGAGCTGGTTTTCTTTCAAGAGTGGTCGCATCCGGCCCAACCTGATGAAACACAGAATGCACCACATCAGCCAATCCTTTGCAATAGTCCAGTATGAGATCATCAGTTATAGTCAGCAGTTTGTTGACAGGTACGTATGCTTGTCTCATTGCTCGTCCCATTATTATTTCATGAGGACTCAGACCTGTTTTTCTGTCAGGTATGCTTCTTATGCTCATCAGCACCAATGGTAAGGCATCGGGCCATTTGAGTCCAGTGGCTTGACACGTTTTCCCTAACCTATTCTTTATTGTGCCATTTACTTGCTCTACCACTCCAGAAGCCTCTGGTCTGTAGGCACAATGCAGCTTTTGTTCAATGTCTAGTGCTTCACATATCAGTTGGATAATTTCATTCTGGAAATGCGTTCCTCTATCTGTTTCTATCGTTACTGGAAAGCCATATCTAGGAATGAATTCTCTCAGCAGGAGCTTAGCTACAGTAACTCCATCATTCCTTCTTGTCGGATAGGCTTCCACCCAACGAGAAAACAAACAGACGACCACGAGGACATACCTCAATCTGTTACTCGGGGGCATTTCAATAAAATCTAATTACATTCTGGTAAAAGGACCTCCTTCACGTCCTATTGTTCCCAAACTCACTACTGTCTTCCTTCCAGGATTTATCTGTTGGCATATAAGGCATCTTTGGCAAAGGCTTTCAGCTATAGCCCTAAACTTTGGGTTGTACCAGGTCCGTTTGAAAAGTCTGATCATGGCATCTCTACCTATGTGTGCCTGTCCATGGTACATCCGTGCCATGTTAGAGATCATGCTATCAGGCATAACTGGTCTTTCATCCCTGTAAACCCAGACTTCATCTTCCTCTCTCCGTCTGCAACCTGATTTTATCCAAACGTCTTTTTCCTCATCACTTGCCTCTTCCTGCAATTGTTTTACCTCTTCCCATGTTTCAACTGGGTTAGTAAACAGCAAGGGACATGAAACATTTTCTTTTTCCCTTCTCCGATTCATTGAGGTCATATTTCTGGCACAATATTGAGCTAATTCATCAGCAAATTTGTTGCCTACTGCAATGTAATCAGTTCCATTTTTGTGAGCAGTGTATTTTACCACCGCAATCTGTTTAGGCAGTTGTATCGCCTCAAGCAACTTCTTCACAAACTCACCATTCCTAATAGGAGACCCCGAGGAAGTCAGGAATCCCCTCTGGGACCAGAGCTGTCCGAAATCATGGACCACTCCGAAGCCATACTGGCTATCCGTGATCACAGTAATTCGGAAATTCTTTCCCAGTTTGCACGTTCGAATCAGAGCAATCAGCTCAGCAACTTGGGCTGAACGTATTCCTCTCAAACAGGATGCTTCCATTATGGTTGCCACCGTACATACAGCATATGCAGCACTTAAAACTCCTTCATTTGTCCTCAGGCATGACCCGTCCACAAACATTATATAATCTGACTCTTTTAAAGGTTCATCCCTGATATCAGGGTGGGGCTTTGTGCAAAACTCAAGCACATCCCAACAGTTATGATCAACGTCATCTTTGACCTCTGCATTTACTGCATCTGGCAGTGAGGTGGAAGGATGTACACTCGTGCATCTTACAATGGTTACATTGTCTGCACCCAAGATCACTTTTTCATACCTAGTCAGCTGACTATGTGTCATGAATTGTGTTTTTGTTCTGGTTAGAAGGATTTCAACTGAATGTGGGACATATACTCTCAAAGGATATCCCATCACAATGCCTTCACTCTCTTCTAGACTTACACAAGTAGCAGCTACTGCTTTCAGACATCCAGGCAACGCTTTTGCTACCGGATCTAGAACAGCTGAAAAATAAGCTATTGGTCGTTTCATTCTTCCATGCCTCTGCACCAATACTGAAAGTGCACATCCGTCTCTCTCACTACAATACAGCTTAAATTCTTTCTCATAATCAGGCATTCCTAATGCTGGTGCCTCACACAAACTTGTTCTCAGTTCCTCGAAAGCCTTCATTTCCTCCTCATCCAGTGCAATCGGATCTTTGACATCCCTCTTTCCTGTCAATCGCTGTAAAGGTTTTGCAATCAATGAAAATCCACTTATCCACTGTCGGCAATAACCAACCATTCCAAGGAACCTTCTCACCTCTCTTTGTGTCATCTGGGCTCTCATTCCTTTAATAATCCTAATTCTTTCTGTTGTCACTTTTCGCATCCCTTTCTCAATCTTATGACCTAAGTACTGTACTTCCTGTTGACAGAATTGCAGTTTTGATGGGGACACCTTGTGTCCTCCTTCTGCCAAATGATTCAGTAAAGCAATGGTGTCCGTAACACATGCTTCTCTGGTCTTTGATTCCACTAATAGGTCATCAATATATTAGACCATCACAGATTTTTCAGGCATTATTAAACTTTCTAATGATTTCTTCAGAATCTGATTAAAAATAGAAGGACTTTCAGTATACCCTTGAGGAATTCGGCACCATGCCAAAATACGCTCTCCGAACCAACACGCAAATAATGGCTGGCTGTCAGGGTGCAATGGAATAGAAAAGAATGCATGGCACAAATCAATAACTGTGTACCATTCTGCATCATGTGGGATTTGATACAGTATTACAGCAGGGTTTGGCACAATTGGGCAGCAAGGAATAACAATTTTGTTCACCTTTCTCAAATCTTGTACTATCCTATATGTTCCATTTGGCTTTTTCAATCCCCATTATCGGAGAATTACATGGACTGCTCATTATTTCTCTCAAAATCCCTTGTTCAATCATCTTATTAATTACAGGTGTTATTCCTTCAATAATTTCTGGCGTCAGTTTGTACTGCGGGTTGTTTGGGTAATTCATTCCTTCTTTTACAGTAATTTTTACAGGATCAACTTCTCTCATTAGTCCAATATCTTCACCTGTGAAATCCCATACATCAGACCTGACTGCTTCTTTCAATTAAGTATGGATTTTCTCTGCATCGAACACAGGAAACGTATCATACATTCCTGGTTCTAGTTCTGTCATTGTCAATTTATACAGAACATCATCATCTGGTGTCTGGAAAGCAATACCATCTGGAGTACAGTAGATGGTACAATTCATTTTACAAAGCACATTGCGTCCTAATAAATTTACAGGACTACAATCACACACCACAAAACGGTGCATGTCTTTGAATGGACCAATTTCCACCTCTACTGGTTTTGTAAGAGGGGTTTTAATTTGCCTGTTTGAAACACCTACAACTTGGATGTATTCTCCTGAGAGAGGAAGGTTTGGAATTTCCACTGACCTGACAGTAGAACGGGTAGCGCCAGTGTCCACAAGGAAAGTAACATTTACACCATTCACTTTTCCATCCACAAATGGACCTGACTGATCTACCTCTAGAGTTGCGCCAAGCACGCACTCTTCTTCCTCTCCTAGGCACCGTCATAAGCTTTCATCCGATTCATCTCCATCCTGCCATAACCAATACTGCGAAACTGCAGCTGCGCGCGGCAATTTTGTTACCTGCTCTCCTCCGTAGAATCCTGCCTCTGTACTGTTTCTTTGAGGATTTACACTCTTTGGAAGAGGTGGTTGCGGCACTTGACACTGTTGAGTAACTACCTGCGGCTGTTGCGGCTGTTGGTAACTCACCTCATTCTGCACCTGTGGATTCAATGATTAATTCTCGGTATTAACTCTCGGAGGAAATTTACACTCGTTTCTCCAGTGCCCTAATTTTCCGCAATTATGACATGGCCATTTCTTTTTAGCTTCTTCTATACTCATCTGACCTTTTCCCTTACCAATATTCGGTTTGGACTTGGTCTGTCCTGCGTCACTAGACTGATTATTCTTCTGAGCTTCTTGCTTTTCTGCAACCTTTACTTGTGCCCACATTGCCTTTTCCTTGAGTTTACGCTGTCTACACTCAATATCGTCACTGCAATATTTTGCATACCGTAATACCTCATCTACTGTGCTAGTCTGCCAACATAACATATGCTGCTTAATCATTTCACTTATCTCAGGTCTCAGACCATATACAAATCGATACACAAAATGACTCATGTCTTTTTCACTCAAATTCTCGTATCCACTATACTGTTTAAAAACCAAAAGCAATCTCTCGTAATAAGCAGGCACAGATTCCTTATTCTCCTGAGTTGTTCTATCAATCTTTACCCAGTCTGTTTCTTTTGGTGGAATTTTATTTTTCAGAAACGTGATTGCCTGTTCATATTTTCTCATTACTTCTGAGCCTGGGGCTCCTGTTTTTGCATCTCTAGGATATTCTTCCTTCGGCCAGTCAATTGTAATTTTACACTCTGTCCATAAATCTGCAGGAACAACAATCTCAAACAATCCATCCAGATCTTCCCACAATACTTTTGAAACTTTTACAAACCTTTCTACCTGTCTATACCATTCTACAGGTTTTTCTCTCAATCTTGGAAAATCATTTGTAAATGACAATGTATCTTGTCTGGACCACGGGACATGTACATAACTTCCTCCTGGAGTTTCTCTCATTGGACATTCTATTACCGTTGGTTCTTTCTCTTTTACTGGAAAAGCCAATGATGCTTTATCAGTTGTTCCCTCCTTTCTCCTTATCCACCTACCACTTGTCTACATCTCCCCATTTTCTCAGTAAAACAATTAGTTCTTTTATCTGTGTTAGTTATCCTGAAGTGTTCAGATTTTCTATGTCCTTTTCACTAAAATCTACCCTGTACGGTTTCTGCAATCCTCTAATTTTTCCAAAATCTACTCCTAGTTCGTTCAGCTGTTTCTTCCAATTTTTCATGCAAGTTCCTAGCTCTCCAAGTGATGCTTTTACACATAAACATTAATTCATCATCTTGATAGGACTTCAATCGATCTGTACCGATAGTCCCTAGAATTAATTCCTCCATATCTATCTTTAATCTGACCACATCCAAAAGTTGTGGTTCGGGATCATTTTTCTGCAGGCTCCTCACCCAATCATTTAATTCCTCTGCAGTCGGACCCACAGGGGTTTTATTTAATTCTATCCAATTTGCACTTCTCTCCGGGGTTTCGGTTGCTGACTCGGCTCCCATAGGAATCTTATTTATCTGACTCTAATTAATTGTCAAATTTACAGGTGGACTTGACCTAAATGGACCAACAGAATCTTCTTTCTCTCTATTTTCTGGAATTATCCCTTCTCTTACTTTTTGCATACTGGAATTTAATGGAATTGTAAAGGAGTGCTCATTTATCTTTTGATTTTCAAATACTGGGATTACTGGCCCTATAGTTACTGGCACAGTCACAGCTTCCATATTCTTTGTCAGTTCTCTTATCTTTTCAGTCAACTCTCTTGTGGTTCTGGCTAATTCAGCTGTATTACATTATCATGTTTCACAGTCTGTGGTGTTTCTAGTTTATTAAATGGACTATTTATTTCAGACAATCGTTCAGGGCTTTGGTTTCTTACAATTTCCATTGACGGTGCATTTGGTGTCACCACCACAGAATCCTGTTGATATGGAGGGGGTCTTTTATTTAAAATGTCCTCCAGCAACTCATCCTCTGTGTCGCTAACTCCATACCCATATCTCTCTGTTACTGCATGCTTCTTTTTCTCCGTACACTTTTTCCCTGTAAATTGGTCTGACAGGAAACATGCCATCCGTCATGTTAGCATACCGCCATCGTCTCATCCTGTCTTCATGATTCAAACCCCATACTCTTCCATGAATTAAACTATAATTTTTGCACCTCTGTGTCTTTCCCTTTCATACATCTTCCCATTCACCTAAGGCTTCGAACTGTGTCGGTCTAGGTCTCGGTTGAAGTCTCATCATCCTTACTCTCAAATTTCGAAGTACCGCTGTGCTAAACGAACCATTTTCTGGAAATGCCAATACTCCATCGTCTTTGGTATACTTCGCCCAATTTTCCAACCAAATGCAAGTATGATAGCCATATTTCATCATCATATAAGATGCTGGCGCTTTCGGCGGAGGAAGTACTTCTCCTTCCCTAGTCACAACCTTCTTATCTTTCTTAAAAAGATTTTTAAGCTTCGCAAACCATGACGGTTTCTCTCTATCATATTTATTATAATAAGCCATTTCACTGTTGTTTTGCCGAAGCAATTCACACAATCCTTCACCAATCGGTTCTTTCTACTGCTCGGCTATTCGGACCTATCCCAGCGCGTCTCACACCAGCGCACCAATCAGAAAGCTTTTACGTCACTCTCACACTAACCTATCCCAGCGTGTCTCACACTAACGCACCAATCAATAAGCTCTTCGTTCTTCCACAACTGGCCAATACCAGCGCGGTTCTTGTTGACGTCAGCTCTACTCCTGCTTCTACTGACCCCTCCTTTACAAAAATTATCGGTAGTTTTCTTAGCTTTTCTTTTCAACTAAATCGATTAGTTACAACGTAAAACACATTACCATTGCCTGTTTCTCTAAACAAAAGAGATAGTTTATTCCCACTTACAAGAATACTGTTTCGTACGATAAGTGTAAGCACTTCTCTCTACCTTACACTTCTCTCAAGCAAGAGGTAAACCCATTTCTCTGGGGATAAAACACATGTGGAGACTACACTGCTCCTGAGAATTAAGGCCAAAGTTTCACAAGAAAACCTGTTGCTATTTCACTCAAATGCAATTCATACGTGAAATTTCCCTAACATAACACAGTCCTGTGTTATCACCAAATTTGAAATCAGACAATGCACAATTCCGTGTGACTTCTCTTGCCACACATGTCCACTTCCTACTTCCCGGAAGCTTCAAAATTCTGACTACACATAACATAATACAAACTCAACATAGAGTGTTAGACATGAAAAATCGATAATCAATAATCACCAGACTGATCTATAGTAACCATAACTCTGCTACCAAGAAATCTGATCCAGCGCGGCTAATATAAATGTTTCCTTATGACACTAATCCAGAAAAACACCTACGCAACCTTGATCACTTGAAATTTATGTCGGTGGGGCCAATAACACCGCATTCATACATTCATTCAATTTTCTGGATCGAGCGCTAAGGAAAAATGAGCTGCTGGACAAACGGGGTACCTTATTAAAATGACAGAATTATAACCTACACATTATATACATTTAACTTTAGGATCCTGTCAGCTCTAAACATCAAGGTACTCCGCTATTCGGTCGATGGACCAACTAGTAGAATCAGTTGATGGCGATTAAGTCCAGCTCAATCACAATTAAAACCTTTAACATTTATAAATCCTAAATTTATTAAAGAACCACAGACTCATTTAGAGTTAGAATAATATTTTATCTAAATTTCTCGAGCAAATAAGTAAAATTCTTTATTAGACAAATACATTTAGAAATATCAAATAAGCATTTAAAATAAAATATTTAGAATAAAGAGAAAAGTACTCATTACCCTTGGCCATAGGGCGATGACAAGAATGGTTCACCAGGAAAGAAAAATGAACCACAGGTCACAGGATAGGACTCCCAAACTGACTGACTGTCCCGCTAACCTCCTCGGATGCAATCTCCTCCCGGGTAACTCCCACAACGGTCTCGTTCCTTCCCCCAGTCAAAGTCCGAAGTTCAAAATGACAGAATCTCTCGCAGTATCAGGATAGAATAAAAGAAGAAGTTTTTTCACAACGTAAGAGCAGACTCTCTTATACCCGATTTTCTGGCTCTCTACACTTAAAAGTTGCAATTTTAGGGGCTAGAATCACGCTAATTGGTCCATTGGAGGGGTGGTGATGGTCACCACATCGCCCTCCTTGTTCGAACCGGTTTGGGGACAATAACGCATATATTAAGTCTCATGATTAACAATGTCCAAAGGTAGTTCAATTTGTTAATGTAATTTGTAACAAACTCCGATGGTCACATATTAGTTCATCCCCTGTCGCTCGATTTTCTCATCCGTTCCCATGCATATATGCTGAACTCTTGGCACGATTCTCCGGGCACAGGCCGCATACACGTGACTGGAGCGTCCACACTGTTCATGCGCGGGGGCCATTTTATTCAGCGCACACGATCTCGTCCTTCCCAGCGGCCATTTTCAAAGCATGGCCTAGCAGGCCGGAACGAAACTAATATAAGAGCAAACACAACAGAAATTAAAACAAGGAAAATAAGCCTTTCTGTTTACCACCCGCCATTCTAAAGACCCGTGTTAGGTATTACCTAGCAGAAGCGACATTTAAAGCCATTTTACTTACCACCTGCATTCTTTGCCATGGTGCAATTTTACTACGTAACACAAATCATGCAATTTACTCTATTTACTACTCAAAATCACAATACTTATGTTATTTTGCTTCACATTTGTAAATAAATTAGATTTTGTAATGCCAGCAAGTTGCCCACGTGTAATGTTTAATAAAAGGTGCATTTGTTGATTAGTTCATGCGTTTCAAAACGGTTAGTATCATTAATCGTTATGGGGTCATTAACTTCCAAGGGGTACAAAAAATATTTTGTTTCCCCTGCTCCATCACTAGCTCTACCGGCACCTAGGGAAACCTAGCAAACCTATACATTTTTTAAACCTAGACACCCAGGGGAATCCAGGATGGGGTGACTTGAATAGATCTCACCAGGTTCTGTTACTCAGAATCCCTTGCAAACCTAAAAATGTGTCCAAAAAACCACATTTTCCTCACATTTCTGTGATGGAAAGTTCTGGAATCTGTGTGGATCCACAACATTTCACCCACCCCGCGTTCACCAAAGTCTTCCAAGAAAAATGGTACCTCACTTGTGTGGGTAGGCCTAGTGCCCGCGACAGGAAACGGCCCAAAACGCAACGTGGACACACCACATTTTCACAGTGAAAACGGACCATTTTTTTGCAAAGTGCCTAGCTGTTGATTTTGAACCCTAGCTCTGCCGGCACCTAGGGAAACCTAGCAAACCTATACATTTTTGAAGACTAGACACCCAGGGAAATCCAGTATGGGGTGACTTGACTGGCTCTCACCAGGTTCTGTAACCCAGAATCCCTTGCAAACCTCAAAATTTGTAAAAAACAAAACACATTTTCCTCACATTTCTGTGGTGGAACGTTCTGGAATCTGCGTGGATCCACAAAATTTCACCAACCCCGCATTCCCCAAAGTCTTTGGAGAAAAATGGAACCTCACTTGTGTGGGTAGGCCTAGTGCCCGCGACAGGAAACGGCCCAAAACGCAACGTGGACACACCACATTTTACAGTGAAAACTGACACTATTTTGCAAAGTGCCTAGCTGTAGATTTTGAAACCTAGCTCTGCCGGCACCTAGGGAAACCTAGCAAACCTATACATTTTTGAAAACTAGACACCCAGGGGAATCCAGGATGGGGTGACTTGTCTGGCTCTCACCCGGTTCTGTTACCCAGAATCCCTTGCAAACCTCAAAATTTGGCAAAAAAAACATATTTTCCTCACATTTCTGTGGTGGAAAGTTCTGGAATCTGCTCCGGTCCACAAAATTCTACCCCCCCTGCATTCCCCAAAGTCTTCCGAGAAAAATGGTACCTCACTTGTGTGGGTAGGCCTAGTGCCCGCGACAAGAAACGGCCCAAAACGCAACGCGGACACACCACGGTTTCACAGTGAAAACGGACCCTTTTTTTGCAAAGTGCCTAGCTGTAGATTTTGAACCCTAGTTCTGCCGGCACCTAGGGAAACCTAGCAAACCTATATTTTTCTAAAATCTAGACACCTAGGGGAATCCAGGATGGGGTGACTTGTATGGCTCCCAGCAGGTTCTGTTACCCAGAATCCCTTGCAAACCTCAAAATGTATTAAAAAAACCACATTTTCCTCACATTTCTGTGGTGGAAAGTTCTGGAATCTGTGTGGATCCACAAAATTCCACCCACCCCGCATTCCCCGAAGTCTTCAGAGAAAAATGGTACCTCACTTGTGTGGGTGGGTCAAGTACCCGCGACAGGCAAGGGCCCAAAACCCATTGAGGTGACATCAAAATTACCTATCACTAAACAACATGGTTTTGCAAGGGGGGCCCATGGGTTTTTGTCCCCAGGCTCGGCGGCCATCTAGGGAAACCTACCAAACCCACACATTTCTGAAAACTAGACACCCGGGGGAGTCCAGAAAGGTATGGCTTGCATGGGTCCCCCATCATTTCCCTACCCAGAATCCCCTGCAAACCTCAAATTTTGTTGAAAAAATAAACATTTTCTCACATTTCTGTGTGGGAAAGTTCTATGATCACCGGGCAGACACAAATTTCCTACCACCCAGCGTTCCCCCAGGTCTCCCAATAAAAATGGTGCCTCACTTGTGTGGGTAGGCATAGTGGCTGCAACAGGAAATGGCCCAAATCGTACTGTGGAGACTTCAAAATTACCTATAACAAAACTACCTGGTTTTGGGGGGTGGGCACCTGGGGTTTTGGCCCCGGGCTCGCCGCCATCAAAGGAAACCTACCAAACCCACACATTTCTGAACACTAGACACCCTGGGGAGTCAAATGAGGTGTGGCTTGTGTGGATCCCCCATCGTTTCCCTACCCAGAATACCCTGCAAACCTCAAATTTAGCTGAAAAGAAACCAAATTTTCCACATATTTTTGTGTGGAATCACCGTGGCGGCAGAAATGTCCTACCCCACAGCGTTCTTCTTAGTGTCCCGAGTAAAATGATACCTCACTTGTGTGGGTGTCCAATGCAGAATTGGCTAAAAACTTATTTTTTTTTAAATGTAGCGCTTAGAATTCTCGGTGCTATACCCTTATTCCCTATGTTTTGGGCTCTTCCCAGTCACAAGCCCTTGATCCAAGTAGATTCCAGAACTTTCCCACACAGAAATTTGAGAAAAAAGAGATTTTTTCCAGCCAAATTTGAGGTTTGCATGGCATTCTGGGTAGGAAAACGTTGGGGGACCCACGCAAGCCATACCTCGCTGGACTCCCCCGGGTGTCTAGTTTTCAGAAATGTGTGGGTTTGGTAGGTTCCCAAGATGGCCGCTGAGCCCGGGGCCAAAAACCCAGGTGACCCCCTTTGCAAAACCAGGTTGTTTTGTGATAGGTAATTTTGATGTCTCCGCAATACGTTTTGGGCCCTTGCCTGTCGCGGGTACTTGACCCACCCACGCGAGTGAGGTATCATTTTTATTGGGAGACCTGGGGGAACGCTGGGTGGTAGGAAATTTGTGGATCCACGTAGATTCCAGAACTTTCCCACACAGAAATTTGAGAAAAAAGTGATTTTTTTCAGCTAAATTTGAGGTTTGCAGGGGATTCTGGGTAGGAAAACGTTGGGGGACCCACGCAAGCCATACCTCCCTGGACTCCCCTGGGTCTCTAGTTTTCAGAAATGTGTGGGTTTGGTAGGTTTCCCTAGATGGATGCCCCCGGGGGGCAGAAAGACTGGAATTGTGTGGGGGGAGGAGTGGGGGCATTGGCATGCCCATCTTGGGCAACCCCCACCCCTAAATTCATTGGGGGAAAAAAAAACCTGGTGTCGGGGGGGCAGAAAGACTGTAATTTTGCAGGGTGGGTGGGGGCATTGGCATGCCCATATTCGGCAGCCCCCACCCCTAATTTGCTTTTAAAACAAAATCCCTGGTTTCTAGTGGGCTTTCTGCCCCCCGGGGGAGCAGATTGGGGGCTACTGCCCCATCTGCCCCCCAGGGTTGCAGAAAGACTGTACTTTTGTGGCATAATTAGGGGTGGGGGCTGCCCAATATGGGCATGCCAATGCCCCCACCCCTAATTATAATAAACAATACTAAATCCCTGCTATCTAGTGGGCTTTCTGCCACCCCCGGGGGGGGCAGATTGGGGGCTACTGCCCCATCTGCCCTCCAGGGGAGGGCAGAAAGACTGTCATTTTGCTGCAGGGGGGGGCATTGAGATGCCCATATTGGGCAGCCCCCAACCCTATTACACAGTAAAAGAAATCCCTGGTATCTAGTGGGCTTTCTGCCCCCCTGGGGGGGGGCAGATTGGGGGCTACTGCCCCCCAGGGGGCAGAAAGACTGAATATGGCCCAAAACAAATGGGGGAGCAAAGGCCCTTGCCCAAGGGGCCGCTCCCCACTCCCTGGTGCCTAGTGGGTGGATCCCTGCTTGGGGATCACCCTCCTGGGGCGATCCCGAAGCAGGGATCCACTAGGGAGGGGTACCATTGGAAAGCGGATATTCTCCCCTTTCCAACGATACCTCTCCTGACTTTCTACGTGCTCAGGGGGCTGAGATAGCTCCCTGAGCACATAGAAAGCGAAACTGAAATGAGCCTCTTGGCTCATTTCAGTTTCAGTTTCCCTGAAATGATGTCAGCGCGACGTGCACGCTGATCGTCATTTCAGGGAAACCATGCAGGCAGCCTCGGGAGCTGGGGAAGCTCTTCCCCAGCTCCCGAGGCTGTTGGGGGGCAAAGGGAATCCCTCTGGTGCCCGCACCAGAATCTGTGCCATGTGCGAGCCTGGTGCGTCGGACGGCCCCAGGCTGTCCGACGCACAGAAGGGATTAAAAATGATACTTTGAGTAATCATTTGCTTATAATGCATTAGGGGGCATTTTTATCAATATGTGACGCAGTGCAGCTAGCCACCTTGCTGCACTGCACTGCGCTGCAGGGAAATGGCAGGATTGTGCCATATTTAACATAATACAGTGCATTCCTGCCTTTTCCCAGTGCTGGCACACAATGGGATGCCTAACGCCAACGCAGGCACTCTTGCATCATGGTGCAAGGGCCTTCCTGCACAAAACAATCCCTGAGGCAGAATGCAGCACATATAAAAGAGGTAAAAACGATGAGAAATTAACATTTCTCCTCGTTAGGCATCACCTGGGGAGTGGGAGCAGTTTTGGAGAATTCCCAGGACTACCACTTATGGTAAATCTGAGAATGCATCAAAATTCATGGGTGTTTCGTGGGAACACCTACACACTACCCATGGAATGCTTTCCTTCGGCAGAGTAACGGAATGCAGCAATTTGCGTTGCGTTACTCTGGATTTATCAGCCACTCAGGGCCATGGAAGGTGGCCTTGCGTGGCTGAATAAATCGCACTTAAGGGTTGCGTTGTGCATGCAACCATTTAGTAAATATTGCCCAAAGTGTTGCTTAGACAGGATAAAACCTTCTATCCAAGATGTACTCTGCATTCACAAAATAGTCCCAAACACATGCTCAAACCAACGCAAGTCATAGCTTACAAATGAAGGGGCAGATTTACAAGAAAGTGATGCATCTGTAGAGATGCGTCCCTTTCCCTGCGCCACCCTGTGAAACCCTTGCGCCACCATGGATGCGCCGTATTTACAATACGGCGCACCATGGTGCAAGGATTGACAGATGCATCAGAAATTCTGATGCATCTGTTGGTGCAAAAGTCACGCATTGCTGGAGTCGTGTCGCATTGTGCTGCATCACTCCTTACGCCTGCTCCAAGCAGGGTTAGGGTTTTGACGCAGTGGCGCAGTGTGAAATCTTGTAGATTTCACTGCGTCACTTCTATGAGGCTTTTTTGCATGGGAACACCCACACTCATACATTATACCTGACGCAGGTATAATGTGACGCAGGGCTTTACAACATGATGCATCTCCCTAGATGCGTCACGTTGTAAATGGGGCGCATTTTTACGCCGCCGCTGCGTCACAAAAAGTGACGCAACAGTGGTGGAAAAATGTCGCAAGGGGCTTGTAAATCTGCCCCGATGTTCTTAACCTATGTTCAGGCAGAACAATAAAAGGGGTGCTTTGCAGTGTTTTGTCCCCAAAAATTAATTGAAAGGAATACAGTTATAAACATAGGCAACTGGTATCTCAGCGTTGTCACAGGTCAACAGTATTTGAAGAGATACTGAGGCCTAGATTAAATACCATTAAGACAACATTGCATGAAAATCAGTAGCACTGCATTGTCTTGCCAGATTTAGCAACAGTCGCACACTAAAGATGTAAAAGACATGTTTGTCTTAAAAGCTGATTTAGCACGATACTTAATTAGCTACGGCACAAAGGAAACCCCACAGTGCCTTCTGGACATTTGTACTCGAAGTACAGCCTTGAGTACAATTTTCAACACGAGGACAAAAGCTGTATAAAATGTGGAATTTTGCTGGAATTTTAACCTTACGCATATGGGTACTATGTGCTATTCCACTTGGCTCTTTTTTAATTTGGTGTTAGGTTTGCATGCAAAGTCGGGTCATGCTATTTTAGTAGCTCTGGCATAAACATGAAAGCCTATTTTTGCACTGATCCAAGCTTGGAATGCCTGTTTTTCATATTCAATAGGGGATGGAACTCTGCAGCACAAACTGATTTTGGCATTACTATTGCAAGACGGTTTAGCAAAAGATAGTTTTTGTGCTGTAGGTTGAGCTGCCAATTTTGAATTTTTATGCCACCAAGCATTTCATGAGTGGTTGCACAAACATGTAATAAATTTGTGACAAAGATCGAACCTGTGTGTTGGAAATGTGCCCTTCACACAGGGTCACCTGGGATTTTTTTTACCTTTTTATTGAACCCTATTTGTGTTGGCTTTAAAACTGTGCACTTTAACCCTCCAAAACAGTGGTAAAGGGCTTGTTTTCCCCTCTTTAAACATGGTCAAATTGGAACAACCCGATTCGCACATTAAATTTACTTAATATAAGTCCCTAGAATATGGTTCTGCATTTACTCAGGGTCTGTAAATAAATGCTACCACATGGCTGCAAAACTGATTGTGCTACCCATTGCAGTAGCCCTATAAATCATGTCTCCAGACCTGCCAATGCAGCCTGGATTCCAGTTTTAAATGGCCATTTCGACCTGGCAAATTAAACGTTTTGCCAGGCCTAAACCTTGCTTCATAATACTTATAGGTCACCCTTAAGTAGGCCTTAAAGGCCAATAGGGCAGGGTGCATGGTATTTCAAAAGTAGGACATGTATATTTACTGTTTTACATGTCCTGACAGTGAAAAACCTCTGAATGCATTTTTCGCTGTGGCAAAGCTGGCTCTCCCATGGGTTAACACTGGCTTATACTGGTACCTTTAATAATTGCTAAATTCAGTCTTGGAGCAGCTAGAAAAATGGTTTAAGGACTCATGTTAATGATAATTTTAAATCCAACGTAGTGGTTGAGCCTAATTTTATATTACTTTTTTGGAAATTACCCTTTTAGAAAGTTGTCATTTTCCTGCCTAAAACCAAAAGGCTTTCCTGCCAGTGTCCATCTACCACCTGACCCCTGATGGCTCCCCTGTGGTGAATGTGTACTGCTCCCATATAGTGGCCAAAGGGCCCTGGAAGTGGGGAGTGGGCTCCTCGATTGACAAGATGGCCTTGGGCTTGTGCCCAGCCCCTTCCTGAGCTTCAAAGTCGCCTTCCTTGTAAATATCAGATGACTCTCACACCTAGGCCTGCCTCCCGTTTGTCACTCTAGTCAGGCTGTCTCCAAACCCTGTGGGAGTAGAGGAACTGTCCAGAACTGGTTCAGGTGGTGGACAAAGGCTTGTCTTCCACCCACTGGTGTGCACTTAGCATAAAAGTGGACCCCACAATGCGTTTCTCAGAACACACCTGGACCTGTGGAGAATCAGAAGAAGGAATGCCCTGCTGTCTGAGCACTCTGAAGGAGAATTGGGCCTGCCCTACACCCTGTTGCTGGCCTCTTTTAGAGTGAGTCCTAACCCCCAAGTGGTGCCCCCCAGGTCCTGGCCTTTTGGCAGATGTTAGAGTGCACTCCTTCTGTCCACACTTCAAAAGCTAGGACTTAAAAACCTTTTACCAACTTCATAGAGAACCAATACAGGATAGCGGCTGAAGCTACAGCTGTCAGAGTCAAATCACCGGTTGGTCTGAGCTTGCTGGCTTACAGTGAGGGAAATATGACTTCCAGAGAAGTTTCTAAGTCAAAACATAGAGGGCTTTGGCTGCTTGGAGCTTTTCCCGCCTTTGTCGGCGACTGCACCAGGAATCTGTTCTTCAGTAGCCTACCGTCATTGAGCCCCACTTCAGGTGTAGCTTGCCTCACCAGCGACTCGTTGATGACCGCTTTTTCTACATAAAAGTTTCTAAGTCAGAAGGAATACTTTCCACTGGGACAAACCTGGTCCTTGTGTCCAACCTGTGCTCCATCACGGTCAGCCTTATCCTTTGACTCGCTCGAGTGAAACCAGATAACTGCGGTAGGCGATGTGAACTTTTTAGTGCTATTTTTATAAAGCACAAATGTTACATGAAGGTATATCAGGAGATCTACCGCTTGATACCTTGTTGCGCCTGCTTTTCTTTGGCATTAGGATTTGGGTAAAACTAGATCATGCTACATAAGTAAATCTGGCTGTTCACCAAAAGATTTTTGCACTGGTGCATACTTCTGTAGGTGGGTGGGGCAACACAGCAACATAAAAGAATAAGAACGTGTGCATATTAACAAATTAAAATCCACATATAAAAATTCCAAGGGTTCGAATGGAATCCTGTAGAACATTTTTACAATAATTATATCACAAATCTAGTAAACGTTCAGAATTCTTTTCTCTTATGTCATGCACTGGGCTTGGTGGCACTCTTCTGGCTCAGCCACTGCTTTCCAGTATTTCTCCTTACATCTCTGAGAGTTGCGTCACAGAGATTTGCGTCAGCTGACTGATGCGAACTACTGGGGCATATTAACAAGGCGGCGATAAACAATTATCGCCGCTTTTGCGGCCGTTTTCGGCCGAAAAGCGGCGATAATTATATCGCCTTATCAGCAAAGACACGCTATCGCGTGTTTTGCTGATTTTGCTCCCGTTTCCAGCACGCCTGACTTCGCATCGATAATGAGATGCAAAGTAGGCGTGTCTGTGGAAACAACATGGGTAAATATCGCGAAGGCAGCTTCGCGATATTTACAATGCGGGGAAGCGATTATTTTAATCGCGTTAAGTATGCCTTAACGCAGGAATTTAACGTCTGTTAAATTCCTGACTAAGGCATACTTAACATGGGGGGTGGATTCTGTGGCTAAGACCACAGGCCCTATCATCTAGGATATGAGAAAACGGCGGGAAAACGGCGATATCCACGCTATCTCTGACATTGTTAATAACGCGCTAACCGGGCGATAAATTCCAGAGATAGCCGGCGATAAATATGCAAGCGCTAAGCGCGCTTTGCGATATTTATCGCCGGCCCTTGATAATATGCCCCTTCTGAAGCTTCGATTAGTCTATAACTCATACACAGGTTGAATTCAATTCAGACCTTTGTGGGAGACTCCAAAACACTGTATAACAAATGTCTGTTTCTAATGGTATGTAACTTATGAAGTACATAATGGAACTTACAGTTGTTTGAAAGTGATTGACATTGCAAAGCCACAAACAGAGATGAGGAAATTATGAAATGGATCTCTGCGATATCCTTACTCAAAAGAGACGCGTCCCATGATGTGCATGGCTTTAATTGTGGCAGATTGTAGAAATGTACGCCTCTGTTTGAGGATACATAGTTTATGTCTAATTTGCATTTCACGTTTCCCTAGTTACACCTAAATTGAATATGCTTTACATGTGAAGATCTAAGAGCAAAAAAATTCAATATTAATAAGCATATCTTGCAGTTATGAAAACCAATACACAAAATACAACCATAACTTTCTTTTGTAAAATGCCATATTGATTCAAACCATTTTAAGCTTTGCGCTTCATCTTGTGTAAGCCTGACACCTAGTGGTCAAATCGAAGTATTGCTATTCTGATAGTTAATCTGAATTTCACGCACCAATTTATGGAAAAACTTTCTTTTTATGCTGTCCGCCAAACCTCACTAACAGTAATGTCAGATATTGTTGAGAAATGTCATAAAATATTAAGAACCTCATTGTAATTTAAAGGCTAAATTCCGATCTCTTAGCAACAAAGGAATTTGTCCAGGGAACGGAATCCTGAGTTTGTTGATAATTATTATCCTATCACAGTTTTCCCCAGATAAATTCCGACAGGTCAAACCTGGCAAAATTTATCATTGAAATAGGCCCAGAAAAAAAAGGAAAACATGGAAAATTTGATGAGTTAAAAACCTAGGGGCGTATTTATAAGTTTTGTGGCGCAGCAAGTCACCTTGCTGCTTTGCCAGGCGTCACAGGGAAAAGGCATGAATGCGCCATATTTGTCCAATACAGAACTTTCCTGTCTTTTTCCCTTGCACCATTCTAGAAGCCTAGCGCCAACGCAGGCACCCTTGCACCAGGACGCACGGGGCCTGTGTTGTAGCCAGGATTGTTTTTGTGCAGGAAGGGCTCCTCCCTGCACAAAAACAATCCTGAGTCGCTTTTTCCTCTTTCTATGTGTGCTGCATTCTGCAGCACACATAGAAAGAGTAACAAACAAAGATAAATAAAAATATTTCTCCTCGTTACATCTCTTCTGGGGAGCCGTATCTTTTTAGTGCATTCCCAGGTTTACAAGGTCTTGTAAATCTGGGAATGCATCAAAAACCATGGGAGTTGCGTGGCAACACCCATGCAATGCCCATGGAATGCTTACCCCGGGCAGATTAACGCAATTCAGTGATTTGCTCTGCGTTGTGTTACTTCATATTTTTGGAGCCACTCAAAGCCATGTAAAGTGGCTTTGCTTGGCTTAAAAATATGACTTAAAAGTTTTGTGTCAAGGAGTAAACAGTCTGAACATAAAGTAGGCAATGGTATGTGGACTTTAGCCCTCGTCTATTATGCTGGTGGATATTTCACTTCCTGCACTGCAGTGCTTAATTAAATACCGCTAATGCTGTAGGTGGCAAACTACCTGTGGGCAGAGTGGGCAGGGCAGTCTGGACATAGGGGGACAGATTTACAAGGCCCTTGCGCCACATTTACGCCACCGTTGCGTCACTTCTGTGACGCAGCGGCGGCGTAAACCATGCGCCACGTTGCGCCTTATTTACAAAGTGACGCATCTAGGGAGATACGTCACGTTGTAAAGCCCTGCGCCACATGAAACCTACATTAGGTTTCTTGTGGGCGGTCCGGCGCAGGGTGGGCGTTCCGTCGCAGGAACGCCTTGTAAAAGTGACGCAGTGAAATCTACAAGATTTCACGGAGTCACTTTTACGTCCATGCTGCGTCAATACCCTGCGCCTGCTTGAAGCAGGCGTAAGGAGTGACGCAGCATGTTAGGCATAGGGCGCCCCTGAGCATTGCTGGAGCCGCGTCGCGCTTGCGACACGACTCCAGCAATGCGCCGCCCTTACGCCACAGGATGCGACACGCATCGCCCTATCCTTGCGCCACGGTGCGCCGCATTGTAAATGTGACGCATTTGTGGTGGCGCAGGGAGGGAATTGCGTGTCGCATCTGTTCTGGCGCATCCCTGCTGATTTGCAGAGATGCGCCAGAACTCGTAAATCTCCCCGGGGTATGGATTGTTATGGCAATCACCGCGTGGCATACACAGGTGTTCAGAGTGTGTCGTGTTTGTCCGGGGGTGAAATGTCAGCAACTTGTAGGCAACGTTCTAAGAACCATGTTTACTTTCTTTAATGTCCACTCCAAGCCCTTTCCATGGCCCCCTTTAACCTGGTATGTCATTAGGATGCAAGCGTCTGTGATATCACCTCCTCGACCCTTCGTGAACAGACATGCATGTCGAAAACTGATTTGAAGGGCTTTTCAAATTCTGGCACATACCAGAAAAAATAACTCATCATCACTGTTAGAAATGGGGGTCTGTAGTTGGCAGCGGTAGGTACCTTTGTCCAAATCGGGACCCTTGCTTCTATTCAGAGTAAGGGGGATACACTCCTAAAATAACCCCTGCTCACCCCCTTGGTAGCTTGGCACGAGCAGACAGGCTTTATCTGAGAGGCAGTGTGTAAAGCATTTGTGAACACATACAGTAATACAGTGAAAACACTACAAATGGACTCCACACCAGTTTAGATAAATAAGTAATCTTTATCTAAACCAAAACAAGGACCAAACGACAAACATCCAAAATACAGTATTAAAAGTATGACTTCCAGGTGGTAGAAATAGTTCAGTTCAAGCAAATTGCAGATGCAACACTTTTCTCACAAAGTACCTGGGGTGCGTCACGCATACAAACACAACGGGCCGCAGGGAAGGTGATGCGTCGGTTCCTTACACTCAGGGAAGGTGATGCGTCGGTTCCTTGCTTCAGGGACGTTATGCGTCGGTTCCTTACTGCAGTACTGGGCAGGTGATGCGTCGGTTCCTTACCGAAGAGGAGGTGATGCGTCTGTTTCTTACTGCATGGGGAGGTGATGTATCAGTTTCTTACTGCGTCCGCCAACGATGCGACAGACTTGTTGCCTCGATGCGATGCGACGATCTGGTGGTGATGCGTGAACTCGTGCAGCCACACAGCAGGCCTTGCTTCGGACTCAGTGCCGTGATCTCGGACTTTGGAGAACGGTGCACTCGATGCGGCGTGCAGTGATTTTTTGAGCCGCGGCAGGCGCTGCGACGGTTTCTTTGGCGATGCGTCAGAAACAGGTGCAGATGCGTCTTGCTTCTTCGATGTTGCCTCGATTTTCCAGCTCCCAGCGTAAAACAGTTCTCTATAGGTCCAGAACAGCAGCAGGTACCTCTTTGCAGATTAGAATTCCCAGCAAGGAAATTCAGGGGAGCTGGTGGTGAAGTCTTTGTGTCCCTGAGACTTCAGAACAGGAGGCAAGCTCAGTTTCAAGCCCTTGGAGATCTTCTTTCAAGTAGGTGACAAAGCAAACAGCAAAGTCCTTTTCTCCTTTCCTTGGCAGCAAACAGCCACTTCCTGCCAACCCCAGACAGCAAACTGCACAGGGGCAGTATTCCTCCTCAGCTTCTCCGGCTCTTCTCCTTGGCAAAGGTTCCTCTTGATTCCCAGAAGTGATCTAAAAGTCTGGGGTCTGGGCCCCTCTTTTTATGCACAAAAATCCTTTGTTCTCTGAAGGCAGAGAGTGTCTGTACCCAGCCAAAACCAGTTCTGTCCTCACTGGTGCAGCTTCCTGGCAGGAGGTGGAGACAGCATTGTTGAAGGCAGACCAGGCCCATTCAGGTGAAAGGAAATCTCCTCCCCTACTCTAAATTCAGCCCAGGTCTATTCAGCCCAGCCCTGACTCATCAGACTTCTGGAGCCGCTGCCCCTCTCCAGCCCCTGTCATACAAAAGCCAGACATGCAATACACAAACCTAGCAGAGGCACACTGAATGGTTTAGGCAAGAAAATACCTACTTTCTAAAAGTGGTATTTTCAAACACAGAATGTAAAAATCACCCTCACTAAAAGATGCATTTTAACATTCCGAGTTCAGACATACTAAATTGTATTTTTCTACCTTGTTCCCAGCGCCAGTTATGTTTATAAGATGTTATAAACAAACTCCACATTCTGTTTTATGGGAACAGGTAGCCTTTCAATAGTGAAAATCGAAATTGGCAGTAGTTCACTATCAGGACAGGCCACACACATCAGGGCATGTCCTACCTTTCACATACAATGCACCCTGCCCACAGGGGCACCTTGGGTCTACCTTAGGGGTGACTAATATGAAGAAAAGAGAAGGTTTAGGGACACACTTGCCAATCGACATCGCAGTCCCAGACTGCACACAGGCTCTGCAATGGCAGGCCAGAGTTACATTTTACAGGCTGCTTCTGTGGGTGGCACAATCAGTGCTGCAGCCCACTAGCAGCATTTAATTTACAGGCCCTGGGCACACACAGTGCACTATACTAGAGTCTGACAAGTAAGTCAAATAGGCCAATCATGGAATCACTAATCCATAACAACAATTTACAAAGGGAGCACTTGCACTTTGGCGCTGAACAGCAGTGGCAAAGTGCCCATAGCATCTAGACCAGCTAAACGGAATCCAACACGCTGCAAAAACACAGGAGGCAAAGGCAAAAAATGCAGGGGAGACCCACAGCAATGGTGCCAGATCTAACAATCACTTAATGTCTATCACAGATAAAAGGAATCTTTTGCTCAAGTGCCAGAATGTCTCCACAGAACAGATTTGAAATCCAGTAAAGGTATAACAAAACTCTGTAAAATTGAAGAACTTTAACTATCGATGACATTCAGAATTGTACAGTATTACTTTAATTTGACTTCTCAGTCACTGCACCTACCATCGCTAAGAAGTGTTTCAAATCTATATGGGGTTCTGTAGCCAAAATTGGTAGAATGAAATTATGGGAAACAAAAATATAGAACATCTTAACATTAAATATGAGAAACTGAAAAAAATCTCTCCCAGTTCAAATAATGTCGAAAAACATGGAGTATAGATTAGAAATAAATCACAGAGAAGATTAAAAGCAGCACAATAATGTATAAAAAAAGAAAGCAGCACTTGGACATCTGAGATGTAATCAATATTCAAAGCAAAAAACAGCACATACATAAAATAGACAAACCAACAGACTAATGTAAAGACAATCGGAGAATATCTGCCAGACATAAAGGCTCTGTTTTACAGGAAAGCAGTTAAGGGTCATCCACTAAAAATAAATATGAATGTCCATCATTCTGTGCATTCTGCCACCCTACTTGGAGAGTGACAAATGATGTTTTTTCTAATAGTGGAACCACTGCAGCTCCAACTTTGGTGCTGGGATGGGAATGTCTCCTGCATAATGTACAGTTGTATTCCCCTGCCCTTAGTGCCCAACTGCAAGCATCTGGAATATTGGCGGTGGTTTTGGCTCCAGCCTCACATTCATTTTCTGTATGTGAGAAGACCTAACCTACGTCTACCCCTTAACATGAGTAAGGTCTTACACATAGTAGGGTGCATCAAATGTACCCTCATTAGTTTGACATTGGGCTACTTCCCCTGTCATGGGTTTTGTCTGTGGAGTGGTGGTATTGTGTTGTATGAATCAATATTTTTGACCAGAACTTTTTGATATGTGTTACAAGAGTGGAGGCATACAGGTCCACTCGTGTAAAGTTCTGTGTCCATGCACTAAATCACATCCTAGTGCTATCACAGTGCATGTTATGCATGTGCATTTGAGTGTAGCCTGTGTAGTGCCTGCATTGCGTTTATGAGTGAATCAGAGGAATAAAGGACTGTAAGCTTCGTATTGGACAACCCCAACCTGTCCATCTGCACAAGATGGAGATGTGGTTATTTCCCAAACAGTGGAAGTGTATTACTGAAATTCCTAAATTTGGAGGAGGGATACCTAGAAACTGAAGTGGGGAAAGAGGAGTCAAGGCTCCCTATAGAAATTTGATTAGGTCATTTTGCTAAGAGGTGCTGCTGAGTAGTCTTCCTGAGCACTGACATTTGGTAGATAGTGTGGGTGAAGGGTGTGATTGTAGTCTCTGTTGTTGAGATAATAAAGTATCCTTTAGTTCAGGCCAGCTTTTTGTTTCTTTCCTGATCACAGTTCAGTATGGCCAGGTGCAGAAAGCTCACACCAGTTTGAGTCTATGGTGTGGGTGCTCTAAACTGGAGATGTCCCTGATGTGAGGAGCATCATTTTACACAGAGGCTATGTCCAAAGAGCAACCTGGAGAGCACATACGAATGAAGAACAACCCTAAAGTGGTGCTGAATGTACAGACAGACAATCCACACCCCTTGCTTGTTTTGACTGTGTAAAGGTGGGAGCTGCTAGCTCACTTGTGGCTTCAGTTTCAAGTTCTCTTTGACCAACTGAGAGAGTAGTCTGCAGAATAATCTGCAGACTGCTCTACAGCCAGAGTTGGTATATGTCTGACTGCCAACTTCCCAGAGGTGAAGAGACATCACCTGGAGGTTGACCTGGAAGAAAGAGCAGTCTTTCCATCCTGAAGCACCTGGAAATGAAGTGGTCCACTGAGAGAGAGAAAGATTGTGCCAATATGTCATGAGGTGTGATCATCTAGGTTGACCCAGAAGCAACTGACTCCAGAGGTAAAGGTCTGTCCACCCAGAGAGACTCAGGAGAGCAATCTGCATGCATGCAGATCAGAGCGCAGTCACTGATGCTGAGCAGCTTGCACTGTCCCACTGTCCTGGAATTGTGCCTGAGAGGACTGTGCTGCTGTGAACCTGAACTTGTGCCAGAGTGGCCTATTTCCCAGCACTGTTCTGAAGTTGTACCCGAGTGGACTGTGCCTCTGTGATCCTGATATTGTACCTGAATGGACCATGCTGTGCCGCTGCAAAGTTCAGACGTTGTGCTGAAATGGACTGTGCCACTGCAACAGCTTGGAGTGTGCCAGAGTGGACTGGGTGTGTATGATGACTATCTGTACCTGAGTAGACTGTGTTGCTCGTGCAGCACAGTTACCTGAGTCTGGATTGTGCCGCCTGCACATGACTGAGCTTGCATGGTAGTTTCACTTTGTGGCATGGCAAATTGCTTTTATGCTGCATGTTGCACTGCATGTACCAATGTAGCCCGGAGAAACACTGGGCTACATTGTTACATTTACAGAATTCTAGATTCAAAGTGGTAGCAGCTAGTGAAATAATTCAAGGTATTATATGGTTCCTCCTAATCTAGTAGGACTGTGTATGTAGAACAACAAGACTTCATATTATAGTGACTGAGCCTTAACATATAATCAGCAATTGTTGGTCTGTTTGGCTAGCTCACAGGACCACATCCAAACTCCTAAACCTCCAGAGGTATAGATTTTGTCAGTAGCCTAGAACATGACTCAGATTCTCAAGGAATCATGGAGACAGATCTAACCCTTTCGTTTGTCACTCTTGCATGCCCAAAGTGTCACAAAGAAAATATACAGTGTTACATTTTCAGACATTTATTGAAAAGCTTTAATATTAACAAACAAAACATGAACTGTGATTGTATAAAAGATGAGACATTATTGTAATAAGCATTATTAGAACAGTGAAGAATACAAACAATTCAATCACGGTAATTTTTTCATAACATTGTTAATGTTATTCCTATCTATGCTAAAGAGAGCATGTTGGGCGTAACCATCTGCATGGTCTGTTGGAATAGCCTATACCCCATACCTTGATAGTGTATGTCAGAAACCCAGGCTCAGTGCATTCACAAATGCACCTACGAATATACAGCTATCTTCCTTCTCAGGATGACGGTCAGGGACAGCAAGCCTGCTTCTCAGCAGCCTTCCGTGATGATTCTAGCAGAAGCGCACCTCTTGCCGAGTTCAGCAAGGACGTGGTTTCAATAAGAAAACAGCCAGCTAGTCAAATTGTGTTAAAGGTGCAGAAAAGTGTCTCATTGCGAGGACAGAAAATAAAACAATGCCTCAAGTTCTGAATTCGTATGATCCTGGATTTAACTGTGCGGACCACAGGGTGCCAAAGCCTTTAAAGAAAATATGTGCAAGGGTCATTCTCGTAATAAAAAGAAATGAGGCTAAGTCAGCACAAGAACTAAAATGGAAGCTAAATGCTACCCGCATAACACCCTCCTCTTGGTCAAAAAAGGGATGACTCAAAAAGGAATAAACAATAATATATAAAATATATTTAAAAAACAGTGCGTAATATATCTGTTTAAAAGCCTTGCTTTTCACGTAAAAACTTTAGCACAACAAGCAGGCTAAAAGCAATGAAAAAGGCCAATTAAAAATCACGCAGATGATTTAAAAATGCAGGAAAGAATTTCATAAAAAGAAAAAGGAAAAGAATCTATGAGGCATCCAAATTGAAATGCAGCATCTCCAACAAGTACGGCACACCCAGATCCAGAATGTCATAAGGACTCAGGTTGGAATTTGCATTTGCAGAGACCACACCAACAGAGGGCGATTGAACAAGATCCAAATGACAAAGAGAGTAATCCCCAGGCCAGGCAACAAAAGTTAAAGGCAACTGCGTTAGGAGTACAGCCTCTGTAGAGGAACCAGAAGTTGAAGGAGCATCGGGCCAGAAGGACAGAGACCACTTCTTGTTTAAATACTGTAACATGCATTCATGAAACAAGAGCACGTATGGTAGTTCTATTACAATCAGGTCTTGAAGTGCGACAGCCATTGCGGAGCAACAAAAATAGAACCAAAATAGCTATTAAAGGAAACAGCACAATTGGGATACCTCCAAAACCCCTTGAAAACAAGGAATGAATAAAGGACAGAAAAACTCCAAGCACAGTCTGAAATTGAGAAACAAATCCAGACCCAATCACTTTAAAAAAGTGTTTCATTCCAGCTGTATTATTAGCATTAAAAATACGGTGTACCAGTTCACGAAAACACAGTGCACAGCAGAGATTGTACTTCAACCGAGGAACTGGCAACTTAGAGATCAAAAGTCTCTTGGTCAGATGCTAGTGCCACATTCTTTTGAAACAATAAGGTTTTCAGTCTGCTTAGTTCATCAACATTAATTTGTGAAAGAGGGACTGTTGGCCACAAAGTAACTTCCCCAAAAGAATGTGTGGGAGGAATAAGACATTCATACAGCAAGTCACAACCTTGGAAACAGTGACTACATAAAGGACACCTGGTTTCCTCCCGCAGCAGCTCTGATCAGTTGGAAATTAACAAAAATTCTGGCTTTATCAATGGCATGGAAAAATCCTTTAAATAACACCAAAGGTTAGCAATTGATGTATTACAGACACCATGAAGTGTTATCTCTGTGCAAACATAGGAGTGTTCCAAAGAAGTTCCACAGTCATGAAGACTAGCAAAAACTTCCTTGTCGTTGTTCATACATTTGTACTGAAAGGGTAAAAACCAATCTTCATGTAAGAAATGTGCACCTATTTCCAGGGCCGGACTGGCCGTAGCGGGCACCGGGCATATTTTATTAGCAAAAACTGTACTTACCTTGAAACGAAGTTCTTGAGTTTGAGATATACATAAAAAGAAGTGTTATTTTTCTAAATTGGTCGCGGCTTTATTCTTTGAGTGTGTGTCTCATTTATTGCTTCTGTGAGTACAACAAATGCTTAGCACTACCCTCTGATAAGTCTAACTGCTCTCCCACACTACCACAAAAGAGAGCATTATTATTATCTACTTTAGCCTCTGGAAACCAATTGGAGACCCACTAGACTCTGCACAGTGTACTTCGTCTTAGTAGACTATATAGAGAGCCAGCTTCCGACACTGCTTGTTTAGCCTCTTATTTAATAGGGTTGGTGCTTGTACTTGCAGACCGGACCGTATAGGCATAATATGATAAGAAGAATCCCTATCTCAGCCTGCTTGGTTGCGGTATAATGCTGGGGCTTGGGCAAGAGCCCATTCTGTAGCATATGCTGTTTTAACATCTTCTGGAACAATAACAGAAAAGGAATGCATGATTACATTCTTTTCTTGTGGGACTTTTATAACAAACTTAGGTGGCCAATCAGTCTCAGCCAAGAGAATGTCGAACTCATTAGTTAAATTCTGCCAGACCATTACTTTAATAGTTTGCGGTATACCACCCTCAATTTGTAAGTCTATTTCATAGAGTCTATCAGGAGGGTTTAGAAGAGCGTAGTCATTAGTCGGTTTCACTACCAAAACCTCTTGAAGAGTCTGGTGAACTATGGTGACCTCTGTTGTGCTGTCGAGCAAGGTCTACGCCCACGTCTTGTTCCAAAGAAGAGTTCTGAGTATTTGTTGCATATTTAGCAGAAATTCCAGCCACTTTCTTTTTCTTGAATTGTGCTTTTTGCTGTGGAAGTTTCTCTTCCTTTTTTATGATGACATCAGAACTTCGCTGTTAGTCTTTTTTTGGTTTTACTTACTCCTCCTCGCCTTGTCCCCCTCTCTCTGACCGTCTGTCTGCAGAGTCCTGAAAAGAACGAGAAGGACATGTATCAGAATACTGATACTTATCAGTCTGTTTAACTCTATCTCTGTTAAGTAAATTGTAACATTTTTCGGAAGACTCCAGTTGCAGAGATCCACTCCAGGTTTTTGCTTTTGCTTTATTTTTATCCCAGCATTTTTTTTAGAACACTCTGGTGTCTGTTTGGTAACTTTAGCATCAGCTTTGCCTTTAAGTTGTGGCTTATTAGGCCTTGTTCGCAGACTGGCACCACCTATGTATGTATAGGTTTCTGTAATAATTTTAAGAAGGTCACTTCCTGGTTTGCCACTGGAACTATAGCAAGCGACTGGCGTTTTGCCAAGGTAGCTGCGTCTCCCTTAATACTCCTTAGAATTATTGAGGACACCATGGCCAATTAGTTTCATCCCCAAATCGAGAGCAGTGACTGCTCCATCTTCAGCCTGAATCTGTTTAAGGACTTCGGGTACAACAGCAATGGACAGAGTACTGTGGGTGATGGTATAAATAGCCGCAAAAACTGTACCCCACATGTTACAGTCCTCCATTGGGGGAACCATACCAAGTGGAAGACACATTGTCAGAATTCTGAATTTATTATGTGGTCCCGTATGGGGAAATACTGCCTGAAGCTGATTTGTTTTTGTGCAATCCAAAATGGAATTTCCTCCCGTTTCGAAGGGATTTTACCCATAATGGCATTCATAGTTATAAAACTAATAGCAGGCATAGTCAATTGAGCCTGTCCAGTGTGAGGAGCTCATGCTGGGGCAGTAGTAATTGTACGTAGAACATACTGCAGTAAACATCGAAATAGTCTAACTAAATGGTTTAAGAGAGCAATCGTTTCACTTTGTTGCAATTGTTGAGCATTAGGATAAGGCGAATAGCCTACTAAGGCTGGCCAGGTCGCCCCACTATTACTGAGAAGACCCAGTCTGACATTGTCTACTGTGTATGGGAGGGTGCCTTGGAACCAATTATGATGTTCCTGGTATGTTAAAGGAAATTCATAAGATCTACATACAGCGGAGCTGCAACTTCATCCTATGTGTGAAATGTTTGTCAATTTGGATCGACTGAAGGAAAATCAACCCAAGAATAAAAAACTTTATCTGTATACTTGTGTACCTCAACCACGAAGGTAACTTCTACACCAGTACTGGGGAGCCCATGTGTAGTTAAATGTGCAGTTATGGCTTGTCTGCAATTAAGAGGAATAAGTACTGGTTGCACCATATTTAATGAATGGAACTCAAAGAAAGAAAAGTACTACAGGGGGAAAATCCTTGAAATAATCAAGCTTGATTACCCTAGAGACATAAATAGGTGCTACCTATTAAGTTGAAAGAGGGATCACGTAACCCTTATTACCACAGACGTCGCCGTATAGAGGTAATAAAGGAGTTTTGGTATCATCGCAAATAAAATACTCAGGAGACCCTTTAAATAGGTGCCAAACCTAGAACGTTGATGGCACCATGTTATACAGTTCAAATAGGACTGTGTATGTAGAAAAAACAAGACTTCATAAAATAGGGATTGAGTAAACAGTAATTGTTGGTCTGTCTGGCTAGTTCACAGTACCGCATTCAAACTCCAAAACCTCTAAAGTTACAGATGTTGTCAGTAACCTAGAACATGACTCTCAGATTCTCAGGGAATCGTGAAAACAGATCTAACTCTTTGGATTGTCACTCTTCCATGCACCAAGTGTCACAAAGAAAAGATACAGTCTTGCATTTTCAAACACTATATTCTCTAAGCTCTAATCTTTCAAAATAAATCATGACCTGCGATTATAAGAAAGATGAGACACATTATTGTAATAAGTATTATTAGAATAGTGAAGAATACAAACGATTGAATCATGATAATTATTCATAACATTGCTAATGTTACTCTTACCTTTTGCTTGCCTCTGTGCTAAAGAGAGCATATCAGACGTACCCATCTGCATGGTCTGTTGGAATGACCTAACCCCATACCTTGATAGTGTATGTCAGAAACCACAACACCATAAGGATCCACAGATGCACCTCCGAGAGTACAGCTATCTTCCTTCTCGGGATGAAGGTTGGGGACAGCAGGCCTGTAGCTCAGAAGTGTTTCATGATGACTCTGGCAGAAAGGCACCTCTCAATGAGTTCAGCATGGACTTGGTTTGAATAATAAAACAGCAAGCTAATCAAACTGTTTCATGGGTGCAGAACTGCGTGTTAATTAGACTAAAGTAGAAGAGTCATCTCTTTGTGAACACAGAAAATAAAACAATCACTCATGTTCTGAATATATACAACCCTGGATCTAATAGTGCAGACTACAGGGCATCAATGCCTAGCAAAATAAATATGTGCATGGACCATTCTTATAATAGAAAGACATGTACAAAGCACCATTCAAAAATAAGGCTAAGTTAACACGAGAATTAAAATGGAAGCTAAATGCAAACTGCATAACAAAGGACTCATTTTTATAGTTATCCAAAATCCAATCTAATGGTAAGATCAAGTTTTGTCTAACTATTAAGCAACAGAGTTTTAAAGCCAGACAGAGGACAAAGGGCTTGAGTATGGAGAGGTGGTGGCCTTTCCTTGACAGGATGGCCTGAGGCCTGTGCCCAAGGACTAGCTGCACGTCAAAGAGGCTTACCCTGTCACAAGCAGATGAACCTAACACTAGGCCTGCCTCTTTCCTTTGCCCCGATAGCCAACGTATCTCCAGAACCAGTGGGAGTGGGTGCTGCCCCAGAACTGGTTTGGAGTGACCACATGGGAGGGTTTGACGTTATCACAGCCGCAACTCTGGGTGAGCACAGGGAGCTCTAACCAGGGTAAGAAGGGTTCGGACATATTGGATTATCCCAGATTTGATGTGGCAACCTATGATTGGCATCTATAACTTTCCCCACATATGTATAAACCCCTGCACAAGGAAGAGTTAGGTAGTGAGACACTGGTCCTTGGCGGCGAAGAGAGCAGAATCCCATCTACTGTATATATTTGTAATTAAATGCATAGCATTTAGTTATGTATATGTGTGTGTGATAAATGTGTTTTTCCTTTTCAAAGAATATGCATTGACTCGAAAATCATATATTGTGTTGTTGTTGCATGCCAGCAGATGGAGATCACCAACCCACACCACCACCCCTGAGTAGGGTTTGAACTTCTCTACTTCGCTTCCCTGGAAGAGTCAACTGCTACAATGGAGTACTTGGTCCCCAGTAAGGAGACAATTGTGGACCTATTACTTGTGCAGCTCTCACGTCCTGCACAACTGATTACCTAATTTCTTACAGTTGTTTTTTGCAGGGTACTTATGAGCTGCTGTGTAATCAAGGAAGGAGCATGCCTGACCCTGGTGAAGGAGAGACTGTCCAGGAGAAGAAAGCAAGTGTGTTCCTGACATGAGAAGCTCCCAGGGAAGGCTGACTATTAGAGAAAGCAAGGATGGGAATTATCTATGATGTGAAGGAGTCCCCAGTCTTTTTGAGCAGTTCTCATATGAGCTGCAGTAAGTCTTTTTAAGACCTAGTATCACAGTGTTGAATAGCAATCTGCTGTGGGTTCAAGAAATTGATGCTGCATTTGCAGACATCGTGAAGTGAAGCTACCTCACTGCTGCCGTGGGAAGCCCTGATCAGCCGAGAGACCATAACTGAGTTGCGGAATTGATTGCCAGGCTCGTAGTGTGTTGGAGACTGTAATCTTGGGATCCAGCCCTATCGGGAAGTTACTACCTAAAAGGGAATGTAGCACCTCACTGCTAAACGTGACTTAGGTTACAACCCTGTACCGCCTTCCTATTGATCTTTGTAGTATTTATTTTTTCTGTGAGATTAAAGTAGTTTCCTTTACACAGAAGATTACCATTAAGCTGGACAAAGGTTATTGTGTCTTTTAGATTGACTGTTGAGTTTTAAGCTTTTGCCCCCACGCTAATTCCCTGTGAAGCCTTGGACTGCTCTCCCTCAGTACCCTGAGAGTCAAGCACGGAAAGGGTTGCACTTGACCCAGTTTGCAGAGCCATGGAAGGATAGAGCCCAGGAAAACAGTGAAAAACGACCTCAAGCTCCACAGTTGCGGCACAGTAGCCCCTGTCTGGCATCTTGTCCCCTGAACGGGTTCTGATAACACAACATAACATAAAATAACAACATATCATAACAAAACATTGTGTAACATAACATCTTTTACTGGCACACAGGATTTGTGTGGCAGACTCAGACTGCCATAGTTCAGATGTTGCTAAATTGGCGGCTATCACAATATGGTAATAGCTACATCTGTTTTTAATGGGCCTAGAAACAGACAAAGGGGCATATTTACAAACCCCTATCACTTTTTCTGATGTTGTGGTGGCGATAGGGGTTTCTCCTTATTCAAAAGGCAGCGTTAAGCCACTTAATGTGGCTTAACGCTGCCTTGTAAATAAGGCCCCCTTTCACGATATACATAGCGTGAAAGGGGTGGGCAATGGGAGTTGCGGCGGGCATTCCACCACAACACCCATTGATTTTGACGCTGCTCCATATTTACAAAGGCAGCATAGATATGGAACAGCGCCGAAATTAAGACCAGGGAAAATCTGGTCTTAAACAGGCGCAACGAGGAGAAATGTTTCATTTCTCCTCATTTTTGCTGTTTCCATGTGTGCTTCGTTCTGCAGCACACATAGAAACAGAAAAAGGCCATTGATTGTTTATGTGCAGGAAGGTGACCCTTCCTGCACATAAAACAATCAATAACAAAAATGACGTTTAGCAACTTCTATGTGTGCTGCACTACGCAGCACACATAGAAGTTTCAAAATGCCATTTCAGATTGTTTTTGTGCAGGATGGGACACCTTCCTGCACATATACAATCTTCCCCTACAATGCAGGCACCCTTTCACTATGGTGCAAGGGTGCCTGCGTTGGGGCTAGGCAGCTAAAATTAGTGCCAGCGCAGGTGGAAACGCAGGGTTGCACCGTATCCTTGTAAATTCGGTGCAGCCCTGCGTTTTGGAAGTGGCAGAAAGCGGCGTTAAGCCAAGGTGGCTAACACCGCGCTCCGCCACTTCCTCGTAAATATGCCCCAAAGTGTGGTAAGAAGTGTTGTTTTTAAAAAAGCTAATATTACTTCCAGCTACTGTTTGATAAAACAGCATAACACAATGTAAGATGCTGTAACAAAGCATAGCATAACGGAACTACTTGCTTCACAGGACAATGTAAGAAGTAATTTTCTATGAATTATCTACTTAGTTTAGACGTCCTCACACATTTAGCTGTTGTTGTAATCTGAGCTAATAACCGAGAGATTAACAGCGTATAATTTTATTTGAAAGGAAATCTATGAAGGACTTTGCAGTGATATTTGAGTGGTTTAGTATGACTGTATTGTGTAATCACTACGCCTCGTGCCTAGTAATTATGACAAGTGTTACTGGCGAGATTTCCTCCCAGTTATTCTGGGCTTCACTTCCTCGGCTGCCAACAATTATTCATTTAGACCACCAGACGCGAATCAGTGTAATATTCTGGGATTTCAACATGTCCGATATTTTGTTTGAAATCCATCCAACTGTAACGCTGAGTCAGGTGAAAGCTGAAAGCTGTGTGAAAAGTTTATTTCTTTAATGAATTTGTATTTGGGATTGCATAATTTCACATACAAAACCAATTAACAACTCTGATTCAGTGCAGACTTTGAGCCTTATAGTATGCTGTATGTGGTAAAATCGATAACCTCGGTTCACGCCACAGATTTGCGCCAGTACGCCTTCGACCTCACCCTATAACACAGGTTCCTTGGTAAATGAACCCACTCCGGTTTGTTCTGTACTTGGGTACCCAGAATAGGTCCTTGTTATTGTTTCCAGATGTGTGAAGTAATGAGTTGGGCCTGTAGACGTCACATTGGGCAGCCCAGATGATAAAGCTGAGTCTTGCGGGACTCCACGGGTGATTGCGGCAACTCTGGAGCAGAATTGGTTCTGATGAATGTTGTTTAGGAGGGAGGAAGAGAACCAAGATAGGGCGCTCCCAATAATGACGATAGGTAGATTCAATCCATCAAGGAGTACATTATAGTCAAAGGTGTTGAAGGCCATGGAAAGGTTAAGACAAATTAAGGCACATAGGGGCATATTTACAAGAGCATTGCGCCACCGGAGCTTCACTTTTTCCGACGCTCCGGTGGCCCAATGCCCTGCTCCATATATACAAGGCTTAACGCTGCCTTGTAAATATGGGCCTCCTTGCCGCAGATTTCTGCAGCAAAGGGGCGTGCCATGGGTGTTGCTGTGGGCATTCCCACGCAACACCCATTGCTTTTTGACACTGCCTCAGATTTACAAGGATCTGTAAATCTGAGGCAGCGCCAAAAATCAAATGCCTTTGAAAAGGAGGCGTTAAAGTGGCGCAACGAGGAGAAATACTTTTATTTCTCCTAGTTTTTTGCTCTTTCTATGTGTGCTGCATTGTGCGGCACACATAGAAGGAACAAAACACCATTAATGATTGTTTTTGTGCAGGAAGGTGTCCCTTCCTGCTCAAACACAATCATCCCTGCAACGCAGGCACCCTGGAACCATGGTGCAAGGGTGCGCGTGCTGGCGCTAGGCAGTTTTATTAGCGCTGGCGCAGCAGAAAATGCAAGGGTGTGCATTATTCTTGTAAATATGCGCATCCCTGCTTTTTTTCATATGACGCTGTGCTGCTCGATTGCTAGCCGCACCATTTAGTTGTAACTATGCCCCAAAGTAAGCAATGGTCTACAGAGTTGAAAAGTTATTCCCTTTTGTTTAGAAGTGTTGATTCTGTGTCCCTCCGAGGTCTGAAGTCTGATTTAAAGTCACTGAGAAGGCCATGAGCTTCCAGATAAGAGAGAGCTGTTGTGCATTCACTGTTTCAAGTTTCTTTGCCACGCAGAGCACACAGAGCAGGCAGGGCCTATCGTTGGAAAGGTTTTTGGGTCCAAGGAAGTTTTCTTCAGGCGGGTGTCCTTTCGTAAGGGACAGTCTTGAAATACAATGCATGAAAAAGGCTTTTGCATACCCTTGCTAAACTCGTCAGCCTAATGATATCTATAAATATTTTGCATTGTATGGTGCTGTACTGCAAATCTAGTCTCCCTCTCTGGTACCTGAGGCCTGCTAGTCGAAAGGCCCACGTCCTAAAAGTCTACCTTCCATTGTCCAAAAAATTGTGATGTGAATTGTTCTCTTCCCTTCTTCCTACATGTATCTCACATTGAAGCTACAGGCCAGGTGAGTACAGACATCTCCCAGAACAACTATCTGTACAAATTCTGGCAAGGTACACAATTGTTTTCTTTCTTACAGGTGCTAAATATAAAGGCCATTTCTCAGTGGGTCGTGATCATGTCACCCCACACAGTGGATGTCCTCTCACAATAATTTTGGTAAGAGCGGAGCCCTCTAGTTTATCATTTAGGTCCTGATGGATACCGTGGACCCTTTGGGCCTCTTGGCAGAAACATGTTGACCATACTGATATCGGTGAAGGGACAATAAAATCCCCAGTTCACCGATCACTATATATTTTAATACCATACAGATGCCGGTAAATATTAAATTAATTTGACATCTGGAATGGGTTTTAAACTCACTTTTCTTTATAAGGGCCCCCACTTAGTTTAGAAGTGCATCCCTGTCGTCAGGTGTATGCCCGCCCTCTATCAAACCAAGTTTTTAGAGGGCGAGGACTGGTCTATGATGAAGCATGACACCAGGTGGTGTGTGAGACCAGTCCTTCACTTTTGTGAGACACCTTCACTCACTGACTTAGATACATTGCACATAGATTACCCCACTGGGAGCAGCTCTTTTGTGTTTATACACTGAATGCCAACACCATAAATAATAGGCCATGACTTTAGCACCCTATGGTGGTCTCCTGTTTGACACCTAATGCTTCATGACAAGAGTCAGTACCTCCTATGGAAACCAGCAGATCCTCAGTATGTCTTTCCTCCCACTCCCCTTTTGCTCTGGCACACAGGTAAATGTATCTTCTATGGAGAGACTTCATGAAAAGCCTGGATGTAATTTAATAATAATTATAATTTAAAAATCCTGTTAGACCTGGCACCATTGGTGTGGGTCTCCCTTCCATTTTTTTGCTGTTGCCTCCTATGTTTTTGCTATGTTTTTGCTGGTATAGATGCTTTGGGCACTTTGCCACTGCTGTTCAGTGCCAAAGTGCAAGTGCTCCCTATTGTAAATTGTTGTAATGGATTAGAGACTCCATGATTGGCTTATTTGATTTACTTGTCAGACCCTAGTACAGTGCACCATGAGTGCCCAGGGCCTGTAAATCAAATGCTGCTGGTGGGCTTGCAGCACTGATTGTGCCACCCACAGAAGCAGCTTGTAAAATATGGCTCAGGCCTGCCATTGCAGAGCCTGTGTGCAGTCTGGGACTGCCATGTCGACTTGGCAAGTGCACCCACTTGCCAGTCCGTAAACCTTCCCTTTTCTGCATGTTAGTCACCCCTAAGGTAGGCCCAAGGTAACCCTATGGGCAGGGTGCATTGTATGTAAAAGGTAGGACATGCCCTGGTGTGTGTAGCATGTCCTGATAGTGAATTACAGCCAATTTCGTTTTTCACTATTGCAAGGCTATCTGTTCCCATAGGCCAGAATGGGCAGTTTGATTATAACATCTTATAAGCATAACTGACCCAGGGAACAAGATGGGAAAATAAAGTTTAGTATGCCTGAACTCAGAATGTTAAAATACATCTTTTAGTGTGGGTGATATTTACATTCTGTGTTTGAAAATACCACTTTTAGAAAGTAGGTATTTTCTTGCCTAACCATCCAGTATGCCTCTGCTAGGTTTGTGTATTCCATGTCTGGTTTGTGAGTGACAAGGGCTGGAGAGGGCTTTGGCTCCAGCAGTCTGATGAGTCATGGCTGGGCTGAATAGGACCTGGGTTGAATAGAGAGTAGGGGGAGGAGATTTCCTTTCACTTGCCTGAGCCTACATAGAATAGAGAGTAAGGGGAGGAGATTTCTTTTCAGCTACCTGGGCCAGGTCAGCTTTCAACAATGCTGTCTCTACCTCCTGCCAGGAAGCTGCACCAGGGAGGACGGAACTGGTTTGGGCTGGGTACAGACACTCTCTGTCTTCAGAGAACAAAGGTTTTTGGAGTATAAATATTGGGGCCCAGACCCCAGAACTTTAGATCACTTCTGGGAATCAAGACGAACCTTTGCCAAGGAGAGAAACCAAGGAAGCTGAAGGAGGAGACTGCCCCTGCGCTGGTGACTGTTTGGGGTTGGCCTGCAGTGGTTACTTATTGCCAAGGAAAGGAGAAAAGGAACTTTGTGTGTACTTTAATCATCTTGAGGAAGATCTCCAAGGGCTTGAAGCTGAGCTTGCCTCCTGTTCTGAAGTCTCAGGGCCACATAGACTTCACCCCCAGCTCCCCCTGAATCTCCTTGCTGGGAATTCTACCTGCAGAGAGGTGCCTGCTGTTGTTTTGGGCCCTCTAGAGACTGTGTGTCGCTGGAAGCGCGACGCAACGAGGAAGAAGCGTGTCGCCGCCGCAGCTGTTGTCGTCGCATCGCCGAAGAAGCGTGCCGCCGCCGCAGCTGTTTGTCGACGCATCGCCGAAGAAGCGGGTCGCATCACCGGAGAAGCGTGTCGCAGGGCCTGTTGCGGCTCAAGAATCCACCGAGTTCGCTGCACGGCCGTCCGGCGTGCACGCATCGTATCCAAGTTGTCGCATCGCATCAAAAACGCCATCTTGTCGCATCGCAACGGATCGTCGCATCGCATCGAGGCGCCATCTTGTTGCATCGTACCGGGACACAGTAAGAAACCGAGCATCAACTCCCCACGCTGTAAGGAAGCGGCGCGTCAACTCCCCTGCGCAGCAGTAAGGAACCGACGCATCCACTCCACTGAGTGTAAGGAACGGCGCATCACCTTCCCTGTGTCCCTTTTTGTTTGCTTTGCGTGAAGCATCCAAGGTACTTTGAGAGTAAAGTGTCGCATTTACCATCTACATTGAACTAAGCTATTTCTACCATTTGAAAGTCATATTTTTTTACCGTATTGTGGATTTTTGTCGTTTGGTCTTGTGTTAAATCTAGATAAAGATAACTTATTTTTCTAAACTGGTGTGGTGTCCATCTGTAGTGTTTTCACTGTATTACTGTATGTGTTCACAAATGCTTTACACACTGCCTCTGAGATAAGCCTGCCTGCTCATGCCAAGCTACCAAGGGGGTGAGCAGGGGTTATTTTAGGAGTGTAGCCCCCTTACCCGGACTAGAAGCAAGGGCCCCTACTTGGTCAAAGGTACCTACCTCTGCCAACTAGAGACCCCCATTTCTAACATTGGTGGTCAGCGGTGAGGATTTGGACTTGCATTTGTGACTCATATACAGTGATTGGTGTACACTACTAGTGAGTGCAGACCATAACGCGACCACATACATTTTGGTAGAATTTTTTTCCTTGGGTCTTCTATTTTTGCTAAGAACTGCCAATCCTTGTTACCATGAGCAAAGCAGCATCCAACGCATCTATGGATCTACAATTTGAAGAAGAGAGGGTTGATACCTACACTGTGCCACAGCTTAAAACCCTCTGTAAAAGATTTAAAATCTCTGTGAAAGGCAACACCAAGAAGGAGGAGTTCCAAAAGGCGCTGAAGGCCTGGTTGGAAGCTAGAAATACTCCTGAGCATCCTGAAGAGCCTAGGGAGGAGGCAGAGAATACAGATGGGCAGCTAGATGGGCCATTAGGCCTGACCGGGGAGAAAGCTCCTTCCAGGGCAGGCAGCAGTGTTTCTTCAAAGGGCCTGTCCCCAGGAGAGCTGGAGGACAGGGAGAGGGATAGGATGCATAAGATGGAGCTAGCCAAGCTCAAACTGGGTGGTCAGATGGAATTAGAAAGCAAGAAGTTAGCCTTGGAGAAAAGAGAATGCATTTACAGCATGAGAGAATGTTGAGGGAATTGGAGCTGAAAGCCAAGAGCTTAGAAATTACTCCCTCTGGTGGCAGCACACCACCCGTGCCTGTAGAAGCAAGAGTATTTATCCCCAAAGATGTAATTAAGGAGTTCCACAAGCATGACGATATTGGGCAATGGTTTAAGGCCTATGAAGTGGCCATGTCCTCCCACCGGGTCCCTGAGAAGGATTGGGGAGCGGGGTTGTGGGGGCGGTTTCTCAGTGATGGGCGGGACACCTTGTTAGACTTGCCCTCTGAGGACCAGAATTCCTATGTCCACATGAAGGAAGCCTTAATGACCAGTTATGGGTTGACCCCAGAGCTTTATAGACAAAGGTTTAGAAATTGTAAGAAACTGGAGTCAAGTACTTGGGTGGATATGTGTCTTTTTTTTTGCAGAGCATTGGATGGTTGGGTGAAGGGTAGCAAAGTAAATGATTTTGAGGCGCTCTATGATTTGATTGCATGGTAGCACTTGTCCAGTAATTGTTTTCCAGAGCTACACCAGCACCTGATTGATAGTAAGGTGACTAACCCAAGGAAGCTTGCTGAGGAGGCGGACCACTGGGTTAGTACCCGGGTCCACAAGGGTCATGTGGGAGACTACGCCAAAGGTGGGCAGGGTCCCCAGCAGAAGAGTGGCGGGGACAAGGGTAAACAGAGGTAGTTCCAGAAAGGGCCCCAAAGTAATCCCCAAGGGAACCAAGGGAAGGGTTCCCAGCCTCCCCCTGAGAAGAAGCCAGGGGCCCGACAGATAAGCCTGTTCAGAAGGGGCCCAGGAAATGTTATACTTGTGGTCAGGTGGGCCACTGCTTCTGGGATCCTAAGTGTCCCATGAAAGCGAATGCAGCACCCACTGGTGCACCGCCCCGGCAGATGGCTAGTGTAGCCCTGGGGGAGGAGTTGGGTGCCCAAGGTGGGTGGGGTCCCGCAGAGATGTCCCTCGTCTCTTTAGGAGACAGTGAGATGGTCCCTAGGACCCAGCTGCCTGATAACACTAAGAAATACAGGCAGTGGGTGACCATCAATGGCCATAGGGTGGAGGCTCTGAGAGACACCGGATCCAGTGTAACAGCTGTCAGTTGTCGGCTGGTGTCTGAAGAGCAGGTGATCCCCCATGCATTTTACCCTGTAGTTGCCGTGGACAACTCAGAGAGCCACTGTAAGGTGGCCCAGGTTCCCTTTGAGTGGGGGGGTCTCAGGTCTCTTTCAAGTAGCTGTGAGGCCAGCCATGCCTGTTGACTGTCTGCTAGGAAATGATTTGGAAAGTTCCCCTTGGGCTAGGGTGGAGCAAAGAGCTCATTTGGAGATGTTGGGTCTGCCTGAGTGGGCGTGTGTGACCACTCGGTCCATGGCAGCCAGTAAGGGTATTCAAGAGGACCTGGAGCTTGAAAGAGTGGCCCAGGTGCCTGCCTTAAAGAGAAGAGGCAGGGGGTGCGGGAAACCAGCCCCCGAAGTTCACACGGTCCAGGAGGAGGCAGACCTTGAGGGGGATGCCCTGGAACCTACAGGGGAACAAGTAGCTGAACTGGGGGACCTGCCTGAGCTGACCCATTGGCAGCAGGAAGGAGGACCCTCCAGGGAAGAGTTCTGCGAGGAGCAGAAGAAGTGCCCTTCTCTTGTGGCTTTGCGGCAACAGGCCACAAACCAGGCAGCAGGTGATCAGTCTGGATCACATTGGATCTACTGGGAGAATGGTCTCCTGTATAGTGAGCCTAAGGTTGCTGAGCCTGGGTCAGCCCGTGTGCTGGTGGTACCCCAGCGCTTCAGAGCCTTCCTACTGGGTCTGGCTCATGATGTGCCTTTGGCAGGACATTTGGGGCAAGACAAGACCTTTGAACGGCTTGTCACCCACTTTTATTGGCCCCAAATGCGCAAGAGTTCAGATACTCATTGCAGGACCTGTCAGACTTGCCAGGCAAGTGGTAAGAGTGGGAGGAAGCACAAGGCTCCTCTCCAACTGTTCCCTGTGGTCAGCACCCCCTTTGAAAGGGTGGGCATTGACATTGTGGGGCCTCTGGATCCCAAGACAGCCATGGGCAACAGGTTCATCCTGGTCTTGGTGGACCATGCCACCCGGTACCCGGAAGACATCTCTCTCCGAACTGTGACTGCCCCCGTGGTGGGATGTGCATTGATGGGGATTTTCTCCTGTGTGGGGTTCCCCAGAGAGGTGGTGTCAGACTGTGGTACCAACTTCATATCTAAGTATATGAAGTCCCTGTGGCAGGAGTGTGGTGTAACCTACAAGTTCACCACTCCTTACCACCCCCAAGGTAATGGGCTGCTTGAGAGATTCAACCGGACCCTAAAGGGCATGATTATGGGTCTTGAGGAACCTATGAGGTGTAAGTGGGACATCCTCTTGCCATGCCTTCTGTTTGCTTACAGAGAGGTGCCACAGAAGTCCTTAGGGTTCAGCCCTTTGAACTGCTGTATGGTCACCCTGAAAGAGGACCTCTGAGTTTGGTAAAAGAAGGCTGGGAGAAAGCTCCCAGTAAACCTCCCCAGGATGTTTATAGCTACATGCTGGCCTTCAGAAACCAAACTAGGCGTTTCAGGCAACTCGCTCAGGCGAATCTGGAAGCCAGCCAGGAGGAGATGAAACAATAGTATGATCAGAATGCCACTCTGATCGAGTTTCAGCCTGGACAGAAAGTGTGGGTCATGGCCCCCGTGGAGCATTGTGCGCTCCAGGATAAGTGGACCGGACCATTTGAGGTGGTGGAGCACAAGAGTAATGTCACCTACTTGGTGGACTTGCGGTCTCCTAGGAACCCTTTGCGGGTCCTGCAGGTAAACCGCCTGAAGCCCCACTTGGAGAGGTCCGAAGTGGGCATGCTCCTAGCGACAGATGATGGAATGGAGGAGGAGACTGAGCCTCTTCCTGACCTCCTGTCTGGCACAGGGCAAGATGGGTCAGTGGACGGTGTGAACCTCTCTTCCGCCCTTACCCCTGAGCAGCAAGATGACTGTCGCCAACTGTTGGGACAGTTTCTTGATCTGTTCTCCCTGACTCCCGGTGTCACTGATTGGTGGGTCCATGATGTGGACACTGGGGACAGTCCTCCTGTAAAACACAAAACTTACAGAGTGACTGACAGGGTGAGAGCTTGCATCAAGGAGGAGATCTCCAAGATGTATGCATTAGGGGTGATTGAGTCCTCTAACAGCCCTTGGGCCAGCCCAGTGGTCTTGGTCCCAAAGGCTGCCACGCCTGGTGCCACACCCGAACTCCGGTTCTGTGTGGACTACCGAGGACTCAATTCAGTCACCAGGACTGACGCGCACCCCATCCCCAGAGCTGATGAGCTCATTGATCGGTTACGGGCTGCCTGGTATCTCAGTACATTTGATTTAACGTCTGGGTACTGGCAGATCACCTTAACTGATGGGGCAAAAGAGAGGTCCACATTCTCTACACCAGATGGGCACTACCAATTTCGGGTTATGCCCTTTGGGATGAAGAATGCCCCTGCCACCTTTCAGAGGTTGGTCAACCAGGTGTTGGCTGGACTGGAAGATTTCAGTGCCGCCTACCTGGATTACATCGCAGTGTTCAGCGCCAGTTGGGAAGAACATCTGCGCCACCTCTGGGAAGTGTTGATGGCGCTGCGGAGGGCAGGCCTCACGATCAAGGCGAGTAAGTGCCAGATCGGGCAGGGTTCTGTGGTGTACTTGGGACACCAGGTTGGGAGCGGCCAGGTGGCGCCCGTACAGCCCAAGATTGATACCATCCTGGCTTGGGAACCCCCCAAGACCCAAGACAGAGGAGAGAGCCTTTTTAGGACTCATAGGGTACTACAGGAGGTTTGTCAAGGGGTATGGCAGCATTGTTGCCCCCTTGACAGAGCTGACTTCCAGGAAGCAGCCCAAGAAAGTGAACGGGACTGACACCTCTCAGAAAGCTTTTGATGCCCTGAAGACTGCCATGTGCACGGCGCCCGTGCTTCAGGCGCCCAACTTCTCAAAGGAATTCATTGTGCAGACAGACGCTTCAGAGCATGGTGTAGGGGCTGTTCTTTCACAGATGAATGAGGAGGGCCTAGACCAACCTGTAGCCTTCATTAGTAGGAGGTTACTTCCACGGGAACAGAGGCGGAGTACAATTGAGCGTGAGGCATTTGCTGTGGTATGGGAACTGAAGAAGTTGAGACCATACTTGTTTGGGACTCACTTCCGGGTTCAGACAGACCACAGGCCCCTCAGATGGTTGATGCAGATGAGGGGTGAGAATCCAAAGCTGTTGAGGTGGTCCATTTCCCTACAGGGGATGGACTTCACGGTGGAACACGGCCCTGGTACAGAACACGCCAACGCTGATGGTCTGTCCATATTTTTCCGCCTTAGTGAAGAGAACTCCCAAGAGGGTGGGTAATTCTCCCCACATTTCAGCTGGAGGGGACACATGTTAGACCTAGCACCATTGGCTTGGGTCTCCCTTCCATTTTTTTGCTGTTGCCTCCTATGTTTTTGCTATGTTTTTGCTGGTCTAAATGCTTTGGGCACATTGCCACTGCTGTTCAGTGCCAAAGTGCAAGTGCTCCCTATTGTAAATTGTTGTAATGGATTAGTGACTCCATGATTGGCTTATTTGATTTACTTGTCAGACTCTAGTACAGTGCATCATGAGTGCCCAGGGCCTGTAAATCAAATGCTGCTGGTGGGCTTGCAGCACTGATTGTGCCACCCACAGAAGCAGCTTGTAAAATATGGCTCAGGCCTGCCATTGCAGAGGCTGTGTGCAGTCTGGGACTGCCATGTCGACTTGGCAAGTGCACCCACTTGCCAGTCCCTAAACCTTCCCTTTTCTGCATGTTAGTCACCCCTAAGGTAGGCCGAAGGTAACCCTATGGGCAGGGTGCATTGTATGTAAAAGGTAGGACATGCCCTGGTGTGTGTAGCATGTCCTGATAGTGAATGACAGCCAATTTCGTTTTCCACTATTGCAAGACTATCTGTTCCCATAGGCCAGAATGGGCAGTTTGATTATAACATCTTATAAACATAACTGACCCAAGGAACAAGATAGGAGAATAAAGTTTAGTATGCCTGAACTCAGAATGTTAAAATATATCTTTTAGTGTGGGTGATTTTTACATTCTGTGTTTGAAAATACCACTTTTAGAAAGTAGATATTTTCTTGCCTAACCATGCAGTATGCCTCTGCTAGGTTTGTGTATTCCATGTCTGGTTTGTGAGTGACAGGGGGCTGGAGAGGGCTTTGGCTCCAGCAGTCTGATGAGTCAGGGCTGGGCTGAATAGGACCTGGGTTGAATAGAGAGTAGGGGGAGGAGATTTCCTTTCACTTGCCTGAGCCTACATAGAATAGAGAGTAGGGGGAGGAGATTTCTTTTCAGCTACCTGGGCCAGGTCTGCTTTCAACAATGCTGTCTCCACCTCCTGCCAGGAAGCTGCACCAGGGAGGACGGAACTGGTTTGGGCTGGGTACAGACACTCTCTGTCTTCAGAGAACAAAGGATTTTGGAGTATAAATATTGGGGCCCAGACCCCAGAACTTTAGATCACTTCTGGGAATCAAGGCGAACCTTTGCCAAGGAGAGAAACCAAGGAAGCTGAAGAAGGAGACTGCCCCTGCGCTGGTGACTGTTTGGGGTTGGCCTGCAGTGGTTACTTATTGCCAAGGAAAGGAGAAAAGGAACTTTGTGTGTACCTTAGTCATCTTGAGGAAGATCTCCAAGGGCTTGAAGCTGAGCTTGCCTCCTGTTCTGATGTCTCAGGGACACAACGACTTCACGCCCAGCTCCCCCTGAATTTCCTTGCTCGGAATTCTACCCGAGAGAGGTGCCTGCTGTTGTTTTGGGCCCTCTAGAGACTGCGTGTCGCTGGGAGCTGGAAGCGCGATGCAACGAGGAAGAAGCGTGTCGCCACCGCAGCTGTTGTCGTCGCATCGCCAAAGAAGCGTGCCGCCGCTGTTTGCAGACGCATCGCCGAAGACGCGGGTCGAATCCCCGGAGATGCGTGTCACCGCCGCCGAGGTTGCCGTCGCTTCACCGGAGAAGCGTGTCGCAGGGCCTGTCGCGGCTCAAGAATCCACTGAGTTCACCGCACGGCTGTCAGGCGTGCACGCATTGTATCCAAGTTGTTGCATCGCATCGAGGCGCCATCTTATCGCATCATACCGGGACGCAGTAAGAAACCGAGCATCAACTCCCCACGCAGTAAGGAAGCGGTGCGTCAACTCCCCTGCGCAGCAGTAAGGAACCGACACATCCACTCCCCTGAGTGTAAGGAACAGCGCATCACCTTCCCTGCGACCCTTTTTGTTTGCTTTGCGTGACGCAGCCAAGGTACTTTGAGAGTAAAGTGTTGCATTTACCATCTACATTGAACTAAGCTATTAGTACCATTTGAAAGTCATATTTTTTTACTGTATTGTGGATTTTTGTCGTTTGGTCTTGTGTTAAATCTAGATAAAGATTACTTATTTTTCTAAACTGGTGTGGTGTCCATCTGTAGTGTTTTCACTGTATTACTGTATGTGTTCACAAATGCTTTACACACTGCCTCTGAGATAAGCCTGCCTGCTCGTGCCAAGCTACCAAGGGGGTGAGCAGGGGTTATTTTAGGAGTGTAGCCCCCTTACCCTGACTAGAAGCAAGGGCCCCTACTTTGTCAAAGGTACCTACCTCTGCCAACTAGAGGCCCTCATTTCTAACAAATCCCATCTATCCTAGCACTTGGTATGACTCCCAGGTAAGTTGCTCTACTTACTTCACCTGGTATTGGTACATCTGAGTCAAAACTCAGCAATAACTGAGTTTTAGCAATGGTCAGTTTATAGCCTGATACTGCCCCAAACTTTAACAGCCTCCTCTCCTACAGCCTGGATAGCTTTGCCAGGGTCATCCGAATAGATTGCCACATCGTCCATATAGACACTAATATTTAATTCACATTTGCCAGATACCATAGGACTGATCCCATTATTTCTAATTAAGGCCTGCAGGTAGGGCCATAAAATTGTGCAAATCACAAAGGAGAAAGCGGGCAACCCTACCACATCCCACGTTGTATCTTAAAAGGTGATGAAGACATACCCTCATATAACAATTTAGCCAAGGGGGATTCGTACATAGCCTGCACCCATTTACAAAATCGTATGCCAAGCCTGAAGGCCTCCATCATCCTCCATAGATATTCCCAAGCGACCCGATCAAAAGCATTCTTGGCATCCAATAATATAATAGACAACTTTTCCCCCCTCCTAGCTGCTACATCAAATGACACTATTGCTGCATTTATGTGGCTTGTTGTGTCTCTACCTTGAATAACACCATGTTGTTGCTTGGATACTATATCAGGTAAAATTTGGGCAAGCCGCATAGCCAAGACCTTGGCGAAGATATTTGCGTCAGCATTGATAAATGAGAAAGGTCTGTATGACCCCATCTCTTCTAGCGGTTTGTCTTTTTTAGCAAATATTGTTATCCTAGTCATATTCCAAGTATCTGGAACTTTACCAGCTTCGTCTATATACTGTATTACCCTACAGAGAGGTGGGATTATGATATCCTTGAATACTTTATAAAATTTTAAAGGGATTAACTAGTCACCTGCTGCCTTTCCTGAAGGCAAAGTAGTAAGAGCCAAATCGAACTCCCCCGCTGATGTATCTCTAGTCAACAACCCTGCCTGTGGTTCTTCTATCACTGACAGCTTACCACCCATTACATATGCTATTGTTTCCACCATGCTAGACCTTGAGGATTGACTATATAATTCCTGATAAAATATAGAAAACTGCTTGATAATAGCTTGAGGGAGAGTATAAACACTGTCATCATTGCCTTTGATACCTTGAATCCATCTTCTGGCCTTCCTATCAGAAATCTGATGGGCCAATACTCGGCCCACCTGGTCACCATATTTATACTGAAGAGTCTTATTTTTGGCATAAGTAGCCACACTTTTATCCCTCAAATCTTGGCTAAGTTTAGATCGCCTGTTAATAAGCTGCATGTGCAAAGCATGCTCACTCATATACCCTGTCTTAATTACTGGAGCATGAGATATTTCTAACTGTAAGATCTCCTGGGTCAGCCTGTGAGTGCTAGTTCGAATGTTCCTGTTCTGTACATAGATACATTGTACAGTGATACCCCTAATAAAAGCCTTGAGTGTGTCCCATACTACCAGAGGTGATGCTGTCCCAAGATTTACCTCTAAAAAAACCCTTAAGGAGCTCTTCACCATCTTACTATACTCTGAGCTACTGAGGAGATATCTTGGAAATGAGAATTACCGCTGGCGACCAGCTACCCCTGATAAATTGACACCTACAATAATAGGATTGTGGTCTGATGGCACTTTAGGGCAAATGTCCATCTTTATATCCCCCAAAATCCCCCATCTGACGTATATCATATCAATCTGGGAATAATGCTTGTGGGGGATGAGTAGTACATATACCCTGGCATTACCAGGAAACAGTGCCCGCCAGGCATCCATAAGCTCATGCAATTGGGCTAATTCAGTAATAGAAGCCCTCGTCTTTCCCATTCAAAAAGAGATGCATGGTTAGTTGTATCTATTGCGTAATTCATCGCACAATTATTTTTATCCACTGGGCCCATAACATACAATTTGGACAATTTGCAGATTATCTCACCTTATTTAACACTGATCTCTTCTCACACCCACAAGGCTTTGATCCTCTGATGGACCTTGCTCGTCGCATTGAGGAGTGAGGAACTAGGGTGTCTCCTGTTGGCTACCCAATGAGGACCAACTAATTGGTTACCAATTCACAAAATGGAAATCAAATAGAAGTATAATACCCTCAAGATCATACTTTAAATGTATAAGATGACTACAGGAATTCTGAACCTCTTAAAGAAGTTCAGTCGAGCCAAAATCATACAAACCAATAATTCTGCTTCAGCAGTACAGAATAACAGCAAACAAATCTGGTGTTCTGACAGTAATCTATGGCTATCTCCGTTATTCATTTTAGTTATAGTATGCACGGTCTCTGTGGAAAGAACATTTCAGGTTACGATTAAAACAAAGACAATGTGGGTCTAGTTTTGTTATTGTATTAAACAATTTAGAATTCAAAGCAAATGATTAACATTTAGGCAATAAGTCATGAGCCTCGATAAGCAATTTCAAATGTTTTTTAAACCCACACATTTAGCAAAGATAAATCAAAGGCAATTTTACATGAAAGTCTAGATTTTAGTATTTAGCCACAGAATCCTTAAAGTTCACTAAGCAAAGGGAAATTCCTACTACCAATAAAGGCAGGAGGATGGTTCGGGACTGTTCTTTAGCACAGGCATATAGTTCAATGAGAGTTTAGGATTGGGAAAAGTAGCAAAAACTGATAAATCAGTAATGTCAGTGAGCCTTACAGACATGAGTTCCAAAGGTAGAAAGGGAGAGGAAAGTCTGCATCATCAGCCTCAGCATCGGGGAAATGAGGACTGCCAAGGAAAGGATGTCTCATTCCAAGAGTCTGAGAGCATGTCTCAGAGAGAGAGCATTTGCAGGTGTCCGAAAGTCACATCTGACGAAAAGGAAAGTATGATGATCCGCCAAGGGTCCTTTCAGTAATATATTACTTGCTGCATCCAGAGGTGACATCAACCGTCACCCCACAATGGTCTGTCACCCATGTGATTATCATTTACTCACAATCTGCAAAAGGAGATACTTTAGAGAAATTTCCCATACCATCCATGGGAATCAATTGTCTGTTCCGGGCACAGAGGTCAATACACAAAGAACAATTCGATGTTGCTTTTCATGTACTAGTGTCAAGAGTTCAGGTTCGCACGCGGAAAACCATATCGAAGTATCGAAAAAGTATCCATTAGGCATTAGGAATGTTATGTGAAAGAATGGAAAAAGTTACATGAATAGTCAAACAGAATCCTTTCATATCAGTTCATGAGTAGAATGCAATCCTAAAGGGAAAATCATTTAATGCATATAAAGTAATGCGACTCTTATTAATAAACAAATTTGCAATTAGATCAAAGCATAACAAATTCAGTTAAGTCTTTGTGTCAAATAAGCAAGATTTATAAGTTGTCATAAGTGATTGAATAGAAATGTTCAGTCCTACGTATGGCCTATTACTACGAGTCACAAAGTACCTAGATGTAAAATAATTGTATGAAACATATAATCGTTGTTGGTTCAATAAATCCAGTTTCCTCTAAATGTAAAGCAACTATATAGGACCAATCCAACAATTCCGAACTAAGCCCATTCTGCATCTCGGGATCATCGACATTTGGTCCATATACTGCGCATATTACAAATTTCCAGCTATCCACCAGGAGTTGCACAATCACGCATCTCCCCTAGCTCTCATGCTCATGGAGGCATATAGGAGGAGTCAGCCCCTCGCTGCGGGATCAACCCACCACAATCTCCCCCAGTACTCGGGCCGGTGCGCACACAGAGTAAATAAGGATCACCTCCCAAAGTATCAAGGGGGATGGTCCTGTGGTGGAGAGCTTTCGGCAGTAGTTGACCATTAATGGAGCGGGCCATCTTCACTGACAGTCAATGATGCCCTCATTGCTATATAGGACATGAAACAGTGAGTTTAGGGAAGTGGAGCCCCACTAATGCAACTTACGTGAATGAAGCTTCCTATATAGAGCCCCACTATCCTAAACTGTAAATGACCACCTATGTCAGTTACTCAAAGCTCTAAAAAATGCAAGAGGTTTCTAGGCTCTCGGCCAAAAACTGTACTTTTTAACGGATTCAGGAGACCCAGACCAGAACCTGTGTAAATGACACTAAGAGCCAGACTCCAACTTCCAACTCCCACTATCTCGACAACTAGCACTAACATAATCCAGTCTGTTAGTCTGTATTCACACTATCTCGACACAACATCTTTCACGCACATAGCTCATTGACTGGACTCACCAGTCAGCCACATGCAATCAAACAGCCTCTTCAATAATCCATGTTTTGCTGAAAAAGCTGCCAAAACATGGTCTCACAGATAAACAAACAACATCTGTTCTCAATGTATATGAGACATAGAAATATTACATTGAAATAGAACCCTGCAGTACACTCACTACACATCTGCTCTTTGCACACACTCGTGCTCCCAGTAGAGGCGCCAGTCTCAACACATTTTCAACATTAGATGAAGACGTAAATACACATTGTGCATAAGTTTATTATAGATTGAGAATTCAGTGTGTTTGGTTGGCGTATAACCATTAAGGACTTCTGCAGGACAAGCACATGCTTTGATTATATTCTGCATGCTGTAGTGCTCTTTGATACACCAACCCCTGGAAATTACACTGACACACACACACAAACACACACACATATACTATGAGGACGGGCCAATGACCGTAAGGAAGTGTGTATTTACTGTTCTAACCCCACCCGTGCTTTGATATGGGGGTAGGTTATAAAGCGGCCCGAGGCAAATATAGCTGCACTTTTAGATTTTTAACACAACCACTCAAAAGTGCCCAAACACACTAAGGAGACTGGTCCTCATAGTGCACTGTTCCTCACAAAGATAGTGTTTGTCTGACACAAACATGCACACCCCAAGCCACCCGCCCCCCTATTTAAGGCCTCACTATATAGTGTGCATACAATCATAATCCCTGCACCGAGGCAAGTCGTATGTTCCATACCATTACTTATCAATGGTAGAAAAGACACTTAGCAGGGCCATGCCATATAAACAATATAAAACTTGCTCTGCAGCCCACATGAGGCAAAACACCAGATGACTCTTTTCTGATTAGTGACTGCTTCTTAATGCAGGCTAGACATGCATATGTAGCTCAATATCTAATGTGCTTTTGTTCCAGGATAGCACATAGCTTTTATGAGTGCTGCATTCTTCTGTCAAATCCGCAATTGAGCTGTGTCTGCCATCTAGTGCAAGGCAGTTCTCAATTATATATTATGTAGAATAGGATGGCAAAGTAGTACTCCATTTTAGTTGGAGAGCCCTTTTTTTATCACTTCTGGTAGACCTGGGGGAGGGATTTCCAGCAAACAAAATTGCACCTGACTTCTTTTATCACCTCTAGTGGTCCTGGTTTTAGTGCTGCTCTGGCTGTGTTGTTTGAGATCTTTGAGATGAGGATGAATGGTTGTGGTGTGTTGCATCAAACAAGACACTGCCAATGGGCACATCATGGCATCACAGCAGTGACTGGGGTTCGGCCTTCTGATTGACTGTATCAGTGCAGCTTGGAACAGTGTATAAATAGAGTAGAGTGCATATCATTTTATTGTGATAGGTGACTCATGCAAACGTGGCAGAAGGAGGAGCAGGATACTCAGGAGAACAAGCAGGGAAGACACAGGGTTGGAAGGGATGTGGGAGACAGGGACTGAATGTTGATCAATAAAAGAACAAACTCAGGTGATCCACAAAAGGGGAAAGGTGGAAGATGGACGGCAGTGGGCGGAGCAATGCTATATAAACACTGTAAAGCTTTCACTGCAGCCCACATGAGTTAAATCCCCAATCAAAGGGTGACCGTCTCAGGCGAGGATACAAAAAGAGGTGAGAAAAGACAGAAAAGGAGGCACACATAATGGGAAATGTATGGAATATATATGGAGTACTACCAGAGGTAAAGATCATAGTAGGTCAGTGGGGATAGGAATAGGGGTGGGCATAACTTGCGTAATTCAGGGTAGAGTAAATATGTGGAATTGCCTAGGAATTCCACGAGATTTCGCATAATTACACGTGAAGAGTATTTCTACGTTTAGCGCTATTTGTTAGCACAAACATGCCCCCTTGTGTTCAAAATAGTGCAAGAATGCATTTTGAGCTAAGAAATAGCAGTAAAAGCAACAGAACATGAATAGCGAGCAGAGGCATCTGCTCATGCTCGCTAAATGTGCCTTTAGGGTAGGATTTCCCCCCAACTTACTCCTGGCATTTAGCGCTACTTTCTTATTGGAAACTGGCCCCTCTCATGCAAAATGGGCGCAGAATGTATTTTGTGCGAGGAAATAACGCTGAATGGGCTCTTCAGGTAAGATTTTTCCACAATTTACCTCCAGCATTTAGCTCTATTTCCAAAATGGATGCGAGGATGCAATTTGCGCTAACAAATAGTGCTAAATGCAGCAGAACAAGAACGTTCTTGCTGTAGGATCGTTTTCCTCAAAAGCAGGAGTAATCACATTATTTTCAGTAATTCTGAGTCAAAGAGTAACATGGAATTATCAAAACTAAACGATTTCTCTTGTGTATTTGAAATTCCAGGTCTAAATAGAGAGAGATAGAATGCAAATGAGGGTGAACTAAGAATGAGAGAGCTTGATATGAGCTGGGATGAGTAAAATTTGAGAGTAACAAAGAAGACGAATAGATTGCTGTACATTTTAGTTATTTTAGTTTGGTAAATGGAAATAAAGGGCCAAGACAGTCTTAAAGAGCATATATTTAGATATTTATATATATATATATATATATATATATATATATATATAACGCATTTAGAACATCTGTTTTAGACATAATACTGCTGGGGGTAATTTATCTGTTTCTATTATTGCATAGTCATGTTATAAGCACAACTGAAGGAACCTCCTGTTTTGTGTACTGCATTCAGTCATTGGTTCAGCATCTAGATGCAGGACCTGTCCTTGCTATACACCTTGTGTGATCTACCTCTTTGCCTAGTGTTTAAATTAAAGCAGACTACATTCTTAACTTCCTTCCCTCATTTAACTTTGACATCCAAAAACTATACAGTCCTCGGTCTGGTTATTCTTGTGTTTGAATTCTGGATCACAGTCCAGACGTAATTTTTCCTGTTCTTGCTTTAGGGTGGGCATATAAGAAGCATTACTCTTATTGATTTGCTGGGAAATTCACAACATGGCGGTTTACTGATTGAGTTGACTGGGGTGTGAGCACAAGTGAACCCCAAATTAACCTGTGCCCAACAGTCTGGTAGCTTGGCACAAAACAGTTGGGCTTAACTTAGAGGCAATGTGTAAAGTATTTGTCCAACACTTCAAACTGTAATAAAGTGAAAGATATCACAAAAAGTATCTATTACCAAGTTTGACAAATAGAGTTATTTTTAATAAATATTACAAGACCAAAACAACAAAAATCCAATCATCAGAACTGGAGACATGCAATTTTAAAGATTTCAGTAAAAATAGTACAAAAAAACCAAAGAGCCAACTGTGGCTACCTAGTCGCACTGGACCAGGACAAAGTCAAAAGTTCAGGCCTACCACTATGGAGCATGGGCCGGCTACAGGGACTCAGTTAGGCTCGCTGAACAAAGTACCTTTATTCCTGGTTTGCAGAGCATCGTGAGGATCCAGGTTGAAGATGTGTTGCACAGCCAAGGTGATGCGTCAGTTCCGAGATGCGGCGAGGATGTGATGCTAGATCCTGCGCAGTCATCAAGGATCCCACTGATGAGGGCTTGCAATGCGAAGTCCTGCATCAAAGGTGCACCGCGCAGTCTGGGCGATGCGTTGGTTCCGAAGAGCTGCGAGGCTGCGATGCAAAGTCCGGCATCATCATTGTGGAGACTGTCATCGATGAGGGATTCAAAGGTCTGCGTCAAGGATGTGTCACGCAGAGGCAGTTCCAAAGAGACTGTGGGCTTCGAAAATGATGTGAAACTTTGTAATGGGTCTGATCCATGCAGCAGCAGCGATGCATCGGTTCTGCTGGGGATATATCCAAGCAGTGCAGCAGAGGAGATGGATCGGTTACGCTAGGTCCACAGAGGCTGACAGAGCACCTTAGGCCCACTTCCAAGGGTCCAAGACTGGGGTACCACCACTTGCTAGAGTAGACTCACAGATGGCAGAGTTTGGGTTTTTGGAGCCTTCTGTCCCTGAGGCTCAATTCAAGAGACCAGTCAACCCACCCTTGGAGTCACTCTGGGGTCCTGGGATCAACAGATGCAGGTCCAGTCCTTCTCACAAAGGCAAGTATGCAGCATATCGGCACAGCAGGGCCACAGTCCTTTAGAGCAGCAGTACAGCAAAGTGGCAGTTCTTTCAGCAGCACAGCAGTCCATCTTCCTGGCAGAGTATCCACAGATCCAGAGGTGTATGGAAGAGTTGGTGTCTAAGATCCAATATTTACACCCAGTTGTGCCTTTAAAGTGGGCAGAAGCTTCTAGAGGCATGCCTTTGAAGTGCACAGGTACCCTGCCTTCCTTGCCCTAGAAAATATAGATAATTTAGAAGAATCTTTCCAAACAGAAAGTATAACTTTGAAAGCAAGTGCAATAAAAAGATCTAACAATAAAGGTTTAGGGTAAAAATGATCAAAACTAGGGAATAACTAGCCTAAGAAAACAGTGTGTAAAGTAAGCGTTACATTACAGTGAAACAATCTTTAAGCGTTTAGACCACGCTAGAGTACAAAACGTTTTAACATGGCAACAAGCATAAATCATGTGTATTAAAGAACCAGTTTATTTAGAACAGGAACGACATAAGGGTCAAGCAGAAGAATCACATTTATTGATAGATAGTGGTGTGACAATAGCTCTATTGTAAAGAACGAAGAGTAACTGTGTGATGCGTGTCACTTTGGAGGTAGCGAAAATCTTGCACCAAATGTTACCCCAATATTACCCCATAATTATGGAGAAAAAGAGTTGGACAAACCATCCTTCCAAATGAGCTCTAGAGGACTTTTTGTTTAAGTGCAAATAGAGGATTTGAGTGTCTTGTAAATGAGGGCTGCCTTGGGAATAGTGTGATACAAAATCTTATCCAAAGGAGTAAGAAGGGCAATAGTTGCTGATTCAGAAGTGATTTGGTGTTTGGAAAAAAAACCTTGAAGGGAGAGGAGATTAATTCATTTTCCTTCAAAATGGAATCTGGTAAATGATAATGAAGTAGTAAATATTCAAAAGATACAATAGAATTATCCTTCAGAAATTGGGAAATTGGTGAACCAAAAAATGCCTTTCTGCTTTCAATATTGAAAGCAGAAAGATCTATTATTTAGTTTAAGAAATGTATCATACCAAACGGAAGAGTACAAAAAGCATTGTTGGAAAATAAACTTAGCAAAAAATATTTTATGAAGTAAATAATGTGAATATTTCGAAATGTGATTCTTAGAGATAAAGATACAATTTGACATATGAATGACATACTTAAAAGAAAAACCGTTCAATGAAAAACATACAAAGTTAATCCACATTGGAACATGCTGGTCTTGAAAATGATGTATCATAGCACAAAATTGACAGATCAAAAAGGAAGCGTTGTAAAGTTTAAAGTCTGGGAAAAGGACACCTCCTTCAGGTTTTGGGCATTTAAGTTTAGATAGAGCAATACAAGGATGTTTATTGTTCCATAGGAATTTCGTGCAAATAGAGTCAAGTTGCTTAAAATAGTAATTAGGGGTTTTAAAAGGTAATATAGGGATGGTATATAAAACACTTGGCACAATCATTCATCATTTTATCTGTGTCAAGTCTTACCCACCAAAATAAGAACAGTGGAGACCAAGTCAACAGTCATGTTTGTATTTTAAATTTCAACATACAGAAGTTATGGCAAAGAGTGTCTCTGATGGTGGGAGACAATAACCCCGGGGTATTTCATCTTTGAATGACACCATGTGAAATTGGTGTTGTCAAACATGTATTGGCAACAAAGCGAATTCAATGGTAATATTTTAGTTTTAGTCAAATTTAGTTTGTAACCTGAAATGCTATAGTATAATGAGAACTCTTTTAATGAAGGATCGAGAGAAGTCAAAGGATTGGACACGCGAATTAGAATGTCATCGGCATAAGCAGATAGTTTGACTTGCCTACAGTCAGATATCAAAGTATTGCAACAAATGTGTTCCAGTAATGGCTCCTAGCATAAGACAAATAAAGGGGCAAGGGGGCAACCCTGTCTGGCACCCCTATGCAATTCATAATATGGAGAAAAGCATCCATTTTCAAAAATAGTAGCTCAAGGCCTGGAATATAATAACTTTATAAAAGAATTACATTTTAGACCAAAACAAACCATTGAAGAGTAGTAAAGAAAAATTGCCAATTAATGTGGTCAAAAACTTTTTCTGCATCGAGGGAGAGGGCCGCAAGGGAGAGTCCACCTTTTCAGCTAAGGTAGTAATATTGGAGAACTTTCTAGCATTATCCACAGCAAGTCATCCCTTAATAAAGCCAGATTGGTCAGGTTTAACAAGAAGAGGGACAACAGATTTTAGATGAGATGCTAAAATTTTAGCAAAACTCCTACAGTCATAATTGATAAGGGAAATTGACCCATACATTTTTTTAGATAATTTTGGGTCCTTGTCTTGTTTGGGGAGTATGATTATCAGGGCTTCCATAAAGGAGACACTAGCCTTGGAATCAGAGATAAAAGAGTTAAGAAGTTCTAATAATTTGGGCGCAAAGAAGGAAAATAAGGATGAAATAAGTTCAATAGAGTACCCATCTGGGCTAGGTGACTTCGCTTTTTTTTCAAAGAATTAATAGCTTCCATAACCTCTTGAAGTGTAACATCATTTTATAACTCAGAGAAAGTATCAGGAAGGGATGGCGGATAGGAAGGCTATTGAAAACAGATTCAACAGATCAGATTTTACAATGAGTTTCTAGTAAAAATGGAATTTGAGAATCAAATTTAGATAGATGTAAAAGTACCTTTTGTTGTTTGACTAGGTGCCCAAGTCCTCAAACACTCCACGAGACAACATTAAACATATTGGATACATGATGGTAGGAGTACAGGCATATGGCTGACAAGCTGCAAAAAAGGGAGAGGGGACAAAATCACAACATCTATTAAATACGACATGGGATGATAACAGGTAGGAGAAAAAAACTGAGTAATACATAAGCACTTACATAGAATAAATAAGAAAGAGGAGCCCTTGAAATAAGATCATAAAAAAGCAAAGAATGGAGCAGATCAAGGATGAGGATCCAGATCTGAAAGGAAAAATACTAAGAAGTGATATGAGATGTGTCGGCACCATGACAAGAAATACAGCAGAGGGCAGATAAATAAATAGGAACAAAAAGAGAAAAAAGCAATAAATTGTAAAAGGAGAAAAAAACAGGTGCATGAGATAACCTGGCATGAAATAGTCTGAAGAAACATTCTTATGTTAGCAGGATCATCAAAGGATTTAGAAGTGCCTTCGTGAGTTATCTTGCATAAGCAGAGGTGCAGAATATTGTAACGTATGTTTAACCGACTCATTTGAGGTCTCAAAGCAAAGAACTCCTTACGCCTAGCATTGATCGTGTGGGAGATGTTTTGAGAGATGAATATGTTATGGTCAGATCAAACCAGATGCCTTTTATCTCTAGCAGCTCTCTAGATGTGTAGCAAGTCTGGGAATTCAAGAAATGGCATAATTATTCCTCTAGGTTTAGAAGCATGAGGAGTAAGTCGGCCCAGATGATGAGCTCGCTGCAGGTTGAGAGGGGGAGCAGTAGGAAGACCAAGAATTTCTGGAAGAAATTTTTTCAAGCAGTCAAGAACATTAGAACCTTCAAGTGCTTCTGGCAGACCATAGAAGCAGAGATTATTACGATGATTCCTGTTTCCCAAATCTTCTGTATGAAGTTTGAGTTTCAGGATCTCCTGTTCAAGCAAAGGGATTTTTGTAGCCAAATCATTTACAGAACTAAAATGTTGCTCCATTTCAACCATTCTTCCTTCCATGATAATCCATTGATCCTCAATTTGTGGAAGTTCCTCATTGGTTGTACACATAAAAGGTTGCAAGCCCCTCACCTCATCAAGGACGGAGTCAAGAACTGGATTGTTATAAGACATACTGGGTGATGGAGGATCATTTTTCACCCTCTTAGACTTCATGCTAGAAGAGGAGGCTTTAGTACTTGCAAGTAGATCGCTGGCCTTTTTGACGTGGTGTGCAGTATTATGAGAGACCTTCTGAAAGGATTTTATTCTGCACATAAAATGAAGAAATGATGACCATATAGTCAAAATAGCGTCAAAAAGAACAATGTTTTAGATGATGAGGCAGAAAAGAAACAAAGATATATCAAAAATGGTTGTTATGCAATCGTAATGAGGCATAAAACGGTTGTAGATATCCAAAAAACTTTATAACAGCCATTGCAAAACTCAGGAAACGTTAATAATGAGAAATCTGTTAATTGAAGTCCCACAGGCATAGCTTGGAGTCAAAATAACATGAGTAAATTACCACAAAATGAAGCATGGGAACCCAAAACTACGTTGAAGCAAAATCCTTCCAAGTACCTGGTTATACAGGAAGGTCTTCTTGTGAGGTAAAATAAATAATTTGTACGTAAAATGAGACTTACATGATCCAAATTGCAGTAAAAAGCCAATATTTCTGTCGCAATGGATCCTAGAGAGATCTTAGGGGCATATGTACAAGGATTGACGATATTTATCGCTAACCTCAGTTAGCGTGCGTTTTTTTATTGCTGTGTACCGCGGAAAACTATCGCCGTGTTAGCGGCGTATTCACAACACGCCGCTAACTGGCGATAGTTTCCCTTACCGGGTGAACTGTCCGGCGTTAAGAATAGTGGCACAGCGATAAAAATCCTCACGCTTACGTGAAAAAAGTGGCGATGGGCCAATTAGTGTCCAGAAACGGCACGCAAATTAGCGTCAGTCCACTTTTTTTCACGTTAGGCGGGAAAAACCACTATGAAACGCCCGCTATGCAGCCCAAACACAAAAAAAAAAAAAACAGGAGCAAATAGAGAAGAACCATGGAGCATCTGAACCCAGTACTGAAGCCAACAACAACCCCCCAAACATCCAGGAGGACAAGCCAGAGACCCAGGGGAAGGGAAAGGAGAAGAGGAAGAGGAAGACCCGGTTCAGTCAGCAGGAAAACCAGGTCCTGATTGCGGAGGTGACAGAAAAACGACGACAACTTTTAGTCAGCTCCACAGTGTCATTGGGAACAAAAAATGCAATATGGCAGACCATCGCAGCCATGGTGAATGCTGTTGGAGAGGTGAGGAGGACAGTGGACGACTGCAAGAAGCGCTGGCATGATGTTAAGCGCAACACCAAGCAGAAACTTCCAGCCAATCTGAAAGTAGCAATGCAGACTGGAGGTGGGAGTCTACGCCACAGGAGGAGCTGGATGCGTTGGAGGAACAGGTGTCTGCAGTCATCAGCGAGGAGACGGTGGTTGGAGTTCCGGGACAAGAAACTGCTCAACATGACCAGACACAACAGCAACAGGGTGAGTAACAACCAGGGACTGGGGGGACGGGGTGGATGGGCCCAATGGCACTCATGCACAATTAAATGTTTGGCAGTGCACACTCACAATGACTGCGGATCATGTCCCGGATACCCATGTCCCTGGTGGCATAGACACATATCACCCTACTCAACCAATACATTGCAAGACACATATTGGTGGGCACACAGACCTTGAAATGTGCACAGAAAAGTCATCCAAATCTAATCCAAGTATCAACCTACCACAAAATAAGGGCTACATGAAAGAGCAAAGGGCCACATTGATTGGAGATGCGGCAGGGTGTCAAAATGGCCCCCTTGCCTCAACACCACGCATATGCATGTTCCCGTATGTCTGAGTCGTGTGCAAGAATGTGCATGTGCATCAAGGGGGACAGTACTGCACATACACAAACTTGCATACAACTCAGACACACGTGCACAATGGTGCATGTGTGCTGACATTGGTGGTGGCATGCCCACTAATGCACATGATCAGTCACATACACAGTGCATCCTCATTTTGGTGTCAGAGATATGCGGCCCTGTGCAGATGATTTGTATATGTGTGGTGTTGAGGCAAGGGGGCCATGTAGACATCCTGCCGCATCTCCAGTCAATGTGCAGGCTTGCTTGTACATGAGATGCAGTCCTGTGTACACCAAGTGAGAAAGCATCTAGTGAGTCTGCATACCATAAACACATGCATTGTCACAACAAAGTGATCATGTAGCCTACTGGCTAAAAGCTGCATATCCCACAATGCACACAAACAGCAGACTTGACTCAAAATGTGATGTAATACAATGAGCATGGGGGATATGCCCACAACACCACAGTGCATGGACAATGCATATCAGGACTGTGTCACCCAAATATGTACTACAAGACTTGTCTGTGTGCCATACTCACAGACCTACAATGTCCCTGTAAAGAAGTATGACAACCTAAGTATGACAACAAGCAAGGATAGCAAAGTAGCACCAAATAATGACAAGTAGCTAAATGGCACCCTCACCCCTTAGGTCAAATAGCACTCCTCCACTCTCAACTGTACACATCTGCCATACAGAAAACAGCATTCCACGTCAGTCCTGGTGTAATTTGCGCATTACACCATTATGTGCCTGTAAACCTATCTGTTTGGTAAGTGAACAAATATGCAGTCATGGTTGTCATCATCCACACGCAAAGCCCGGCATCCAATAATCAGAACCAGGACAGCATGTATCATCCATGTGACCATCTGCGTGGCAAATACCCAAACACACATCACCCTGCCATTAGCATCTGTTGGGAGGGTGGCGGAGATAGGGCCTGAGCACTACTAATACGCCTTAGGAAATCCACATCCATCAAATCCAGGACCACTTATACACCACACGTGGGGCCAATGTTGAGGGGAATGGGTGTTGTCACTGTCTGTTCAGCCTGCAACAACAATAGAAACTCACGCTGCACCATACTCACAATGGGCAAGCCAACAGGAGGACAATAAGCAATGCATGCAAGGAAAACCATGACTGACGACATGCACACAAGAGAAATCACAAGAGCCAAAGCTACCTGGATGTACATGTGTACTGCATTATGCATCACACATGGAAACAGCTGTTAGCCCATCATTGCCAATCTGCCTAATGGGTTCCCTCATCACACATAACCATTTTCGCACCAAACCCATGCACATGTGCACTACCCAGCAAACCTGACTGTCTGTGAGCCAGACTGACAAGGCAAGTGACAGAGCATGATGAATTGCATGCCTGCACCCTAAACATTTTAACATGGTGCAGGCCATGATCACTGAAGTGGCTGAGTGTGGAGTTCATCCTTAAAGGAGCAGGTCACACTCTGACACTTCCTCGTGTACATACAACCCCTGATGTAAAGAAGACTTCTTCTGCCAAACAATGCACAAGTGTCCCAACTCTGATCAAGATCCATATTTACTCCAGCTTGCAACATCTCATCATTGTAAATGCACATAAGTGAAAGGCTCACTGGCTGAAAGGGATAAGGGGCAGTAAAACATACGCTGCAGGGGTGACTCTTCCACAATGCAGTGCAGAGACACATAAATCTGAGCTAATCAACATTGACTACAATGTGGTACAAACTGCATCTCTTCCACTACTGAGCCGAGGACACAACTGGTGCAGCTTGTGTATAGAAATGGGCCATTCACATTTGGCATAGCTGTAAACTGTGAGATGATAATGTACAACTACAACGTCACATCCGTGATGTTGTACAAATAATCACTATCCGGCATCTCCTCCTAAACAGTCAGAATGGACATTGTCATGCAGTCTGCTAGTAAACTCATCCAATGCATGACCATACTTGAAACACACATTTAACGGCATCTCCCCTTTACATTGCAGAGGTCGAAACATCACCTCCTGTACAGCAGCCTGTCCCACTCTTCACTGATGACGATGAGGAATTTTCCACAATCAACCAGGACACCCTCCAACAGCTGCTAGACTCATTTAGCACACCACCTCCGGAAGCAGGGCCATCCAGCTGCGTCGTGGAAAGTCCACCCCCAGCACAAACCACCCACCAGCAAGCACCTACCACCACAGCTGTCTCACAGGACCTTGAGGACCCACTTCTGGCATTTCAACGCCGTGCGGTAGAGGTCCAGCAGGAGATGGCTGATGTGGTGCGGGTGGGTTTCGCCAGCCTGGCGGCCAAACTTGATGCTGTACGTGGGTGTCTGAGTCCCATTCGGGACCACCTATAGAACATTACAGACACCCACAGTCCGCTCCATGCTCTCCAACATTCCATGGCTGACATTGATGGAGTCATGACTCAGAGACAAGAACAACTGTCCAGTCAGAGTGGCTCCATCGATGTCAGCCAGGAGTTGGCCCGCATGCGAATGATAATGGAGAACATGGAGCGAATGCAAGTGGAACAAATGGCTTCCACGGCTGCACACCAATGAGACGTATCTGGAATCTTCCATGCCCTGCAGCTGATCATCACTGCATTGCTGCATCAAGGTTTGGCACAGATGAATGCTGCTGCTGCTTCTACATCCACATCTCCGCCCCCTGATGTGCCAGTGCCTCACAGTGCTGCAGCCAATCTACCACAACGCACATGTGAGGCACATGACACATCCGAGGATGAAGATGTGGATGAATCTGCATTATTGCAAAGAAGAAAGCGGTAGCATTCATCTATGCCAAATGGCCTGTTTCTCCTTGGATCTTGGCTCAGCAGCATGCCACGGAACATCAGCTTCCACTGTTCCCCGATACACTCTGTGACACTCACCTTGGACCTCGACATGGACTGCCATATTTTGTCTTGTTCCCAATGACACTGTAATCAGCCTGCTGGCTGAACTCTGCCTCTTCCTTTGGACATGTTACCCCAAAAGGACTCTGTCTGGCCCTCCACTGGGCATCTATGGATTGTGGGGATTGTATGGCCAAGTACTGGTCCAGTCTTCACCAATGTCAATGGACATGTAAATAAAAATATTTAAGTCACACCCATGTGTGTTGTCTTCGACCAATCAAGTATAGAAGTCTCTAAAAATGTTGTGCCAATTAATCCACAAAAAAGTACACCAAGGGAAATAAGAGAAATGTACATCTTTTACTGTGACCCAGATAGGCAGTGAGATGACCGGGTATGTGTGAACTAGCTGTGCCCTCATTGCTCAAATACAACATTCTAGCAATATCCCAACTTAGCCCTACGTACATTAAGGAAATAGGCATGTGTGCAAAAATGTCCAAGTCAGTTGCATGCCACAAGTAGTGTCCCCCTTTACCATTGCCACAAATTCTCACTTGGTATATCTACTCACACTCTACGGGGTTGACAGAGCCTGTTGTGATGGTGCGCATTGCATGTCACATCCCACGGTGGTGCACACCATATTCACATTGATGAAGAATCGTAAGGGCACATGTCTACCAGCCGCTATTGGAACCACAATGTCTGACTTAGTGAAGTAGAGTTGGCAATAGGGACTCACCCCAAAGTGCAAGTCCTCAATCAGCCCCTTCCTGTGGACGAACAATGCATTCAGAATTAGGAACCCTCTCATGCTGTGACCACTGTGAGCGGATAGGGCAATGTGTCTAGGGATGTGTGGTGCACTGCACTTAGCATATAGTCAGATGCAGTACCACCATTTCAAGGGTGGCATCACTATGAGCCAATGCCAAATGTAACAGCTGGGAGAAGTGGCTATGACACTGGCACTACAGGGAGCAAAGCTACATTTCCCCTCTTGTGTGCAGCACAACTGTGTGCCCGAATCAAAAACGTTATCTGAGACAAAACCCTAACTTTCCGAATTTCGGTATTCACAAAAGGCATTTAGGAGTAGTGAAGTCAGTTTTCCTAAATTAACTACTCCTAAATTCCATTGGTGAATACCGAAAGTCGTAAACTTAGGCCCTACTCTCATCTTACTTTTGTGAATCGGGCCCACAGTTCTGCCACATGCCGTATAAAATTGACCCGCTACATGACAACATCCTGCATGGGGAGGAGGTTGAGCCTTCATGCACAGGAACATACAATTCCAATGATGCTGACACACTTGCACAACGCAGCAAGTGTGCCAAGGTCTGTGCATTGTAGATGGACTCAGCGCCAGGCTCATGTGATATGCAGGAGGTTGACGGAATCCGGCGCATACATCCATCTCCATGATGGATAACAGTTGCAAATCCAATGTCCGCTCAAGGCCATGTCCCTAGGATGTGTTGTAACTGGGCAACAATGTGCTGTCCAACTCCGTGAGTGAAACTTAAGATGTAAAACTTCACAAAAGAGTGTCCCTAGACTAGGCCGTAAATCCTACTTGCCACCCAGTGGCGGCTGGTGGAATTTGAAACTGGTGGGGCGTAAGCAGAACGAATCAACGTATGCGAGCGAGCGATCCCGACGGCAATAAGGGGGGTTCTCCCCCCGTGAAGAAATTTTTTAAAAATTGGCATCTTTTTGGTGCGATTTTCAGCACTATTTCTGTGATAAATGGACTAAAAATTCAGTTCTTCTAGGCATTCATAAAAGAAAACTCATACATTATTTCAGAGAATTTCTGGGTTGCCAAGCAAGTTTGACTTCTGAAGAGGGCTAGGGTACTAAGCAAGACTGCTTTGGCTCTACCCTTTCCAATAGAAAACACTAGTTAGCGATGTGAACAAGTTCAATGGACAAATCTGGGGTCTAGGAGAGTCCCTCTCCTGAGAAAGAAATTTAAAAAGATTGGCAAATGGTGCATTTTAAAGCAAATGAATGCAGCGATAAAGCAAGGCTTATTAAGCAGTGGGAACGTATAGTCTTGAAATATTAAACACATTAAAAACTGCCCCGTATCTTCTTGCATTAATTTGTTCAACAGTTACTGTAATATGTAAATTGTTCTGCATGACAACTTTAGCCCTTTAAAATGTATGCTTGCCCAGTGTCTTGCACTGCATGCAGCATTAACTTTGGAAAAATATGCTCTAACCAGACTTCAGGAAGCACCCACAGCTGCTGGCTGTAACCAGTCATATAGAAATATGTGCAGACAGGTCTTTAAGTGAGATGAAAAAGTGGGTGCTCCCTATAAAGGAACATGCCAAATACATTTCTGTGATTCCCATAGTGTGCTATCAGACCGGTATTTTGGTTTCTCTCTGAGATGTAATTTTATCCAGATAAATTGCACAGCAACTGACATACGCCTAAAGCCTGTCAGTATGATTGGCTTTGTCACTGGGTGTTAGCTGTTTAAGATAAATGAGTAACAATAATGATTTCTTATAAATAATTAACATTGAAAATGTTTAAATTCTGAAATAGTGAGTCTGTGAATTAAATAGCATTGAGGCCTGTGTAAGGAGCTTTGGACTTCAATTATGTGTGCTTTATGTTAGATATGTATCCTCTTTTTCTCTGCATATCTTGTCCATCTGCACATCTTCAACCCCCTCTCTTTCCTCTTCAGCATCCTATTTTCACTCTTCCCCGAATGCCCTTCCTCACATCTCTGTCACTTCACCGCCCCCAACATGCACTGCACTCCCTCTTTTGACATCAGTGTACCCCCTGCACACACATTTCCACAGAATTTCAGTTGCAAATGGAATACACAAATATTGTTCTGTGTGCTCTGCAGAGAGGCCAACCCACTGACAGGCACTTTGTTTGGCTTTAGCCTTATCGCCTGCGTGCTCAATCAAAGCCCCTCATAAACACCTGGCATGGCTCAAGCCTCAAAGTATGCACAGAAAAAAATACAGATAAACAACATTATAAAATAGCTAACTCGTGGGGAATGCAAGATCAAGTAAACATGTAAAATAAGAGAGGAACTAAATCGCTGAAATGCATTCCCTCGACGTTTTTAACATTCATTGTTTGCAAGTCAATCCATGTTTTTGGCATCAGTGTTAACTTAGGGGCATGTACACAGGGCCAGTTTTAATGCCATACATCAGAGGACTGGCCACTGTAAGCACATGTTACACAGTAAGCACATATCTCTCGCTTTGGGCCTGACTCGGATGTTTGGATCCATTTCACAAGGGAGCAAATGCCGCAGCTCCACTTCTAAAGGAGCGAGCAATGTGCAGCGAGGGCCTGGGGACCGGTTGGGGACACATTTCACTGCTAGAAGAGTGAAAACAGCACAGCTGATGGGCAGGAACGAACCAGGAACTTAGCACATGCCTTCAACATCTGTGTAACCGAAGGCTGGCAGACTTGTTCACCACATGTCCACCTCCAACGTACTAATGTTTTTCATGCATATAGTGACGCTTGGTGCACAGCTCTTCACGTGGAAACCTCTCCCCCCTACTGGAGCGCCCCCAGGCCCCCACTCTCCATGAAGTGTCTCTCCAAGTCAGGCAGCGCTACCCATTCACCCCGAAGCCCCCTCACACCGTACGCAGGCTATTTCCACCACATGCAGTTCTACCCATTCACCCCGAAGCCCCTTCACACCTTACTTAGGCTCTTTGCACCACATGCAGCGCTCCTCACGTACACCCGGGGTACCCTCAACCCTATGCAGGCTCTCCACCACATGCAGTGCTCCTCACGTACACCCGGGGTACCCTCTACCCTACGCAGGCTCTCCACCACATGCAGTGCTCCCCCCTCATACCCGGAGCCCCCTACAGTGCGCTGCACTCTGATTCCTCTCGCACCCTGTGGGGGTGTATGTACTGCCCTCCACTCGCCGTGCGCTCGCCTGCAGGGGAGCTCCCCCTACATGCAGTGTGCTGCATTCTACAGCCGGGGTCTGCCCCCACTTTATTCAGTGACCCGCACTCTCCAGCCGTGGTCCTCCCGCACCACATGCAGTGCCTGCACTCTCCAGCGGCGTCCTCCTGCACCACATGCAGTGCCTGCACTCTCCAGCGGCGTCCTCCTGCACCACATGCAGCGCGCTGCATGCTCCAGCAGTGATAGTTCCACGCCATATGCAGAGCCCTGCACTCCCAAGCCGGGGTCCTACCCCACCTGATACAGTGCCCTGCACTCTACAGCGGGGTCCTGCTGCACCACATGCAGCGCACTGCACTCTCCAGCCAAAGGCCACCGTACATCATACAGCGGGATCCTCCCGCACCAGATACTGTGCCCTGCACTTTTCTGTGGGGTCCTCCCGCACCACATGGAATGCCCTGCACACTCCAGCGGGGGTGCTCCCGCGCCACACGCAGTGTCATGCCCTCCAAGTGGTATTAATTTACATTTTCATCAGAGTTATATACATCGCAGCATGCCGCCACTAGACCTCTATGCTTGTAACAAGACAACACAGAGCACTACGGCGAAACAAGTCCACATGCGTTCAGAGCCCACTATACTGTACGCACTCTACCAAGCTTCCCCATGGCGCTTACCTTCCTGAGGGCTTGTTCTAGCCTGCCAGGTTCCAGGGGTGTTGTCCCATCAGCAGGGCTTCTGTCTTCGCTCTGACCGTATGGTTGGTGAAGGGGGCACCCGGCACCGTCCCTCCAGGTCCACCTCCACACAGTCCTGCAGCAAGTCCAGCCAGCGGGATACGAGACACGACTGCGCACAATCGACTTGAGCTTCCCGCCGCCTGCCTGCAGCCTCTACCCCACCCCTTCATAACTCATCATAGGGCAGGAACCGCCCCCCCTGTGACGAATTGGGAAAGGGATTGGCTAGAGGGCAGAGATGCCCCCCGCCCATTAGGAGACGGGGGGCCGGGGCTGCTGCAATGAAGCAAGCAACCCTCGGTCCCTCGCTCTCCTAAGGGAAGGTCAGCGGCTGGTAGTAGTGCATATGTTCGGGCTGGTCGTAAAAATGACCATGCCCAAAACCAAACATGCGCACTATTACTGCGCTCACAGACAGACAACAACTGCTTCTTGTTGTCTGACTGTCAGTCACCACAAGTGGGCGTGCCCCGGGGTCAGGCGCCGGCCCGGAACAGCCGCGCGGCGCGACTCAACTCGAGTTTCACTTTCAACACAACACATCAGATTAGAACGAACGAGATTGAACTTAAATCTCGTTCGTCATTGAACGAATGATGAATGGGCCCTGGGGCCATGGGGGCATAGTGGCAGGTGGGGCAACACCCCAGCGCCCAAATGGACGCACCGCCACTGTTGCCACCCTGTCATCCATGCAAGTTTACTGTGCTCACATCTAAGGTACCCTGACACAATCCATCCTGCTAAGTAACATGTCATGACCACACTTACACGTTCAACGGATTGTCCAGTGATAGTATGAGTTGCATACAAGGTAAAAAGCCACACTCCACCACATCACACCTGTCATAAGTGCAAACAGAATTCTAAAGTATTAACCATTTATTATAAAAGTACAAAAATAACCTACCCTAAACTAACACTAATCACTACTACTACTAATCTAATCTAAACTAACTGGAACAAAGTGAATTATACCCTAAACTATCTACCATATCTAATCCTAAACAAGCAACAACATATCTAAGACATCAACCCCTCTCCCACCCTTAAGGCACATCATGAGGCTGGACAAAGACATCTAAGCTATACAGAAACTAACTACACAGTTATCCTACACAAATACATATTTTTTTGTATTTTTGTAACAACAAAGACATCAACCCCCCACTCAAAGGAAAAGGAAACTTATCCCCAAATACTAATAAATAATAAATATCTAAACCTAGCTTAAAATCTAACACTAACTTTGCCTACACTACAACTACACTACCTAACACTTAAAATACTTACCCAACACTAACTAACAACAATATATAACATTGGGGGAATGGAGAAGAGGGGATGGGGCTCAATATGTCCAGTCATTATGGGAGATCCAGGGCTTTCCTCATGTCCTGCAGCTGCCTGGTATGCTCTGACATTTTCCTCCGTATCTCAGCCAGCAAAACATTGTTGTCCAATAATGTTCTCCGGTCCCGCACAGTGAACGGCACCACCTGATCTGCTGGGGCAGGTGGCATTGTCCCTTGGGTGTGTGGTGTTTAAGAGGGATGGGTTACTGCCTGTCTACGCCGGGACCCACGGCTGTCGCTAGAGGGGCCCGGGATGGCCTGTGTGCCACTCTGTCTCCCATGTGTTACAACCTCGGGCACCGACTTCCAACTCTCAGCTGCCCGGTCTTCCTGGTACCTCCGTGCCATGTTGCGGTACCCCTTAGTGACCTTTCTGATGTGGAGGTACCGGTCCTTCCTCACCTGGAAGGCATGGGACTCCTCTGGCGACATGTTATCTGTAAAATAAGAGCACTGACAAAATGTTAGTCCTGTAGACTATGTCGATGTTCTCCTTTTAACTCAGAAATACAAGGTCAGTGAAACATGGGAGCCTACACTCTAACGTAACATTGTGAAGTCAGAGAGTGACCTAGACAACCTAGACAATGAAATATTGAATCCAGGATCAGTGACTATATGCTGGGGAGACTGACATGACAGTGTTGACAGTGCATGGCATGGGACATGTACTGTCACAACCAAATGAGACTGTCAGTGTCAAATGAAGGTTCTATGACATACCCTGACTGAGGGTGACATGTTCAAGGATTCGTCAGAGGGAGGCATTAGCCCTCTGTGTGTATCGCCTCCCTCATCCTCTCCTGTAACACAGTGCTGCATCATATGTACAATGATCATGTGCAGCCCTGCGTGTCACCCAGCGACGGCGTGAAGTTCATCAAGTCAGTGCAAACACAGGCACTCTTGCTCAAGAGTGCAAGGGTGTCTGTGTGCAGGGGAGGCTGGTTAATGTGTAGGAAGGTTACCCTACCTGCACATGATCAATCCTGGAACAGCCCTACTCACACTTTCATCTGTGCTGCATCATGCAGCACACATGGAAACACTTTAGGTGGCTGAACACTGACTTGTACATGAGGTGCGGGCCCTCTCTCCACCACAACTTCACAATAGCTGACGCGTTGCTGGCGAGAGGGGGAAACATTGTTTCCTCAGATTTGTCAATTATGCATGTCTTAGATCCGCTATTATCACTCCGTTGACAATTTAACTACGCAGGCCTTTACAAAGCAAACGGTTACAATGCATTCCCCATAGTAACGGCCCCCTGGACTCATGATGGTTATTGTGTTGTAATGGCTATTGCGTTTTAACAAATAGCGTGGCAGAGCCCTGCATTGTAAATTATATGCACAGCAATAAATGCATAGCCAAAGCATGCGGGGTAAATGCATGTGGAGTAATGTCACAAATTCGGACAGAGGGGCTTGTACACTTGAGCCTGAGTCTACCAGGGAATGACCCCAAGGAGACAGCTTGACAACACCATTGCAGTGGCCAAACATGCTAATGAGATTCATAGGGCCATCTTTGCTAGCTGTTTGGGGAACGTGCCATTGATATGCTTGGATCAAAGGTACGCACTGCAACTTCTGTGAAGCTGGTACGCAACATACCTACAATATTACTGTGCGGACCTGTGTCTGAGCATGCACGGTCTGATAACCACTGCCTCCTTGTGCATGATCGGGCCCACTTGCACAGTTTTGTCAGTCAAGGATGTACATGCATTCCATGTCTGCTCATACTCATCAGCAACACCACTCACATGTCTCTTCTCCTATCTGTACGCTCTGTAATCCACATGCATGTGCTGTTGTGACAGAACCCATAGATTTAACTTGCATGTGTATCACTGACTGGGGATGTGCAAAGTTACATCTGGAAGACAAATGCAGAGCTCCATCTTCACTGACTGATTTGTACACACTTCTGACTTCAACAAAACATCATCACACTGTAGGCAAGGTACATGTGATACACACCATACTGCATACTACAACGTCTATCATTTGACCCAGACATTCATGACATCACACTATGCCAATATATAATGGCAGAACTCACCAGTGGCGTGTGGGTCCTTCAAAGTGTTGATATCCCCCTGTGTGATGAGCGATCTTCCAGCTATGAAACATGAAAAGAAAAGTGTGTTGGTATCAGACGTAAAATCACATGTGTCCTATTCATCATACATTCGTCACCATCACTGACAATGCTCCGTAACTGTACAGTTCATGTTGCCTACATGATTGGGTCTACTTTGCCAGCCATTCACACAAGATCTGTGAATGCTGAGTTGTGCCAAACCAGACAATAATGCAAGTAAACTTGCACAGACTAGTTGTGTGACACTTTCACAAGGCCCCATTACTACACGCAACATGAGGTTATACATGCTCTGTGTACAATTGCATCGATGCAGATCGCACATGGCTGTTTCACAAATGTTGGTGGTGTATGACACTCTGGAGATGCCCTATTTCCTTTGAACTATTGTTCCTATCTCACCCATTGTCACACAGAGCCTATGTACAAGGGCAGCGTACCTAACTTAGTTAAACAAGGAGGAAAGCAATTGTACTCTTCCTTTTGTGCAGCACACAGGTCCCAGAAAGAATGCCTAGGATTGTTTATGTACAGTCACCCTCCTGTACATGAACAACCTTTGCCCTGCACGCAGTATGGTGCAAGGGTGCCAGCGTTGGCACTACAGTGCTAAGTGTTGCGCCCGCGCAGTGGGAAACACAAACCTGCACCCTATGCTTGTCAATATGATGCAGCGTTGTGTTTCTGATGTGGCAACGTTAAGCGTGAAGGCATGACGTCTCACACCTCACTCTGCCACATTTTTGCACATGGACCCCAGTGTGTCCCACACGGCATTTTTGGCTATTCGTAAGAGTGTTCATATATGAATGTAGAGGTTGAACTTACCACACTGTAGGCCAATGATGACTCTCAGGTGGTTCAACTGGTCACCCTCACGGCCCACGCAATCCTGCCAGCGGTGCTTCCATTTGCGCACAGTCCTGTCGACCCCAAAGACACGCTGCATCTGAGCCCTCACATGCTCCCACCTGACCTTCCACACATGGACGGGATATCCCGAAAGGATACGACCCGCACTCTCCACCATCAAGGGCAGGTAAAATTTCACCAGCCAGAGGAAGCCCCCAATGCCCCCTCTGACATCATGCCCTCCCTACCCACCCCCACCATCTCCCAGCACACACCTAAACCCACTACTAAGAAAAGAAAATACGCAATATGTGCCTCAACCCACACTAATTATTTAAACTACCCCTTAGACAGACACCCGACAAGATTGAGGACAAGAGACAAAAAACACGTAATAACAAGTACACTTCACGGAGACACTATCAACAGGACACAGGATACAGTAACACTCTCTCTTATCACAAATCTGCAGCACACACCACCAAACACCTCCAACACTCTCCACAATCACCAGCAATGTGCTCAAAAGAGAAAATGAAAGTGCACAGCACTCCTTCAGTAAACAGGAAGCATGCAGACATCACTTCCTGTGTGTTTGCGGCCCGTTTTTTGACTTTGCAGTGAGATTCTGCCCACAAATTGGCTTAGGGCTAAGATTTCGTATGGTTCAATGTGTCTAGCGACAGATTTTCTATCGCGAGTATGAAAAAAACATCGCATTAACGTAAATGCGGCCAGATTTTGCACGTTACGTGCAAGTTGTTACACAGATGAACAGTCTTAGATGTAATTTCATTTCAGAACCCAAATGACACCCTAAAATTCAGAATTTACCCCAAATTACACCCTAAAATTCATAAATGACCCCAAATGACACCCAAAAATTCAGAATCTACCCCAAATGACACCCTAAAATTCATAAATGACCCCAAATGACACCCACAAATTCAGAATTTACCCCAAATGACACCTTAAAATTCATAAATGACCCCAAATGACACCCCAAAATTTAGAATTTACCCCAACTGACACCCTAAAATTCATTAATGATCCCAAATGACACCCAAAAATTCAGAATTTACCCGAAATGACACCCTAAAATTCATAAATGACTCCAAATGTCACCCTAAAATTCAGATTTTACCCCAAATTACACCCTAAAATTCATTAATGACCCCAAATGACACCCAAAAATTTAGATTTTACCACAAATGACACCCTGAAAAGCATCTCTCAACACATGAGACATACCCACCATCAAATCACAATTGTACTATTCTTAGCACAAAATGTTTGACTTTCACTTGTGAGAGATATGCACTTATGCAGGGGATAAACATGCACACAGGGTATGTGTGTTGTGTGGTTTTATTGCACAAACTGGGCTTAGGTGCATTTTGGACAGATAAATGGCAAAGGACTGTCACATTGTGAGGTGCTCAGGTGAAGAAATTGTTTATGATTCGGTTCCTTCGGGCAGTTCCTGCAGCAGAAACTGTGGGGTGTGCTGCACCAGCCTCATCTTCTTCATCATCCTCAGCATCGTCCGGTGCATCTGGCACTTGAATCCATGGGGCATTGGTGCGTACACATATATTGTGCAACACACAACATGCTATGATTATCTTGCACACTATTTCCGTGCTGTACAACAGTCTGCCACCTGTGATGTCAAGGCACCGGAAACATGACTTTAGCACGCCAAAAGTGCGCTCCACAATGGCCCTGGTGCGTCCAAGGGCCAAATTATACTGCCTCTGGGCCTGGGTGTTTGTGGGTCGGAGGGGTGTCATCATCCATGGGGAGAGTGCATATCCTTGTTCACCTGTAACATGTAATGGAGAGATGTGTCCATTAGTTGTTGTGCATGCTGTGTTTGCAGTGTTCATATTTTGTGATGTGTGATTTGTGCTACTTTGGATTACAGGTTAGCCATGTGTAGCTTTAGACAATTAACCAGCATCAATGCAAATTACATTGCCTCACACCTGCTCGTCCCTCCCCCCTAGCCTATTTTATTGTGGGTGCTGCGCGTTTGCATCACTGGCACTCCAATGGTGTGCAAAAGCCAATCCCGTCTGCGCCCATCCGCAATCCAAACGCAAACAGCAGCAGGGACCCAGGATCTCCTGACGTCTAGCGCTACAACTCACCCGCCCTCCTCAAAGTAAATGCTAGGATAACGTACAACTTCCAATAGGCCACAACAGACACACCTCACGTCCAGTTCTCCTGCTGCCGCTGATGCAAGGACTTCACTACAGCACAACACCTGCACTTCCAGATCCGGACCAGGCACAAAGCAACACTCTGTGGCACACTCGCCTGCAGAGCACCCGGAGGCCGGGACCGCTTCGGCCACACCATCAACATCATCACACACCACACCATCTACTCCATGGACTACGTACTCATTTCCGAGCTGAGCTTCCACCTCACAAACCACAACAACTCCAACTCCAGTACCCTCTGGCCAAAGCTCGCAAACATCAGTCTGACCCAACTCTTCACCACACTGACCCACAAGGCAGGACACACCCTCGAACCCATCTTCACATGTGGGAACAGCGTCTACTTCATCCACAACCCACTCAACCCACATGGAGTGACCACCACTGCGTACACTGCCTCGTGGAAACACCCAAGCCACCAAAGCCCACAGCCTGCTCCACACTAAGGAAATTGGGCTGAGTGACCGAGGAGCTGCTCCACTCCACCATCAACGGCAACACCCACACCGCTGCAGCCAACACCGATGGCGCTGCCAGGGATTTTCAGACATGGATCTACAAATGTGCATACAAACTTGCCCCGCTATGCAACTCCGACTTACAGCGTGCAAGAAAATCTGCATCGGTCACAACCAACTTCCAAGATGCCAGATGCATCTGCAGACGCAAGGAGAAGAAGTGGAGCAACATCAGGTCACACAAAAGACTTCACTACCTACAAGGACACCCAGCTCATACTCTCCCTCTGTTATAGGGATTCTGCACACACACAGAGCTATGCACAGGATAATAGGACCTCGGAATATAGTGGTGAGCCAAACATAAACCTTAGCACCTAAAACCCCAACCCAACTAGCCTTAGCGTCCCATTAGCAACAATGTACCAATGATTAGACAACCCAGAACACGGTATCTCTCTCTCTCAGGACTCGCAGTAGCAAGAACACCCTTTCGTCACTCACTCATACCTGTCCACAATCGGCGTAAGAAGAGACACAGTATAGGTTAAAATGTTTATTTCAACATACGTGCTCTAAGATACAGTACACGTGACAGTACTATCAGCATAATGCATAAGAATAATATAATCAGCATAGTTACAACTCCATAGAAAACTAAAGCGGAAAGCATTTCATAAAGCAGTGGATAGAGGGCTGAATGACCTTACCACCTTCCCCGTGCTAATAGCTTTTTTATTATAACAATAGAAGACCTCTGGGCTTTGACAAGCGAACCCCCATACCTCAGTCTCTAGATGCAAGCACTACATCAGTAGACGAACACAGCTCTTCTCCCTGGAAAGGTTTTCTTCAAGTCTCCTTCAAGAGGGAGAAACGCAATAATAAAAGACCACCAATTTCCCCATGGCAGCTGTACATAGTGTTATGTCTAGGTGCGAGGGACTGGCCATATCAGCAAGAACCAGGGACGTGTTTTTCGACCTTGTAACTGTTGTTCAGACTGAGCCCAAAAGGAACAGGAGAAAAGGTGAGAAACAGAAAATGCAGACAGTTGTAAAATAACTTGGCAGGAGCAGAGGGCGACAGAACAACGGCTAAGAGTAACGTGCGCAAAAGTCATCATGGCAGCCCGGCCTGTGCCAAGGTATCCAGGCAGGCCAGGAGGCCACAAACCACAAGACACCCTCCCCTGGACAGTCCACCGGACAAGACTAAGGACGAAGACAGAGTTCAAAACACCTGAGCAGAATAGAGGCGTCCACAGTGGAAGGAGTGGAACGCGGCAAGGTAGCAAAAAAGACAGTCAGCGAGGCAGTCCACGGACAGTGAACGGCAAATCAATCCAAAAACGTGGAAGTGCAGAAATATGCTATACCGTCCAAGAGGACATCATTGGAATCGTCAAAAAACGTAGACGCCATCCAGTCCAACAGGTCAAAGCTGCAGGAATGCTCCTCAGAGGACGGCGCATCCAAAAGCAATGCGGGACAGCTTGCGTGATATTCAATATAGCTTTGTCGTAGGAGATTCTGAGCAGCCGCCCAGATATCCCATTGTGCCAAAATCCCCAGTGCAGCCGCACGCGTCATGCAGCCTGCAACGGAACAGTCCCGTTCATGGGCCTCTAAGGGACCCATCAACCGAACGAAATCCGGAACAGACAACGACGTATTGGAAAGGCAATAATCCATGGCCCAGGTGAAAGGGCAGCGAATGCAAGACATCACAGGTTGCACGCAAGTGAAACACGCAAAGCGAAAAGAAAGGGTATAGGACACACTCAGTGTCGCCAACGGCAGAACTCCGAAACCAGACAAAATGCGCTCACGGAGCTGCAGTAGGCGTCAGGGGTCGAGAAGGGCCCATCGGGGAGCAGCCATTGCGAAGGAAGCAGATCAACAGCAGTACACCAGCCGCCAAAGCAAGGATTAATGGAAAGCCACCAAAGACACTGGAAAAAATAGAATGAATAAATGCCGGTATCACCCCAAAAATAGTTTGGAAAGAGGACACTAGGCCGGACCCCACCACCTTAAAAAATGCACTAGACCTTCAGTGTTAGATGCGTTAAAAATACGGTGAATTAATTCACCGAAATGTTGTGGGAGGTTAGTGTTCAAAAGGGCCTGTATTTCACTGTGGGTACTTGCCACCTGGAGAACAAATGTCTCCCGGGCGGAAGTGAGCATAACCTCCTCGTTCAATAATAGCGCCTTTATTCTGCTCAGTTTATTGAAATCCGCCTCCATAGTAGGAATGGAAGGCCAAATAGAATTATCTACGATGTCGTGAGGGGGAGGAAAAAGCACATTCTTGCAGCAGACAACCCTGTGCGATACAGTAACAATATAAGGGATGCCGGCCTGCATACCACAGCAATAGTCGTTATTTAAAAGCAAATAGCTACCATTTGTAAGCAAAGTAAAGGTAGGAGAAATAGTAGGAGCAGGAATGCCCTTTAACACACAAGCAAGATTCGGAGCGGAAACATTACAAGCTCCGTGCAATTTAATATGTTTACAAACAAGGGAATGACCCACTGTTGAATCGCGTGACTCCCCCGTGAGAAAAACTTCCTTGTCATCTCTAAGGCATTTATACATGAAAGGGAGGGACCAAAGTTCATGCAGGAAGGCACTACCCAAAGGCTGGAAACGGCCCACAGGATAATGTTTCATGCATGCACTAAATTCAAACAAGGAAAAAGGCAATACGATAACCCCATGAACTAGCCACACAGCAGAATCTATTTCCGCTACAGAGAATGGTAAGGGCTCCACTTTCTCGATATGTAACAGAGTGTAAACTGCATATTTCATGGACATGAACTGCTGTTTGTCAGTTAAATTAAAAGGCAGAAATAAGGCAGTGGTGTTCAAAAAGTGCCAAGGAACCTTACCCAACTTAAGTGTTTGCAAAGTCCACGCAAATTGCATTACTGAACGTAATTGATTTTGACCATGATACAACACAGAAACATCATCGTGTACAATATCAACAACAGAGGACACAATATTCTCCAACGTGTAAATGCGGGAAGACAGGGTATTAATACTATTGTCAACAACAGCAAGCACCTTTTCCAGATTTGCTTGGTCTATTTCCCGTAAACAGGAAGCAGCCTCCATTTGCGATAGCTTCCAGAGTTCATTATAAGCTTCATAAATGAACCTCTTCGGTCGTGGACCACGAGGTCCCAATATAAAGTCGGACAAATCAATATTGCCTGAAAGGAGGGACAAATGTTGTTTAACAGAGTCTAGGGAAGAATGTTGCAACCATTGTTTACATAATTTACCAACAGAATAGGTGGTGACAGTACGGGAGTTAGAAAACCTAGGATCGGGCTTGTCCTGAGTATAGCCAGAAACTGTGTCATGAAAACGCAGCTGGCACTCGTTAGATGATATGGGCCAAGACAACCAAGGTGACTGAACAAGCGTAGATATATTAAACGAATTGTTCTGAAACACAACCTGTAAAGTCGAAAGGGACATATTGAAGTGCGAGCTGTGGTTTAGAGTGGAAGACAGGGATGGAATTGATGGTGCATTCATTTGTTTTGTAGTAGCTAGACCCCAACACGTAGTCTGATAGATTGAAGCATTCAAAAACACCGTTTGGGCTGGGATTAGGCAGGCACGGTGCAAGGCCTCGGTGCCTTGCACCTGCCAAGGCTTGGAGCCCCAGATTGACTTCAAATCCACAGTTTCCGTCCAGTATTCATAACCACCCACAGCCAAGGCCTTTAAAAAGGAACTCGAATAAAGCAATTTAGTGTGGGTCAACATGAATTTCTGTGTGAAAGGGGCAGGTAATTTGAAATAATAGGACCCAGGGTTCGATCTATTAAAATCAGTGAAATAAGTAAATTTATTTCGAAGAGTCCGGGAGCTACCCGATAAAGGGTTTGGGCAATGTTCCCATTGAGTGTAGGTCACAGGGCTACGTAGTGCACTCGGTTTATGGACAAAATGGTTGCCCCAATGCTGGTAACAGTATAAATCGGCATAATTTGCAGAATTTATATACAAATCCTCAGCATTAAATGAAGCATAATATTTCAAATCAGCAAACAATGCTTCAACTGCATGCACATCCCAATCATCAGAATGAATATTACTTTTTACTACATCACCCATGGAAACTCGAAGGACATTCGGTACATTAATAACTTCTGTTGGTCCATGAATTTGAAAATTTACCGCATCCCATACGATGCCATCAGCAACTGGAAAAGCTGAAATGTTCACCAAGGTGTGGTCACGCTTCATGATGTGAGATGAGGAATGTGGAGCCAAAGTTCCAGCAACACTGTTCACAGCAGAGCGTTCAGGCAAATAGTGACCATTGATCAGTAGAAAAAACACTGTGACAAAGCCAATGGACATGAACAAAAAGATCAAGAAAAGTACCAACCAAATGTATGTCCAAGGGGGAATCAAAAAATTGTCTCTAAACCAGGATATAAAAATACTGAACTTGGACGGGACAATCGTCGTGGTGGAATCCGAGTCAAAGGAATAATGTGTCGGACTCAGTGGCGTTGTTGGTAAATGAGCCACAGATTCTGTTTCGGGATAGGTATACTTGTTCTCGTCCATGCAGGGGGTAGCTGGAGGTTCGAGTATACTTTCAGGCAAATCAATCATCTCAATTGTAACATCAGTGACCGTTCGGGCAGGAGGGCCTCGAACGCAAGTCCGGTAAATTGCAGGACAAGAGACTGCTGGTGTAACACTATTTAGGATCGGCCAGTTGTTGTAGCTTGACATTTTCCACTGAGATGTATCTGTTCTCCTTGCGACCAGGAAGCGGTGGTAAGATGACTGTACGTGTTCCCTTCAAACCCAGGACTGGAACCGGTACACGATAAGAGGGGCCGAATTCTTTCTTGTTCTCCACCTTCTCTCGAACCAGGTCTCCAATCTTTGGAAGCCAGCCGGCAACCGGAATCTGCAGGGCAGTATCTGTGGCTGAAGGTAAATGTGCGTTTGCAAGTTTGTCTCGGGCTTCTTGTAAGTCCTGTAACATAGTAGAATGGTTATCTACATCAAACTTGGCGGGTTGCGCCGCCATGTCTAGACCATCAAGGTCAGGCACAAACATTCTTATGCCAAAGAGCATTTCGTATGGGGTCCGCCCACCCAGAGATCTTCTAGGGAGATTATTAAGTGCACGTTGTACGGTATACAAGTGGGCCAGCCAGTTCCTGCCAGTACCTAAGACCCTAGCTGTCAAGGATTGCTTTAAATCACGGTTCATTCGCTCCACAATTGAATTACCCTCAGTTCTATATGGAGACGAAAACTTCACCCGTACCCCCAGTGAACCCATTGCGTCCTTGTACGCCTTAGAGGCAAACGCTGGACCTTGGTCAGAATGGAAGGTACCGCATGCGAAGATTCCCACAAAGACACGCAAATCCCTGATGACATTTCGAGCGTCAGCACTCCGTTGTGGCCAGACCCAGATGAAACGTGTGCACGAGTCCACTGCCACTAAGATATATTTATAGGCAGTGTCTGAGGAAAATGGACCGCAGTGATCCAAGTAAACACACCCAAAGGGTCTGTTAGAAATGTAGAGCAAGGTCTGTGGTGGTCGTGTAACCGTAGAAGGCTTAATCTGTTGACACACGTCACAAGAAAGCACATAAGTACGGGTGTCTTTATATAAACCACGCCACCAGTACCGCTGCTGCAAGATGGAAACGGTCGCAGACACTCCAGCATGAGCCGAAGCCATGCCTTCGTGTGCTGCCGTTATCAAGGAAAGTCTGCGATCCGCGTTGGGTATCAGCCGATCACCAACGTTTGGTATTGTTACATAAGGAGCCTGTTCGGGACCTAACTGATAAGAATATTTGGAAGGAAAACCCCTAGGGTAATTAGCACCTTCCTATGTCGCAACAATAGCAGCAAAAATATCGGTGTCAATTTTTGACATTGATCTGGTAACTGCTGCTACTGAACACGTGACTACTGCTGATCTGACTGCTTCGTCTGCCAGACCGTTACCAACAGCGTGTGCGCCCAACCGCTGATGGCCTAGGGTGTGTACCACTTGTGTGAGTGACAAATGTTGTCTCAATTCTGCCACCCGAACCCAAAGCATCTTATGCTTGATTGTGCTACCTTTAGCGTCTCTATAGTCGTTTTGTGACCAAAAGAATAGATTGTCATTGTATGATTGAACACAGTAATAAGAATCGCATACAATAAGTGTGGTCACATCCGGATTTACGAATTCAAGCGCAAGCACCAATGCGCACAGCTCGGCCAATTGCGCAGTACTGTCCCAGAGTGTTTGAGTATGCTCTACAGTGGACCTGAACTCTCCGTTCACAAAGGTACCTGCAACAATAGCACATGCGGCTGAATAAGCATGCTTGGACCCCGTGGCCGGTTGTGCCGAACCATCGGTGTAGATCACACAGTCGTAATCCTCAAGCGGCAGTAAAGACAGAGGAGGAGGATGAACGAATTCATACTGTAAAAACTCCTGAGTCTGTAGAGAAGCATTGAAAATGAATGTGACATCCGGAGACGTCAAAGAAGTTGCCCATTGTATCCAACGGGGATGCAAAGCTTTCGAGTTCGGTACACTTGCCTTTGTCACTGCTTCTAGAGCAGGATATGGTGTTACCACTAGAATGCGCTTTCCCTGTGCCAGTGCGCGCTCCTTAAGAATCGCCATTTGCACTGCAGTCAGAACTTTCTCCACAGATGAAAAGCGCAGTTCTGCGGACATGTACAGATGTGACTTGTATGCGATTGGTACTGTGTCACCCTCGTTAAAGGTTAAATACGTGAAACCCACTGCCCCCGGAATTATTCTAATCACCAGGTTTGTGTGGTTATCACGCGTCAACAGGTACCTAGACTCAAGAAGGTCTGTCTGCAAAGACTGCAGAATGGAGGAATGCTCCGGAAGCCAACAAGACTTCGAAAAGTTTGGTTGTATCAAGGCATACAATGGCTTGATACGCTGGGCGTATTCGGGAATATAAGTACGCCCGAAGTTCAGGAAACCCAGCAAAGACTGAAGTTTTTTCAGAGTAGTAGGAGGGCACAAAAGTGCACATTTTTCCAAGAAGTGGGGGCTAAGCCCTTACCTTCATTGTTGAGCTCGTAGCCCAAAAACAAAACTGTTAATTCAGCAATGTGTGATTTAGCAAAGTTAAACTTATAACCTAATACCGCAAACTCGAGAATAATGCGGTCCACTCTGGAAAGATGCGGGTATAACTCGTCGTCTGTGAGGTAAATATCATCGACGTACGAACATGCATCTGGGTCTATGCCGTCTAACAAAGAGACAACACGGGCTGCGAACACACCTGGACTATTTTTGTAGCCCATAGGGAGTCGCCTTAATTTGAATTGTTTACCACCGGAGGTAAAAGCGCTCCATTGGCTACACTCCGTGGCTAAGTTGTGCGTGTAAAATCCAATCGATAGGTCAAGTGTCGTTTTATATTTTTTACGAACAAGACTGTCTACAAGCGCAGAACTGTGGGTATTTTGCACCGCAAAGGTCCGACAATGAGAGTTCAAATGCCGGTAATCCAATACTAGGCGGTACGATCCATCGGGTTTAGAAACCGCGAAAAGGGGATTATTCATGGGTGATACGCATGTTTCTATTACTCCCTGATATTCTAACTGCGTCAGAATTTCAGAAACGGGGCCTTTGGCTTCATGTTTAATGGGATATTGGGGTTGTGGCTGCGGTAGGGACCGTAAAGGTATCTCATGGGGGGGAGAATCTTCATCCCAACCCACGTGGTTGCGGTATAACGCAGGAGCCAGGGACACAGCCCACTCAGCTGCAAGAGCCTCCGCTTTGTCCTTTGGGACATGTCGAGAAAAGCTCGGAAGGATTGCCTCCTCCCCTTTACGCGCAGCAAGTACGAATGGGGGTGGCCAATCCGCCTCTGCCAATAAAATGTCGTATGAAGAGGTCAGATTTTCCCAAAAAATCCCTTTAATTACACGCTTTATATCACCTTCAATTTGAATGGCGATATTAAATAGTCTGTCAGGGGGTGCCACTCTGGTGTCGGCTGTTTCAACAGTAATGGATGTTTCAGTTGCTGTCGCCTCCATATGAGGACGTAGCGCCTCCCGCACTATGGTAACTTCCGCGGCGCTGTCTAGGAGGGTTACTGCCCACGTCCAATTCAGGAGTCTCGTTCTCACCGTCTGTGGCATATTTCACTGTTACAGCGGCAACTTTCTTCTTCTGAAATTGTGGGCGAGAACGTTGAAAGTCTTCTGCTTTCCCTCTGACTTGTTGTTGAGGTTGATCTCGTCCCTGGGGAGCCTCTCGACCCCTTCCTCCAATCCTGGCGATCCCCTCCACTGGCTTGCGAAGTTGTCTGTGCCTGTAAAGAACGAGGAGAACGCGTATCAGGGATCTGAAACCTATCCGGAGATTTAAGTCTCGCCCTATCGCGCAAATCATATGTGCGTTCAGAAGAGACAGAAACAGGGGATGCGCCTCGCGACCCCGGCTTCTTCTGTTGCTTACCCTGTTTTTTCAACCTCCAGCTCTTTTTAGTAAAAACTGGTTTCTCATCTTTTTCAGATTGAGTTTTAGGTTGTTGTTGTTGTGTTTGTTGTTTTGCAAAAGGCTTATTGCCCAGGCTATTTCGGCCAATAGTTTTATAAGCCTGGGTTATAATTTTCGGTAATTCGCGCGGCTTGTCCAATTCTGGGACTAAAGCCAAAGCATTAGCTACTTGAAAGTTCACTGCATCGCCCTTGACATTCTCAAGGATCAGCTCAGCTACTACTTCGAACACTCCCACCAGTCTCATCCCTAATTCCACATCCGCTTCAGGGCCATGTTCATCCTGTACTTTTTTAATTACAGAGGGGGGAACCATCATGGACGGAGTGCCGAAACACTTCGAATAAACTGCTGCGAATACCCTACCCCAGTTGTTGAATGCTGTCAACTCGGGGATTAAGTCTTTTGGCAAACTAATTGTAAGAATTCTATGTTTATCCACCGGTGTCGTGTTTGGAAAAACTGCCTCCAACTGGTCAAATTTTTCTGCAAGCCAATAAGGTAAATCATCCTTATTTTGTGGACGTTTGCCCATCACTGAGTTCACCATGACGGGACTTATGGTCACTCCGCCTGCAGCAGCTGGATGGCCCGCAACTCCAGGTGGGGCCCCCTGGATGTTGCCTGTAACATATTGCACTAAAGCGCGATGCACTCGCACCAAAGCCGAATACATATTGCGCAGGTCAGCGACTGGTATTTGCATATATTGCGGATGTGGGGTGTACCCGGCCAAAACAGGCCAAGTGGCCCCATCAATAGACAAGGGGCCTAAACGAACCGTGGTAACCGGTTGGGGGAGGGCGCCATCAAACCAAACACGGTGCTGCCAAGCCGTGAGAGGTACTTCAAGATTCCTATATGGTCTATAGTGATTAGGAACTGCGGTGGCTGTATATTCATGGAACAAATTGTCCGTCCCATCCACCGCCGGAAATGTGACCCAAGAGTAGAACACTTCAAAGTGGAAAGCCGGATCGGCTTGTACCACAAAGATCAGCTCGACACCCGCGTCAGGCACTCCATACACTGTTAAGTGTGTCCGGAGCGCTGCACGGCTATGTGCCGCAATTTGAACAGCCATTGTAGGCTAGAAATAGTCGACAATCTAAAATGAGGCAGCACAAATAGGGTTTTAGCTACGAAACCTTTTAACAACCTCAAGCTTGAAAGAACCTATAAAAACGTCAATATAGAAGGTATAACCGTCACACACGCTTCCGGAAGCGTCTGTGAGGGGTGTTGTGGACAAGCACAAGCAGTACTCAAGCGTCTCGCAGATAAGCAGCCCCCTCGTTGGTCGCGCCATGTTATAGGGATTCTGCACACACACAGAGCTATGCACAGGATAATAGGACCTCGGAATATAGTGGTGAGCCAAACATAAACCGTAGCACCTAAAACCCCAACCCAACTAGCCTTAGCGTCCCATTAGCAACAATGTACCAATGATTAGACAACCCAGAACACGGTATCTCTCTCTCTCAGGACTCGCAGTAGCAAGAACACCCTTTCGTCACTCACTCATACCTGTCCACAACCGGCGTAAGAAGAGACACAGTATAGGTTAAAATGTTTATTTCAACATACGTGCTCTAAGATACAGTACACGTGACAGTACTATCAGCATAATGCATAAGAATAATATAATCAGCATTGTTACAACTCCATAGAATACTAACGGGGAAAGCATTTCATAAAGCAGTGGATAGAGGGCTGAATGACCTTACCACCCTCCCCGTGCTAATAGCTTTTTTATTATAACAATAGAAGACCTCTGGGCTTTGACAAGCGAACCCCCATACCTCAGTCTCTAGATGCAAGCACTACATCAGTAGACGATCACAGCTCTTCTCCCTGGAAAGGTTTTCTTCAAGTCTCCTTCAAGAGGGAGAAACGCAATAATAAAAGCCCACCAATTTCCCCATGGCAGCTGTACATAGTGTTATGTCTAGGTGCGAGGGACTGGCCATATCAGCAAGAACCAGGGACGTGTTTTTCGACCTTGTAACTGTTGTTCAGACTGAGCCCAAAAGGAACAGGAGAAAAGGTGAGAAACAGAAAATGCAGACAGTTGTAAAATAACTTGGCAGGAGCAGAGGGCGACAGAACAACGGCTAAGAGTAACGTGCGCAAAAGTCATCATGGCAGCCCGGCCTATGCCAACGTATCCAGGCAGGCCAGGAGGCCACAAACCACAAGACACCTCACCAAGGCGCACACACCCACCAGACTGGGTTTCCAGGAAGGATTGCAGGAAGTTGTGACATGGATAATCAACAGCTGCCTGGTACTCAAAGCGGAGGAGACATAAGTCCTCATCCTCATAAACACCCCATCAGCATGTGACAACACCTGGTGGGCCACCGCCTTCGGCAGCCCACCCCCCAAGGTCCCCAGGTACCTAGGCATCGTACTCAACTCCTCCCTCTCCATTAACCAACAGGTCTACGCCATGGCCTCCAGCTGCTTCAACACCCTCTGCATCCTCCATGAGACCTTCAAATGGATCCCCAACGTGTCAAGAAAGACAGTCACCCACGCAGTCATTACCATCAGACTGGAGTACGGAAATGCCATATATATGCACACATAGACAAGTCTGTGCTCTGCAAGCTCCAGACTGTACAGGACACCGCCGCAAGACTCGGCCTTGTGTTCATACTTTCCTCATGGGTCCAGATCCTCCATCGCACCTACTTGCTTCCGACCTCTCCCAGCATTTGCAAATCTGTGGCGGAAGGTCTGTGCCTTTGGGGATAGTTTGTCTAAAAGGCTAGCCCCAGTAACCGCAGTCACTTGGGTTGGTGTGTATGGTAGGTGGACATGTTACTAGGCATGTTGTATGAAATTAGCTACATGTGCCTTGTCACATTTGTGAGTTCCATGATAGTGTACTTGAGGTGTGTGGGGTGTTCAGTTAGTACTTACCAACAAGCAGTGCATTTCCATATGAGCCATCCTTAAACCTCTGGTTGATGATGGACTGGCGGAAGTTGTAGGAATCATGCACACTCCCTGGGAACTTGGCTACGACATTGGTGAACAAGCCCCGGTGGTCCACAATTGCCTGCACATTGATGGAATGTGTGTGCTTCCTGTTGCGGTATATGTGTGCAGTGTCCGCAGGGGGCACAATTAGGACATGTGTGCAGTCAATTGCCGCCAACACCTGAGGGAAGCCAGCAATGGCATAAAAGCCTTGCTTGGTCTCAAGCTGTTCCTGCTCAGTGTTGGGGAAGCGTAGGTGCTGGGGTATCAGGCTGATGATGCCATCCAAGACACTTGGGAGGAACCTTAATATGGATGACTGTGAGACTCCACCAACTCTGGCAGTTGTTGGTTGGAAAGTACCAGAGGCCAACATGTGCAGCACAGCCAGCAGCTTTGCCTGCGGAGGGATGTTGGTTATCCGCTCTGTTGGTGCCTGCAGCCTGTGGTCTATCTGGGTCAGGATGCGGAGGATGGATATCCTTTTGAGCCTGTAGTGGGCAATGACATCCTCTGGTGTTAGGTCTGTGAGGCTGAGGCGTGGGCGATGGACCCGCTGTCTTCTTCGGCGCTGCCTCCGTGGTGGTCCGGGGGGTGGTGGCAGTGGCGGTGGTTGTTGTGGCCTTCTTGGTGCTCCAAGCTGCATGAGTAGTACCTCCATGGCATCAGTGGGTCTTCAGATGAGGCTCTGGCCTAGTCTCCCTTATGTTCTGTTATTTCTCACCATTTTTAAGACCACCTTTTTTCTTGTCTTAAGTTCCAGCCACTAACGGGCTTTAGCGGCTGTTTTTTTAACGTATTGCGGGTCCGGGCAATCGTTGTAAATATCGCGAAGTGGGGTTAGCGTGCGTTTTTGCACGGGAACGCCTACATTGAATATCATTAGCGATAGTAATCGCTAACATCGTTGGCGATGCTGGATGTGGCCGCTACCGCCAGCTGTCGCTAACGGCTGTTAGCGACAGCTTGTTAATAAGGCAATATAAATATCGCTGCATTAGCGGCAGAAAAGTGCCGCTAACGCGGCGTTAACTCGTACATATGCCCCTTAGCCTTTCATGGAATAACATGGAATAACAGTATTAATGGAAACTATATAGAGAAGAAAAGAGAAAAATGATACAAGCGGCGCACTGAGAAAATGGCGTCCGCTCACTTTCTCACAGAAAATCACTGCCACGGCACTGCAGCATGTAGCAAGTTCAGAGGTGGACAGCAGAGGAATATACCCTGACGCAGGAGTTAAATAGTTCCTGAAAAAATGCCCATGAGGAAACTTTCAGAGGCTGAGAACAGTTTTTAAAAGTGAATGGGGCCAGCGATATGCCGGAGCTCATGGGTCCGCTAATAATAACAGCTAAAACACACTAAACAGCAATGAGGTTCAAAAGTACCTGCCTTCCAAAGAACACCCTGGAAGTCAGAATTCCAGAACCCTACAAGCATTCTACATAGCAGCAGGCTGTATATGCAGCATAACATTATACATATAACACAGATTCACTCATATATTTAACCCTTTTCACTTATGTGTAACAAGCAATGGAAAGTCCAGGGAACATACACATGTATTATTCCACGTTGACTCTCTCGACCCCTAAAATAATAACATGACATTAAAACGCAGTAAAATGTGGAAAAAAGCCAAGGAAAGCATTTCACATAACCAGATCACACAACGAAGCTGTCTGAACTGACGGGTGCCGCCATCTTTTTTCTATAATCAAATCCATTATGCTGCAAAAAAAGTACATACCGATCACCTGCACAGCTAAGATTAAGCTAAACTAAGAAAACAACGAGTTGCCTCTGATTCAACAGAGTTTGTAAGTCCACGAGCAGCGGTGCCTCATCGTCTGGTATTTTGATTGCTAACTTAGATTCATTCAATTTCAACATATAAGACATGCAAAGTTTTCTTTAAGAATGACTAACCCTCGCGCGACTCATGCTCCGGCCATTGTATGCGCCTCATTTCGGCTCAACGCTCGAGCAACTCACGGTCTCCTTCATTCCTAACCAGCAGGCTCTTACTAAGATTGATTCTCCTGCTTGCCTCCGGAACTAACGTCCGAGACACCCAATGGCCTTGACCTTGGAGTAGAGATTGACTCGCTTGCTTTCCTGCACTAACGTCCGTAAATCCAGGGTCTCTCCTCCGGCAGCGGCCCCCTCCTGGCCTTGAAGTTCCATCCTGCTCGCGTCCTGCTCGCATTACTTGCCTTCCTCAGAACTCACGATGCTCCTTGGAGACTGAATAGCCTAAATTCTACTTGTTCACACTTGTTCCGTCCTGATGATGATCTTACATTCATAAGATCGAAACGCCGTCGACCTATACAACTTAAAACTCCATTACTGCAACTAATTACTTAGGAGTTTTTACATTGTTGTTTTCAATGCGGTGTAAAGTTTTTAATGTCACAAACACTCCTCACTTCACGCACTTTCACTTCTATGTGTGAGCACCAGAACTATTATTATGCAATTAAGCTATGATAATCCATTTATGCCGTTAATAAATGTGATACCATATCTACTTTGTGTCCCAGCATCTATTGCGTAATTAGTCCCGCCTGGACTACACTACCTTGTGCTATCTGATTAATGCTGCCTAAAAATAATTTAGTAGCCTAGGCTACACGAGGACTTAAGCGGCCTCTTCTTGACCTTTGTCCTTACCATATATCATTTCTGTATTATGGCAGAGGTACCTGGGTTGATTGACAGCATAAAATTGTGCGGTTTCACGTACACAGTTGCAATCACCTTGTGTGATCAGTCAAGGTACAGCTGAAATGCACTTTTAAAGTAGCTGAGCAAATTTCCGTTTTGTGTTTCAAGAGATGAAGCTGACGAAGGCATACCTGCTCTGTGGCATGACAGGAGCATTTAAACCATTTGTTTATCTTTGCTATACATCCACCATTCGTCATTTCCATTCAGTAAAATAATCCATGCTAGGGCAGGTATTGTACCTGTGCAAACATAGGAAGCATGGAATTTCCGTCAGCCTTTTCCAGGTATCATTCTCTGTTTATGTAGGTGGTTTTTAAATACGACTGCTTATTTTATATTCAAGGTGGCGCTGAACTCTCAGCTAGCAGTGCTAATGAGACGCAGTATGTGTACTTAACACTACATCCTTCCCGAACCCACACAATGGGGACTAGAGAGATCTTGTCCTTTCATGGAATTCATATGAATTCCTTCCCATAAGAAATTGTTTTTTTCTCATGGAGCAATATTACTGTTTTCAAGAAAAGCATGAACAGAAGAGACCACAAATACATCATTTTGTGTATTTGATTAAGTGCATTTTTTTCTAAAACGCAAAAATGGAGTTTTGCATTTTAGGAATGCATACATGATATAATAATTATATACACGTTAAAGAATTAATTGTTGGTAGTATTGATTCATTTGGATACTTATAACACACATGCCTCCGTGCTACGATTGCCAGGCCTGTCACTGATGCTGTTTGGAGCCAGACCACATTTTTTAAACACAAGGGCGATGGAAATCAAAATCGCATTACTAAGTCATGAGGAAGAGGTCAGGGCTTGTAAGGCAAAATATACCGGAACACCCATATTGTTGATGAGTCTCTCATCTCAGAGGATGTATCTTAGCTGCCTGCCAAGATGGCCGCTAAACTGTGGCACTCACTCGTACCTCCAAGACCAGGCGCCATCTTTCAGGTACCATGAGTAGTTCATTGCTCAGCACTCCAGATTTTGTGTCGGAAACTGCATGAGGCTCATATGTGCTGTGGCGAATGCGCTGTGGGACAGGGCCTTGGAGAGCGCCGCCATAATAAGGGCCACTCTTGAGTCTGGCTCACCATTCTGTGTTATCCCCATTTGCTCATTGGCTACATGCTATCTCCAATGGACTTATGGGATGGGGGTAGTGGGCGATGAAAACATTGTGGGTGGAGGTTACAACTGGGCCTGTGGGAGACTGTGGTGGCCTCATCTTGTAGGTGGCAGGGCCGAAGGCTTGTCCGTGGGTGCTGGAGCCTGGAGGCCTCTGGGTGGTTATAACTGTGGTAGTATGAACACTGCTGATGAGATGTGCAGAGGGCCACAACACGATCAGCACCATAAATAACGGATCTGAGCACTGTGAGCCGAGAATCACTGCCTCTTTGTTACTTGATAGAGTTAGTGACACGAAGCAAGCATGGGGCACTGGTATGGCATGAGAACTCATGGGACACTGGTATGGCATGAGAACTGCCTGGACATGCGAGCTGCCATAGACAGGCTGCAAAAGAACACCCTGCACACCCTGTAGCGAGCTGCCGGCAAGGATGGTGAAAGTATAATAAAGGGAACATTGGCACAGCAGAAGGCGATAAGAGCACATTGGGACTTATTTACAAGGCCCTTGCGCTGCTGGTGCATCACTTTTTCCCATACTAAAAGTGAGGCACCGGCGGCCCACGGGGCTTGTAAATAAGCCCAAATATGTTATAAGTGCCCTCTATTAGGGATCTTGGGGCTGCACCCTGCATTCTGCCTCTCCTCACCTACAGAGTTCAGCCAGCCTGACAGTGTCCAGTTCAAAACACACAATGAGGGAGGAAAGACCTTCTACACGACGTGCAAAGAGACCTGGCGGAGGCAGGCAAGGTCTTCAAGGGATCCACCATTATATGGTCAGAGCTGATCAGCAGACACAAGTGGCGGGGGGCCTACTCACAGAAGGCGGTCGAGAACTCGTGGAAGAAGCTGAATCTCTCTGTGAGCAAGTTTTGCAGAATGAACGGGATGGAATCAGTGCGGCACGGGCTCATCCACACGGGCCGCCCGGAATTCTATGCAAAAGATGGGGTGCACCTCTCGGACGAGGGAATGCGGGTCTTTTGGGACAACCTGTGGGGCACAATGGTGCTAGCAGGATGCAGATGACCAAGCCACAGAAGGGACAGGAGGGGGAGCCGCAGGGCGACGGTAGCCTCCCTGGCGGCGTGGCGGAAACTACGGGGATAATGGTTGGTACAGAGGCACAACGGAGGGCGGTGTGCCAGAATAGGACCACTCACCTTGGGATGCCACACGGCTGGGTGAGTGGGCCTAAGGGCGGCAGGTAGGACCACTCACTCTGGGATGCCATACGGCAGGGTGTGGTGGCCTACCACGAGGGGGTAGCAAACGGAGACGGCGCTCGCTGCCCAGCCCCCGCCGGATGGCAGGGCACAACAAGAATCGGACAAGGTAGCGAGTTGTAGCCTAACTCCGGAACAGAAACTACACCCCCTCCACGCAAAGAGAAGGCAAACCCAACCGGAAGAAGCAACGACCCAGCAGGGCCAAGAGACAATGCAAGCCTGCAAAGTACATGAGCAACGAACTGTCAGTCTAAGCGGCGATTGGGGCAATGTATATATGAGATACGCAAATGCAATGTATAGCGAGATACAAAGGAAGTATGATGCAAAGATGACAGCTCGCTGAGAATGCTTATGCATGACGCACACAAAAGTAATGCAATATATATATGCGTGTATTCCTAATAAACTGCGGCCAACAATGGACCACCACAAGACAAGATGGTATGTTGGCTTATTCACGAATAGGAGTACGATGTACGGAAGTGGAGAGTGGGCAAGTGTGGGGGTTATAGCAGAGGCCGGCACCCGGAGGGAGCCTAGAGGGCCGGCGCCTTAACCGACGCCAAGCCCCGGCCAGAACCAGTTCACTGCGGTCGCGCCGAAGGGCGCGAACAACCAGGGGACCCCCCTCCGCCCCCACCGCGCGTCACGGATCGGCTCGGCAGCAGCTCCCCCCCATCCAATGGGGGGGCACGAGCAATTTACGAACCCCCCAATGGGGGGAGGCCACAAGATTGGCGGGAGAGCGCGCGGGAGGGATATAAGCCCTGCTGCTTCCCCAGGTAGGCACTGACCTACGGAACAGGGGAGCAGCAGCGGCGCGAGGGTTCTTTGTCCCACCCACCCACACCAGAAGAACAGCTATGTCGCAGGGCGTAGGAACAGGCAGAGCATGCAGCGGAAACTACGGGGATAATGGTTGGTACAGAGGAACACCGGAGGGCGGTGTGCCAGAATAGGACCACTCACCTTGGGATGCCACACGGCTGGGTGAGTTGGGCCTAAGGGCGGCAGGTAGGACCACTCACTCTGGGATGCCATACGGCAGGGTGTGGTGGCCTACCACGAGGGGGGTAGCAAACGGAGACGGCGCTCGCTGCCCAGCCCCCGCCGGATGGCAGGGCACAACAAGAATCGGACAAGGTAGCGAGTTGTAGCCTAACTCCGGGACAGAAACTACACCCCCTCCACGCAAAGAGAAGGCAAACCCAACCGGAAGAAGCAACGACCCAGCAGGGCCAAGAGACAATGCAAGCCTGCAAAGTACATGAGCAACGAACTGTCAGTCTAAGCGGCGATTGGGGCAATGTATATATGAGATACGCAAATGCAATGTATAGCGAGATACAAAGGAAGTATGATGCAAAGATGACAGCTCGCTGAGAATGCTTATGCATGACGCACACAAAAGTAATGCAATATATATATGCATGTATTCCTAATAAACTGCGGCCAACAATGGACCACCACAAGACAAGATGGTATGTTGGCTTATTCACGAGTAGGAGTACGATGTACGGAAGTGGAGAGTGGGCAAGTGCGGGGGTTATGGGCCGCAGGGATCATAAGAAATCTAGGCTTACAATTCACCAGGACTAAAGCAAAAAGGGGAGAGCACCCTCGACACAATACCTGAAGATGCTGGTGCTGAAGGGAATTAACCAGATGCCAGCACTGACACGAAGTCTATACTTTTAGTGCTTAAATCAAGCCTAATTTTTATTGATGGTAAAATGTATCTGGTTAAATACAGACTGGACCACCTGAAGAAATTCAGACTTGGAAGATGACATGGATGTGCAATTGAGATACCAAGAAAAGAGAAAAGATAAGCTAAATGGAAAAATTAACAATAATCTCAGTCAAAAATGAAGATTTGGAGTACAAGAGCTCCGATGCAAGTTCACTGAAGCGAAAACAAATCCTTGAGGAATAATTAAATGAAATACTCCATGCAATGTCTGGCCAAGCTTAGAAAAATAGTGCAATGGAAACCACATACCTTCACAAATGTCAAGGAAGCAACTGAATACATGAACACAATCATGGCAATGAAAGGGATTCTGACCCAAAATGAACCCAGGTCCCTGGCATCAATGGACACATAACATAACATAACATAACATGTTTTTGTAAAGCGCACGTTCACCCATGGCATCTTGGCTCTGAATAACAGATGTTTATTGACACCAATGATACAGTAGGGGCAAGTGATGTGGAATGACTGTAGGACCCAGGTGCCATGCTGAGATCCATGATCTGGATTACCCCAGGGTAGATACACCTTGTAATATATTGGGCAAGTATAGTGCATGCTGGTTTTCATGTTTGACTAAGTTGCTAATTATTAGACAGTCATTCTAAAGCTGAATCTTAGAACATGGGCATTATCATATCCCAAAATAATACACACTTAGTCATGGTGGAATATACGCACTTGATAAAATGGCAAACTATAAACTGAGAAAAGCCACACTGATAACAAGGAAGGTAAAGTTCACAACAAGCAGTAAAAGGCAAGTATTTTTTTATTCAATTACATTTTTTATTGTTTGATTATTTAAAATCCTACAATATGTAAAAACAGAATTCATATTATAACAAATATATTTAGAATAAAAAATACTTTTAAGATAAAAACATACATTATTATATTAATCAAGTTCATCCATGTTTAAAATATAGCAACTCTGAATAGTGCTAATCTTATTGTACAGATTAACTATTAAATACGTCCTATGTGTTCTCTGTGATCAAAATGATCAGACTCTAATTTCTTTCTTATCATTAATATAAATTTTACAAATGCAGAGTTCAAAACTGTCATTTGATTTTAGACATCTTATAAGTGCCTGTCTACAAGTTTGTATTCCGCGGATGTTAAAGTGCCAATTAAGTCTCCTTCTTCTTTCTACCTTTAGTTTTGGTCCTATACAAAACAGATGGATAATCTTCTCTTCTCCGATTTCACATAATCAGCAAGGTATCAGTTCTGTTGTACAGAGCCATGGCATTGAATGACTTGATCCAGGGAAAAGGCCAAATTATACTTATAAAAAAATATTTTTTAGTTTTAAAGACTAAGGGGTTTCTAAATAAGATTGTGCTTTGACAGATTTCTACTTGTTCATTAGTGTCCATGCATGCGTTCTTTTTGCAAGGGAATCTTTATGCTTTGATAGTTGTTTAGTCATTTTAATAGTTTTTTTTAAAAGATTCTGTGGTTATAGGCATATCCCAAATCTCATGTGCTGGGTATTCATCTAAGGCAGCTTGTAAATATTTCCAAAACTGAGATTTCCTTTCTGTGAGAATTTCTTGCCATAACAAATGGCACATTTGATTAGAGCTATCAGTTTTCATTCTTTTCCACACTTTTATGAATTGACCTTTCCTAGCAATTAGCTGGTTGGTTATTCTAATCTAATTGGGGCAGACGATGCATTGTGTGGTAGGTGAAAAAGTGATTTGAAGGTTTTAGTCATAGCATTTTTAATGGTTATAGAGTCTTTACCGCACAGAGCTTCACTACCATATGTTAGACTTGTTAATAATTTTGAAGATATCACTTTTAGAAACGGGAGATAACTAGGTCCCCCTAGGGACTTCTGCAAGGTTTGAAATGCTGTTAACAGGATGTTACTTCTCCTTTGCCTATCAACCTTATGTGGTTGAAATGATCCTTTATCGTCAAAAAGTACTCCCAAATATTTGAATGTTTTTACTTGCTCTAGTTGGCAATTTTGGAGGTACCATTTGTGCTTATTTTTTGCCACTGAGTTCATTACCATTATTTTTGTCTTGGTTTCATTTATAACCATGCCATTTGCTAGGGAATAACTTGTTATCCTATTTATCAGACGTTGTAACCCCAGCCTTGGTTTGACTTAATAGGATAACATCATCTGCATATAATAGGTTTGATATGTGGGTACCAGCTAATTTCGGTGAATAAGCATTCACCTCATCCATGGCTTGTTTTAGATCTGATAAAGACAGATTAAAAAGACACGGGGCAAGTACGCACCCTTGCTTTAATCTCATGGAAGTTGCAATTTTTTTTTAAACACATAATCGTACTCTAACCCACGTATTCATAGTAGTTGAATCCGTTTCAGAAGGGAAGATGGTTTTCCTTGTTTCTTCAACTTTCTCAAAAGTAACTGCCTGTGCACACAGTCGAAGGTAGATTTAAAGTCGACAAAACACAGATATAATGGTTGCTTCTTTGTTATATATTTATCTATTTGTATTGATAGGACTAGTATATCCGTCGCTGTCCCCAATCCTTGCATAAAACCTGTTTGATTAGGTGGAACTATCTGCTTCTGAGTTGCTCATGTAGATAGCATTGATAGTAGGACTCCTGCAAAAAGTTTGGCATCTGTGTCTTGTAAGGTAATTAATCGATTATTACCAGGCTGTGCCCAGTCTCCCTTTTTGTATATAGGTGATATTAATGAACCCTTCCATGTTTCTGGTATAGATGATGATTCGACGGCTTTCTTGAATACTTTTATGAGATAATCGGCCCAAAGAGCAGATTTTTTTCTTTGTATGAAACAAATGGAATCCCATTAGGGCCTGGGGCACCATCTTTTTGTTTTCGAATTAGTTTACAAACTTGATTTTCTTTTATCTCTAGTTGGTTTTCCAGTTTCTTTATTTCCATTCCTATACCATTAATCGTGTTATCCTTTTGTGTAATTTACAGCTTACTATTAAGGTGCGTTGTTAAGAATCCTATCCAGACAGCTTCACTTCATGTAGATGATACTGGAGTTTTGCTAACTCTTGATAGGCCATTTATCAATTTAATACTTTACATATTGCCTCTTAAGTTAAGCCTGACAGCTTTGTGTCAAGCTTCCAGAGGGTGAGCACAGGTTAATTTATGGTGTTTATATGACTTACCCTGACTAGGATTGTGCGTCCTGTTTAGACACGGTGCATACCTCTGCCAACCAGAAACCCAATTTCTAACATAAATCTATACTTATGTATTGCATTTACCTTCTCGATATTTTGGTTCTCGATATTTTTGAAAGGATATTCAGTACACATGATATTTTTAGCCTTGATATTGTATCAGACAACCACGGACATGTTTACGTTATTTCATAATATGTTGGAGTTATGCAGAAACGTACAGGTAGAGATAACAATACGCATAGCTGACGTGAATCTGGTGGTAAATCCACAAGTTGGTAGGTCCAGTCTTAGGGGTGGCCAAATGTGGGGAGCAGCAACAAATGTAGTACATTTGTTAGACACATTGGGGCAGATTTACAAGGCCCTTGCGCCACTTTTGCGTCACTTTTAACATGGGAAAAGTGACGCAAAAGTGGCGCAAGGGCCTTGTAAATATGGCCCATTGTTTCTACATTATGTATGGCAAAACGGGACATACCACCCTAAGAGGTATTTTTAGGCGTTTCATTTTACCGACCCCCTGGCTATGCAGGTGAATTTATCAGCTCTCTAAGCGAGGCTTTGACAGCCAAGGTAATGCAGTATGCCAATTGTTAAAATTGGGTTTCTGGTTGGCTAGGGCATGCACCTAAGCCAGGCAGAACCCGCCACTCTAGTCAGGGCAAGTAAGTTACACACCAAAGATAACCTGTACTCACCCTCTGGTAGCTTGGTGCAGAGTAGTCAGGCTTATCATCAGAGGCAATGTGTAAAGCATTTGTGCAACACACTCACACAGCAACACAATGAATACACCACAAAAGAGACTCCACACAGGATTATATAAAAATATATATAGTATATTATCCATAAATGAGGACCAAAACGACATGAATCATAAATACTGCACATATTGTGCCAATACTGAGGTAGTACTCGTTATCCTGACAATACAAGAATCAAAAAGACATACATTATCACATCAGGGCATAAAAATGCTGCAGTTCGGTTCGAGACAACATACATAAATGACCAAATATCACCATCAAACCACAAATAATTTGCAAGTTAGGTCCCTCAAATGCAGAAAAGTATTTCCTAAGGTATGCAATTTTAATGTAGCACGTAAGATGTAGGTTAAACTGTGCATAGATATCCCTTGGAATGCATTTGCTATTATGGGCAATTGTGGGAAAAGAGCTCAGGTAATCACACCAATCATCATGGACACATACGGTACAGAACACCTGCTCTCCAATACCACTTTATATGATAATTATGGTAATATGACGAGCTCCTTTGGAAACAAATGTGGGTATGCAACATAGATTGCAGGAGTCCCCCCGCGCCTACTACATGTAGTGCAGTAATGTACAGGCTTCCCAAATGTAACGTCTCCCCCAGGGCAATTGGGGCCTACTTGGAGGATCTGTCACGTAATGGGGAGTCGCAGGCCAAGCGCCCTACAGAACACGTGCCCCCAGGTATGTTTTCCAAAACGGGTGGGGGGGGCAAGCATACAGCGTAGTTTCTTGCGGGAAGTCCTCTCTGGGTCCTACACATTCAGAATCGCCAACTGCAGCTGCCCACAAGCTCACAGTGCAGCTGCCAACAATGCAAGGCAGCTCCTCTCGGCCAGCAGCGCCCAACCCCAGGTTTCCTCAGGGAGGGCGGGTCCAACAATACTGGCAGCTCGAGGCGCTCCCCTGTTGCTCCGGCAACGTGCCATTGGGGAACTACGGCCGGTGAAGCCTAAGTCCCGCGGGGAAGAGACAGTGCTGACTTCTCCTTGGGACCCAAAGGAGTTTTCTTTTCCTCCAACAGAAATATGAGGCTGGTTGCTCTGAGCAAATAGTCCCAATGGTGGTCTATCCTGGCAGCACAGCAGTCCTCTGCAAATGTGCAGATTGTAGAGCCAGCAGCGTCTGGTTACAAGTTCCATGCAGTGTCTAAAATCATGGGGTCAGAGCTCTGTATGTATACTCAAAATTGTCTTTGATCAAGGGATGACTTCAAAAGAAACCTTAGAAGTGCACAACCCTCCCTTTCAACACAGCCCTGGTTCCAGATGTCAGTAGGGGGTAAATCAGCTCTCTCTATGAAGGCAGGACACAGCCTATACAAATTTAAAGTGTGAACGCCCTCTCCCTCTCCCAGGCCAGGAAGACCATCAGTATGCAGATAATACAGATGTAACCCTGTCACACCCAACCCTTCCTTAGTGGTGACTGTCTGGAAAGTATGCACAAAGTGGTGTAGCTGTCATCCAGGCCTAGACGTGGATTGGAACAAGGCTGCAAAACACAAAGGCCCAGATTCTGAAACAAATCACAGAACACAGCTCAGCACCCTTGACGCAAAGTAATGCAAGCAGCATTTCGCGCTGCATTGCTTTACTTTTCCATACAAACCAACGCTAATACCAATTAGCGTTGGTTTGTTAATCTACAAAAAGGTTTAGCGTCAGGATAGCATTAAAAAAGTAACACTAACCCGATGCTAAACCTTTGTGAATCTGAGCCAAAGAGTCTTAAGCACAGAGAAATGCCCACTTTCTAAAAGTGGCATTTCTATATTATTTTTATTCTGCCACTGTTAAAGGGAACTTGAAGATCAAACCTTTAAATAACAGCTTAGTGGATTATGAAATCTGAGGTGACCACAGCAGAAGGAGCAGAACAAATGCACAAAAGACGGTGTCCATCTTCTGTCTTTACCACTGCCTCCTCCTCTGTTCGTGTGCAATATCAGTGAGCCAAGCGAAGAGGCCTTCGCCTCCCACTATGAGATCCGAGGGCATGTGGGCACTAGCATCTGGTTTATGTGCCCCATGGCTGCAGCTTCTCCTATGGAACTGTTACCTTATTTACTATTAGGGTTGTTAGGATTTTTCGAATGTTTAAGGTGATAGTAAAAATCACTACTAATAGTAGGAGGTTAACTGAAGTGTTTCATCTGCGAGCCCTGCCCTGCGTTTTTATTTTACTTGTCTTGAACTAAACATGCCAACCTCAAGCCTCCGTTGCCTTTGTTTGGTCTACAATTCATTATTTCACACTCTTGACTGCAAGGCATCAGACAGTTTTCATTGTCTCTAATGCAATTTGTTTCACCTCTCTTTAGAGGTGGGTGAGTCAACAAATTAACAGGGCTAGCCGATTCAAGCACCTGGCTTGACTCTTAGAGCCCCATGCACGAGCCGAGCTCTAAAAATGTTTGCTATGTAAATCATACAACAAACCACGTAAAAAATATGATAGACTTCAGAATTCTGAAAGGTATAGTTCTTCAAGGTGTTGAGTTTATTCTAGTAGTGCACTGAGGCGTACTTGTTAAAAGTGATAGTTTTTAAACACGTACTCGGAGGAGCCATTTCCGACAGTGCCATGAATGGACTAAATGGCAAGACAGTTATGTTAACCCTGTATGTGACACACATTTTTAAAGAGCAATGTTAGTCTAATTAGTTTTTTGTACAGCTGACAATTCTGAACTCACATATTTTAAGGTGCCTTCATATCAATAGTGAAGAAAAAGGAGAGTCGGTCAAATAAAACATTGCCTCAGATCACACAATATAGTTAGACCACAATTAAGCCAGATTTTCTGGTTTCTTTTGTACAAATCAGCTGCTTAATGGCGTATCTAGCTGCCTCTCCATTTTGCAGTGGCGGCTGGTGGATTCTGAAAGTGGTGAGGCGAAATATGTTGTACCCTAATGTAATAAGGGAGCGAGCGAGCCCGAACTGCAAACGGAGGGTGCGGGGGATTTCTCCCCCCGCAAGAAAATTTTGAAAAAAATTGATTTAAATGGTGGGTTTTACACCACGTATTTACTGCAAATTGTTGAAAAAAGGGGGATCCACATATAGCATTTTGAAGCACAAGTGTGAAGAAAACATTAGAATGAAATCAAAAATGTGCCCAATCCTGAAACTGGACTGCTTGCAAAATGACCCCCAAGCCAAGCACATACAACCAACGGAAACAGGCCCTCTAAGTGTTTCCCACCTGTAACACATCTCTGAACCACCTATGTTTTCATTGTATATAATAATGAAAATGCTGCAGTTTGTTCTTATTTATCTTATGCAACTTACAACCATTGACAAAGCCTAAAGTTCTGGCTGGTTGTAGGTTTAATGTCACTCGTATTATATATCTGGAGGCAATGACAGAAGAAGCACAATACCAGTGGGGCAGCACACTATGCTAAGTACAGATTTTTAGCTTAAAAGTTTTAAGCCACGCTCATAATTACATCAGCTGCCCCTACGAGAGACCCCCCTGTTTTTTCATCCCACTTAAAGCCCTGCACACACAGAAGTGTGGGTGTGTTTCTTTTGTATATGGAGGGAGGCATGGTAGAAACGAAACGAAAGGCCGTGCATGGTTTGAGGTGGGCAGGGTTTGCTAATCTTTTGGACGTTACACTGATTTGTTTGGCAAATGCTTCCTTGCGAGGGCAAACAGAGCAAACTGTTAATGGGAGTAAGACCTTAGAAAAGAAGAGGGTCATAAAATGCTAAATGTTCCACTGATTGGTTTTCCTGCAATAATCCATAACTTTGAAAGATAAAAATAAATGATCGGTATTATGGGCTCCAGTTGAAAATTTGTATCGCCTGAATCAATAATTTGCCAATAACTCAAGGCACACCACTGCATCGCATCATAGCTCACTGCAACCCATCACATCAGAGCTCAAGGCAACTTGTAACATCATAAGACACATCACACCACCACAGAGCAGCTCGTCACAGTATCAGGATGTATTATGTCATTGTAGTCAATCCATCACTGACATTTCTATTTGTTCCCTAATTGAAGTATGTGGTTTTGATGGTCTATATGCAATTGCATAGTATACTATACCCAAAGAAGGGTTTCTAGGTCCTGCAGTCATTAAACCAATACCTGTAACAGGTAAGTATTTCTAGGCTTTTGAAGGGTATACAGTTAAAGGTGGCCCTCATTTCAAGAGGGAGGTTATTCCAGACGATTAAAACTTGGAAAATAAAAACTATTTCCAATTGAAGTGTATGTAAAAGCTAGAGTTTATTGAAGACACCTGTCACTTGTGAAGGTACAAAGAGGGAAACACTGCATTTTGGATACTGATACAAGATAAGGGGCAGTGTCTGCTAGGCATTTCATTAAAATATCAAGCAAGTAATTTTAAAAACAGCAACTTAGTTTGCCATCCGTAGTGCAGCCTGTGAGTGCAGGATGTGATCCCTTATTTTTCAAGCCATGCACTTGATGAACTGTTTATTTTGCAGCACTTTAAGTTTGCAAAGGAGTATTGCGCAGGCCTGAAATAAACTGAATTAATGCCATGCTACCAAGAGTTCATTGTTGTCCCGCTAGTGGGAAACAGCATCACTTTTTCGAGTGCAAGTAAAAAATATAACAAACACTGTGTAATAAAGCTACAATCTGAAGTAATCCTCAAGCTTGTTTAACTTTCTCACCAAAACGAAATTCTAAAGAGAGGTCCCTGACCTCAAACTTAAGTTACTGGCAACGCCAGTAAAATGCCTGTCATGTGAAATCAATTTAGGCTGCATGCAAACATACAACAAAGAACAGCCTCATATGGGCTAGTGAAACATGTGGGTCGCACGCCTGCTGTTGAGAATGGTTTACGTGCATGTTTAAATCCTGTGGTTGGGGTGATTGTGCTCTTCCTGCTTCAGAGGAAAACGCAACGTGAGGCCTTGAAATTAAAATATCACGACACTCTTTTTTCCCCTACTCCACGTAAGCAAATACATCCTGCTCTCTTCTTCCCTGCCACTCTCTCGCCTTTACTTACTGAAGTGAATATGCCTTCCTGTCGGATGGCATGTAGCAGGTGCGAGTTGTACACCGCTGCACTTGGAACATGCAGGCAGCGCTATCAGAAAGCAGGATAGAGCCGGAGACTGGTGTTTTTGTTCACCCTTGCTTTATCGTGCATTCTCATAGTGCTTGAGGGTAGGACAGAAATGCTTACTGCAGATTTCATTCCTGGCCTGTAGGCTGAGTCCAGAAACGGACCCCCTGGCCCGTCTCGCCAGCCTGTTTGCACATTTACTACTGCACTTACATACTCTTTTTTAGTCTCCGCTTTACACCCCAGAGAGAGAGAGAGCAAGCAACAGAGGGGGGAGACATAGGAGAGATGGGAAGAGAAGTGAGAAGCGGGAGACCGAGAGGCAGTAGGAGAGGGAGAGAGAGAGATGAGAGGAGAGAGAAGAACGTGAGAGAGGGATAGGGAGAGGAAAAGAAATGGAGAAGTGAGTAGAGGGATACAAAGAGAGAAGAAAGTAAGAAGAGAGAAAAAGACGCAGAAAGGGAGCACGTGAAGTTGAAAGTGAGAGGAAGATGGCACGGGATGGGAAGAAACGGCAGGAAAAAGAGATCACCAGAGCTATGATGCGATGCAGTGGTGTGCCTTGAGTTATTGGAAAATTATTGATTCAGGCGATACAAATTTTCAACTGGAGCCCATAATACCGGTCATTTATTTTTATCTTTCAAAGTTATGGATTATTGCAGGAAAACCAATCAGTGGAACATTTAGCATTTTATGACCCTCTTCTTTTCTAAGGTCTTACTCCCAATAACAGTTTGCTCTGTTTGCCCTCGCAAGGAAGCATTTGCCAAACAAAGCAGTGTAACGTCCAAAAGATTAGGAAACCCTGCCCACCTCAAACCATGCGCTGCCTTTTGTTTCATTTCTATCATGACTCCCTCCATATACAAAAGAAACACACACACACTTCTGTGTGTGCAGGGCTTTAAGTGGGATGAAAAAACTGGGGGGTCTCTTGTAGGGGCAGCCGATGTAATTATGAGCGTGGCTTGAAACTGTTAAGCTAAAAATCTGTACTTAGCATAGTGTGCTGCCCCACTGGTATTGTGCTTCTTCTGTCATTGCCTCCAGATATATAATACAAGTGACATTAAACCTACAACCAGCCAGGACTATAGGCTTTGTCAATGGTTGTAAGTTCTCCCCCCACACCCTCCTTTTGCAGTTGGACTCGCTCGCTTCGCTCGCTTATTACATTAGGGTACAACATATTTCGCCACACCACTTTCAGAATCCACCAGCCGCCACTGGAGATAATGATTATTGAGAGACAGAGAGTGACAAAGGAAAGAAGTGATGGAAAGAGACAAAAGAGAGTGAAGTAGGCAGACAAGCCGACAGTTATCCTCAGAGTAAGTGTGAAAGGAATGCGCAAGATGGAAAGAGAGAGTGACGGTGAAGAGAGAAGAGTGAGAGACTCCGTGGACGGCTATAACGAAGTCCGCAGGGGCACAGACAGATTAAGAGAGATGCACAGCTTTTGCTCATTTTTTTTAAAATATTTTTTTTATTTGAGTTTTATATAGCGCTGGCTAGACCCGGAGGTATCAGAGCGCTTTACATAGGGTTCCACAAAGTTACAAAATTACATCAGTTACCAGTTACATCAGTTACTAGAAAAACATTTCAAGAGCGTAAAGACAAGATAAATGGAGCTTAGAAGGGAGAGGGGGTAGGGTAAAGGGGTAGGAGGGAAATAGGGTGGAGAGACGAGGGAGAGTCTGTCCAAAGTCCGGCTGGGTAGGTGACGGCTGAGGGGGAAGTCCACAGCCCATCTCCTCTATAGCTATCAGGTAGTTCCACCGGGCATCGGCCAAACATCTAGGTCTCAACAGAAAAACATTTAAAAAGCATAGGAGACGAAAAAATGGAGCACAGAGGGGGAAAGGGGATAGGGTAAAGGGGTGGGAGGGAGAATGCGAAGGCGAGACGAAGGAAGGTCTGCCCAAAGTCCGGCTGGGTAGGTGACGGCCAAGGGGGCCATCTCCTCTATAGCTATCAGGTAGCTCCACCGGACATCGGCCAAAAAACTAGATCTAGCGCTTAACATAAGGAAACATTGTGTTACAAATTACAACAAGCATTGGCATAGCCAATAGGTCTCGCCTTTGGGGCCTTATAAGTGTTTAGCCAGAGCTATTGACTTTGCCAATGTCTTCAAGCTGTGCTGTAGAGAAGTGTGGCTGCTGTGCGGCATGCTGAAAAGTTATAATAAAAAGTGTCAGAAGCATTTTTGTTACTTTATATATGACCAAGAAGGCATTATGTAAAACTGAACGACCATATTAAAAAAGTATTTACAATAAAAATGTCCTCAGTTTTCTTTTGTTCTTGCAATGCTGGCATCTTGTTTCTGCCTATTGCAATGGTTGTTTGTTAAAGCTTTTTTTTTGAGAGGGCATAAACAATCGGAGGGTGAAGGTTGGGAACTAGTACCTGTATTATAACACTAGCAGCGGCCAGACGCTAGGGGAGAATCAACAGATGCCAGATTCCGAGAGCAGGCTGAGGTGGTGCTGAGTGATGCTGAGGTGGTAGTGGTGGTGGTGGTGACTGTTGCGGAGACGATGCTGAGGTGATGCTGAATGATACTCAGGTGTTGCTGAGTGATACTGCTGTGGTGCTGAGTGATACTGCTGTTGTGCTGAGTGATGCTGTGGTGGTGCTGAGTGATGCTGTGGTGGTGCTGAGTGATGCTGTGGTGGTGCTGAGTGATATTGTCTTGGCGCTGAGTGATGCTGTGGCGACGCTGAGTGATGCTGTGGCGGCGCTGAGTGATGCTGTGGTGGCGCTGAGTGATGCTGTGGTGGCGCTGAGTGATGCTGTGGCGGCACTGTGTGATGCTGTGGCGGCGCTGAGTGATGCTGTGGTGGCGGTGAGCGATGTGGTGGCGCTGAGCGATGCTGTGGTGGCGCTGAGCGATGCTGTGGTGGCACTGAGCGATGCTGTGGTGGCGCTGAGCGATGCTGTGGTGGCGCTGAGCGATGCTGTTGTGGCACTGAGTGATGCTGTGGTGGCGCCGAGCGATGCTGTGGTGGAGCTGAGCGATGCTGTGGTGGCGCTGAGCGATGCTGTGGTGGTGCTGAGCGATGCTGTGGTGGTGCTGAGTCATCCTGTGGTGGTGCTGAGTCATCCTGTGGTGGTGCTGAGTCATCCTGTGGTGGTGCTGAGTGATGCAGTGTTGGCCCTGAGTGATGATGTGGTGTCGCTGAGTAAAGCTATGGTGGTGCTGAGTGATGTTGTGGTGGCGCGGAGTGATGTTGTGGTGGCGCTGAGTGATGCTGTTGTGGCGCTGAGTGATGCTGTTGTGGCGCTAAGTGATGCTGTTGTGGTGCTAAGTGATGCTGTGGTTGTGCTGAGTAATGCTGTGGTTGTGCTGAGTGATGCTGTGGTTGCACTGAGTGATGCTGTGGTTGCACTGAGTGATGCTGTGATGGCGTTGAGTGATGCTGTGATGGCGTTGAGAGATGTTGTGTTGGTGCTGAGTGATGCTGTGCTGGCTCTGATTGATGCTGTGCTGGCTCTGATTGATGCTGTGGTTGCGCTGAGTGATGCTGTGGTGTTGCCGAGAGAGATAGAGTGAAGATATAATGCCCAATTAGAGAGGGTGGTGAGAGAGAAAGAGAGAGAAAGGGTGTACATAGAATAAAGAAGCGGGATAGAGAGAGAAAGAAGGGGAGAGAGAGTGAATGAAGGAGTTTGAAAGAGAAACAGATAAAGGGGTGAGAGAGAATGAAAGGCTAAAAAAGATAGAGAGGGGAGAGTTAATTAAGTAGAGAGAGAATTAGAGAGGGAGAGAGAGAGAAGGAGAGAGACAATAAGAGTGGGGGTGTGGAGTTTAAATAGAGTGAAGAAGTGACGCGGAAAAGTAACCTTAAATATAGTTTTGTGCTTTGCGCGAATAAATATTTTTTAAAAAACCAGTGAGAGACAAAAATACTGGTAATTAGGCTGTGACTCCCAATATAAAACAAATAGCGATATAAGGTGAAATCAACCCACAGAAGCAATATTTCTAACTAGACAAAAAAAAGCTTGCATTTCAATGCTAATCGCTGTTGTTTTTCATGTGACTGTAGTCCTGGGCCCTCAGTTGGTAATGTGAGGAGCTGCTGCTGCGATTGAAACATCAGAGTCCAGAGAGTTAATGAGCCATGACGAGGAAATGAGGAAGAGATAGGAAACAACAGATGGCAGCTGCGCGCGTGCACGCTATCGTGAACGCAAGCTGGTCGCCAGCCGAAAGCCAGTGTTTGCACTTCCAAAACCCGCTTACTAAAACTCTCGGCCAGACCAGCGCAAGCGCTGGTGCAGGCCGAGACCTAAAAATGATCACATTAATTACAGAGAGGTTACAAATTCAATACAGGAGTTATTAGCGACCATGAAAAACAAGATCCACAGAAAAGAGAGGGGAAAAAAAGAAAAAGGCCAGGGAGAGCAGGGAGTCCATGGGAGGGAGTCAGCATTGGAGAAAGATACGAGACATAAGTCAGAGGTCCGGCTGGGTAGGTGACGGCCATAGCGGTGTGCCAGAGCCTGTCTCCCCTATAGCTGTCGTGGCAGCTCCACCGGGAATCGGTCATACATTTCGTACTCCGCCGGATAAAAATAAGAATCAGGAAGGGACCAAGAGTCAGCAGCGGAGAAAGAGACGAGACATACTCTGCAGCCAACTCCCCCCGTGAAATTTTTAAAATCACGAAATCTCTTCTTACACTTCCCAGCCCTATCTCTGCCCCCGATAGCTCCCAGCAGCGGTGTGATGAAATCGCAGAATATTTCTCGGCCAAAGTCCAAAAGATCTATAAGACTTTTTCACATCCTAACCCCATTAATGACGGTGTCATCTCGAAACAGCTTACCTTGTTGGAAGAGTTTCCCCTCTTTCCTTATCATCCACGCAGGAACTCCTCAGACAACTGAAATCGGGCTCTCCCATAGACCCTGCCCCTCCGTCCATTATAAATCTAATCCCCGAAATAGTTTCTCCAGTTATACGGGATGTGATAAACTCCTCCCTTCTTAGCGGAGTGGTGCCCCCTCTTTGGAAACAGGCTAGGGTCAAGGCACTCTTAAAAAAGACAAATCTTGACCCGGAGGACTGGGCGAACTATCAGCCCATTTCCTTGTTGCCTGGAATCAGCAAGTTAGCTGAAAAACATGTCAATTCGGTCCTGTCAACATTTCTGGAAGACAATAAGTGTCTTCATCCCTCTCAGACAGGCTTTAGATGCCAACAGGGTACTGAGACGGCCCTTATTGTTGTTATAGAAGAGACTAGGAAAATCATGGATGACGGAGGCTGCGCTGCTCTGATATTTTTAGATCTTAGCGCAGCCTTTGACACTGTCAATCATCAGCCTATGATTCAGAGACTTAAGGAGGTGGGGGTGGCAGGAGCTGCGTTGGACTGGTTTCAGTCCTTCCTTGAAAATCGCTGCTTCTGCGTCTATGAAGGCGAAGTTGCATCAGAGCATATCCCTCTGCAGTGTGGAGTCCCCCAAGGATCATCACTAAGTCCCACCATGTTCAATATTTACATGAGTTCTTTAGCTGAATTGGTGTATCCTTGGGGGATCCAGATCGTCACTTATGCTGACGATACGCAATTAGTGGTCTCCCTTAGTCAGAAGGACAAATCTGAGCCTGGTCTTACATCATGCTTGGGAAAGATCTTTGAATGGATGGATGTCATTTTTTAAACTAAACGGAGCTAAAACAGAACTTATGCTTCTTGGGCATACTGTCCCTGCCAGTATTGATGCATTATGGCCCAGCGGTCTGGGTCCTCCACCTGTACCAAAAACTAAGATTAAGAGTCTGGGAATTTGGCTCGATTGTAAGCTAGATTTAAAAGAACAGGCTCGTAAAGTTGCAGCTAGTTGTTATGGACTTATCAGGATGATAAGGAAGATCCTTCCTCTTCTTCCTTTTGATGCTAGACGGGTGTTAGTCCAGGCGCTGATACTCTCGCGACTGGACTATGCAAACGCAGTGTACCTCGGTGCACCCCAGGGAACTACCAACAGATTACAAATCGTTCAGAACTGTGCTGCTCACCTATTAATGAACATCCCTAAACGCAGTTCAGCCAAACCAGCCCTTATCAGTTTACATTGGCTCCCCATTCAGGCCAGAATTAGCTTTAAGGCGATGTGCATTGTTCACAAAGCCATTTCTGCAAAAGGCTCCCCATTGATCCAGTCTATGGTTCAACTCTATCACCCTAACAGGATGCTGAGATCCAATCATAAACGCTTACTCATAGTGCCTTTGATTAAGCGAGTTCAAACAGGAGGTCGGCGGTTCTCATACAATGCAGCCAAGCTATGGAACCGGATTCCTGAGCATAGCCGCCTGGAACCTAACTATTTTAGTTTCAGGAAACAGCTGAAAACTTTCCTTTTCTCCTGAGTTTTGCTTGTTGACTGAGGTGCCACATTAAGCGCTGGGATGCCCTCGGGTAGCTATGCGCTATATAAGTGCGTATTCATTCATTCATAAGTCCGAGGTCCGGCTGGGTAGGTGACGGTCATAGCGGTGTGCCAGAGCCTGTCTCCCCTATAGCTGTCGGGGCAGCTCCACCGGAAATCGGTCATACATTTCGGACTCCGCCGGATAAAGATGAGAATCAGGAAGGGACCAAAAGTCTAGAGTCCAGAGACGGGCTGGTGGAGCTGGCGAGGGTGGTAGGATAGGAAGGGGAGTGTAGCTTGGCAGCCATCTTAAGGTCAGGCAAATCGAGTCTGTTGATCTCCAAGACTCTGTAGGTGGTGTTGTCTCTAGATCTTAGGATTGTTTCCTCACGATCGAACACGGGCTCCATCTTGGGGTCAGGCCACACTCAGTAAGATATAGTCAGTTATGCATTGCATTGTATGCCTCAGTAGATGTTTGTGCGCACTGGGATGGCTCCTCGGGGGGGGGTCGTTGCTCTGTCATTGGCCCCCCCTTTTGTGGCAGCTTCTTCAGCGGCAGTGTTGATATACGGATGGAGGTAGAGGGGGTGGGGAGAATATCCGGTCTACTGCAGTTCGTGCTAGCCCAGCATTCCGTTTCTATGTTTGATCGCTAGCGGTTGTCTCGTTGTGTGGCAGCCCTTTCCACCCAAGATGTAATGCACTCTGGTGCTGTGCCTTAGTGTGTTCCCGCTCTAGAGCCATCTGCAGAGCCCGGCGGGCGCCATGTTAAGGTCAGGCACCCCCAATAGAGCAGCTCTGCCGTGGTGTTTACAGTGAACGTATGGAGAATGGCCCCCTGCTCACTAAACTCTGCGACGCAGTGTCTGGATCCTCGGGTGACGAGGGACCGGGCCATCGGTTGTCTCGGTGGCGTGGAGGGAGGAAGGGCCCCTGATCATCAGTCCGGCCCTGAGCGCTCCCGCTGGCACCGTGCCAAATCTCGCTGTCCCTTGCGGGGTGCCAACTGTTACACCGTCACTCCAGGGGGAGCGCTCCGCTGTGTGGCATTCGTTGCAGGAACCCCGCGGTCAGTCTCGGGCTCAGCCGCTCGGGAGCGGGCTCCGGTGGTTAGCGGTCACCATGTTGTTTCTGGGGCCACTGCCGATAAAGGTTGTATTCCGCTGGGGATCCGCACCGGATCAGGACTCAACCTCCAGCGCTAGATGCGCCTAACGTTCAGACACATTTACACCTGTTTTGCTGTAAGTTTTGACACGATGTGACGAGCGAGTTTCGTGCCCGTATGCGGAGCCTCAGCAGGGCATGTCCGCCATCGCAGCCTGCCTCATGCTTCTCATGCATGTCATTCCTCATTTTGCATTAATCAGACTTTAGCAAACGAAGTTTCGAGAACTTAGTGAGGTGGTAGCGCAGAGGTTGGGGCTGTCAATGGAGACAGAAAGTACAGCATGAGAGGGCGAGGGAGATGAACACAAGCAGCCTGCTCCGAACACTGGAATAGGCAACGATGATCGAAGGGACAGCTATTGGACACCATTGCCACATGATTAAACTTGACATTCTGGAATTGTGGCTGCATTTGTTTACAACTATTTTCATAAATGTAATTTGTCAATGACAAATAAATGTTGACATTATAGAATAGTGAGCAGCACAATCACACTTTGGTTTACCTACCATGCCATGCTTGCAAGAAAGCGGCATTTACTAATATGTATTTAAAATCGTGCAAACAAGGGGGCATATTTACAATGCCCCTGCGGCTCTTTTACGCTGCCGGAGCGTAACTTTTGTGACCTTCTGTAGGCGTAGAGTGCTGGGACATAATTACAAGGCCACGCAAACCCACCCTGATGGCTTTTCATGGCCTTGTAAATATGGAGTAAGACAATGCCTTACTCTGCATGGAAGGGGTACTCCAAGGGTGTTGATGTGGGAGTTCCCATACACCACCCATGGTTTTTGACACTGCCCCAGATTTACAACATAACGTAAATTTGGGGTAGGGCCACAACGAACACCTTCCCAAAGCAGGCGTAATGAGGAGAAATGTTACACGTTGTTTAAATGTTTAAATCTTTCCACATGTGCTGCATTTTGAAGCACACAAAGAACGAAGAAAACGCCTCTTGTGATTCTTTTTGTGCAGGAAGGTGTCCCTTCCTGCACAAAAACAATCATTACAGCAACACAGACACCCTTGTACCTTGGTGCAAGGATGCCTGCATTGGCGGTCAGCTGCAGTTTGTGCATCGACGCTGGCAGAAAGGACAGGAATGCACTGTATCTTGTAGATACAGCGCATTCCTGCCCTTTTCTTTTGATGGAGGGTAGTGCAGCTAGAAGGCTTGCGGCGCTGCCTTATGCCAACATTTTGTAAATATGCCCCAAAGTCTCAAGGGGTTTCAGAGAAAGACTCAAAATCTTTACAGGATTTATAGGCATATTGAGGAAAATAAGCAACAATGGGGCATATTTACAATATTGTGGCGTAGGGCAACATAGAGTGGGCTTGGGTTGTCCTCTTTCAATTATTAGCTTTTTCAATCAGCCTCTTTCAGCCTTGGACTTTGCCAGTCATTTCCAAATTCATCCCTTGGAGTGTTCATGTCTTATCTGATGCTTTTGCCTATTTGGAAGTATCTTTCTACTCCACTTGGCTTCTCGCTATAAACTGCATAAGTGTCTATTTTACAACTATAGACCTTTCTGTCCACTTCTGCTGGCTCCCTCCTGTGTGCCGCAGCCTAATTCATGGCTGCTGCATGCCTTAGCACATTGAAACCAGACCTATTGGCTTTGCCAATGCTTGTTATAAGGTTCAGAGATTAGCGCCAATTTGGTTTCACAATATCTAACACTTATTTTCAGTGCCTAAAAGTAATCAGCAGTGCACTATATTAGTCTAGTTATTAATATAAATAAAACACATACAAAGTATGTATAATTTGGACATGTCAATCTTTTTTATCAGGAACTCTGATAATTAAATGTTGTACGCTTGCTTTTTGTAACATATGCTTTTAACATTTGTTTTTACTCCAATTCCTGTCACCAACAATTGAGATAATGGCAACACAAGTTTTTGAACCCAGGGTTGGACTAGGACAGAAACTAGGCCTGAGCACACAAAAAAAAAAGCTATCCTCATTGGCGAATCAGATAGCTAAATAAGTTCCTCAAATTTGCAAACCAGGGTAATTTTGCTCTTGTAAAGACACAGGGTGTTATTCACCAAGGTAAACTTACACTTTTGTGTATGTTTATTACTTTTAGGTATTCACAAACTCAGTGCGGAGTTTTATGGCTCTGCACTCCCTATACCTATGAATGCAGAGTTCTCACCACCTGAAGGCTCTGCAGTAGGGGTGGAGAACTCTACATACATACGTATAGGGAGTCATAAAACTTTACACGTAGGGGCATATTTATGGGAGAAGTGGCGGAGCGTGGCGCTAGCCTCCTTGGCTTAACGCCACGCTCCGCCAATTTTGGAACACAGGGCTGCACAATATTTACAAGAATACGGTGCAGCCCTGCATTTTCCCATGCACTGGCGCTAATTTAGCTGCCTAGCGCCAACGCAGGCACCCTTGCACCACAGTACAAGGGTGTCTGCTTTGCAGGGGAATGATTGTTTATGTGCAGGAAGGTGTCCATTCCTGCACATAAACAATCATTAATGGTGCGTTGTAACTTCTGTGTGTGCTGCTTAATGCAGTACACATAGAAGCTGCAAAACGTCATTTTTTTCCAATGATTGTTTATCTGCAGGAAGGGACCCCTTCCTGCACATAAACAATCAATAGGGTTTTGCTGTTTCTATGGGTGCTGCACAATGCAGCACGCATGGGAACAGCAAAAACAAGGAGAAATAAAGCATTTCTTGTCGTTTCGCCTGTTTAAGACCAGGTTTTCCCTGGTCTTAATTTTGGCGCTGTCTCCTATTTACGCCAACCTTGTAAATAGGGTGCAGCGTCAAAATCAATGGGTGTTGCTGTGGAACGCCCACCTCAACACCCATTGCACTCCCATTTCACGCTAAGTGTAGTGTGAAAGGGTGCATTATTTACACAGCAGCATTAATCCATGTTAAGTGGCTTAACGCTGCATTGTAAATAAGGCGAAGCCTCTATCGCCACCACAACGTCTGAAAAAGTGACGTTGTGATGGCGATCATTGCTTGTAAATATGCCCCGTAGTTTGTTAATATAAAGGTGTAAGTTTACCTTTGTAAATCAGGCCCACGCTCTGTTGGGGCCATATTATCAAGAACGGCGCAAACATTATCGCCGCTTTAGCGGCAGGAAACTGCTGCTAAAGCGGCGTTAAGGGGCTTGATAATATGCCCTAGAGAATTCCAATAGAAGCCCAGGTTCTCGTGTGAAGGACATCAAACTTGGACTTCTATTGGAATTCTATAGGGCATATTATCAAGCCCCTTATCGCCACTTTAGCAGCAGTTTCCTGCCGCTAAAGTGGCGATAATGTTTGCGCCCTTCTTGATAATATGGCCTACATGCATTTTGTGCTTCCTGAAGCCAATGTTTGTGGTAAATCAGGGAAATCAACAGTAAACATGGCCCACAAGACCATAAACTGGTCCACAAATAGCCAAAAAGTCCCACATACTGACCTGTAAGATTAGCCCTTCTGTCACTGCCAGTCTGACCCTGGTTGAACCGAAAGATCAAAGTATCCAAAATCTTTCACTTCAAATAATGTGTTAAAAATGAGAATCGTTTACTTGCAAATGTGCAGGTGAATTGTATCTTCCAATTTCATTCAAATATTAAGCATCTCCAAATAGGCCCCCCCGTGCAAATTAACTTAAGAAAAGTTAAACGTGTTACCTTAATGAGTGTTTTTTGTTTCATGAAAACTTGTCCAACAAGACGGTTACTCAAAGTATATAAACTCATGGTATAACAAATAAAAACATATATCTGTTGTATTTTCATTACAAAAGATGCCACCGCAGATAATCTAATACTTAAAAAGATATGGAACTCCAGGTTATTTACTAACATTTTGTGGAGGTGCTCATATTTTATTAACTAATAAATAGCATTGTGTTGATTTACTTACCATTAAAAAGGCCCGCGGGCACAGCACAGAACAGTGCAGGTGTGTGCGAGCGCCCATGCAACTACTGGTGAATGTAGGCTCCATTGTTGAAGACGAGTGCCTTCTATTGTAGAGCAAGTTTAACTAAAGATTGGGAGTCACAGTCACACATTAAAAATACACAAGACGATTAACCGCTCTTGTAGCATTCAGTAGCATTTAAATATTTGACAAAGGGCATTTAAAAAACAAAAAAACAATACTATATGCTTTAGGATTATTAATGCTTAATGATGAAATATATTCTATTCCATCCCGTAATACTGGTCCTATGTAATAGTAGTATAATACATTGCAACCACTCCTCCATGTGTGAAGTGTCTATAATTAAAATAAGAATTTTCACTTCCCTTTTGTCTTCCTAAACCGCACTAAGACTTGCAAACCTAACTGAGTGGACTGCAGGCTTTGCATTCATATTTCATCACTGGCTTGGAGCTTTTTGTAAACAGTTCCAAAAGTGCAACATTTATGTGCTCAAGGGAATTTCACTTCTTTTGGAGTATGTTATTGTCGGGATTCAAACTGGAACTTCCTCTGTTTCACGGAGTGCACTTAGCCTGGACAGCAGACATAATGATGTCTCTTCAGCAGAAAGGGCTTTGATCAGCCAGTAATCCCTGGCACTTGTTGGCCTTGAAAGACATACGATCTTCCACTGTCTTCTATGGCATTTTGTATTTTCTGTCACTAATGATAAGCTTCTTCATTCCTATAGTAAAGTTGTTATGGATCTTTCCTTGACTTTGAAAAGCTCCTCCCTGGAATCTGTCATTTTTTCTTAGATGGCTGTCAGGTGGATCCGTAAGGGTCTTTAATCCTAATTTCAGAAAGCCCTGATGTTTCCTTCTAAATGTTTCCTCCCTGTTGTTTAGGACACAATGGAAGTGCTCAAGATGAGACCCAAATAATGTACTTTTCAGCCCGCTTTGTATCACTTCCATCACCTAAAGGCATATTGAAAATTCAGGCGTAGAACCTCGAAAAGACCTTTCAGGCAGAGAAGGTGCTTGATACAGTTTCTATCCGTGGCCAGCAAAGTTTACAGGAGTACAGGTCAAGTGCATTTTGTAACTAGCAGCAGTTAATACATGGAAAACTTTTGACGTATAAAAAAGTACTAAATAAATTATGTATATTCCAAAAACGGAGACATGCGTGTGCATTATATGAGAATTCTTGATCCCAAGCAACTTGGAATAAGTGAAGTAGGTATTTTACTCATTTTATTTACATAATAATACATAACTAATGGTACACGACGGCTCCGGGCAACTTTTCTGTCAAGAGAACATGAATGAAAGTGATTTGTCTTCTAAAAAATATTAAATCGTGTTCTCTAGTTCCCTAACATTATAAAACAATAGTTTCAATAAAATAATCTATAGATGTCCAGTTAACTGCATTATTTTGAAAATAATACGTTTGTGAGCTACAGAGAGCACAACCAACAGTAAAAAGTATAAAAAGAATATTCAATTTCACATTGAAAATGAAGTTGAATACAAACCGAGCCTTATTTGTCTAGAATGCAAAGAGCATCATCTATAGTATTAAGGTTGCGGTCTATATGTATCCTGGCATGCAGACTGGAGCTCATCTAACAGGTCATTTCCTAGAGCTTGGTCTCCACTCAGTTCTCTAGAATTTTTCACCAGGAAAAGCAGATTCAGGATGGTTGCGCCTGCCTCTGTACGGGGGTGGGGGGCGGGAGGGGGAAAGACATTATAATATACTTACCTTCTTCGCTGCTTCCGCCGCTTGTCTCTTCTCAGTCCTCACAGAGCACCGAAAGCACCCAGTCTCACAGACTCTCCCAGCCTATCACGACGCTGCGGGAGCAATGTCGTGATTGGTCTGAGTGGCCAAAACGGCCGCTCAGGCAGTAACTAGGAGGCTGGGCATGTTCTCCACTGGGCTTTGCAACACAGCCCAGTGGAGAACATGCCAAGTGCGCACTTAGTGAGGGAGTGCAAACCACTCCTGCTCCCTCTGATGGTGGAAAGCCTAGCCCTGCCCGACCTGGCTGGAGTCGGAATCCCGCAAAGAAAAATACAATTATAATAACTTCTTGTTATTCTCATTTTATTTTTATTTTGCACTGTTCAACGAGCAGTGGGGCAACGCTCCTCCGCCTTAGTGGAGGAGCCGCCACTGGTTGGAAGTTATTCAGGTTGGCAGGGTCCAAACAATAATCTTGTTGTTTTCAGCGAGACCTAGACACATTTTGGGACCTTTACTGTAGTGGAACACGCAGATTATTGCCACAAATTACTAGGCCACAAAGCATTTAGAGCTTCACTAAAGAGGGAGGCAAGAATTCTATTCTGTTTCCATTTAGTTTTTAAATATTATTACACATCCAGATAACTACATGGAGACCTCAAATGGAAACATTATGCCTACTATGAAAACAAATATGAGTAATATGGAAAATGAAGCCTAATATGGGAAACATTCTAGCTCAGTAAATGCCATTTATGTAAGTGCCATAGAAATACACTCTATGTTACACCTTTCCAACACTTGGAAAGGAGCGTCGATGTACTCACTATGGTAATCAATCAATTATTGCCTTTGTTTAAGAACCAGATACATAGGCAAGCTTGCTTTGTAGAAATGTTCCATTTATTTTTTCACTATTCAATATTTTTCAAAACCATCGATCCAAGAACTCATACAATATCAAATCAACAGCCTACGCATTTCGTCCCCTACTTGGACGCCATCAGGGCTGGAAAAAGGAAAAAATGCACATGTCAATGTCGACATCTATAAATAAAATTATCCAGTACAAATTACATACCTTTTAGTTTAAATCTCCAATAATCCCCTTCAAGTCTACCTATATACAATCTAGCATCCATGTGTTCACCCAGGATGATGTTCCCCTCATAATTTTTGAATGGAGTGCCCCTCCTGCACTCTACACATTCACCATTACATTCATTTATAATTCCTCCCTGTTTATCTTCCATAAACTAAGTCATACATTAATTTGCTTCGTTAATTCATATGATCACACTGAACTCCTGTTGCATATCTATTCCACATTTTTATATATTTTATTAATTTTTATTTTTTATTATTTGTTGTCTTCCATGCAGCAGTTTACTATCAAATAGATCTAGGTAATAGCACATTAGACGTACCTCCAATTTCATTCATAAGTGTTTCTCTTTAAAGTCCTTCTGAGCTTCATATCATTAACCAATTAATGTGGAAATTCTTTTCTAAACATAAGAAATTAATTCAAATTATAAACCCCATATGCCTTGGGATACCTTTCCTATTTTTCCTTACTCAATTATATGCAATCCATATCAGCCTCATCATAACATAATGTTATATTCACCCAGGCCTTATGTTAATAACTATCTCTTAATACAGTCTATAGTTAATATCACTGCAAGTCCGACTCCCCTAATGCCCCATAAAGTATATCCTTTCCTTCTCAAACACTCTATACCGCCCAAATCACGCGGCAAGAGGACAAATAATTAGTTCCATTCTCTTAATTATTGCTCCCCCACAGTTCAAAAAACTATCACTGCGTATCTCAACTAGGCCAAAAAACCTACAATACATCTTCACTCTCACCTATTGCTGGAGCGTCTTTTTCTTCCGCTTTCATGCCACGGCCTGGCCCGATAAATCCCGCAGTCAAGCTTTCCATCTCCTGTGACCCTTTTAAATTCTCCAGAGACCAATGGGCTACCGCTGTTTCAATCATCCTAATTAGCGTTACTATTCATGCGGTTCCCTCACAGGTCCTCTCTTCTTTTGACCAATCATCCGTCAGTATTACTAAGACGCAGTTCCCTCTCTGGTCCTCACTATTTTCAACCAATCGGTGTTATCCTTACTCTTCCTAAAGCACCACCTTTGCTCCTGCGAGCTTGCGTGTAAAGTCTTCCGCCTGACTCGCCTGACGCTGAACGTCAATACACTTCCTCCACTTTGACACCGCACGTGTCAACTCAACTGAGCAATTTTAACCTTAATATTCTCTCCTCCTCTGTACTTGATACGGTTTTCTAAAAACCCATCACTTTACAATTCCCCCTGTAAGTTTTCGTTACCTGCTCTCAGGCACTAATTACGCATAGTGCGTGTGGAATCTGATGCCTGACCTGCCTGAAGTTTGGCGTGGTTACATTCAACTTGCCCATCCTATTCCTTCAGTTTATACGTCAAGGCTTATGTCAACCAGATTATTAGGTCCTTATTCTAAATTCCATTACTATCGGAATTACACCGCCAAGTACGCGCCTAAAAAAAAACCATCTTCAGTTATTAAGATACACTAGAAATTTCTATCGGACAAACACAAATGCAAATTGAATGTATCTCATTCATTCACATCTCGCTAACTATGTCCTCATCACCCATTCAAAACTAAATCCTTCACTCAATACACTAGTTTATCGTGGAGCTCAATCTTTTCACACCGAATTCCCCTGCTTTCAAACCACAATCCCATGGGTGCGGATGAGCAACAATTCACAATATTCCAGTCTGGAAAGAACTTTAAAAACTTTACTAAACTGACCGACCGAACAGGTTATGAATACAGCTCACCCCTCAATTTCTGATTATCACAAGATGAGAGCCCATTGTTAGCTTAGAAAATAGTGTAATTCATTATCACTATTAAGTCCTTGTTCAACCGTTCTACTTTTACTTATCCATCTTGCTTCCTGTTGCCTTAATCTCAGTTCCCAGTCACCCCTTCTCACATTTGGAATAATTTTTTGAATTCCGTGAAATTTAATTCTCCTTTTTATGGGATGATTGTCTCTAATATGTTGAAACATTGGTGATCTAACATCCTCATTTGCAATCGCCCTGATATGTTCCTGTATCCTGAGCTTAAGTATTCTTTTAGTGCTACCTATGTAAATTTTACAACATTCACATTGTAACACATAAATCACCCCGCAACTATTGCAATTTATAAACTCATTGATGCAATACCACTTCCTGGTATTGTACTTGAACTCCTTAATGTGATTCATTCCCAGCTCACAAATATTACATGATCCACATGTGTAGAACCCTTTAGGTTGTTCCGGGAGCCAGTTGCCCCCGTGATGTGTGTGGGTTCTAAATAGTTCCTTGTAATTAAGTTCTTAATAGTGGGACATCTCCTATAAGCTACCACTGGTTTAACTGCAATAACCTCCGTTAGACATGGTACTCCCTTAAGTAAGTTCCAGTTTTTATTCAAGATTTTAATTTTTTTATTGTGCAATGTATTATATGTTGAGATAAAAGCCAAACGTTCGGTGGCTTGACCCCTTTCCTTTTGTATTAGTGAGGCCAACCCTTTTTCTTGCCTTCTCAAGACCCTCTCCAGTATATCCTCTACTCGAAAGTGTTAATTGTAACTCATCCAGTCCTTTCTTGAAATCATCGTCCAGACTACAATTCCTTTTAATTCGCACCATCTCCCCGTACGGTATTCCTTTAATTACCGACGGGGGATGAGCACTGTCAGCACTTAGGATAGAATTAGTGGCTGTTTTCTTTCGAAAAAGTTTGCTATGTATTCTATTATCTGAAATGAACAATTGTACATCCAAAAATTCTGAGCGGCCGAAACAGCAGTAACTAGGAGGCTGGGCATGTTCTCCACTGGGCTTTGCAACACAGCCCAGTGGAGAACATGCCAAGTGCGCACTTAGGGAGGGAGTGCAAACCACTCCTGCTCCCTCTGACGGTGGAAAGCCTAGCCCCGCCCGACCTGGCTGGAGTCGGAGTCCCGCAAAGAAAAAGAAAATTATAATAACTTCTTGTTATTCTCATTTTATTTTTATTTTGCGCTGCTCAACGAGCAGTTGGGCGATGCTCCTCCGCCTTAGTGGAGGAGCCGCCACTGGTTGGAAGTTATTCAGGTTGGCAGGGTCCAAACAATAATCTTGTTGTTTTCAGCAAGACCTAGACGAATTTTGGGACCTTTACTGTAGTGGAACACACAGATTATTGCCACATATTACTAGGCCAAAAAGCATTTAGAGCTTCACTAAAGGGGGAGGCAAGAATTCTATTCAAGTCAAGTCAAGTCAAGTTTATTGGTTTAGTTCTCTGCTGAGAACAACAAATTTTAAAAATACATTTGTTATTAGATGCTAATAAAATAATAATTTCAATACAATTTTACAAAAGTTTTAAAAAATTTGAACAAATTATAACACACAAATTCATCAGGCGGTGATTTAAGAAGCGTAATCAAACTCTGTGCAGAAGTACTCTTGCATCTAGTTTGAATTAATTTTAAGTACCGATTTCTGGCCTCAACCAATGTCGAATTAGGGCATACAAACAGAACATGCTGCAAATCTTGCACTCCTCCATTGCAGAGACCACAAATACTAGTGGCATTTTTGTTGTGGTTCCATCTAGACGTAAATGATTTTAAAGGGAGAATCCCAAGTTGTAATAAAATAATGCAGCGCCGAACTCCATGCCTTAACGTAAAATGAATGTACTGTTGCAAATGTTTGTATTCTATTGACTCTGCATAAAGCTCATAATGATGCAATTTGGAACAATGTTTAATGTCAAGATCGTAACTTATCCTCGGCGTTAGATGTTTTAAGAAGAGCCTCAAGTGCTCAGGAGTCCAAGATTTCAGTAGTGCGTTTGTACAGTTCAATAATTTAAAAGCTGTAATTAAATTTTGACTAAAAGTATACTTCGATGATTCGATTTCAAAAGTCTCCATTTTTAATAAAAATCTTAAGGTACCTTTTTCTGCATGTATAAGGTTATAAGCCCATCTTATTATGTTAGTGATAGCTCTGGCATATGAGCTGACTAAAGAAAGCTCAAGGCACAGAGCTTGTGCAGGAACTGCTTGGTGGACTTTAATCATTTTTCGAAGTATTTTCCCTTTTTTAGTTTGTATTTGTTGCCACTGTCTTATTGGAATGTATTCCAAAGCGTACGATAAAATGGGTGGAATTTTGGAGCTAAAAACCTGTAAAAGAGGAAAAAAGTGCCTGTGCCCAGAGGAGGAATATAAACGTTGGAGAGCCCCGACATGTACGTCTGCTTTACGGCCCAAGTGTTGCAGATGAGGGGAATTTTGTAATGTTTGTGTAAATATTCGCCCTAAATAGGTATATTCTTTTACCACTTCTAGCGGTTTTCCCCCTAAAGTCCAATTGAATTTTATGTATTGTTTTCTTCCTCTGAATGGAACTATTTTTGTTTTAGTTATATTTGGAACTAAAAACCTTTCTTCTGTGTATCTGGTAAGTACTTGTAAATTCCTTTGTAGGCCGAATGGGGTAAGGTCTAAAATAACCACATCATCGGCGTACATCATAATGTGGATTTTACACGATGATATTTTTTGGGGGAAGTTAATGACCTGTGTAAGACAATGCGGAAGATCACTTAGGTACAGAGAGAAAAGGAGGGGAGCTAAAAGGCATCCTTGCCTAAGACCGATCGGTGTAACTATTGGTCGAGTGAATCCCTTCTCTTTCCCCATTTGTACTTGACACCATGTTTCCGAGTATAATGATGTAATTATATGAAGAAGATTATTTGGAATTCCCAGTTTTCTAAGCTTCTTCCAGAGTGTAGGTCTGTCTACTCTGTCGAATGCTGTCGTAAAATCAACAAAGACGACGACCTGCGATTTTGACACAACATATTTATCTATTACTGTTTGTAACACCGCTATGTTGTCGGTTACGGAGTGTTTTTGTCGAAACCCAGCTTGATTTATAGGGATCACTCCGCTTCAGAAAGCCCAGTCTTTAAGATGATCCAGGACGCTTGCCGCAAAGATCTTCCTTGTAGCGTCTAACAAGGCAATCTGTCGATAATTGCAGGGAAGCAACCGAGAACCCTTCTTATAGATTGGGATCACGATGCTCCCCCTCCATGATTTTGGGATTTCACCGGTGGCGTACCAGTGAGAATAGAGGGGGGCTAGAAACTTACTCCATTCTTCTGGGTTGCTTTGAAGTACTTTTATTGGAATCTGATCCGGACCCATTGCAGCAGAAGATTTTGCATTCTTTATATGAAATTCTATTTGCCGAGCTGCTGGAGCAAGGTTATCTTGAATATTTTCCCCTCATTTGCTTAGTGCTTGGTTCGAGCTTTCTTGCCTCTAATTTAGTTTGTATAAGTTATGTAGATATGTTTCCCATTCAGTTGGGGGAACTGATGAGCCTTGCAGGGATTTCTTTGTACCTGTTTCTTTAGCAATTAAGCTCCAGTATGTTCGATTATTTTTTTGTTTTGCTGCAATCTGAATATTAACCCAGTTTTGATCCTGTTGAGCTTTTCGATTTTTTTCTTTTTCCCTCCAACGGCAATTTTTTAAGTTTTTGATTTCTTGGTGTCTAGTCTCTGAGAAATGTAGAAATTGGAGACAAATTAGTTTATTTAGTGCTATTACTCTTTTATCTGGGTTCTTTCTTTTACGATTTCCCGCTTGGGAATTCCGATGTTTTAAGGTGTCCTGCAGGGATAGCACTATTTTATTGAGAACTATTTCAAAATGTATTGTTGGGTCTGGGAAAAAGATGGTCTGTAGTACTTGTGCAGTGAAGATTGCATAATTTAAATTGTTGAATGTTGTAGAGTTCCATGTCAACCGCCCTTGAACCTGGTTCACGACTACAGTACTATTCAAATGCATGATAAACCCTGGAGAGATAGGTTGCAATACTATTCCTGTTATGAGATATAATATTGCATGATCGCTTCCCTGTGTGAATTTGGTGCTCAATTTTGATACTCTCCCGAACAGGTCTTGGCTGCAAATCATGTAATCTAAAATCGATGAACTGAAGTTACCTTTTCTTGTGCAGGCTGCAGGTATGTCTCCTTCTATACATCCATTTAGAATAACTCCATTTAAAGTTGGAAGAGAGGAGAGTAATATTTTCCCACGATTATCTGCTTTTATCCCTGAGGGAAATAGTGGTGTTGGGATTGACAGAGCTTCCTCTTGTTCACCATATTCCCATTTTTCTAAGAGATCGTTAGAAATTTTCCCGTTAAAATCTCCTGTTAGAAAAACAGAGGGAATCCTTTTCCTTCCACCACCTTTTCTATTTCCTCAAATATTTAAATCATAAGAGCATCCTTTTTGGAGCCAAGAGGGATGTAGACGTTAGAAATTATTAGATCATACGAAGTATCCATATGTTCGTTCCAGTGCTTGACCTTAATACATTGTATATTCGTGAGGCGCATAGGGATGACTTCCTGGTCCCAAAAGAAATCTTCGTGTAAAAGGATTGCTAGTCCACCTTTAGCGTGACCCCGGCTAACAGGTTCTGCTGGGATGTCGTATACAAAGTACTCATTTTGATCAAAGGTTTTTGTTATCCAGGTTTCTTGTAAAGCCACCATCGCTGGAGTGTTTTCCAGAATCAGTGCAAGTTTCTCCGGATTTTTCCCTGCTATATTCCAGGACGCGATACTCAAACTTCTGTTAAAAAGGGAGTTTGTTTTCCCTTACCTGTTTGTGGCTGTTTAAATTCTCCGAGATCCAGGACCAGTGATTATCTTTCAGTATAATCTCCTTTTTAACTACGTTTTTATTTCAGATCTTTCTCTCTCCATTCTTGATCCAGATGGTTATATTTTCATTGGGAGTGCTGACAGGATTTTTATTGCCGCTGGATGTTCGTTCAAAGTGATGAATTTTCGTTTTGCTATTTTCCTTGGATATTTCCTGCATTTGATTTTCTTTGTTGTTTACGACTGCAACGTCATATCCATTTTTATGGAGGATCTCACTTTCTTTTAAAATTATTGCCGGTATCACATGAGACCAGAATTCGACAGTGGCCACCGTGGTTTTTGACCTAATCGGGAAAGCCACTTGTTTTATTTCCGAACTTGTTAATGACTGTAGTGGATGGATCTTACGGAAGAGGTTCATTATTCTCCCTCGGTTTAGTGGATCATTACCCGAGGGGAATAAGTCAGTAATTTCTAGAAAACATGTTTGGACCTGCTGCTCCTGTAGACTTGTAGCCCCAGAGATCTGCTCAGTCGGTTGTACAAAAGATAGTACCGGCGGCTCAATGTCATTCACAGCCATGGAAAAGCTTGGAGCCAGAGGATTTAGTTGTTTAGAATTCTCTCTCTTGCTTTAGTTATTGAGTGACAATGGCCATTATTATGTGGATTTGTTAGAGATTTTAAAGTTTGCTCTTTTTTTGGGGTTTTATGTTCGAGGGATAAGAGATTCAGAAATTTGAACTTCTGGGGCTTCCGTTTCGAAAATCTTATTGCTCTATTGTTAGTCCTTTTCCGCTTGATATTGTTATCTCTCTTTTCCTTTCTTAGTGAGACTGGGTCAAGCAGGGCTGTATCTGAGATTTCTATTTTTGTTGTTTCTTTTTTACTTGTAAGATGCATGTTAAGTGGATCAATAGGTCTATGCTGGTTGAAGATTGGATAATAGGGAATAACCTTATATTGGTCTTTGTCGTTGTTTGGTTCTTTGAAAAAATTTCTAAGGGAAAAGTTTTTTTCGTTCTCAAATTTTTTCTTTTTTCCTTTTTGTGTAATCCGACCCGTTTGGGTCGCCATTTGTTTCTTTGGTGGAATTAAATCCTCAATTATTGAGGTGTCTTTAGGTATATGATGTTTTTCAACAATATTTTCTTCTCCTTTTGATAATAATATTTGATGTTTGAATTGTTGTTTCCTTTTCTTGTCAACTAAGTATTGCAGCATGCCTATTTGTGTATCCAACATCTGGTCGGAGTTTTCCATTATATTCCCTAAAAGAGACAGTACTGATTCCAGGATTTTTTGAAGAGTAAATAAAGAATTGGACACCGGGGTTTGTCCATTGAGAGATTGCATATTATTTAGAGACGGAAATTCCGGTGAGTGAGAAAGGTTCCCTGCTAAGACATGTGTTTTTTGTGGAGTACTGTTATATAGTATCGGCGACCCCATTGTTACTTTGGCTACCTGGCGAAAGAGAGTGTCGTTTAAATTTATGTCTGGTAAGGTGAAATCTGTTTTGGAAATTTGTTGGATCTTAAAATCAACTTGACTATGGGATGGGTCGAAATACCCTTGGTGATCATCGGTTTTTTCAGGTGCTGGGTTTGTAATATCACTTATCAGTTCTCCGGCATAGCCTTTGTTACTTTGTGTAGAAATGCTGACATCCACTACTTTGTCTTCTCCTATCTTCTGCACTTTTTCCTGTTTGATTCGTGAATTCACTTGGTCTATTTTAGGTGTTTTTGTGCAAAATTTTGTTATGTCAGCGTTCCCGGAAAAGAGCCCTATGTGGGCCGCCTTACCAGAGCTCTTTCGTGTTGGTTGTTGTGTACCCAGTCTTTTCATGTGAATCGTGCGTGATCTTAATTTTTTATAGGCCATTATGAGGCAAAGATGGCAAAGAGTACTGTTGGACGTCTTAATAACTTTTACTTAGACTTTGACGTTGCACCGGTTTACCAATTTTGTGCCTAAAGTATACCGTTCTTTCATTGGCTGTGTTAAGTTTAAGGAAGAAATTGGCCTCTTTGGATAAAAGAGTGCCAAGCAAGAAGGGGAAGGCTAGTTGTCTCAAACAGTCATTGCTGTCTCCGACTCCCTACCTTCTACTCGCACTCTCTGACCCGATCCCGCCCCTCCACTCCCCTATCCCTCCCCTGCCTTAACTCCAACCACTGGGAATACCGTGGGGACAAAGACCAGGGAGGGGAAGGGGGCCAAGGGGCCGGACCGACTTACCTCTGCTGCCGATTGTGCGTTGCTGCCAATGTTGACTCTGCCACTGGCAGCTCTCTTCCAGTTGCAACAGTGGGTAGAATGCAGTCCAGGGGCAAGTGGGGCTCAACAGGCAGGCGCAGGCTGCACCCAGAACTAACCGGGCCACCTCCGCGACTGCCAGGGGCACGCTCTCAGTGACCGCCGTCTAGCGGCGGCCGCACTCGCGCTCATCTTGGAATCCAAGTACCCAGATGCTCACCGGCAGAGATCAAATGTGGCCCAAGCTGTTAGTCCTCGCTGTAGATTTCCAGCGGTAACGTTGGTGCTGATTCCCTCAGCTGGCAGCAGTGCTTGGCAGGGGGCCGCAGGGAGGTGATAACAATACTTTGCGGGGACCGCGGGGGGCAGCACAGCCGAGATCTAGTGAAGCCTCGGAGAAGTCAAAGCTTCCGCTGTTCCGCGACATCCCCGCTCCCGCTCCAACTCCTCCAGCAGCTCCAGCGGGACCGGCGGGGCTCCTGCTTCCTGCTTCCTACGTGCGCACGTGCTCAGAGGTCCACAAATCCGTCCACCGGGAAGCTACAGGGAAAGTTGATAAGGCCCTGTCATACCCTGTCATCCAGATAACCACATGGAGACCTCAAATGGAAACATTATGCCTACTATGAAAACAAATATGAGTAATATGGAAAATGAAGCCTAATATGGTAAACATTCTAGCTCAGTGAATGCCATTTATGTAAGTGCCATAGAAATTCCCTCTATGTTACACCTTGCATCTTTTTCTTGTGTAAATACTCCAGTAAAGTGTGTCTCACTGATACATTATAGCTTCCAAACATTAGGGCAAAACATTATCCGTCACTTAAAGGAAAAAGCGGTGAGTTGTCAGTCTAGCTCTACCTATCCGACTGTGAGGATCGTATATCGGTCAAACCATAGATTTGAATTTGTTTTAGATCAAATGGAGACGATGTTAAGTTCCTGCCTGAGAAGGTAGTTTCGTCTCATGTTCTCACGGTGTCCTGGAACTGGCTTTGGACCACCAACTTCTCTTCATGGTCCACAGCCAGATGAGATCTGCTGCAGCTGTTAATTATAGAAGATCACCCAACACTGTATCTTAGACCACAGACCTCATCTGTGTCGAAAGATCGTTTTTCTTACAGTCTTAACAGTGGATGCAAGAACTGACCCATAGGACACCTTGGTGGATGGATGCATCATCTCTTGTGTCATTTGTCACAATAGCCAACCAGATTTTAATTCTCCAGATCTCTCTACCTGGAAATCACCCACCGACATATCTTTACTAACCTAGCCTTAAAGAAGTCGCTATGTGTCGAAACACGTCGGCTGTTTTCTGCTGTTTTTCAATACACATGTACTGAAGATCACAGATACCTAATTTCTTTCTACAATAAACCACAGATTTGAAACATCTAGAAGAACTCCCACTTTATGGATTGACTTTGAGTTTTGGATTTCTAATTGAGCGCTCTGACATCTTTGTTTATATCTTGTGGGAGCATGCTTTCCACAACTGATCCCACGAGATATGGAAACCTTGCTCAATGCGTTCTGAAAGTGTCTGCTTGTTAAATTGCCTCTGGGAGGGCCAACCCGAGGAAGAACTAAGTTGGGACACTGCGAGTGGGAACAATGACTTGGGCTAAAGACCATGTGCTGAGCTTTCTGTTGCCCATAGAGTGGGAGTCTACAGATTTTTGGCAATCTGGGGTCTTGCTATTTGGTTTTCCTGCTTGTTCATTGTCAGCAAAAGGGCAAAAGGGCGACATAATGCGCAACTCCCGACACATGGAATCTGAGTTGCCCATGGAACTTACATATATAGGACCACTTTTAAACAAATTGAATTTTGATGGCATTTTAAGATCAAAGGTTACAAACTGAATTGAACATTACATTCTGTATGGCAGTACATGTACTATAAACAGAAGCAGCCAGAAAAACGTCCATTCTAAAATCAAGTTAGGTTATAGAAGCTACTGGGACAATTGTATATTTCATTCCTTCCTTCCATATCAATGCACTGAATAGCTCTGCAGAGGACGAGTTAAGGCAATTTTGAAACAAAAACCCCTATCCTTGGAACACAGCAGCTGCTTTGGAGCCTTTTCAGCAGGCTGCATCCACTGCAGAGTTCATCATTAGAAGACTGTCCTCCCTATTTAAAACAGCTGCCTCACTTTTGGCAGATGATGCGCCACTGGAATACCGAAGGCACACCAAAGACAAGCCTGTCTGAGCCCATCCACACACGCTCCTTGCCCCGGTCCAGAACCCTGGCTATTTGGATACTCATGGGGTAAGTCAGGACTTTCTTCTTTGGTTAAGTGATCCTTCTTGAAAATAATTCTACCACTGATTCTCACAGCATTTAAGCACCAGTTTGTCCAAGCACTGGGCATGAGTAGGCTTGAGTGCGATAACGCACTGTATGTGGAGCTTCCACGCTACCTACTCCACATGTTATAGATCATTCAAAATGCTGTAGTTCATCTTCTTCTCTCTGTTCCCCAGTATTCTAGCATCTCAAAGTATATTAAAACTCTGCACTGGCTTCCCAATGAACAAAGATGCATCTTCAAAGCTGTATGCTTTTGTCAAAAGGCAGTTCATTCGACTAAGCATACGAATGATATCTCCTCTCTCTTTTCAAGATATATCACTTCCATTTCCCTGCTCTCCTCTTCAGCCTGCCTGGAGACAGTTCCTAGGTTTTCCAGAGCTCGAGCTGGTGGCCATTCCGTTCATTTTCCATCTGCTCAGTTTCAAAACTTCTTAAATTCCACAAAATGATAAAAACTCACCTGTTTCACTAGTCTTTGTCTCTGATGCTTTCTCTTCTTACATTATCAGCGATGGGACACCTTTGGGTAATCGTGCGCTTTACAAATCAGATAACATAGCACATAACACATCAGAAGAAAAGTATGTAGGGAACAAGATAAACAGGTGAATTTCCTTATGTTGTTAGGACCTGAAACACATATCATATCTATTCCATATTAGGATACATTTCCAAGAAACATTTCTTTTTCTGAAAGCTATGATCTAAATTAGTATGCAACACGCTGTTACCATAAACAATGCTGGCATGGTCACTTTATGTATAGCTACTATCTAGTGAATTCCGACAGAATTTAAAATAGTGGCAACTTTTTTAAATTAAATAAAATACAGTTGATCTAACTAGATTTCCACCTGTGTAATTCTACTTGAATTATGTCTCATTTTCTTGAATTAAGGCTCAAGGTTTGCTTATGTTTTTGGATGAGGTTGTGATAGGTGTCATCTTTGTTTAGAATCCAAACTTCTCTACATCTTTACTGCTCATCCCTAACCTCGTCTTATAACTTCAGCCTTGTATCCAAAAAAACAACACTACTTACTCTCAGTGTTATTTATTTTCAGTCATAGTTTTTCATTTTTGTTGCATAATAAACTGTTAATATATATATAGGAGATGTCCCTTGAAGTATGATACTTTTTGATGAACAATTAAGAAGGCACTAGTCTATACATGTTGTGCTTCAAACAACTAAGGCATTCAGTGCCTACCGTGTTCCACCAAAGAGCTCATGAAGACCTCATGAATAGTGAAAATCGTATCTGGTGCTAAGAGAATGTAATATTGGAATAAATTATAGGTATCAAGCTAAACATACAGGAAGAAACTTAAAGTTATCCTGTTGCTTCATCTGAAGAACTGCCACTTTGTGTGAAAGGACACATTGACCAGAATACATTGAGAGGACTACTGGGTCGTGTTTCACTTGAATGCCACAGCTGTAGGCTATTGGTGAATGCCAGAACTGCCGTGAGCATGGCTATATGGAGGTTGTTGTTGCACCTGGGCAAATGGCTTCACACCAAAGGAAGAGAAACCTTGCAGGAGCATACTGTTTGTTGAACAGTCAAGAAGGCACAGGTCTTCAAATGTTATGCTGCAAACAAGTTTGAAACTCTGTACCTGTGACGATCCATCAAAGATCTCATTAAGAGCAAAACACATGTGACTAGGGCTTAGAAAATGAAATTTTTGTAGAAATTATTATCTATCAAGCTAGAAAAGTCTAACATTGGAACACATTAAAGTTATCTTACTTTGCTTCATTTGAATACACTGGAATGGCTACTGAGTTGTGTTTCACCTGAACTTGACAGCTGAAGGCTACTGGTGAATGCCAGTTCAGTTTTGAGTAAGGCCACATGGAGGTTGCTGTTGAATACACTGGTTCCCAGGGCCAATTGCTTTGCAACAGAGGGAGATGGTCCTTGCATTAAAATGCTGTTTGATGAAGAGTTAAGAAGAAACTGATATTTAAATGTTATGCTGCAACCATGCTTGGTACTCTGTACCTGCTGTGCTCGACTGAAGAGCTTGTGAAGAGTGAAACATGTTCCTGGGGCTAAGAAAATGAAATATTTGAAGAAGCTCAAAGTTATCATGTTTGCTTCATTGGAAAAACTGTAACTTTGCATAGAAAGACTGCATTTACCAGAATGTGCTAGGATGGCTACTGAGTCATGTTTGACCAGAAAGCCACAGCAGAAGATTTTTGGTGAGTGTCAGTCCTGTTTTCAGTGCAGCTATATGGAAATATTTTTAAAAGCTTGGTTCTTTTTTTAGATTATTTGGTAGCCTAAATTTTGAGTTCTATATTTTATTTAATTTGATAGCACCATTGCTTTTCAAGGGGTATTTTCATTGTGTTTAACATGGAAAGTTGGGAACATGGCAAAATCATTTTTCTTGTTCTTTGCATTTCATTATTTGCATGTGGTGAAAGGTAAGACATTTTTGGGTTTGTTGCTTTCAGCCCCAATCCTTTCTTTAGTTCAATTAAGAAAATGAAAAGGTACTTAAGAAAAACATGCCATTCTTCATCATGCAATTTTACACCCTGAAGTTATTAATATAATGTTTGTGTGTTGCAAATAGTTTTTTTAAGCATTTCCTCAAGGTAAATGATTTACTGTGCTGTATCACACCCTTGTGTACCTTTGTCTGTTCTGTGTAATATTTAGTAGAAATCCTAGCATGACCCAATGTGGACAGTTTGGAATTTGCTCTTTGTAGGAAATTAGATTATGTGGGGTGGGTGACCTCAAGAAACAATTACAACACTTATCAGGGTTAATCCTAAAAGTCACTAAATTAACTTGAGCTCAACCCCCTGCTAGCTATGGCACAGAGCAGAAAGGCTTAACTTAGGGCAATGTGTAAAGTATTTATGCAGTGCAAAAACAGTAATGAAGCCAAAACATCGAACAATACAAACCCCAAACCAGATTAGAAGAAATGAGTAAAATGTAATAGGTAAAATTACACCAAAATGACAAAACTCCAATAAGGGGAACCAGAGGCATGATTTTTTAAAGTTTTCAGTGAAAATAGCTCCAAAAAGCTCAGCGGGCCAATGGTAGCTGGTCGCGATAGACCCAGACCTAGGGACGATTTCAAGCAATTGTGGTGGAGCCCCAGTCAGGTACAGCAGCTAGGAGTGACCTGAAGGTTTTACTTTCGGATTTTGTCTTTTTTGCTGGAAGTCAAAATCCTTCAGAGTGGCAAGGCAGCAGGCTGTACCCAAATAAGTTTTCATGAATTTAGATATGCATTGGGCGAGTCACCGCTGAAGTCATTGGTTTTACCAGGAAAAGTTTGGAATGAGAGAAATTCAAATCTCACACCCAGCGAAGTTCACTTGCCAATCAGATACTTTTGGAGCATTCGCCTGGTCAAGGTTTTTACCTTCGACTTTGTATCTTGGAAATATTCAGCAGCACAAGGCTGTAGCTATATTCGATGTCAAGTTTCACCAGACCTGATACCTTCTCATTGAGGGTCCACTGAATGAGATTCGCTGCAGCCGAGCAGCTTTGACAGGGAGAAACCTAATTTCTTAGCCCAGCGAGGTCACGCCTTGATTTGTCCTGGCCCAGGTTTTTAGGGGTTGTAAGAAAAGTCCAGTTAGACACAGCCATGAATCCCAGGACATCAGGAACAGCACTTGGGGTTGGGGGGATCAAGAATTATTTCAGTAGAGGCCATCAGCAAAGTCCAGGTCTGGTCCAGTTGGTACTAGTCAGCTGAGAACGTTAGGAAAAGGCCTCTTGCAGCTTTTAATAGCCCGGTTGCCACACAGGAGGTCAGCCAAGTGAGGCTTAGAGTCCAGGTCTTTTTCCTTTGTACAAGAGGGTGCAGGTCCAGTCCTTCAGGGCTCCTCTCAGGTCACACACTCAGGTCATCTTCTGTTCTTGGGTATACTTTCTACACCAAGTGCAAGCACTTCACTACTCGTTAGCTGGGCTAAAGTCATAGAGGTCTAAAACCAGCAAAACAGATAGGGCAAATATCTGGGGGCGACCATCATACAAAAGATGATAATTTCTTACACTCATCATGTGTTGAATGGACTCTGTTTATTTGGACATTGAGCACCCACCTCTTAGAACTTGAAAGGATCAATATTGAATCACTGCAGCCCTTCAACTACCCCAAGAAACTAATCTCAAAAACATCATATCTTTTGCTTTTAGACCCAACATTCTTGGCGGGGTATTTCCCCAGACTTTTTGCTTTAACTCCCTGATTTTTGCTGAATTCGTTTTTGTTGGCATTAAGACTGTTATTCAGTGGCAACGTGCTTGTGCTCTTTCCTCCAAACATGGTAAAGTTGTAATACACACAATTGGCACATTTAATTTTCCTATAAGTCCCTAGTAAATGGTAGTACATGTACCCAGGGCCTGTAAATTCAAATGCTACAAGTTGACTGCAACACACATCATGCCACTCACTTAAAGTAGCACTGTAAAATATGTCACAGGCCTGCCACTGCACCTGGCAAAATAAACCTATTGTGAAGCCAAACCTTCCTTTCTCATACTTGTATGTCAAGTCAAGGACTGTGTTTATTATTTGAGTGGGGCTTTCCATCCCTCTCAACTAATGACTCAGGGGCATATCAGCAAGGGACGGCGATAATTATCGCAAAGCGCGCTTAGCGCTAGGATAATTATCGCCGTCTATCTCTGGAATTTATCGCCCTGGTAGCGCGTTATTAACAACGCGTTACTCCAGGGCGATAAGAATTCCAGCGATAGCGGTGAAATCGCTGTTTTGCAGGGAACATCGCTGGTTTTCCGGGATGTTCCCTGCAAACGGCGAGATACCTTGCTGATACGACCCTGTGGTCGTATCAGCAGAATCCATCTCCCATGAAAAGTATGTTAAGTCAGGAATTTAACAGACGTTAAATTCCTGAGTTAAAGCTGAGGTAGCGCGATTTTTTATCGCTGCACCTCCTTGTTAATATCGCTAAGCTGCCTTCGCGATATTAACATGTGTTGTTTTCACAGCCACGCCTTCTTTGCATCTCATTAGCGATGCAAGGCGAGGCTGTGAAAAACGGGCTCTACATCAAGGAAACACGCGCTAGCGTGTTCTTGATGATATTGCGATATAATTATCGCCGCTTTTCGCCCAAAAACGGACGCTAAAGCGGCGATAATTATATCGCCAGCCCTTGATAATATGCCCCTCAATTTCTTACAGTTGCTAACCCCCTGATATAACTATGTAAATATGTACATGCCCTAGTGTTGTTTCGAGTACTAGAGTTAACCTTCTCTGTAATGTCATATTTTTCGTTTCAAGGGCTATGTTCCCACTTTCAAAACCAGGTTACATCAATTATTCTGAGAGCCATGACAAAACTACATCGATTCTGATGTGTGGATTTTGCACCCACAGCTACACATGCCCTATGTATCTGTAACTCAGGGTGCAAAATTATCAGGAGCGTATGAGTAATCAATCCCGTATGGATCCTCTAAGGCGCCGAAAATAACACTGGAATTCTGAATTCTGCTTGCTCGGATTCGTAGCTGTTTTCGAGGGCTAATTGGATCAGGTCTGAACTGGGAAATTCTTCCCCGGAAAAGCATGCAGAAATAGCACATGCTAAATTTGTTAATTACTTGTAATATCAGTTGGGACTGAAAATCCTGTTTCTGCCAAACTGAAAATAAGAGGCCACTTAGAATTGTAGATTCAATGCAAAATCAACGGAAATATGTACCTATTCTTTTGCTTCTGACTTGTTAGTATGTGCAGCACCTTCATTTGACTGGTCCATAATAAAACAAAAATATAAATACAAGTACAATTAGACAAAGTCTTCAGGAAGAGACTTTTCAAGTCATGCACAGATTAATGTCCCTCAGAAATTACACGTATCAGATAAAGTATTGCTTTCCTTTCGAATGGGTAAAAACAAAAAGGAGTGAGTAGGGAAAGTGAGCAAGAGGACTGATATCAGGCAATAATCTGGTATTACTTCTTTCCATTGAAATACGTCAGTTTCATCACTTTCAAGGAGCCATTTTCTTGTCAAGCATAATTATGGGCCGGGTGGGCTATGGCAATCCTTAACAGCAGCATGCACTTTAAACCTGCCTAACCAATGCCAGGTTTAGGGCTAAATCGACACAGATTAGGTTCTCTGTGTTCCAAATCAGTCTTTTTCCGGCATCATTTAATCTATCCAACACATTTAAACAGTGAAATGTTTGGGTTTCCATCGAGACATGTGTATATTTTCTTTTCCTATACCACCCAATTTTTTGGCAGGTTCACAAATCTATTCTTTCACTTTGCTACACTGAATAACAAATGCTTTACAACAGAAAGGTTGCATGCCTTTTAATAAGAATGAAGCAGTTCTTCCATAGTTTTGAGTAATCATCCGTAAGGTTTTCCAATGATAAAGAAGGAAACTTAGAAACAAAAGAAGCGATTTAAGTAGATTATTCAGACGTTAATATTACCTTAAATATGTGCTACACTTAACGCATGGAAGAATGCAAGTCTCTGTGGATAGATTACGCATAGCAACAGCTGTGAAATTTCATACTTAACTCAGACAAGACTGTCAGCGCGTCTCGCATCAGTTTCAGGGGTTGCTATGTCAAGTGCATCTCCGCAGCTAATGAACTGTGCAAGTAGCTATCACTGTGGAGCTAAAGAGCGCATGTTTAAGTAGGTCTCACAGAGTGGAACATTTAGAGACCAATCATTGCCAAGATGTTAGCATTTGCTAAGAACTAAAACACACACACCTCCTAACTTATCACAATGGACCAGACTAGGCCACCTGCGAATAGTACTGAAACTGGGCTCCAAGCCTGGATTCTGTTTAGGTTAGAGGTGACAGAAGGGACTTCACCCAAAAAGCATGCTCCTCACCCGAAGCAAGCCATACAAAGTGGCTACAAAACGTCACGTTGCAGCTATAACAATCACGAAAATAAAAAGAGCCACAAGGGTGAGATTTACTTAACAAATGAGGAAGTGCATGTCTCATTTACACATATAAGAGTTGCATACCTTGAGAACACGTTGTGTATATTAAAAACAATGTATAAACATACAACTTCAATCTACAGTCTACAGACAATGTGGCAGCAATCTTGGAAGTATACAAAAATAACAAGGTAACTGTTAGGAATGGGGGTCTCTAATAGGCAGAGGTATGCACCTTTGTCTAAGTAGGGGCCCTTGATTCTAGTCAGGGTAAGGGAGTTACACACCTTAGCTAACCCTTGCTCCCCCCCCATTGGTAGCTTGGCACGAGCAGACAGGATTATCCCAAAGGCAATGTGTAAAGTATTTGTACCCAAACACACAGTAGCACAGTGAAAACACCACAAATGGACCCTACACAAGTTTAGAAAAATAAAGTATCTTTATCTAAACCAAACAAGACCATAACGACAAAAATCCAACATACATGTATCAAATTATGGCTTTAGAACAGTTATTTCAAAAATAGAACTTGTAGAATAAAATTGCTCAAACTGGGGCTATTGCGGCGTCGTGACAGGCATAAATCCAAAGTACGGCGCCGAACGCGAAGTACCCCCACACAACAGTACCCCTGGTCTATGGACGATGCATGGCATCGTGGAGGTGAGGCATCAGTGCTGAGGTTGAGGCAGGTTCCCTGGTTGCCATGGGGGAGGCGAGGCATTGAGGGCGTGAGGAGGCGAGGTGTCGAATCCAAGACAGGAAATGTTTAGGCGGCGTCAGCAGTGAGGCGATAACAGGATGCAGGTGCTGGTGATGACTGCATTGGTGCGAGTGCTGGTGTTGGGAGTTCCGATAACTGCAGGCATCGCAGGGCGTTGAAGCTGCGGTGCAGGCGTGGCGGTGCATCTTGCACTTCACGAGCGGTGCCCCCGGCTTCGGTGCAGCGGTGTCACTGGCAGTGGCGCTGACAGTGTCGGAGTTGTTTTTCTTGCTTTGCAGCACTAACCACACAATTCACAGGGCCCAGGATCTGGAATTGGGATCCTTTTAAATGCAGGAGTCCACAGAGGAGTCCAGGTGCTGGTCAGTGGGTTGCAGGTGAAGTCTTTGTGGCCCTGAGTCTTCAGAACAGGAGGTTCACAACAAAGTTCCAGTCCTTGTCCTCTCCTTGGCAGAAGCAGAAACTACAGGCCAACTCAGCAAAGCACACACAGCAAGGGGGCGTACTTCTCCATACAGCTCTCCAGCTCTTCTCCTTGCAGAGGTTCCTCTTGAGTCCATAAGTGATCTAATTCTCTGGGGTTTAAGGTCCAATACTTATACCTCATTTTCTCTTTGTTCTCTTTGTGGCAAGGGTCTCTGAGCCCAGTCCAAACCAGTTCTGCCCTCTCTGGCCCAGCTTCACTACAGGAGGTGGAGACAGCATTGGGCAGAGGAGGCACTGCCTATTCAGGTGCAAGTGCAACTTCTCCCACCACTCTAAATGCAGCCAAGGTCTGTTCAGCTCAGCTATGAGTCACCCAGGTAAGGCAGGACACACCTCAACCCCTCTTGTGGCTGTCTACAGTGAATGCCCATCCCCAGCTCCTGTCACTCCAAAACCAGATAGTAAATACACAAACCAGCTGGGGCACACAAACTGTTTAAATAAGAAAATGCCTACTTTAAGTGGCATTTTGAATGCAAAATTTAAAAACCATCTTCCTAAAAAGATGTTAGTATATTCTGAATTCAAAGAGCCTAAATTCCATTTCTCTATCTGGTTCCAATGGAAAGTTATACTTGTCAGATGTTACAAAGCAACTCCAATGTTAGCCTATGGGACAAATAGCCTTTCAATAGTGAATAACAAAATAGGCAGTATTTCACTATCAGTACATATAAAACACACCAGCACATGTCCTACCTTTTACATACACTGCACCCTGCCCCTGGGGGTAACTTGGGCCTACCTGAGGGGTGCCCTACATATAAGAAAAGGGAAGGTGGGGGCCTGGCAAGTGGGTGTACTTGCCAGGTCGACATGGCAGTTAAAATCTGCGCATGCAGACACTGCAGTGACAGGTCTGAATCACATTTGAAAAGGCTACTTGTGTAGATTGCACAATCGGTGCTGAAGGCCCAATAGCAGTATTTGATTTACAGATCCCGGGCACATACAGTGCACTGTACAAGGGACTTACCTAGCAAATCAAATTTGCCAATCATGGATAACCATTCACAATAACACTATATACAGGGAGCACTTGCACTTTGACACTAATCAGCAGTGGCAAAGTGTCGAAGAAATCTAAGCCAGCAAAAACGAAATCCAGCATACCATCAAAAACACAGGAAGTAGAGGCAAAAAGTCAGGGGAAACCACACCAAGGATGCCAAGTCTAACAGTAACATGGCCGTTCGCTTTGTGAATTCTTGGACTACACTGTACTGCATTGCAGTTCTGCATGCACAGGCTAGTCATTGCTCACAGTAAGGAAAATTTTCAAAGGAAAAACATTTAACTATGCACTGCTTGTTGTCATTCTTAGGTGGCGCCCAGGCAGCGCATGCGCTGTCTCTCCCAGACATGCTGTAATCAGTATATATGTTGACACTCCGCCTATTGGCTTTTTATTGGTCTGTTCGCTTGTCTTGAAAAATCTCTTTGTTCCTTGTGGTTATTTTGTTTTAGTTCCTCCTTTTAGTTCTTTGGTAATGCCTCTGCAGCACTGCCTAACTACTGTAAACTTGCTACCTGTGGGATCAAGTATTTGCTTTGGAACTCTTTTTTTGGGGGGGTTTCTTAAGTTGAACGTGGATGCAGTTTATTTTTTGGACCGGTGGGATGAAGTGTTTGCTTTTTTCGTTTTGGAACTGTTTTGTTTGTGGTTGCTTATGTTGAACGTGCATGCAGTTTATTTTTAGACCGGTGGTATGAAGTTTTTATAATTTGGTGACCGTGAATGCATCTTTTTTTGCTTATGTACTTTGTTAATTGTATTTAATTGTTGAAACTGTAAAACACTCCGTATTTGTAATTGTATATGCAAAGTGGAGTGGATGGGCATGTAGATACTATAAAGATGTGTTTTTTTTTTTACTTATTTACCACGTTGCTTTGTTTTTTAATATTAATTTATTGTGGGAATAGGAAATGTAAACAATGCCATATTATTTAGTTATTTAGTTGAGTTTTTGTAACTTTTTTAAAGTTCACTGCTGCATCTGTAATCCTCTCTGTACATGCCTTGGTAGCTTTAGCAGTGATCTTCATTTTGTTTGTGAACTATAAACATCCTTCTGTTTTTGGCAATTTGGGGGTATATTCACAAGAACGTGTGATAACTACCGCAAGAGTAGCGTAACGCAACTTTCAATATCGCAACCTTGCGCGGGAAAATAACCCCGTGTCAACGTGGAATTCACAACACGGCGGTAGCATGCGATAGTTGGCCGACACCGCGGCCAATGCACGCGATACAACCACCTCGACGGAGATAAAAACACAAACCACAATGCGAAAAAAGCTGCGATGGGCCAAAGCGCGATAAGAAAACAGTGACAACCAGCGCGAGGGCAGCAATACTCACGCGCAATGCGGGAAAAAGCACAAGAACAGCATACGGAAAATGCCACAGAACAAAATACATCAACAGCGGAGTACCACGGATGCACCCTAGCCAACTGCAGAGGACAACATGCACACCACAACATCCAAGAACCGTGGAAGAACAGAACCTACAGGCACACCTCGTGAAAGAGACCAGTGGCAGACAAATCAGAGCCGCAGGAGTGACACACCCACCACGCAGCATACGCACTTAAGCAGAAGTGCACCCCGACATTGACAACATCCCGGTACAAACAGCAACACCACCACAACTGAACACAGGACACAACTGGTTCGGAAAATGTGCACAACCTGGCAAATCACATCTGAAACCCCAGGGATATGTAACATGACAATGGACAATTCCAACCTGTAACCTGCAAATATGTTTTATTCACACATGCAGTGCAATTGGACATCTACTACTGTCCCATGAATTCCACGGGCGGTCACAATGTGACGTGCTCATGAGAAGTAAGTGGCAATGATGGAGTCCCTATGGGCCATACCTGCCGCAGCTGCAGTGGGATGTGGGCCACCTGCCCATCACCACCATCATCATCCGGTATCTCTGGAACTGGGATCCATGGGGCCCTGGTGCGAACACAGATGTTGTGCAACACACAACATGCAACAATCATCTTGCACACGACGTCCGGGCTGTACAGGAGCTTCCCACCAGTGCCGTCCAGGCACCTGAAACGTGACTTCAACACGCCAAATGTGCATTCAACGATGCCCCTGGTGCGTATGTGGGCCGCATTGTACTGCCTCTGGGCGGGTGTGTTTGGGTCCCGGAGGTGTGTCATCATCCAAGGGCAGAGTGCATATCCTTGATCACCTGTGACAGTGCAGGGAGAAAAGAGTCAATACTTGGTTCGGCAGGATGTGATGGCAGGCCCACCAGTTCAGTGACGCCTGTGCTGGCTGTGTGTGGGGTGAGTGTAAGCCAGCCCCCAGGGAGTAGCTGGTGCTGGCAACTACACCAACAGTCATCAGGCACACAGACATGCAATGTCAGAACTACAAGGGGGGATGACTCGAGTCGCACAGGGCTAGTCGCCCCGGATGCACAGCAGCCGACACGGGCCCACCACCACGGGATGCTGACCTGTGGGAGACTGGGGTAGGGTCATGAGGGCAGAGCAGTGCCTCACATGTGTCATCTCTGCATTCGGCATCCCCACACGTTTAGCTGTTGTGTGGCTGTGGTGCCACGTGAAGGCTGTATTGGGTGCAGGGGTAGACCAGCATGACCATGGAGTGGTGTAGTCGTGACTGGTAGGTGGTCGTGTAGTTTGACATGTCGGATGTGGTTAGGTCACGTCTGCATCCCCACAGTTGTGCTTCGTGCGTTTGTGGCTGTGGGATGTGTGGTGTGTTGATTTGGTACTTACCAACGAGCAGTCCCCTTCCATATGTGCCATCCTGGAAGCGCTGGTTGATGATGGACTGTCGGAAGATGAAGGAATCATGCACACTGCCTGGGTAGTTGGCGACGACATTGGTGAAGAGTCCCCGGTGGTCCACTATTGCCTGCACATTGATGGAATGTGTGTGCTTCCTGTTGCAGTAGTGGTGTGCAGTATCCGCAGGGGGCACAAGTGGGACATGTGTGCAGTCGATTGCCCCCAACACGGCCGGGAATCCGACTATGGCGTAGAAGCCTTGCTTAGTCTCCAGCTGTTCCTGCGCAGTGTTGGGGAAGTGAAGGTACTGGGGTATGAAGCTGATGATGGCATCCAGGACAGGTGTGATGAACTTTGATAGGGCTTGCTGTGAGACCCCTCCAACTCTGGCAGTTGTTGGTTGGAAGGTCCCAGAGGCCAACAGGTGCAGCACTGCCAGCAGCTTTGTCTGCGGAGGGATGTTTGTTCTCTGCTGTGTTGGGACCGTCAGCCTGTGGGCGATGTGGGTCAGGATGCGGAGGAGGGTTGTCCTTTTGAGCCTGTAGTGGGCAATGACTTCCGTGGGCGTTAGGTCTGTGAGAGTGTGCGTTTTCGGTAGGTCTGCTGTCTTACTCTGCGCTGCCTCTGTGGTGGTCCGGGGAGGGGTGCGGGTCCGGGTCCTGGGGGTGGTGGCGGTGGGTGTTGTGGCCCTGTTGAGGCTCTGAGCTGCATGTAGAGTAGCTCCATGGCATTGTTTGTTCTTCGGGTATGTCTGTGTGCGGGACTCCGTTGCCTACTGCAGGTAGACGTCCGTCTTTACACCTGCTTGAGGCAGGTGTTAAATACCTGCGGCTAGCGTTGCTTATCGCCTGTTTTTGGTTCGCTTCGCAGTTCTGTCAGTTTGTTGTGAAAGTGGTGTTGTTGTTTTTTCATGTGTTTTTGCACGGGAACGCCTACTCTGCATCTCATTAGGGTTAGTTGGTGTCCGCCGTGGTGTTAGATTTTGGGGCGGTTATTGCGGGAATACTGGTGTTGTCTGCAGTTTGCACCAGCTTGTGAATGGGGTGTTAAATATATCTCCACTTTTGGTGCGTTAAGGTGGCGATAAATCGGAGTTGAATCCTTGTGAATATGCCCCTTAGTTTGTGTGTATCCCATAGATGCTGCAGACAGAGAGATAACCATCTTTACTACAAGTGTCATTTGCGTTGTATTATCCCATCCCTGTTTTCTTTCACAAAACATCTAGAAAACATGCTAATGTTTCACACTGCCGCAGACGCACTTTTAACTTGCTTTTAAGCAAGTGTGAATACCTTTAAATTTACTTACACTGTAAAAGAAGCCTAAAAGAAACTTTAGTCTTTTTTATAATTAAAAGCTTATTTGATTAAACAAAGTGGTGTTCATTTTATTTGGGGGGGGCTAGCGTTTGTTCATAGCTGCCAACACATAGCTTCAATATTCCTGCACGTTTGTGCAGCACGCACATGCACTATACATTAGTAAAATGCATAACTTTCAGCTGCACCCACTATATATATTGAAACGCTTACCTCCATATAGGCGGCCACTACCCCAAGCGCAACTGTCACTTTATGCCTTATTACTGCCACTTACATTTTTTTTCCTGCCATAAGTTTATCACTCCCTCTTTCTTACTCACACAACCTGCAAATTCCACTTTTATTTAAAACTAAACATTTACACTATAACCCTTAACCTCAGGGACACACTTCCAAACAGGGGGAACACACCTTATTTTGGCCAGAAAAACGTTTAATGCATCACCTTTCACTAGACCTCAAATGCAAAAAAGCTGCTTTCACCTGCAGCAAGTGCAACTACTTAAAAATATTACTTAAGCACCTTCAAAATAGACCCAATAGATAATATAAGGCAATGACATAATAAAAACTATTCTGTTTCACACACATACATACATACACGCAGCTGTCTCTTTCACACTTGACTCTTTCGAATGTATCTCACTTCTCTCCGTTGTACCTCCCTCTCCTTCTCTCACTCAATCTCTCTCACACACACATGCACACAGCTGTCTCTTTATCACTTGTCTGTTTACAATTTATCTCTCTTCTCTCCGTTCCAGCTCCCTCTCCTCTCACTCTCACTCTCTCACACACACATGCACAAATGTCTCTTTCTTACTTCTCTCTTTACAATTTATCTCTCTTCTCTCCGTTCTAGCTCCCTCTCCTTCTCTTGCTCTCTCTCTCATCCAGACATGCACACAAGTGTATCTTTCACAATTGTCTCTTTACAATTTATCTCTCTTCTCTCCATTCTACCTTCCTCTCCTTCTCTCACGCTCTCTCTCTCACACACACATGCACACAAGTGTCTCTTTCTCACTCTACAATTTAGCTTTCTTCTCTCCATTCTACATCCCTCTCCTTCTCTCACTCTCTCTCTCTTACAGATACATGCATGCAGCTGTCCCTTTCTCACTTCTTTTTACAGTTTATCTCTCTTCTCCCCATTCTAGCTCCCTCTCCTTCTCTCACTCTCTCTCTCACACACACATGCACACAAGTGTCTCTTTCTTACTTGTCTCTTTATAATTTATCTCTCTTCTCTCCGTTCTAGCTCCCTCGCCTTCTCTTGCTCTCTCTCTCACACAGACATGCACACAAGTGTCTCTTTCACACTTGTCTCTTTACAATTTATCTCTCTTCTCTCCATTCTAGCCCCCTCTCCTTCTCTCATGCTCTCTCTCTCTCTCACACACACATGCACACAACTTTCTCTTTCTAACTCCACAATTTATCTCTCTTCTTTCTGTTCTAGCTCCCTCTCCTCTCACGCTCTCTCTCACACACACATGCACACAAATGTATCTTTCTCATTTCTCTCTTTAGAATTTATCTCTCTTCTCTCCATTCTAGCTCCCTCTCCTTCTCTCACCCTCTTTCTCACACACACACATTCACACAAGTGTCCATTTCTCGCTTCTCTCTTGAAAATGTATCTCTCTCCTCTTTGTTTTAGCTGACTCTCCTTATCTCACTCTCTCTCACACACACATACACATGCATGCAGCTGTCTCTTTCTCACTTGTCTGTTTGTAATTTATCTCTCTTCTCTCCGTTCTAGCTCCCTCGCCTTCTCTTGCTCTCTCTCTCACACAGACATGCACACAAGTGTCTCTTTCACACTTGTCTCTTTACAATTTATCTCTCTTCTCTCCATTCTAGCCCCCTCTCCTTCTCTCATGCTCTCTCTCTCACACACACATGCACACAACTTTCTCTTTCTAACCCTACAATTTATCTCTCTTCTTTCTGTTCTAGCTCCCTCTCCTCTCACGCTCTCTCTCACACACACATGCACACAAATGTATCTTTCTCATTTCTCTCTTTAGAATTTATCTCTCTTCTCTCTATTCTAGCTCCCTCTCCTTCTCTCACCCTCTTTCTCACACACACACATTCACACAAGTGTCCATTTCTCGCTTCCCTCTTGAAAATGTATCTCTCTCCTCTCTGTTTTAGCTGACTCCTTCTCTCACTCTCTCTCTCACACACACCTGCACACAAATGTATCTTTCTCATTTCTCTCTTTAGAATTTATCTCTCTTCTCTCTATTCTAGCTCCCTCTCCTTCTCTCACCCTCTTTCTCACACACACACATTCACACAAGTGTCCATTTCTCGCTTCCCTCTTGAAAATGTATCTCTCTCCTCTCTGTTTTAGCTGACTCCTTCTCTCACTCTCTCTCTCACACACACACACACACATGCATGCAGCTGTCTCTTTCTCACTTGTCTGTTTGCAATTTCTCTCTCTTCTCTCCATTCTAGCTCCCTCTCCTTCTCTCACTCTCTCTCTCTCACACACACATGCACACAAGTGTCTCTTTCTTACTTGTCTCTTTATAATTTATCTCTCTTCTCTCCGTTCTAGCTCCCTCGCCTTCTCTTGCTCTCTCTCTCACACAGACATGCACACAAGTGTCTCTTTCACACTTGTCTCTTTACAATGTATCTCTCTTCTCTCCATTCTAGCCCCCTCTCCTTCTCTCATGCTCTCTCTCTCTCTCACACACACACATGCACACAACTTTCTCTTTCTAACTCCACAATTTATCTCTCTTCTTTCTGTTCTAGCTCCCTCTCCTCTCACGCTCTCTCTACACACACATGCACACAAATGTATCTTTCTCATTTCTCTCTTTAGAATTTATCTCTCTTCTCTCCATTCTAGCTCCCTCTCCTTCTCTCACCCTCTTTCTCACACACACACATTCACACAAGTGTCCATTTCTCGCTTCTCTCTTGAAAATGTATCTCTCTCCTCTTTGTTTTAGCTGACTCTCCTTCTCTCACTCTCTCTCACACACACATACACATGCATGCAGCTGTCTCTTTCTCACTTGTCTGTTTGTAATTTATCTCTCTTCTCTCCGTTCTAGCTCCCTCGCCTTCTCTTGCTCTCTCTCTCACACAGACATGCACACAAGTGTCTCTTTCACACTTGTCTCTTTACAATTTATCTCCCTTCTCTCCATTCTAGCCCCCTCTCCTTCTCTCATGCTCTCTCTCTCACACACACATGCACACAACTTTCTCTTTCTAACCCTACAATTTATCTCTCTTCTTTCTGTTCTAGCTCCCTCTCCTCTCACGCTCTCTCTCACACACACATGCACACAAATGTATCTTTCTCATTTCTCTCTTTAGAATTTATCTCTCTTCTCTCTATTCTAGCTCCCTCTCCTTCTCTCACCCTCTTTCTCACACACACACATTCACACAAGTGTCCATTTCTCGCTTCCCTCTTGAAAATGTATCTCTCTCCTCTCTGTTTTAGCTGACTCCTTCTCTCACTCTCTCTCTCACACACACCTGCACACAAATGTATCTTTCTCATTTCTCTCTTTAGAATTTATCTCTCTTCTCTCTATTCTAGCTCCCTCTCCTTCTCTCACCCTCTTTCTCACACACACACATTCACACAAGTGTCCATTTCTCGCTTCCCTCTTGAAAATGTATCTCTCTCCTCTCTGTTTTAGCTGACTCCTTCTCTCACTCTCTCTCTCTCACACACACACACACATGCATGCAGCTGTCTCTTTCTCACTTGTCTGTTTGCAATTTCTCTCTCTTCTCTCCATTCTAGCTCCCTCTCCTTCTCTCACTCTCTCTCTCTCACACACACATGCACACAAGTGTCTCTTTCTTGCTTCTCTCTTTACAATTTATCTCTCTTCTCTAGCTCCCTCTCCTTCTCTTGCTCTCTCTCTCTCACACAGACATGTACACAACAGTCTCTTTCTCACTTGTCTCTTTACAATTTATCTCTCTTCTCTCCATTCTAGCTCCCTCTTCTTCTCTCACACTCTCTCTCTCTCTCTCACACACATGCACACAAGTGTCTCTTTCTCACTTTACAATTTATCTTTCTTCTCTCCATTCTACATCCCTCTCCTTCTCTCACTCTCTCTCTCACACACATACAAGCATGCAGCTGTCCCTTTCTCACTTCTTTTTACAGCTTATCTCTCTTCTCCCCGTTCTAGCTCCCTCTCCTCTCACTCTCTCTCACACACACATGCACACAAGTGCCTCTTTCTTACTTCTCTCTTTACAATTTATCTCTCTTCTCTCTGTTCTAACTCCCTCTCCTTCTCTTGCTCTCTCTCTCACACAGACATGTACACAACAGTCTCTTTCTCACTTGTCTCTTTACAATTTATCTCTCGTCTCTCTGTTCTAGCTCCCTCTCCTTCTCTTGCTCTCTCTCTCACACAGACATGCACACAAGTGTCTCTTTCACACTTTTCTCTTTACAATTTATCTCTCTTCTCTCCATTCTAGCTCCATCTCCTTCTCTCACACTCTCTCTCTCACACACACACATGCACACAAGTTTCTCTTTCTCACTCTACAATGTATCTCTCTTCTTTCTGTTCTAGCTCCCTCTCCTTCTCTCACGCTCTCTCACACACACATGCACACAAATGTATCTTTCTCATTTATCTCTTTACAATTTATCTCTCTTCTCTCCATTCTAGCTCCCTCTCCTTCTCTCACTCTCTCTCTCACACACACACATTCACACAAGTGTCCATTTCTCGCTTCTCTCTTTAAAATGTATCTCTCTCCTCTCTGTTCTAGCTGACTCTCCTTCCCTCACTCTCTCTCTCTCACACACATGCATGCAGTTGTCTCTTTCTCACTTGTCTGTTTGCAATTTATCTCTCTTCTCTCCGTTCTAGCTCCCTCGCCTTCTCTTGCTCTCTCTCTCACACAGACATGCACACAAGTGTCTCTTTCACACTTGTCTCTTTACAATTTATCTCTCTTCTCTCCATTCTAGCCCCCTTTCCTTCTCTCATGCTCTCTCTCTCCCACACACATGCACACAACTTTCTCTTTCTAACTCTACAATTTATCTCTCTTCTTTCTGTTCTAGCTCCCTCTCCTCTCACGCTCTCTCTCACACACACATGCACACAAATGTATCTTTCTCATTTCTCTCTTTGGAATTTATCTCTCGTCTCTCTATTCTAGCTCCCTCTCCTTCTCTCACCCTCTTTCTCACACACACACATTCACACAAGTGTCCATTTCTCGCTTCCCTTTTGAAAATGTATCTCTCTCCTCTCTGTTTTAGCTGGCTCTCCTTCTCTCACTCTCTCTCACACACACACACACACACATGCATGCAGCTGTCTCTTTCTCACTTGTCTGTTTGCAATTTATCTCTCTTCTCTCCATTCTAGTTCCCTCTCCTTCTCTCACTCTCTCTCTCTCACACACACATGCACACAAGTGTCTCTTTCTTACTTCTCTCTTTACAATTTATCTCTCTTCTCTCTGTTCTAGCTCCCTCTCTTTCTCTTGCTCTCTCTCTCACACAGACATGTACACAACAGTCTCTTTCTCACTTCTCTCTTTACAATTTATCTCTCTTCTCTCCATTCTAGCTCCCTCTTCTTCTCTCACACTCTCTATCTCACATACACATGCACACAAGTGTCTCTTTCTCACTCTACAATTTATCTTTCTTCTTTCCATTCTACATCCCTCTCCTTCTCTCACTCTCTCTCTCACACACATACATGCATGCAGCTGTCCCTTTCTCACTTCATTTTACAGTTTATCTCTCTTCTCCCCGTTCTAACTCCCTCTCCTTCTCTCACTCTCTCTCTCACACACACATGCACACAAGTGTCTCTTTCTTACTTCTCTCTTTACAATTTATCTCTCTTCTCTCTGTTCTAGCTCCCTCTCTTTCTCTTGCTCTCTCTCTCACACAGACATGTACCCAACAGTCTCTTTCTCACTTGTCTCTTTACAATTTATCTCTCTTCTTTCCATTCTAGCTCCCTCTTCTTCTCTCACACTCTCTATCTCACATACACATGCACACAAGTGTCTCTTTCTCACTCTACAATTTATCTTTCTTCTTTCCATTCTACATCCCTCTCCTTCTCTCACTATCTCTCTCACACACATACATGCATGCAGCTGTCCCTTTCTCACTTCATTTTACAGTTTATCTCTCTTCTCCCCGTTCTAGGTCCCTCTCTCTCTCACACACACATGCATACAAGTGTCTCTTTCACACTTATCTCTTTACAATTTATCTCTCTTCTCTACATTCTAGCTCCCTATCCTTCTCTCACGCTCTCTCTCTCTCACACACACATGCACACAAGTTTCTCTTTCTCACTCTACAATTTATCTCTCTTCTTTCTGTTCTAGCTCCCTCTCCTTCTCTCACGCTCTCTCACACATACATGCACACAAATGTATCTTTCTCATTTATCTCTTTACAATTTATCTCTCTTCTCTCCATTCTAGCTCCCTCTCCTTCTCTCACGCTCTCTCTCACACACACATTAACACAAGTGTCCATTTCTCGCTTCTCTCTTTAAAATGTATCTCTCTCCTCTCTGTTCTAGCTGCCTCTCCTTCCCTCAATCTCTCTCTCACACACATACATGCATGCAGCTGTCCCTTTCTCACTTCTTTTTAAAGTTTATCTCTTCTCTCCATTCTAGCTCCCTCTCCTTCTCACACTCTCTCTCTCTCACACACACATGCACACAAGTGTCTCTTTCTTACTTCTCTCTTTACAATTTATCTCTCTTCTTTCTGTTCTAGCTCCCTCTCCTTCTTTCACTCTCTCTCACACACACACAAATGTATCTTTCTCATTTCTCTCTTTACAATTTATCTCTCTTCTGTCCATTCTAGCTCCCTCTCCTTCTCTCACTCTCTCTATCTCTCACACACACACATTACCACAAGTGTCCATTTCTCACTTCTCTATTTAAAATGCATCTCTCTCCTCTCTGTTCTAGCTGACTCTCCTTCCCTCACTCTCTCTCTCTCACACACACACACATGCATGCAGCTGCCTCTTTCAAGGATGGACATGTGCCTACTTTAAAGGGATTTTTCAACAAAAACATTGTTGTATTCTAGTGCATTTATAATAATTTATTAAGGGTGCTCCCATAAACCCTGTTAGACCTGGCACCATTGGCCTGGGTCTCCCCTGATTTTTATGCTTTTGCCTCCTGTGTGTTGGACTCCGTTTTGCTGGTCTAGATGCTTTGGGCACTTTGCCACTGCTGTTCAGTGCCAAAGTGCAAGTGCTCCTTTAGTAAATTGTTGTTATGGATTGGTGTTTCCATGATTGGCTGATTTGATTTACTAGTCAGTCCCTAGTACAGTGCACTGTGTATGCCCAGGGCCTGTAAAGCAAATGCTGCTAGTGGGCTGCAGCACTGATTGTGCCACCCACATAAGCAGCCTGTAAATGTAACTCTGGCCTGCCATTGCAGAGCCTGTGTGCAGTCTGGTACTGCCATGTCAACCTGGCAAGTGAACCCACTTGCCAGGCCCTAACCTTCCCTTGTCTTATATGTCAGTCACCCCTAAGGTGCCCTAACCTTCCCTTTTCTTACATGTCAGTCACCCCTAAGGTAGGCCCTAGGTACCCCTGTGGGCAGGGTGCAGTGTATGTGAAAGGTAGGACATTCCCTGGTGTGTGTGGCATGTCCTGATAGTGAATTACTGTCAATTTCGTTTTTCACTATTGCAAGGCTGCCTGTTCCCATAGGATAGAATGGGGAGTTTGTTTATAACATCTTATAAACATAACTGCCCCTGGGAACAAGGTAGGAAAATAAAGTTTGATATGTCTGAACTAAGAATGTTAAAATGCATCTTTTAGTGAGGGTGATTTTTACATTCTGTGTTTGAAAATACCCCTTTTAGAAAGTTGGTATTTTCTTGCTTAGCCATCCAGTGTGCCTCTGCTAGGTTTGTGTATTGCATGTCTGGCTTTGGATGACAGGGGCTGGGGAGGAGTAGTGGCTCCAGAGAGCCTGATGAGTCCGGGCTGGGCTGAATAGACCTGGGCTGCATTTAGAGTAGGGGGAGGAGATTTCCTGTCACCTGAATGGGTCTGGTCTGCCTTCCACAATGCTGTCTCCACCTCCTGCCAGGAAGCTGCACCAGTGAGGACAGAACTGGTTTTGGCTGGGTACAGACACTCTCTGCCTTCAGATAACAAAGGATTTTTGTGTATAAAAAGAGGGGCCCAGACCCCAGACTTTTAGATCACTTCTGGGAATCTAGACGAACCTTTGCCAAGAAGAAGAGCCGGAGAAGCTGAGGAGGAATACTGCCCCTGTGCTGTTTGCTGTCTGGGGTTGGCCTGCAGTGGCTATTTGCTGCCAAGGAAAGGAGAAAAGGACTTTGCTGTTTGCTTTGTCACCTGCTTGAGGAAAAGATCTCCAAGGGCTGAAGTCTCAGGGACACAAAGACTTCACCACCAGCTCCCCTGAACTGCCTTGCTGGGAGTTCTGACCTGCAAACAGGTGCCTGCTGTTGTTTTGGACCTCTAGAGAACTGTTTTCCGCTGGGAACTGGAAAATCAATGCAACATCGAGAAGCGTGACGCATCCGTACCTGTTTCCGACGCATCGCCGAAGAAACCATTGCAGCGCCTGCCGCGGCTCGAGAAATTGCTGCACGCCGCATCGAGTGCAACGGTCTCCGAAGTCCAAGATCACCGCATCGATCACAACACAAGGCCTGCTGTGCGGCTGCAAGAATCCACGCATCGTCCCGGATCATCGCATCGAGGCGCCAAGTCTGTCACATCCTTGGGGAACGCAGTAAGAAACAGATGCATCAACTCCCCACGCAGTAAGAAATCGATGCATCAACTCCTCTCTGGTAAGGAACCGACGCATCAACTCCCCTGTGCAGCAGTAGGGAACTGACGCAACACCTTCCCCGGAGCAAGGGACCGACGCATCAACTTCCCCGAGTGTAAGGAACTGGCGCACCACCTTCCCTGCGGCCCGTTCTGTTTGTTTGCATGACGAAACCAAGGTACATTGTGTGAAAAGTGTTGCATCTACAACTTGCTTTGAACTGAGCTATTTCTACCATCTGAAAGTCATATTTTTATTACTGTATTATGGATTTTTGTCGTTTGGTCTTGTTTTGGTTTAGATAAAGATTACTTATTTTTCTAAACTGGTGTGGTGTCCATTTGTAGTGTTTTCACTGTATTACTGTATGTGTTCCCAAATGCTTTACGCACTGCCTCTTAGATAAGCCTGTCTGCTCGTGCCAAGCTACCAAGGGGGTGAGCAGGGGTTATTTTAGAAGTGTATCCCCCTTACTCTGACTAGAAGCAAGGGTCCCTATTTAGACAAAGGTACCTACCTCTGCCAACTAGAGACCCCCATTTCTAACATACCCCTTCAAACTATTCCGTATCTCTCTCTTCTACTAAGTATCACTAATCCGTCTTCCACTCTTATACACTATTCGCACAACACTAACATAATTAACTTCAAATATTCACAAATAATTTCTATTATGTCTTTTTTCAAAACTTCATTAAATAAAAAACACACCCTATCCTCCTCTTCTAAACTATTCTTCTAAATGCACAAATCAACACTCTTTAAACAACTATAACATCCTCTCCCCTTCTTTCTCTTTCTCACACACTATTTATACTCCTCTGTCACGCTGTCAATAACAACTACATCAAAAAATAACTAACCCTCGCATTCTTCCTTTATATCTAATCTAAACAACTATCACCACTATCTATTCACAAAACACATAATTCTACTACACAAATACAATATACAACGCACAATTCAACCACACACATATAAAAAACTAACAATACGACACGCATAAATACATTACACACCACATACATATACTACACTACAAAAAAGCACATAAATAAACAACGTTATCATTTACAATACAAATAGCTCCAACTCACAAAAATGAGAGACCTATTGCATTGCAAATGCTTGTTATGGTTTGTTCTGCTTAATTGTTTTCTGGCAGCAGAAATAATTCAAGCATATGCACTAAATTTCACTGTGAACAAGGTATTAGAGGGTATGGGGGAGGAGTTTGAATCTGGTGGACAGAGTGAGGGTGACAGTAAACATGGTGATGTTAGAAACATGGAAAACTTTTTTTAAGCTTCTAGGGCAGACAAGAGACACACACATGGGAGGCAGGAGATGGATGCTTCCCCATCACCAGTGCTTGATGCAGTCTGACTTTGAGCCTGGGTGGAGACTTGTCACATAGATGAGACAGAAGCCAATTTAGAAGAGGAGCGTAAGATTTGGTTGTATGTTAGACCTTTAGGTACAGCGTCAAGTAAATAGGTTCTGTCACTATCCACTCTTACCCTTTCTGACACAGATCACGCAGATAGGAAATGTGGTTACACAAAACTTTTTTAATAGTTATTTCTTTATTCTTTGTTTTCATATGGTCCTTTTAAATCGTGGGGGCAATACTGTATATATGAAAGTTTTACTTTAGTTGTTAAGGACTAATGTTGAACTAGAGGTGTTTCAAGTCTCTCTTGAAGACACAAGGAAAGCATTAGTTCAGATGTAAAGGGGGCTGGAGGATGAGCTGGGTGGCATCCGTGTATGATTCCATGGGTCCAAATCATGCTGGCAATTTGGGTCAGGTATGTGTTGAACAGAGTAGGGCTGAGTGTGAATCCTGGTTGTGCTCCGCACGTGAGGTTCGCTGAAGATGAGGTGAAAGGTGTCAGGCTGACTGACTGGGATCAGCCAATGAGGCACTTAATGCGCAGTACACTGAGTGTCCATAGTTCAGTACAGGTGGGAGGGGGAGGAGCTTTGGGGGCAGTGGGCAAGACTTAGAAGGTGGCGGTTTGCAGCAGAGGAGCATGGCATCGGAAAGGACATGGTAAAGGCCACCACAGGGGGAAAAAGGGTTGAGAAAAAAGTGCCAGAAGGAAAAGAGGAGGTAAGAGACTAAAAATGGGAGAAAAAAGCCAAAGAAATGGCGAGAAAAGAGGAAAGAGAGCAAAAAAAAAGAGCAAAAAATGCACAGAAGAGCATAAAGAAGGAATGAGTGAGAGGAGTGAGAAATTGTCCAGAAAGCAGCAAAGAGTGATTGTGATACCCTCAAGAGGCTTAAAAGGATGAGTGAGAGAGAGTGGAAAAAGACAACAGAAAGCAGCGAAGTGCACAAAATGTGGCAAAAACAGGCTTGGAAATGTAGAAAAGAGGGAATGACAGTGCAGAAAGGGCCGAGAGAGAGAAAGTAGAGTGCAACACAGCAGCAAAGGGTGAATGTGGAATGAAAAAGATAAAAAAGTCTAGAAAAGCTGAAAAAACAGGAGATCAAAGGGCAAAGAGAAAGTAGAGATATGACAGAGAAAGCAGTAGAGAGAGAGAGAAGTGAGGGAGCAGAAAGAGTGAGACAAGTAGGAAAGTGGCGGCTCCTCTGCTAAGAGTCCAAAAATAAAAATAAAATGATAATAACAGGACGTTATTATCATGTTATTTTTCTATGTGGGAGTCGGGGCAGGGCTGGGCTCTGCCGCAGAGCAGAGGAGGAGTGGTTTGCACTCCTCTAAGTGCACATGATGGCCGGCAAACCGTCATGCGCACTTGGCATGTTCTCCATGGGGCTGTGTTGCACAGCCCCATGGAGAACATGCCCAGGCTCCCAGGCACTGCCTGAGCATCCAAACGGGACGCTCAGACCAATCACAAACCTGCTCCTGCAGTGTTGTGTTCGGCTGGGAGAATCCAGAAGCCTGGGTGCTTCTGGTGCTTCCAGCAGACCTTCCTTTTAGGACAGAGGAGGGATGTGCGGTGGCGGGAGAGGCGGCGCGGCAGAGAATGTAAGTTTATTTTTTTTTATCCATTCCACCACCCCCGTTCCGAGGCAACCGCCACTAAAGTAGGAGGACAAAGCATGAAGCCGTGAGCAGCACACTGGACCTGGTCCTGAAGGGACTATAGCTGGTCACAGGACCAGGCACAGGAAATGGGGCAGGCACAGGGTGAGGGCAGATGATGCCTGCATGTTTGCAGATAGTGAGAGGGTACATACCAAAAACCTGCTGAAAAGTGTTGGTGAATAACCTGCCCTCCAATGCATGTCATTCGCACCTTGGTCTTGTGAAATGTGTTCCTTCGGTGAATGTTACTATGTGGTCAATGAAGGAATTGGATGGTCATGGAAAGTAGCAATGTCAGATGAACAGTTGGCTGAGACCCCTTGACAGGGCAAGGTTTTTAAGACAGTTTCCACTATATCACTAAGTAAGGCTTTTCTGGTCAACTGTAAACCTTCTAGTATCTGTTAGGTATCAAGCCTTAGGCTAAGGAAAAGTAACACTTTCTGGGCTATGGAAGGATTTTCTTTCAGGAAAGTTGAACTACTGGTTCATGGTACAACACCCCAATTGTGCTGCTGTTTGGTAAGTCTCCAGCACCGTTTCTGATAAATATTTATGGTTGAATAAGGAGAGGCCATCCTTAACGCTTTCCTAAGTGAGAGCAATGCTTTATGTGCAGTGGGTTGATTCATTTTGTGAGAAATTCATTGGAAGTGCAACATTTCTAAGGCTGTTACCAACTTCTCTCTCCATATTCAAAATCCAATCCTCTTATTGCGGCACTCAGTGTTTCACTGAGTCCAATCTTGTGCTGCTCACGGTATTCAGTACTCTCCTAAGGCACATCATCCAGTGCTTTCCTGAGGTAAATCAACCATTGCTGTTCTCACATGCATCAAGTACTTCCCTGAGGTTCTGGTCCATCATCCTGTGCTCCCCTGAGGCATGTCCCCAGTGCTTCAATGCAACACATTACCAGTGTGGCCCTCAGATGCATCAGCAAGAGTTCCCCTGAGGTACATCACCCAGTGACTTCCTGAGGTAAATCAACTACATGCCTCATCATGTGCTTCCCTCAGGTGCAGGTTCAATGTCCTGTGCTCCTCTGAGACACGTCCGGAGTGCTCCAATGCAACACATCACCAGTGCTGCCCTCGGGTGCATCAGCAAGTGCTGCCCTGAGGTACATCATCCTGTGATTTTCTCAGGAAAATCAACTAAATGCCTCATCATATGTTTCCCTGAGGTGCATGTTCAACGTCCTCTGCTCCCCTAACGTATGTCTCCAGTGCTCCAATGCAACACATCACCAGTGCTGCCCTCGGGTGCATCAGCAAGTGTTGCCCTGAGGTACATCACCCTGTGATCATCTCAGGCAAATTAACTACATGCCTCATCATGTGCTTCCCTGAGGTTCAGGTCCATCATCCTGTGCTCCCCTGAGGCATGTCCCCAGTGCTTCAATGCAACACATTACCAGTGCGGTCCTCAGATGTATCAGCAAGGGTTCCCCTGAGGTACATCACCCAGTGACCTCCTGAGGTAAATCAACTACATGCCTCATCATGTGCTTCCCTCAGGTGCAGGTTCAATGTCCTGTGCTCCTCTGAGGCACGTCCAGAGTGCTCCAATGCAACACATCACCAGCGCTGCCCTCGGGTGCATCAGCAAGTGTTGCACTGAGGTACATCACCCTGTGATCGTCTCAGGCAAATCAACTACATGCCTCATCATGTGCTTCCCTCAGGTGCAGGTTGAATGTCCTGTGCTCCTCTGAGGCACGTTGAGAGTGCTCCAGTGAGCTGTCCTCAGGTGCATAAGCAAGTGTTTCCCTGATGTGCATCACTCTATGCTTTTCTGATCATCAATACTGCAGTAGTCCTAACTCCTAAGCTAAGTGCCTGGTGCACCCTGCTGCACCTGATCCCGTCCTCTGCTAAGGCTCATCACCCTATTTTTCCTGTTGCAGTGGGTGTTGCATGTTTGTTGGTATGTGTGCATTGATCCCTGTATGTCTGTTGGACTTTGTGAAAGTGAGTGTTTTAGGTGTTTCGGTCTGCATTTATCTGTCCAATGTGTGCTATCATTGCATACACGAACTCTACTTGTCTGCCAATGCATGCTTCTGCTGGTCGTATTTATGTATGTCTGAAGCTCACCAAAGTATGTATAGCTATAGAATGTAGCTATGGTATGTCAAAGTGGAACGTGAAGCTTCACCATGGGCCTAGTACTTTGGTAATTCAAGAAAATGTTTGGGGGGCATCAGGAGCAGGAACCTTTCTTTTAGGGTGTTTCCACACCTTGTTAAAGCTCCTGCAATATATGCTCATTGCAGTTTCCCTCGATCTTGTTCCCTGAGGACCTGGTTTCATCTAAATGCATGCCTTAACTGCTAGGGTTAGATTCTTGTACTTTGCTTTTTACACACCAATTCAGATTTTCCAATGCTTTTTCAAGATGTCTGTCTTATGTAAACCTTTTCAGACAGTGGTGCAGATATCCGTTTAAACAATGGAACAAAACACATTTCTTCGGGAATTGTCTATTGTTGTTTAACACCTTTTTAATTTTCATTTATCAACATGTCATCCATCCGTGTCAATCCCCGAAAAAGAAGGCAACGGAAAGAATGTGTTGTCAAAACCTTTACACAGACATTTCCTGAGGAAGTATGGAATAAACTCTTTGTAATTTCAGCAACATACACCAGCTAATGCCTAATTGCTCCTTAATGTCTTCCTGACTTCAAATTGCACATCCTTATCCACGCATGAGCTCAACATTCATATTATTATAGGTTTAAAACGGGGGAAAGCCGGCGAGTCAGAAACACAATGCTTGGTAATGTTCTCCCAAGTAAAAGCCTACGGATAATGACATGTTTGGTGTTCCAGAAGCACTGTGGGCAAGACCATTTTAAGTCAGGTAAGTGCAGGGAAAACCTGTAATCACCGGATCAGAATAACTTGTCAGCTCTCCTTTTATTCATAAAAAAGGTGATTTTTGCAGGTCTAGCTCATTTTGAAAATAAATGGTAACATGAACCTTCCACCTTTTCTTAGAAAGTTTTGCAGCAATTTGAAAAGAAAAGGCCAGAATGTGACAGGCAAGTAACTAAGCAAGTCGATTTTTATTGGCAGATTAATTATAATCGTTACAAAAGCAAAACACGGAAACAAACAACAGCAAATCAGTTGATTTATCGTGTAGCATAATTGCAATAAAAGGGAATCATTAACATCGCACTGCAAACAATCACCTGTGTTGTGACTAAAACGCAAAATAGCCCTATGATTCAAAACAGATAGTAGAACACATTCAACATATTTTATAAGTTTTAAAAAAAGTGTTTTAAAAAGCTGGCGTGGTGAAATGATCAGCAAGATTCATTATGCAAACTGCTTATAAGGTAGAGAAACACATCAAGGCGTGCCACAGTACAAACTGTTCCAAAATGGACTGTGAGATTCATCAGATTAAGAATGCGATAAAAAAAAGTAGCTTTCCCTAGTTCAGAGAAGCAGTTGCTGTTCACTTCTTTGGTTACTGTTCATTTCTTTGGTGTTGGAAATGGCCCTTTTTGCAGGGTTATCCCCAAGCTTTTTGCTTCTTCCTCCTATTTTTTCCTGACCTGCTGTTGTTGGTTTTAGGACTCTGGGCACTTTACCACTGCTATTCAGTGCTAAAGTGCACGTGCTCTCTGTGTAAATTGTGTTATGGATTGGTGTTTCCATGATTGGCATATTTGATTTACTAGTCAGCCACTAGTAAAGTGCACTGAGTGTGCCAGGGCCTGTAAATCAAATGCTACTAGTAGGCCTGCAGCACTGATTGTGCCACCCACATGAGTAGCCCTGAAAAGGTAACTCAGACCTGCCACTGCAGAGTCTGCACGCAGTTTGTAACTGCTATGTGGACTTGGCAAGTGTAACCGCTTGCCAGGCCCTAACCTTCCCTTTTCTTACATGTCAGTCACCCCTAAGGTAGGCCCAATATACACTGTCCAGTGTATATTAAAGGTAGGACATGTACTGGTGTGTGTGACATGTCCTGATAGTGAATTACTGCCAATTTCATTTTTCACTATTGCAAGGCTACCTGTTCCCTATAGGACAGAATGGGGAGTTTGTTTATAACATCTTATAAACCTAACTACCCCTGGGAACAAGATAGAAAAATAAAGTTTAGTATGCCTGAACTCAGAATCTAAAGATGCATCTTTTAGTGAAGGTGATTTTTACATTTTGGTTTTGAAAATACCACTTTTAGAAAGTAGGTATTTTCTTGCTCAGCCATCCATTAGGCCTCTGCTGAGTTTGTGGATTGACGGTCTGGGTTGTGGATGACAGGAGCTGGGGAGGAGCAGTGGCTCCAGAGAGTCTAGATGGGTCAGGGAAGGGCTGAATAGACCTGGGCTGCATTTAGAGTAGGGGGAGGAGATTTCCTTTCACCTGAATGGGCCTGGTCTTCCTCTGACAATGCTGTCTCCACCTCCTGCCAGGAAGCTACACCAGACAGGGCAGAACTGGTTCTGGCTGGGCACAGACACTCTCTGCCTGAGAGGACAAAGGATTTTGGGCTATAAAAAGTGGGGCACAAACCCCTGAACTTTAGAACTCTTTTGGACCAAGAAGACTGCCAAGAAGAAGAGCTGGAGAAGCTGTGAGGAGGAGCTACCACTTGGCTGAGTGCTTTGCTGTGTTGGCCTGCAGTGGCTGCTTCTGTCAGTGCAGTGAAAGGACTGGACTGGACTTTCTACAACTTCTTTCTTTGAGTATCTCCAAGGGCTTGAGATAGAGCTTGCCCCCTGTTCAAGAAGTCTCAGGAGCAGCAAAGACTTCAAGTTCTTCCGCCCCCAGCACTGGGGACTGTGTGTTTTGTGCTGCAACAGAAGAGAAAACAACCCGACGCCGCTGCCAACTCCGTGTCCTGAAGGCACCGCAGAGGGCACCGCCGCAACTCCGCACCACGACCCTGGTCTCACCAACGATGCCATCTGATGCCGCCACCGAGCCGCTGCTCGCACCGCGACCTGTGGGCACCACACTCCGCACCGCCTCGCTTCACAACGCCACCTTGGTATCCCCGATGGCGCCGCTTCACGCCAACATCGACGCAGCTGCTTGCACCGTGGTTCAAGGGCACCGCTCGTAAAGTTACACGACGCACCGCCCTTATCCCGCACCGCAGTCTTGACCTACCGGCGCCATCGACTCCAGTTCGTCAGCCGACAACAGTGCTTCAGCAACGACGACACCGCTGCTTGCACCGTGACCTGCCAGCACCGTGACGAGCACCACATCACTTCGCACCGCGACCCTGGTCTCACCAACGATGCCATCTGATGCCGCCACCAAGCCGCTGCTCGCACCGCGACCTGAGGGCATCGCATGCCGCACCGCTGCATTTCGCTTCGCAGCACCCGACACCCGCCGACGCAGCACTACTGACTTCAACCGCGAGGAGTTCGATCTGCAACGCGTGTGACTTTGAGGGCTCGGCGACTCCTGCACCGACCTACGGAACCCACGCCTGCAGATGCCGTGCTTTCGAAAGCTCAACGAGAAGTTGCCGACGCCCTGCATTTCTAAAGGTGCTGTTTTGCGGGTCTCCCCGACACCGTAGCTGGCTCACGACGCCGCGGTCAGCCAGAACTGTTTGGATTTGTTTGTTCACAACGCCGTGATAGCCCCAGACAGAGCTATCAACTTCAAGGAACTTTATTTCAAGGTTATTTTGATAACTGAAGATTTCTAAGTACTGCATTGTGGAGTTTTATCGTTTTTGGTCTTGCTTAAGCATATAAAAATACTGGCTATTTTTCTAAACTGGTGTGGTGTCCTTTTGTAGTGCTTACACTGTATTACTGTTGGTTATGTGCAAATACTTTACACACTGCCTTTAAGATAAGCCTGACTGCTCGTGCCAAGCTACCAAGGGGGTGAGCAGGGGTTACTCCCTTATCCTGACTAGAAGGAAGGGTCCCTACTTGGACAAGGTGCAAACCATTGCCAACTAGAGACCCCCATTTCTAACATTTGGTAACTCATCACGCTTAATTTGTAAAAAAATAATAATAATAATAAGCGCTACGGCCCTCCTCAGAAGGCCACTGCAGCTTGCCCCATCCATTGCCCCTGTCAGTGCTGCCACTCTAACAAGTGTGACAATTCATACTATTCCAGGCCCCAAAGCTATAGGAATGGCTTGGGTACCAGTTATTAGTCTTTGTTCACGTATATTTAATTAATAAACTGCTGTTGTTGTGCTCATCCCTAATTAGGCTGACAGCACCATCATGTGGCTGACAAGAGCCAGTGCTGACATTTAAGTGCTGGCTCAAATTAAGCACTGGAGTCAGTAGTTGTTGTGACAAAAGAGGCCACAGACATAAGGTAAAATAAAAAGGATTTATTAACAAACAAAGGCCTGCAAGCAGGCAACAGGCGAGCATGGCTCAACAAGGAAAAAGAGTGGCTCAGAATGAGCCCAAGATTCTATGACATCATTTAAATACATTTTGAAAGTTCTAACATGACATAACAATGAGACTATCAAGTTGTTGAGAGTAGTAAAGAGCAAACAAACTATGAATTCAATTGCATCAGCATAAGTATGATTAATGAGATGTACAACATCTCCCTTTCATCATGAAATAATTCAAACAAAACAAAGTCCTGAAATTTCTTGGGAATTCTCGAAACCCTTCCAGAAGAGGTGGAAACACATTCAGAAGAGTTCCGTCAAACAAAAGCTCTGTCATTAGTGCTACTGCTACTCCAGAACACATTGGCATCATTGGAAATACAACTAGCATTTATATGTGCAGAAGAATTAACATAAGGTGATAACAAATCATCAGAAAATTCAAAAGATTGTAAATTAATACCTGCATCACTTAAAGTTCTTTTAGAGGAATTAGCTTAATGCCATCACTTATATTCCACCACACTTTATCTTTTATAAATAAAGATTTGCTAGCAACTTGCTCAACTAAAAATGGTTCTGAATAATTAGATTCACCTTTCTGAACTTTAATAGGTTTTTTAATAATAACCCAATCACCTGTTTTTAAATGTTTTTCTTTAGCTCTGTGAACAGTGTCATGATAACTATGAAAAACCTCTGACAGACCTATATTTCTTTTAGGAATAGCCTGAAACGTATACAAACCCCCGAAAAAACAGCTTTCTCCTTCTACAAAGGAATCATTTAGAGATAACAATTTTTATTGAAAAACATTTTTTATTTTTTATTATATTTAGTTTTTTTATATTTGTTAATTTACCATTTACAGAAATGAAAATTCATTTATAAAAGTGCTGAGTACACAAATCACAAGATTTCATAATGAAAATTCTTCAACATAAATAGTATCAACTCAAATATACACATTAAAGATCAAAAACATGGCAATTCTTTTTAGCTACCCTACCCCAAACAACTCATACAGAAACAGCATACACACTCCAAATCATACCAGTCATTCAACCTATCATGCACCATAAAAATTAAAAAGTACAAATTGCAACACAGATGGGATTCGACAGCATACAAGATCAAAAGCTTATTTCATTTGTTTTGTGGGAACATCCCAACAGTTTTAACAATGTATAGAAATCAATAAATCATTTCATTATTGTGTAAGGGCATCACATATGTCTCTTTCCCTATATATATCACTGGACGGATTCCCAAAGGTCAGAGGTCGGCGTACGTTTCGGTGGGATAGCCAATCTTTTCACCACCTTCTTCAGGACCAATGTTTAGATTGTACAATTATTATATTAAAAAAGGAGCAGGGGTATCTGTAAACACAAGGACATTTTTTATGATTTTTATAGTAAGGGGAGCTGTTACATGCAGTTAACATGTCTCCTCTTTATTTACAGGAGAATTAGAATTAATAATGCCCAAGGCATGAAGGAAATTTTATAAGTCACACATCGCCTCTAATGCTTAACTACTAAGTGCTAATCATGAGTGTAAAATCCCCCATGATACTGAGAGTCTAGACAGTCAATCAGCAAAGCCACCAATGACCTCAGAAGAAAGAAGAAATATATGGCAAAAAACTACCATTGTATTAAATGTGCAATTACAGATAAAACAAAACAAGGAAGAATAGGAACACCACTAGGTTAGTGAAGATGTCTCCCAGAACAGGTACAGAGAAACCAGTTGTTAGGCCAAGTCAAATATGAAGCCAAACTCCAAGATAAAAAGCCAATGTGAAATTACATAGTAAGGAAAAAATTCTTTAGTATATGGGCACCTGACAAAACATTTGTCCAATCCTGAAATGTGACTCTAATATTCTTGTGGGCCACTATGGAAAAACGTGAATTCTCTCCATGAATTCAAGATGTAGAGAGGTGCACACGGGACCATTTTTTCTACAAAACCAACAAGAAAATATATACACAAAATAAATCAGGAGTGCTATGTCCTCTGATAGGGACATGCAAAGTCTTCATCTATTATCATTGTCCTTACCATGGGTTCATACCCCTCAGTCATATTTTCAAAATGTGCAAAAAGCCGGGGATCATTCCAACAGCCATAGTTTAGAACCTAGTCTCCATATGGGTCCGTATATTTGTTCGTACCTAAAAAATAATAATAATGAGAGTCTAGTTTATAAAACCTATTTGAGACTCTAGTAGTATTGTAAAATAATTCTCTCTAGTAAGAATAGCATTTTGTTATCTATTCATAGGATTATATTTCCTACGGAGTCCTCTATATCTAGATGCTGGTAAAACCCGAAAAGTTATAATGAGTGTGGACTAACTTACAAACCGGCCGATAGCAAGCTTGCAATTATTTAACCAAGTTACTATGAGACATCTCATCATCTCAACTGATGTACACATATCTCTCTAACTACTAATGGTAATGCATACTACATAAAGCTAGACAAATGGAGACCTAATTGGAAGTTCTGGTGTCTACATCCGATAGCTGAAGCACTTGAAACACCGAGATTGACTTACCGATGTACGTATCTGTCTAACAGCTTCAAAGTAGCAGCAAGTGTCGGTAACGCCCGTGATACACTGAAACTAACAAAGCTGCTCACCTGTTCTAAATGCGCGCGCTGAGAGAAACGTCGCACAGAAAACGTGTTACTTTGACCTATCCGATTTCTCGTCATGTTTGTGAGGGGAAAGATCATCGGTAACCGCAGGCGCCATTTTGAAATGTGCAAATGGCCTGAAAAAATCCACTTTAAACGCAGCTAACCAGTTTGTGAATATACAAGCTGTAACTAAAGTCGCACTTAGTCACATAGTTGCAACCTGCCGGTTACAAAATTGTGTGTAAGAAAACATAGGTTCTTGTATAGACTGAGGCGTTAATGTATATATATACATGCCACCCGAAACTATGCTACAAATGGGAAAGTGTCTATTATTTAGACCAGCATTCTGTAGGACACATCAAAGCTAGACAAATGGAGACCTAATTGGAAGTTCTGGTGTCTACATCCAATAGCTGAAGCACTTGAAACACCGAGATTGACTTACCGATGTACGTATCTGTCTAACAGCTTCAAAGTAGCAGCAAGTGTCGGTAACGCCCGTGATACACTGAAACTAACAAAGCTGTTCACCTGTTCTAAATGCGCGCGCTGAGAGAAACGTCGCACAGAAAACGTGTTACTTTGACCTATCCGATTTCTCGTCATGTTTGTGAGGGGAAAGATCATCGGTAACCGCAGGCGCCATTTTGAAATGTGCAAATGGCCTGAAAAATCCACTTTAAACGCAGCTAACCAGTTTGTGAATATACAAGCTGTAACTAAAGTCGCACTTAGTCACATAGTTGCAACCTGCCGGTTACAAAATTGTGTGTAAGAAAACATAGGTTCTTGTATAGACTGAGGCGTTAATGTATATATATACATGCCACCCGAAACTATGCTACAAATGGGAAAGTGTCTATTATTTAGACCAGCATTCTGTAGGACACATCAATGGATACATAAAATCTAGATTTTATTATAAAAGAAATATGAATGCAAACAGACCCATCTGGGATAACATTTATAAGTTTAAAGAATGGTATGGGACAATGGCGTCATCTTAATTAACCGTGTCCAGACTCATAATGTTATATCAGATTAGGAAAAGAATGTGTGTCAGGCTGTGAGTTGTACAGAGTCATCATACGCTATTTCTTAGTATCTGTGCATGATGTGAGTAAGCACTATGCCTATCTGTAACCTGTTCATGAGAGATGACAAAAACCGGTACAGGGAGCAAGGATCATGTAACCAGCCAAATGATTTCTTCATTCAGTCCTTTACGGACTGTATCAAGAGAAAAAATCCAGAAAGTTTCTCTGGTCTTTCTCATTTTTTCCACCTCTTTCCCTGGTATTACTCGAACATGCTCTAGTATCAACCAAGTAAGTTGGTATTCAGTGTGACCATATTCAACACAATGTTTCACCATTGGAGCTTGTGTCTTTTGTGTTCTGATAGCTGAGTTATGTTCAGAGAATCTGACGCGGAACTCCTGTCCTGTTTCCCCTATGTAGCCGAGGCCACATGGGCACAAGATAAGATAAACAATGTTCATACTTCTGCAATTCGTCATCTGTCTAAGTTTTCCTGTCTTGCCCCCATATGACCAAGTTTATGTGTTGATGGCAGACGAACATGCATGGCAGTTACCACACCTGTAATTGCCCAAAAGGGGAGGTAGTCCCCCTAAAGTAGTTCGCCAGTTCTTGTCCAGTATTTGTTTAATTTTTCTGTTAATACTGGAATGATCTACTACACAGACTAGTGTGTCTAAAGGCTGTTTAGTTCTTCCTCCTAATAAGGCATCCCTATTATAGTATTTGGCACGCTTCAAAGATTGGCGCATTAACCTTCTAGGGTATCCTCTAAGGAGGAGTCACTCCTGAAGTTGTTCGGCATTCTCATGGAAGTCACTCATGGTGGTACAATTTCTCCTAATTCTTAGGAATTCGCCAAATGGGATTGAATCCTTTTGGCATGTGGGATGATAGCTACTATGCTCCAGGATTGGATTTTTGGCTGTCGGTTTTCTGAACCGGCTTACTTCCATCTGTCCTTGGCTTCCCATAATCCAAATATCCAAAAATTCCACCTGGTCCCTTGAATATTTGCACATGAATCTCAAATTGGCATCACTAAGATTGAGCCATGCCACAAAGTCCTGCAGCTCCTCCTCCATCACTGTCCATATGAAAAAAATGTCATCTATGAACATATGCCAATAAGTGATGTTCTCATAATAGGGCGCTACCTCATTAAATATGTGTTTCCGCTCATACTCCCCCATGTAGATATTCTGCACATTTTTGCACATTTTGAAAATATGACCGAGGGGCATGAACTCATGGTAAGGACAATGATAATAGATGAAGACTTTGCATGTCCCTATCAGAGGACATAGCACTCCTGATTTATTTTGTGTATATATTTTCTTGTTGGTTTTGTAGAAAAAATGGTCCCGTGTGCACCTCTCTATATCTTGAATTCATGGAGAGAATTCCCGTTTTTCTATAGTGGCCCACAAGAAGATTAGAGTCACATTTCAGGATTGGACAAATGTTTTGTCAGGTGCCCATATACTAAAGAATTTTTTCCTTACTATGTAATTTCACATTGGCTTTTTATCTTGGAGTTTGGCTTCATATTTGACTTGGCCTAACAACTGGTTTCTCTGTACCTGTTCTGGGAGACATCTTCACTAACCTAGTGGTGTTCCTATTCTTCCTTGTTTTGTTTTTTCTTTAATTGCACATTTAATACAATGGTAGTTTTTTGCCATATATTTCTTCTTTCTTCTGAGGTCATTGGTGGCTTTGCTGAATGCCTGTCTAGGCTCTCAGTTAGTATCATGGGAGATTTTGCACTCATGATTAGCACTTAGTAGTTAAGCATTAGAGGCGATGTGTGACTTATAAAATTTCCTTCATGCCTTGGGCATTATTAATTCTAATTCTCCTGTAAATAAAGAGGAGACATGTTAACTGCATGTAACAGCCCCCCTTACTATAAAAATCATAACATTTTTTCCTTGTGTTTACAGATACCCCTGCTCCTTTTTTTAATATAATAATTGTACAATCTAAACATTGGTCCTGAAGAAGGTGGTGAAAAGATTGGCTATCCCACCGAAACGTACGTCGACCTCTGACCTTTGGGAATCCGTCCAGTGATATATATAGGGAAAGAGACATATGTGATGCCCTTACACAATAATGAAATGATTTATTGATTTCTATACATTGTTAAAACTGTTGGGATGTTTCCACAAAACAAATGAAATAAGCTTTTGATCTTGTATGCTGTCGGATCCCATCTGTGTCGCAATTTGTACTTTTTAATTTTTATGGTGCATGATAGGTTGAATGACTGGTATGATTTGGAGTGTGTATGCTGTTTCTGTATGAGTTGTTTGGGGTAGGGTAGCTAAAAAGAATTGCCATGTTTTTGATCTTTAATGTGTATATTTGAGTTGATACTATTTATGTTGAAGAATTTTCATTATGAAATCTTGTGATTTGTGTACTCAGCACTCTTATAAATGAATTTTCATTTCTATAAATGGTAAATTAACAAATATAAAAAACACAAAATATAATAAAAATAATGTTTTTCAATGAAAATTGTTATCTCTAAATGATTCCTTTGTAGAAGGAGAAAGCTGTTTTTTCGGGGTTTGTATAAGTTTCAGGCTATTCCTAAAAGAAATATAGGTCTGTCAGAGGTTTTTCATAGTTTCCGGCCGTTACTATCCCCCTCCTCTTTGACCTAAAATTATAACCAGGGGGTACCTTTTTGTCACAACAGTGTCATGATAAGACTTAGCCTTGAGTTGTTTTTCAACAATACTTTGATGGACCTTAAGTTTTTTGTCATCTAAAGCTACGACTTGTTCAGATTTTCTAAAATTTACACCAAACTTGGGAGTGAGTACAGTATTCCCATTCCTTCCCCTCATTAAAAAGAATGGTGTATAACCAGTAGTTGAATTTACAGTGTTTTTATAACAATTAACCTTTTCCTGTAAGAAATCCACAACTGGTAAATGAGATGCTACAGCAAGTTGAATTCCTTCTTTTATAAATCTGTTGACACGTTCAACTTGACCATTGGATTTAGGTGAATACAAAGGAGTTTTTTCTTGTTTGATAGCATTCTTTTCCAAAAATGAAGTCATTTTTTGAGAAGTAAACTGTGGGCCGTTATCAGATACAATAACATTTGGAAGCCCCTAATTAGCAAAACATTTTTCCATAAACTTGATAACACAATCAGTATTGATCTGTGGCACAAATTCGAAATAAATCAATTTGCTGTAATAGTCACTTAAGACTATAATATATGTACAATAACGCTCTAAAATGTGGAATGGTCCAGCAAAATCTATTGCCATCTTAGACCAAGACATTTTTGGTATGGTAACTAATTGCATTTCGCTTACACTTGGCTTCCAGTGTTTATCAGACTTTAAACGTTCAGCGCACGAATCTACATGAAAATTTATATCAACATCCATACCTGGCCACCAGTAATAAACTTTTAAAAGTTTGTTGGTAGAAGTAGAACCAGGATGTCCCTTATGTGCCAAATGTTTTAACCTTTTCTTTAATTTTTGAGGTGGAATAAATGAATCTACTCTAATCAACAAACCATTCTGTATGCTCAATTCCTCAGAAGCTTGTTGAAAAGGTTTCAAAGTGTTGTTAAGATTACGAATGTGTGTCCATTGTCCAGTGACATATTCCAAAACTTTACTTAAAACAACATCCTGTTTAGTCAAGTCTATCCAATCTGATTCAGTAATGATTTCTTCTGAATCCTGAATGATATCAACAAAGGAAACAACACACTTGGTGTCTTCAATGACTTCAGACTCAGAATCTGAAATAGGTAATCTTGATAAAAAGTCAGCACGTATGTTAAGTTTTCCAGAAATATGTTTGATAGTGAAATTAAGCTCCTGTAATTTCGCTAACAACCTAACAAGTCTAGATGATGCCCTTCTATTACCTCTTCCAGTACCATCCATCGTGAGAGTTAAAGGTTCATGGTCTGTGACCAACTCAAAATGCTTGCCCCAAAGATACATCTTGAGTTTCTCTACAGCCCAAACACAAGCTAATGTTTCCCTTTCGATCGTGCTGTAAGATAATTCTGCAATGTGTAACCTTCTGGAAATAAAAGTAACAGTTTGAATACGTCCTTTTACTTTTTGAGTGAAAACAGCACCAATTCCAACTCCACTAGCATCTACAGTCACAACATTACTACCTTCTGAGTCATAAGGTTGCAAGGAGGGTGCTTCCACAATGGCCTTCTTAACTTCTCTAAAGGCAACATCATGTTCATTACCCCAAATGAATTTCACACCTTTCCTTAACAAAGAACGTAAAGGTTCAACCTTATCAGCATAATTTACTACAAAGAGTGAGTAGTACTCACTTAAACCCAGGAAAGACTTGAGTGAGTCTTTGTCCTCTGGTTTTGGTGCCTCTGAAATAGCCCTTACTAAATCCAGTTTAGGTTTAATACCATATGAACTCAAAACATGGCCCAAATAATAATTTTCTGTCTTTAAAATCTTGCATTTATTCAGAGAAACTGTCATTCCTGTTTTCCTTAACAAATCAAGAACTATATTCAATATGTCATTGTGTTCTTCAACACTGCTAGCATGTATCAGGATATCGTCTTGGAATTTTTCAACTCCCTTTACATCTTTGAAAATCACATCCATTAGCTTTTGAAAAACACTTGCAGCTGATGCAAGCCCGAAAGGTAACCTAATGAACTTAAATTCTCCAAGTGGAGTCACAAAAGTGGTATAATCCTTTGATTCTTCTGAAAGTTTCACCTGATGGTAGGCTGACTTGAGATCTATTAAAGAAAAATATTTAGAACCAGAGGCTGCTGCCAACATTTCCAGAATTTTAAGTAAAGGATAACAGTCAACAATAATATTTTTGTTTAATGATCTCAAGTCAGCACAGAGACGAATGTGACCAGTCCTTTTTTTAATAATTACAATTGCCGAAACCCATTCAGATGAATTAGTGGGTTCTATGACTTCTTCTTTTACAAGTTTTTCTAGTAACTTTTTTAAATCATCCCTAACTGAAAGCGGTACAGGTCTCACTTTATGCTTTACAGGAATCGCATCTTTTTTAATATTAATTTTGTGTTCAAATCCATTTGCACAACCTATGCGGTCCTCAAAAATTGCTTCCTATTTCTTTAAAACATTTTCTAACGTTTTAGTTTCTAACTCTTCTTGAACATAACAAACTTCTACGTCACCCAAAATAATTGGCTCAGCCGCACCTGGTTTAAGAATGATACCAAGCTTTGCTAAGTCCTTCCATCCAACTATGTTCCTGCCCTTTTCAGCTACAAAAATTTTGGTATAAATTGACCTTCCTTTAAAAATTAAATAATCTTCAAAGTATCCATGCATAACAATATCAAATTTCCTGAAAGCTTTAGGGTTTACATCAGATGGTAAAAGTTCCAAAATTCTTCATATGTTTTATCAGAAATAATGCTTATTGGGGAACCTGAATCTGCCATTATTTTAAGATCAATTGTCCCTATTTTCACAAATCCAAGTGGTCCTTTAATTCTGCCAGTCTTTTCTTCAACAGATAAAACAATGTTATTACACATCTCTTCCTCAAACTCTTCTACATTGTTAACTTTGACTTTTTACAAAGGTTTAGTTTTAATATTTTTGCAAACAGACGCAAAGTGACCAATTTTTAAACACTTGGCACACTTCTTACCTTTGGCTGGACATCCTACGCAATTTGCTTTGTGACTCTTAGAACCACACCTGTAACAAACAATACATTTATTTTCATTTAAACAACCCATTTTGGAACTTTTATCAGATCTAAACTCTTGCTTCTTCCTCTCCTGTAAAGAAAATATGCCAGCAGAATGCACAGTTTCTGTAGACAGAACTTTTGACGAATCAAGCGAGCGCTCAATGCCCTTTCCAGTGTTTATGACTTCCTGAAGAGTGGGATTCCTGCAGGCCAATAAAACCTCTCTTGGATTTTTTTAGAAAAGCAGTGGAAAACAAATTGGTCTCTTTTGTACGTATCGACCATGTCATTAAACTCACATTTAGTGGCCAAATCTCTTAAACTTGCAATATATTCCTCAATTGTCTCATTCTCTTGTTGCATCCTCATGGAGAATCGATGTCCTCCTAGCATGATGTTTGGTTCTTCGCCAAACTGTTTTTCCAAACGTTTAATTGCTTCTTGGTATTCATTAAGAGGTATAAACTGACCTGGTGGACTCTCATACTCTGGCAAACTATCAAAAATTGCTTGCCCTGCAGCTCCAAGTAGATCAAACATAATAGCTCTCTTCCTTTCAGGCTCATACGCCTTGCCATCAATTGCGACTAAATCATTTTCAAACGATCTCAGCCAATTTTTCCATCACATAGAAGGTTTACCTGGCTCATTGAGAAATGCATCAGGAATACAAATTGTTTTATTCTGCGCCATGTCTTAGTTGTGGTAAACAATTGTTCCAAATAGTGAAGAATTAGTTTAAAAATTTGCCGCACTTTCGCTGTTATTGAAAAATAATACAAACATTCAGTCACAAAATGCAAAACGTATTCTTTCCTTTAACTAAGAATCTCACCGTAAATTTCCAAATAAAACAATCAGATTTGTTAAGCTGAAACCTTTTAAAACTACAACTTTGGTTGCCGCCTGTTAATAATGCGTTTTTCGAACTCCGATTTCAGAAATTATACTTCCGATCAGCTCTGTGAAGTTGAAGTACGTCAGCGTGCTCCTGCTCAAACACAGAAATGCTGCCTGACTTCAAAATGGCCTCACGCACCCAACTGTGCGTCAAACATCGTGACGTATGCTCTTCCTCGCTTCCTTGTTACATACGTCATAAGCAGCAGAGGCCAGCATAAGAGCAGCGCGTGAAAGAATCATGGACAGTTGGGCCAACGGCCAACAATAACGGTAACTGAAATGTGCCGTAGGATTTACCAAGCAAAAGCTCAGACGCGCACTATAAATAGTTTCTATTAGCACATTTCGAAGAAACACCAACCTCCTTGAGATTTCTTCACTCTTTTCCGTACTAAACGTCGTCTTATCCCTCGTTGTATAGTAACACCGGTTCTTTTTCCTACTCCGCCGCAAGCCTTTATTACACTTCCTTTCTTCCGGAAAATCCTTAAAAACTTAAAATTCGTCGCCAAATTGTTTTGACAAAAGAGGTCACAGACGTAAGGTAAAATAAAAAGGATGTATTAACAAACAAAGGCATGCAAGCAGGCAACAGGCAAGCGTGGCTCAACAAGGAAAAAGAGTGGCTCAGAATGATCCCAAGATTCTATGACATCATTTAAATACATTTTGAAAGTTCTAACATGACATAACAATGAGACTATCAAGTTGGTGAGAGTAGTGAAGAGCAAACAAACTATGAATTCAATTGTATCAGTATAAGTATGATTAATGAGATGTACAACAGTGAAATTAATTCAGCAGGTTAATAAAAAGGTAGTAAAAAAATAAGAAAGAGCTATATTGCGAACAGTTCTGAAGTGGGCTGAGGGTTTCATCACATAAGGCATGGCTTAAGAAGACTCTTTTCCTTGTTCAGGGTGACAATTACTCATGACTATTCATTCCTTTGATGACAAATTTCATGTACTTGATAAAGCGTGATGTCATCTGGCCAGAATCGCCCATTAGGCAAACCTCCACTGCACTTAAGCAAGATCTGATGGACAGGCAGAGCATATGTAGGGTTGGGGAAAGTAGGTTAAAGGAAGGGATAGAGGTAGGATGGTATGACTATGGTAGAAGTACTAGGGCATAGAGAGAGACATACATTTTAGGTTTATGGGGTTGAGGCAGGGGAAAAGGTATTGATGTAGGCAAGAGTAGAGGTATATGAATAAGGGTAGGAGTATTCAGGTATAAGTAGGGGCAGGGATACTGGGATGTTAATGGGGGGAGATTCTAGGATATCGGAGGGGGAAGAGGTATTTGGGCTCAGGATGAGGAAAAGGACATGGTTAAAGAAAAAGACATTTTTGAGGGAGAAGTGGGAGGGCCGGCGTGTAGCGGAAAAGTGACAAGAGGAAGGGAGAAAAGAGGAAAAGGGGAAGGTCTTGATTCGGAATATAGAGGACTGGTTACTCTCTCATAAACATGACTGAAATCCTGTCCACCTTATTAAGTCCTATAGGCTATAAGGTGAACAGGATATCTGTCACATTTGTGACAGAGTAAACCATCTGTCAGACTCTAAATCTGACCCTATACCTCCTACCAACAAACAAGGCTAAAATAGGGTACACAGGAAGGAGGGACAAGTTGTTATGGGGTTTCCCCTTTATTGAGGAAACAAGCGATCTGTACGGTCTGAAAAACAGAAATAGTAGGACATTTTTCAAAATGAAAGACATTAGGAAACTGACATTCATTTAGAATAATTTGGAATTGTGCAGGATTTTATACTACGATGTGTTTCCTTAATGGCAAGTACACTACTGGAGTGTATGCTATTCCAGTGCACACTACTCCACTCTACGGCACTCCATTGTATTGAAATTCAGTATGCCCCACTGGACTGGACCACAATCAACGGTATGCTATTTCACTGTAAAAGACTACATTCTGCGCCACTCCACTAAACAACACGTCGCTGTATGCCACTAGAATCTATGGTTCTATAATTAACCCTATTAACTTATACTACACTCTACTGTACGCTACTCCACTATATGCCTCTCTAATGCACGTCTGAACACTTAATGCCACTAAACTCAATGTCATTATACCGAACACTACTCAATTCTACACTACTCCACTGTATGGCACTGCTATTTCACTCTCCCCTATCACACTGTACCCCACCGTATTGTACGTTATTTCTCTCTTCACCACTGCAGACAGCACACCAATATTCATCACTCCACTTTATGCAATTTTACTCTACAACACTGCACTATACCACACTCAACTTTATGTAAGCAAACTGTACACCACTGAACTGTACCCCACTCCATTGTATGGTACTCCACTGAACCCCACTTCAGTGTATGCTATTCCAGTTTATGCCACTCCATTTTACCACACTCCACTGTACACCACTCAACTGTATGCTATTTCAGTATACGGTATTTCAATATATGCCCCTACACCGTGAAACACTCCAGTGCATAGCACTCCTCTACCGTACTTCAATACAGTGTACTTGAATACACTCTACAATATTTGCAGGGCATAACTCCACTTTACCACACTCCACTCTATGCTATCTCACCATATAACACTGCACTGTACGCCATTATACTCTATATCACTCTAATATACGCCACTCTACTGTATCCAAGCTCACTGTATGCCATTCCGCTGTATGCGACCCCACTCTACGCCACTCAGCTGTATGCCATTCTTGGGTATGCCACTCCAGTATATCTCATTTCACTTTACTACACTCCACTGTACCACAATATACTGTACCACAGTACACTTTACAACACTATCCTCCACTATATTGTACTGCACTCCACTTAATAACACTCCACTCCACAAGACTAAACTGTATGAATATTACAAATTTGTTATTAACATAAAAACTTTTGAAAATCACAAAGAAACAAAGGTTAAATATGAGTTATAGTTAGCAAAACTTTATTTATGTTTGGTATACAAACCCAACCTAAACTACACAAACAATAGAAATGATAAAGTTATAGTTATCGCTTAAATTTATGATTTACACACCATTTATTCACTTATTGATTTCTTATTTGCGACAAACCCAACTTAAACTACACAAACAGAAGAATTTCAAAATATTATAGTTATTTGTTAAAGTTTTCATTTACGCATCACTTTCACATTACTGTAACTCATACTTCTAACTCACATTTAGGCTTACGCACCACCTTTAAATTAATATCACTCAAACGCCTCCATACACAGTCTTGTCACCTCACTTACCATACTACATTAACTATAAAACGCCCCTTCTCCATAAACTATGGGCCTGATTCACAGAACTAACTTACGTCAAAAACGTAAAGTGAGTACTTTTTGGTATTCACAGAATACACTTACTCATTTTGGTATTCACAGAATGAACTTACTCATTTCGGTATTCACAGAAGTTAGTAGTCCTAACTTTAGGACTCCTAAATGCCTTCTGTGAATACTGAAAGTCTTAAAGTTAGGATTTTTCTCAGTTTAGGAGTAGTAAAGTTAGGATTCCTAACTTTACTACTCCTAAACTGAGAAAAATCCTAACTTTAAGACTTCCGGTATTCACAGAAGGCATTTAGGAGTCCTAAAGTTAGGAGTCCTAACTTTACTACTCCTAAACTGAGAAAAATCCTAACTTTAAGACTTTCGGTATTCACAGAAGGCATTTAGGAGTCCTAAAGTTAGGACTGCTAACTTCTGTGAATACTGAAATGAGTAAGTGTTTTCTGTGAATACCAAAAAGTACTAACTTTACGTTTTTGACGTAAGTTAGTTCTGTGAATCAGGCCCTATAACTTTAGAATTTCTAATGTTGGTGTAGTTTAAGTTGAGTTAGTATACCAAACATAAATAAAGTTTTCCTAAATATAACTTATCTTTAATCTTTGTTTTTTTTATGAAGATACATACATATATTTATGCAAAATAGAAGCAGAGAACTCTGGGTAGTTCCCAAGTTTAGGTGGAGAGCAGCTCCTGCATAGAGCACCTTTACAACACCAGTGAAACTCTGAATCTGCTCAACTGAAATGCCTGCTTTTCTAGCAAAGTTTTTAAGAATAGTATTAGCACAGTGCCATTCACAGCAAGCTAAAAAGGGACAAAGTATTTTATATATATTCTTGCCTATAGGCGTCATTGCATAATCGTATATGCACTTTTCACACTGCTCATCCTCATCTTGAATACATTGTAATCTGGATAGGCTCTGATTGGTATAGAGAAGCGATGTGAAATAAGAGGGAGGGATATTGAGGCAAGCGTGATATTGGGGGTCTGGAATATCTTAACCGTGGGAGAGATAACTCCAACATATTGAGATAAAATGATTAGAATCTGGCAACACCAGGCAGAGGAGATTATAGTGTTTTGTGTGGGTTTAGAGACGTCTTCCAATAAATTCGCTTTGTACCTGGATACTAAACAATACTCAGGTAGTGAAAGATCAACATAAGTTTAATTAGGTTTTATTCAAGATTCCATTAATGCGAGATGCTCAGGAAGAAAGAGGTGTGTGTCTTCTGTATAAGCAGATATGTTAAACTCTGCTTCGTATTTGTAGCTCCTTTAAATCTATGGAGTATATTTACAAGAATTGCCTCTAAGCAGTTTTCACGCTGTTTAGCAGCAATTTTTTTACCGCTGCTGATCACCAAATCCTAATGCTATGTTGGTGAGATAGTTACAATACCTCACTACGTGTCGTTAGGATCAGTTAGCGGCCGTGAAAAGTGACGCTAACTCTAGCGTCAAGGCGATAAAAAATTCACATTAGCATGAAAAAAATGACGACTGGCCAAATAGTGGTAAGAAAGTTCACGATAGTCAGCCCAAAATCACTTTTCAACATCTAGCGACAAACAAAGCTCACAAATACACCTCTGTGGGGAAAAAAACACCGGAATGCAGAATGGAGCAGCCAGGACCAAGTTCAGCACAGGTTAACAACCCCCACCAACCTCCCCAACAGTCAGTATGCTGGAACAAGGCCACCGAAGAATGTCTTGTTGACTTCCTCAGCACGAGCACTCCGCCAATACCAACAGATGCCAACACCACAGTGTGCAACCTTCACCGATGGATCTCCAACTGCATGGACTCTCTGGCACCCCTCAAGAAGACACCAGGTAAGCAACACTCCAAGAAAGCCAGCTGGTTCACTCCCACCCTCCACGAGTTCAGACGAACCTGCAGAGGACTCAAGAAGAGATGGAGGAACAGCATAACCCCGGAAACCCATGCAACCTTCAAATCCGCTGTCAACGCACACCACCTTCTCCTCAAAACCACACAGAAAATGGCCTTCCAAGACAGAATCAATGGCAATGCACACCACAGCCAAGAACTCTGCACCATCATCAAGGAGTTCACCAGGCCCAACAGCGAGACCACAGACGTCCCACCCTTCCAAGACCTTGGCAACAAACATTGCACCTTCTTCCACCACAATGTATGGCAGATCTATGACAGCTTTGACAATCAAGACCCTCTCACTACGCCCGCACCCACCACATGCAACCATGCCGCACCCCAACAGATCGTTCTCAACTGGTGCTAACAGGTGAGTCACTCAAGAGTATGAAGAGCATCCACTCAGGAGCCCCATCGGATCCCTGCCCGTTCCACATCTTCCATAGAGCAGCCACATCCATTGCCCCCCAGCTTTGCTGCACTGTCAACTGCTCCATCGAATCCGCCACCTTTCTCAACGACTGGAAACACACTGAGATCAACCCCCTGCTGAAGAAACCGTCCGCCAACCCGACAGACCTCAAGAACTTCAGATCCATCTTCCTGCTCCCCTTTCCCAGCCAAGGTCCTCGAGAAGGCCGTCAGCGCACAACTCTCCAAGTTCATCTAAGAGAACCACGTCCTGGACACCTTCCAATCCGGTGCAACCACAGCACCGAGACCGCACTCCTCGCCCGCCACCAACAATATCTGCTCCCTCCTCGACTGGGGCAAGCCCACAACCCTCATCCTACTGGACCTTTCAGCCGCCTTCGACACCGTCTCCCACCACACCTTAATCACGAGACTCCACGACGCCAGCATCTGCAACCAGGAACTGGACTGGATCCACTCCTTCCTGACCGGCCGAACACAGCGAGTCAGACTATCCCCGTTCTTCTCAGAACCTACAGAGATCAGCTGCCGAGTACCCCAGGTCTCCTCCCTGGGGCCAACCCTCTTCAACATCTATATGGCCCCCTCACAGCCATCATCAGAAGCCACAGACTCAACATTGCAGGCGGCACCCAGCTGATCATCTCCCTCACCAATTAACCCACAGCTGCCAGAATCAACTTTCATAATGGAATGAAGGCCGTTGCTACCTGGATGAAAGACAGCTGCCTCAAGCTCAACTCAGACAAGACCGAAGTACTCATCCTGGGATCCACCCCCTCAGCCTGGGATGACTCCTGGTGGCCTGCCACACTTTGAACCTCTCACACCCCTACAGACAACACACACATAACCAAGGCATCATACTGGACTCCACCCTCACAATGAACCGCCAAATCAACACAGTATCCTCATCCTACTTCCACGCGCTCCGCCTGCTACGAAAGAACTTCAGATGGATCCCCACAGAATCCAGAAAGACGGTCACCCACGCACTCATCTCCAGCAGACACAACTGTGGCAACACACTCTACGCCGGCGTCACCGGGAAACAGCTCAGGAAACTACAGAACATCCAAAATGCTGCAGCCAGACTGGTCATCGATATCCCCCACCGCAGCCACATGATACAACACCTCCAACAACTCCACTGGCTCCCAATGAACAAGAGAATCACCTTCAAGCTCCTCACACATGCCTACAAGGCTCTCCATGACGCAGGACCAGTATATCTAAACCACCGCCTCGCTTTCCACACACCCGCCAGACAAATCCGCTCTGCCCAACTCACCCTGGCCTCCGTGCCACAGATCCGGAACCGGGGGAAGGTCCTTCTCCTACCTTGCCGCCAAGACCCGGAACACACTGCCCATCCACCTCAGGCAATCCGCGTCATTGATCCAATTCAGGAAGGACCTCAAGACCTTGCTCTTTGACTGAAACCTCCACACCCAGACATATCAGCATCCCCCCTCAGCGCCTTGAGACCCTCATGGGTGGGTAGCCACTCTATATAAACCCCTGATTGATTGATTGATTCCTGCACAAAATAAATCAGTCCCGCAATGCAGGCACCCTTGCACCATAGTGCAAGAGTGCCTGCGTTGGCGCGTGGCAGCCCATTATGCGCCAGCACTGGAGAAAAGGGCAGGAATGCGCTGTATCTTATAGATGCAGCTCATTCCTGCCCTTTTCTTTTGACGCAGGGCAGCGCAGCAAGATTCCTTGTGGTGCTGTCCTGTGCCAAAACCTCATAAATGAGGCCTCTATTAAGTGTGTTAGCGTCATTTTTAAGACCAGGTAATTCCTAGCAGTAAGAAACTGCCACTAATGTGACTTAGCAGCAGTTTTTCTTTTTTAGCGACGTACAAGGAAATCATTGTAAATATTGCGTTGTGCGTTTTGCAGCTGTTTTTTCACGGGAAAGCCTACATTGCATCTCATTTTTGGTAAGTCACGCTAAACGAAGTGACGCTGTGAGAAATTCACGTTAACACTGAAATACTGCCGCTTACTGGAGTTTATGGCAACTTGTAAACTTGGTGATTAAAAAAAAGCAGCCATAACATCAAAAAATTGACGCTACAGTGGTGTTACCGCCTTGTAAATATACACCTATATTGGTTCAAATTCTGAGGTTATCAAGACACTAAAAATTAAAGAAGGACAGCGGACATTCTCTGCAGGTGGACTCTTCAATGGTCAAAATAGTGGTTGGGATGCCCAGTTACCAATAAAAATACAGGCCTGTGTGCATGGTATGTGATCTCAACCATTGCATTGACTTGCTCCGTAGGCCAGTCCCAGTCTGCCTGGGACAAGAAAGTTCACTTGAGTATTGAATGTCCTTTCTGCATCTGAGGTCATGGCATACCGAATAATGTTAGTAAGAAGTATATTATTTAAGAATCATGTCTCCCCTTAACAAAAACTATTTGGGTTATCATCCAGGAACAAAGTGTGAAAGATGAGGATTAGTCAAACCCAGAGCAGGAAGCTTTGGTCCTGTAACATTCTTTGGAAAGCCTTATGGCTTTAACAGGCGTGTAATGGGATTTAGATTCTCAATCAGCAGTTGAATTTCATTCTGACCAGCTACAATCTGTGCGAGAAGACAACTGACCACCTTTACTGGCAAGAGCATTTTAGAATTAACTGGAGACTGTCCAAGTCCAGGTACTGTAGACCCCTCTACTGGCTGCACACTACACTATGCGGGGGCGGAAAGGGTCATGGAGGGGTGAGTGGCTGCATTGTTCAATATCAATGTCATAAATATTAACCTACAAAAATATTGACTCCACAACATCAACAGTCAGTCTGTCCTCAATGTTAAAATATATGAGCAAGTACATATTTACTATTCTTAACTCCACATGTACCTAACTTGACAATTTAGTGTAGAATCAATATTTTTATAATTAGATATTGTGATCACTTTATTGTGGTTCCCCCTTCTTCCACCCTTCAAGCTTCTACCACCAATGGGCCTTTTGACACTGGTAGACAAGACGGCACATACTGAATATTTCAACTTTTTTTGTTGTTGCAAAAACTAGTTAATGATTTGTACTATACCTAGTTAAGTTGCGGTGCTTAGATAATTTTTTTGTACTGTGATTTGCTTAGAGATCGCAGTTGAGACTGCAGTAATCTGCTCTTAGTGTTTACACTGTGTTTGAAAAGTGATTGTAGCACACGTTTTTTGGCTAGGATAGTGAGTTGTTTCAAGGATTGCAAATGCAGTACTATTAGAGGCCTAGTTTAGGCCCCTACCTGCAGAACTCCAGAATGTAGATTGAGCCTGTCTGTCTGCAAGGTGATTCTGAATTGAGGAGCAGCTCCAGGCCCCCTGCCCAGCCACCTGTGCTTGAGGTCACGCACACCTTATATAAGCTGCTATTGGACGTTACATCTGTGCACTGAATAGTGGCTGTATCTGGTGTTTCTATTAGGCATATGGTTAGCGTTCTGATTGGATGATAAGTCTAGGGTTCTGATTGGTCCCTGGGTCAGTGATTCTATTGGACATGGGGCTTAGGGTTAGAGGTCTGATTAGTGGATAGATTTAGAGTTTTGTGTTTGGTTTCTGGGGCTAGGGTTTCTATTGGACCTAGGGCTTAGGGTTTGGTTTCTGATTGGCTTTTTGGAGTAGGGCTGTGATTTGGTGTAAGGGCCTGGTCTCCTATTGGCCATAGGGCTGAGGGCTAGTGGTGTGATTGGTTAGGGTTAGAGCTAGGATTCTCATTGGCCTAAGGGGTCAATTGACCACTAGGGCTATTTAACGTCAGGGTTGAGGGCGCCTCAGCCCAGGCGCTGAGGCTTAGGCTTAGGATGGAGAGGACAAGGGCAGCTGCCTGTTTGGGTCCGTTGAGGACTGATCGGGCCTAGGGTCAGAGATGTTGCCCATTTTCTCCTACACCAGCACCAGCACCCACCCTACCCCAACCACATCCACAACCACAGTAATACGCTCACAGCAAATGTACCCTAATCATTTCCTACTAACAAACCTTACACACTTTTCAGTGTCTCAACACCCACTACAAAACCCCACAACCCACACATTTACACTCTTCTACCCCAACTACCTCACATTTGCACCTTCACTTACGTACAAAACTCCACTCTATTCTATACCACTAACCAATCCACTCATCACGTACACAACTCAAATCCTCACCATACATAACTATATCCCATCCAGACACATATTCCCTGCTCTAATTACTCCTAACAGACCCCTTTGTGTCACCAACAAACCTATACTCATCCTTCCATCTTTTCATTCACCAACACCCTACCCTTCTTTTTATCACAATAACACAGCCACACAACACTTACATTCCAATGCACCACACATATTACCTCTATGAGCAATCAAATCTAACACAAACACTCAACTCTTGTTCATCCTCTCTCACACACCACATACACTATTTTCTAAAACACATCACCACCCCCTTTACCTTGCAGCTTCCACTCTCCAACAATATTTTACATACAAATCCTTCTCAGAAACAGAAAACAAATACATCATCACCTCCTTTCACTACTCCTAAAAAACAAAACATAACACACACACCAGCACAACAAAATCTCTCACACAGAACACCTCATAATACTTTCCATCACAAATTAGAAACATACACACACTCCCACCTTCCTGACTACACAAATAATGCTCACCATAAACAAACTCCAATGCCAAGCTTTCTCTCTTCTCCCACACCAAAGAAATATAGAGCAACACAGAAATTCTCTTTTAACTGCCTCTCATCCATTGGACAATTTAGAACCTTACAACATGACCCACATGCTGCACCACCACCCCTAACTCATACACCTTCCACCCTAAACAGACGTAAACAAAATAAGCAATGTGCCACTCTTCACAACTTTGCATCTCCATGTCTACTGTACAACAAGGCTACTCTACAAAAAACAACACTGCTCACCAAATCACCCTCAACCACAATCTTCACCACCTTCACACACAGACCCATCAAAATGCCTTCTAGCCTGCTGGATGAAGAACACGATACAGAACAGCTACACTATTTCTATCCTCATACAGCAACTACCAGCACTACGCCTGCTACAAGCCCACAAAATACTGCTCACTCTTCTACAAAACAAAGTCACACTATCACCAAAGCACTTTCTCTAAACTGCCTACTAATAAATGCTCGCTCACTTTCAAAAACAAGCATCACATCTACGACCTTCTCACTGACACACAACCTGACTTACTCTTCATAACTGAATCATGGTTGGGAGATGATATGGCTCCAGTCTTGCATGAAGCCATACCTCTGGGCTATCAAACTATCACACAAAATTGTATAGGCAAAAGAGGAGGTGGGCTAGATGTTGTGTTCAAGCAAACATTAAATATTACTAAAGCTGACGACGTCTCCATAGAAATTTGTGAGTCCCTCTTCATCAGATGAAACCTTACACCATCTTCCTCCTGTAACTTCTTGCTCCTTTACAGACCTCCACCTAGTAATGCAACATTCCCAGACACACTTCTAGACACAGTTTCAAACCTTATAACACAACACTCCAACCTTTGTATTCTGGGTGAGCTAAACATTTGGTTTGAGAAACCCAATATGCCCCATCCAAAAACAATCATCACTGGCCTAGATGCACTGAACCTACATCAGATCGTCCACAAACCCACACACTTCGCTGGACACATCCTAGATGTAATTTTTGCAAGTACAGAACTAGTTTCCTTTCAAATAATGTCTCAAGTCACATGGTCAGACCACCATTTGTTTGCTTTTCAACATAAAACAACACAAAGCAACACACCTCAAACCACCTTACGTGCATCCACCTACCGACTATGGAACAAACTCAATTTTGAACACTTCGAAACACAATTAACATCCAGTAAAGATCTAGAAACAATAAAGTCCGTTCAAAAAAGTATATGAATTGCTACAGAAAGCTTTTGATATCCTAATACCACTAAGAACGACAGAACAGAACAAAAGAAAACAGACACCTTGGAGAAATACAGAGCTAAAAGAGATAAAACAGCAAATTAGAAATCTACATTGTACATGGCTCAAAACAAACAACAATCCAATCAAGACAAGCTTCACCTCCAGAAACTTAACAGATTATACAAGTCAGCAATCAAAAAAGCTAAAAAAAGATACTATGCAGACAGAATTCAAAATGCGAAATGCTTAAATACCGAATTCCATAAAATTCTCACTGAATTTCGTACACCGAATTGCCAAGAAGGAGCTCATCCCATTACTCAAGATTTCACAGACAAACAGGCAAATCATTGCATGACCAAAGCAGACACGTTGGACTCCTATTTAAAACAAAGAAAACACACCAGCACCGACCATTTTCCAAAACACCAATCCAAGAGTATACTGACCCAGCCTCTCCATTCCTTCCAAAACATTTCACAGAATGAATTTATTGACCTGGTCAAAGCAAGTAGGCCTGCCAGCAGCCCTTCTGATCTGTGTCCACCACAAACCTTCAAGAAAACTCTTCTAACTGCCTCTGCTGCCACACCAGTAAGAAGAACCATCAACAATTCCTTAACTTCAGGAATATTTCCAGAAGAACTAAAAAAGTCATACATACGCTCATTACTAAACAAAACAAACCTGGACCCGCTTAATCCCAACAACTACTGACTGATTACAAATGGACCTTTCCTGTGCACACTGATAGAAAGAGCAGCAGTCGTCGAGATGCCACAATTCATTTAAGATAATTCCATACTTTCAGGCTTCCAAACAGGATTCTGTCCAGGAAGAGACACATAATTTGCCGTTGTTGCCATCTGGGATGACCTTAAGAACACAGTTGACCAGAACGGGGTTGCTGCACTACTTCTCCTGGACCTCTCAGCTCCCTTTGACACGGTTGACCATGACACTCTACTACAAAGACTCTATGAAGCCGGCATAGAGGGGACTGCTTCCGACTGGATCACATGCTGCAGAACTAATGCTATCCATTCCCCCTCTCTCTTCCAAACCCTACTTCACAAAAGCAGGGGTCCCTCAAGGCTCTAACATCTCACCCATGCTTTTCAACATTTACATCAAGTCATTACCGGCTCTGATCAATCAATTTATCTCACATGCTGTAACTATGCAGATGACAAACAAATACTCCTCAAACTGGAAAGCCCAAAAGACATTGGAAACTCACAGATTTTCAGTTGTCTCAGAGCCGTGGATCAATGGATGACATAGAGCCATCTCAAATGTAATGCTTCCAAAATGGAAATACTCACGTGTGGCAATTGGAAACATTGTGGCCCATTCGCCACCTAGCCTGATGATCTGGGAACACCACCTAAAGTATCAAAGGAAGTAAGAAACCTCAGAATTACCATGGACTCCAAGCTATCAAGGAATACCCAAGTGAACAAAGTAGCAAGAACAAATTTCATTACTATCAAAACTCTGCGACGCATCTCCCCCACCTGGGATATCCACCCAAGGTCCATGCTAGTACCTTTCTTGTTCTGTCTAAACTTGATTACGCCAATAGTATCTACCATGGATCACCTTTAACAACTATGAAAAGACTACAGCGGACTCAGAACTCTGCTGCCAGACTACTCTTACATATAAAGCCACAAGCCCACATCTCCCTGGCCTTGAAAGCCCTACATTGGTTGCCGGTTGCCAGAAGATCCACATTCAAGCTGCTTTGTATCACCCACAAAGTGATTCATGGAACAGGACCCCTCTTCATCAGGAAGAAAATCACAAAATACATTCAACAAAGGATCCTCTGCTTCAGATTGGCACCTCGCCTCAAAATCACACCATACAAGAAAAAAAACATAAGTGGCACATCCTTCTCTGTTCAATCAGTCAAACTATGGAACTCTTTACCCCCAAACATAAGATCCACGGATAACTACCGTATCTTCAGAAGACTACTCAAGAGTTGGCTCTTCCCCACAAAACCACCATACTCAAACATAAATATACAGCATATCCCTCTGTATATCAGCATTTATTTGGACTATAGATGTGTACCTACATATGTGTATTGCTTTGTATAAACGTGTATAATAATTATGTTTTTAAATATGTAGATATTCATTAGTTCTGCTTAACAAATGTACATATTCCTTATGGTTATATTATTCTATGTTTAACATGCATATAGGTGACTGCATAAATAAGTACGTCTTTTATCATAACTATTTATCTACAATTGCTTCACCATTGAATTACAAACAAAAAATATTATAATAATAAAAACAAATAAATTAACTTAAAGTACAGCAACACTTGAAAGTCTGAGTTTATTAAATACAACTTAAATCTGCATATATTACATTCCTAATACATGTATACCTTCCATGTACTTATGTATCTTTATATTTATCTCTTTGCTTCTAATTCAGCATCCCCAATGCACTACTCTATATCTCACCCTATACCTCTCGCAATATATTCTCTACCTCCACTCATCCCAAACCCCATTCTACTACTTTGATCCCCAAAATAGCCCTTTCTAGACTTTTCCCTCCTCTACATCTTCTTGTATCATCTCATACCTCTTTTACTATTCAGATCTCCCAAACAAGCCTTTCTATACCCTTCCCTGTACCTTTTCCCCTTCCACCTCCCCTTTACTCATCCCAAACCTCCTCCTACTGCTAAGAACTCCAAAAAAGAAAAGAAGTAGACCCTTCCCTCTTCTATCCCTCCACTATTCCTTTTTTTTTCCACAACAGATATTATTGTTGACAGACACAGTAGGCCCAGGTAGCACCAGGGCCACATTTGTATAGATATCATAGCGATGGCAAAGATGTCTTTTTAACAGTATACGGTTGTCGCCGGATGGAATATGCAGGAAACTGAATTAAACGCATATAAACATTATTAACTAGTTCAGTCTTTATTCGGATACAAAAAGATATCCATGAAAGTGCAGAATAAAAATACCAGCACAACAATCAAACGGTACATACATAAATAAGAAATTAAAAACAATGAGTGCAATAAACGCGTAGCTATAAATACACAAAAATATATACATAGTGCAAAAGGTCAGTGCAGCAAATTCATCATGGGCCTATAATTTAAATCATTGGATCAGAGGTAGTGATAATATAATACTTAGAATCTAAATATTAAAATGCAGACACTTTAACACGTAACATAATACAATAAAAATACGTACAATAAAATTATGCGGCCCAGTCAAATATCGGGCATACAATCAAAACTGTTTATATTGTGCTCATAGAGACGCAGGAGCGAACCGCCAGTCTCAGGAAAGTGCTAACATGGAGGGTTACATTTTCCCCATTGAGCATGACAATATCCCTGTATGCCACCTTAAAATCAGTAATGGCCGAAGCCTTAAAGAAAGGGATCAGCAGCTGCTTGCTATATATTTGATAAAAATTACAGAAAAATAAAAAGTGCAGCATAGATTGGTTGCCATGGTTCCCACAAGGGCAGGGCATTAGCTCAAGGTTAGTATTGAAGCCTAAGGGGAAGCAAAGTAGATATTTTAAAGTGCCAGCCCTAAGACGAAAGAGCAAGCTTCGTTCCCAGCGGTTAGTCACTTTTAAAAGATAACTGGCTGGAAGTTTTGTGGGGGGGCCATCGGCATCCACCATAGTTATATACCGAGCGACTGAGGATTTCAAAATTCTTGCTTACGTCTCAAGTCGCCATAGTATTTGTACAAGGCCCCCTGGATAATCTTTTTATTAATGCCTGCCATATTACCTGGGTCTGTAAAAATGTGTGGCAGATCTACAATGGTCAGGCTAGCCTTGACAGCCGCCAACCATGGTATATCGCTACCCTTGTCACAATTAAGGCAATCAACTATGATGTCTCTAGTTAACGTGGCTGCTGGATTTTGCCATACTTTTATCCAGAAAATGACTGGACGTATCCTGATATAGTCCTCAATAAAGGGTAAATTTAACTCATGATGGCAAACAAAGGAAGAAGAATAAATCGGTGCCCCCAAAATTCTCCGACAAAATCTATTTTCTTCTACCTGGATGCTGTTACAGTTCGCGTGGCCCCAAATTTCCGCTCCATATGTTGCGGTAGGTAGACACTGAGTTTTGTATATTTTCAGTAGGGGTACGACTACCTCAGTTCTTCTCGGTTGGGGGAGGCACAGAATCGAGTTGGTAGCCTTTAAAAGTTTACTCCTGCTATGTGCCAAATGGGCAGCCCAGGAACCATTGTCTGAAAATACCAAGCCCAGATATGGAAAAGTGCGTGTGCATAACAGTTTTTCGGACCCAGAATTGATTACATTAACAGAATATTTTTTGGGGCCGCAACTAATAAAAAATTATTTTTTTAAATTTGTGCAAAGGTCCAGCTTATTCATAAAATCTACAAAACCCCCAACTAAGATGCGCAATGCATTGGGTGTGCGGCCCATTAGGACCGCATCATCCGCATACAATAGGGCGGGTAGCTTGTTGCCATTAATCATCGGGACGTTCTTAGTCAATTTGGACAACTCATTATTCAGCTCATTAATATATAGGATAAAAAGCAGAGGGGCCAGTACGCATCCCTGCCGGACCCCTCTGCCAATCACGATGTTCCCTGATACTGCCCCATCCCTACTGATCCTCACCTTAGCCCCCAGATCCCTATGTAAATAAGCCAAAAAGTGTACTAAGGCCTCGTCCAGCCCATAATTTAAAAGAAATAGCCAAATACGCGATCTATTTACAAAATCAAATGCTGAGGTGAGATCCATGAAGGCCAGGTAAATTGGGGACTGTCGAGCTATCGTGTATATACCAATAATAAAATTTAGATTAAGGTATTGCTCTACAGTTCCCAATTTGCTTCTGAAACCTAACTGACATTTATCTAAGATACTTTCATCCTCAGCCCAACTCCTAATTTTATTAAATAACACCCGCCCAAGTATCTTGAGTGTGTTGTCGATCAAAGAGATCGGTCTGTAACAGCTAGGATTGGACCTGTCCCCCTTTTTAAAAATCGGGACTATAATGCTAGTTGACCATGTGCTGGGGATATGAGAATTTGTTAGATTGTTAAAAACATTGAGTAAAAGCGGTGCCCAAAACTCCGGTTTATGCTTGATAAGATCAATATAAAGCCCATCCGGGCCAGGGGCCTTGTTACCTAGACTTTGATCAATTGCGTCCTCAACTTCAGCTATCGATATCTGGACTCGTGAAACAACGTGAAGATCTATATGGGCCTCATTCTGAGTAGAAGCTGTATATATTTTTGAAAAAGTGCTACCCAAGCTTCGCTGGTTATATTACAGCTTAGAGGAGTTAAATTCTGGCCCATAGTTCTCATATTTTTAACAGATGCACAAAAGCCATTTGTGTTATTTAAACTCGCAGCGCTGGCCAAATTATCCCATTGTTCTCTTAAGATCTCATCTTTCCTCTGCTTAACCACTTTATTGTATTGATTCCTCAGTGATCTAACAAGGCTTGCATCCCTTGGTGTGAATGACAAAGCAGCACAAAGCTCTCTGTTGGCCCGTGAGCAATCACTATTAAACCACTTAGCATTGTGGTTATTGGTAGACAGGGGTTTTGAGATCATTTGTTTGATGCCTGCGCATAAATGGGCAAAGGCAGCAACTACCTCAGGATTGGGGTCCATAGGCGACAAACAGGTATCGACAAATGTTCGATAAGATATTACCATATTCGAGAACACATTACTATTGTCGATACCTTTCCATATAATTCTTAAGTTGTCAGTTGAGGGTGATAAATTACTTGCTCCTGGTTCTACAATAAAATTGGCTCTAGAAGTGACCCTAAGCATGACCGAGGTTGGGTTATGGTCCCCAAAAACAGTGGGTATAACCTCCGCCCTAACTAAAATATCTTCCAGCGAGGCTGATATAAAAACATAATCAATTATTGAGGCACAGCCATGACCTCTGAACGTTGGTGTTGGGTGACTGTCGTTATGGTTTGTGGCTGCAATGTCCATCACATTTAATAACTCATGGTTTGACAAATAGTCCACTAATTCAGTCCCCCTTTTACACAGATTTACATATGGTACGTGGACGGTGTCTGATATATTTGCCCCAGAAATCTTAACATTAAAATCTCCGCCCAGACAAATTCCAGCTAGATTGCGGTTCCCTATTGCAGTTTGTATGTCTGACACAAAATTAAAAAGATTTGCGACAATCATATTGGGTACACTCAGGAAATCCTTATTATAAAAATTAATAAAATAAATAGAAGCCCCCCGTGTATATATCAAAGCTTGGAAGTTGGGGCTATTTGTGGAAATAGTTTTGACACTGCCACCAGACAGAATATTAACCCAAATAGAAAGGCCACCAGAAGGTCGCCCATTTGTAGGAGCAGGTGCGCAGACATTAAAACATTGAAAGCCCTCGAGATATAACTCCCCTGTAGCCCAGGTCTCCTGGAACATTAAAATGTCAAATTTATTTACCAGCTTGACCCAGTCCTCGTTATTTACTTTAGAGGCTAAGCCGGCAACGTTCCAGCTTAGCACCTGCAGATAGTGATCTAAGGGCCCAGAAACATCACTTACCAGGGGGACAGATGCTAATGTGGTAGGGGCCAATTCGATGGGCAATGGTATAAGAGGCAGTCAATCTAGAGTGTCTAAACCAGAAAGGGAAGTAAACCTATTTTGTGACAAGAGTGGGAAGATGACTGGTGTGTTATGGAAGACATTGGGTTTATAAAAGTAGCCAAGAGGCAATGACCAAATGTCAGTAGGTAAGGAACTGTTGTACTCTCTTAAACTTAATATTGATTTTACCAGGGCCGGCCGGCGAAAGTTAATAACAACGCAGTTTCCTTCTATGGTCTTATGAGAGGGACCAACCCAGCCAACCCTGCGCACCATCAAGATATCATTAATGTTAGGCGCACTAAACCCTTTATGCTTTGCCAGCCAATTAGCACTTTTATTACGCAGTTGATCCCAGGACTCTGGCTGATTTTTCCCTATAGGGGGCAACCCTGCTAAGACCAAGACATAAGGGCAGGCCTCAGGTGGTAAACTTAAAACATATTTTCTTGCTTCAGCGGGCCCGAAAACATTTTTTCTGGTGGCAGGGTCCGTACTCTGGGACTTATGTACTTGGCTGGCATTATTTACAGGGGCTATACTAGGAATATGAGCAGCTCGTTGGCTAGGGGCTGTAGTGTGTTGGAAGTACCTGGGTGTGAATTTTTCCCCGGGTGGATGGAAAGCTCAGGGAAAATACATTCTTTAACTTTGCGACAAGTATCGCAAGTATCACAAGACCCAGTTAACATAGGTTGCGCAACAGTTGAGGTTAGCTGTGGCATGCTAGAAATGCTAGGGGGTAAGACATTCTGAACCTGTGGTTTATCAGACAACTTGGGTGCGTTACTGTGCAAACTAGACTTGTTAACAAGTGATTCTAGACGATCCAGGCGCTTCCAGAGTGAGGCAAAATTCTTGTCAACAAGTTCCTTGACACGCTCAAACATAGTGTCTACAATAATGTCAATAGCAGTGTCTCCCAGTGTAAAATTATTAAAAAGTGCTGGTATGGGCTCCGTCTGAGTCTGAATATGAATTGAATGATTAGACATGTCAATAGGCTTTAAAGCAGCAGGGGCACCAGCAATTACTGCATCAGTCACTATATCATCTGCGACCGCTGGACCTTGAATCCATGTGCTTAGAGCGGTACGCTGTGGTTTTAGGCGGGATGGTTGTTTCCTCTTTGGGCAGACAGGCTTAGTTACTCTCCTTTTCCTTTTTGACCCTGAGATTTCGGGATTTGGGGAAACAATCACATTAACGCCTGTGTCCTTGCAGCAATTTTGTGGCAAAGTATTTGCAGCCTCTCTGGGGACCCCAATAGATTTGTTATCCTCAATGCTCGGTGACTTCCCAGGGCTGGCAAATGCAAATGCGTATTATGACCAGTTGGCGAATTCAACATCATAGGGGGGCTGATGTGATCGCCGTTCACAGGTGAGGGGGTGGGTTGAGGGGTTATAGATCCCAGGGACATACGCCTCTCAGTTAATTCAATTTCGGTGCTAACAATATTAACAACTCTCTCCAACATACTGTCAATAGAGGCTGAGGCACGCAAGCTAGGCATAGCGGACCGTTTGGCCATTACAAATGAATTCCACAGGGGCACGCCTTGCTTCACTCACCATACAGATGTCAGAGATGATGGCGAATGTCAGAGGGGTGGCCCATCCCGGCCTGCTCCAGTCGCCGATGGGCGCAGATGGGCCTGCCCTTGGCCCGGGCTTCAGCCCGGGCGCGGCCCGGGCACGCCTGCGCGCGTCCCGCGCTGCGGGAGGCCGGCAATGTTCTTATCGCGCCTCCAGGCACAGATCAGCGGCGTCACGTCGAGCGCCGATGCAGGCTGCTGGGAGTTGTGGTTTTTTGAGGAGCCGTTCCCCTCACGGCAAGCGTCTAAGGCTACTGGCCGTTCCCCTCACGGCGGGCAGGAAAAGCAAGGTCGGTGGCCGTTCCCCTCACGGCGAGAAGGTCAGCTTCGTCAGCTTTGAGCTGGCGACCCGCGCTGTGGGAGGCCGGCGATGTTCTTATCGAGCCTCCAGGCGCAGATCAGCGGCGTCACGTCGAGATATTATTGTTGACAGACACAGTAGGCCCAGGTAGCACCAGGGCCACATTTGTATAGATATCATAGCGATGGCAAAGATGTCTTTTTTAACAGTATACGGTTGTCGCCGGATGGAATATGCAGGAAACTGAATTAAACGCATATAAACATTATTAACTAGAAACAACAATGTCACAGAGTCCATATGTATAATGTTGTAGAAAGTCTCCAATCGCAACATATGAGTACAGATACGATCATTCTTAAAATATATACCCAACATTTGATTTTTACGGCAAATCTTCATTACGTATCTCAGGGGGAATAGGCTCAAGATACAGACCCCGGTAATCAGAAAACTGCTTCCAGATCTTCGGATGTTACTGAGGGCATCTACGTGCCAAGAAGATCAGTATTTCTAACCCCATGGAAAAATCGAGACCCCGTTTCCAGGACCCTACAGATGGCGGTGAAGTTGCCTTCCAAGCCGTAGCAATGTCTCGAACCCTCCACTATTCCTTTTCAATCCAAATGACAGACTAACATGTCCACCACCCAAATAATTTCATATTTCCCTATACTAATTCCCCACTAATCCTGTTTGGGTTCCGTGTAGCAGGCTACCCGCTGAAAAGCACTTCCACACCTCATCAGGGGTATGAAGCGCTATATAAATGCAAACCCTTCACTCTTCTATCCCTCCATTATCCCTTTTCAATCCAAATAACAGACTAACATGTCGACCACTCAAATTAATTTTATATTCCCCTATATTAATTCCCCACTAATCCTGTTTGGGTGCCGGAGTAGCGTGCTACCCACTGAAAAGCGCTTCAACACCTCATCAGGGGTAGCAGGCACTATATAAATGCAAACCCTTCCGTCTTCTATCCCTTTCAATTGAAAATAATGGACTAACATGTCAACCGCTCAAATTAATTTCATATTTCCCAATACTAATTCACCACTAATCCTTTTTGGGTTCCGGAGTAGGTTGCTGTCACCAAAAAGCACTTCATTACCTCATCAGGGGTAGCAAGTGCTATATAAATGCAAACCCTTCCCTCTTCTATCCCTCCACTATCTTTTACTGTCATAGTTGCCGGTCACGTACGACCGGCGAACTACAAAAATAGCCGGCTCCCGCAACCGCGCATGCGCGGGAGTCGGCCGGAGTGTTCAAAGGCATCATGGTCCTGAGCAGAGACGCTTCGCGTTCCTGCTTCTGGACACAGTATATCCCTATAGTGCAAACTTACCTGTTGTTCCTGGGCGTTGTCGCAGGCGTCTTCCTTTACGTGCCAGCATCGGTGTCCCTCGGCGTCCTGGATTTCCGTCTTGCGTCGGAGTCCCTCGGTGTCCTTGGTCCCTGTATGTTGTCGGAGTCTCCGCTTCCACTCTCTCCTCGTCTCTTGTGGGAGTCTGTTCCTGGCTGTCGGTGGTTCCCTCGGGCCCCTGTGGATCCCTACTGATTTCCTCGGCGATAGTGTGGTGAAATTTTGCTTTATTCTAAAGAAACATAAAAGAAAATCGAAAAGCTATATAATAGCACAGTGACTTCCTGCCCTTAGTATACTGTATCTCGTTTGACCATGTTTTATGAACTTATCTGATGTAAGCTCCTAGTCTGTGGAGGTCCGCTTATTTCTTTTGCCGCTTATTTCTTTTAACCTTTCTGGTTCTTGGAATACCTGAAAAAGATATCAAATATAATATTAGGTCTGCTTGGAGTTAAGGTGGACACAGCAACACATATACTTCAATGTCATGAAGAAAATGCATTTTGTTAGTTACCACGCATTATAAGGTGGGTTTTTATTGATTAGTGCAACTTTATTGTACATGGCCTTTTCCCAATTATTCCTGAACTTAAAAGAATCTTAGTTGTGTTTACTGTTCTTTTTTTTCTCGATGCACCACACTCTCTTTTCCTTTACCAAGTACCAAAAGTGTCCTGGAAGAAGGGTAGAAATCAGGTACACATAAGCGCGCATTCAGCAGATCAAGATTAGAAGCTAACACACTTCGCATACTCACCTCATTACTTGCCTTCTCTTTTTACAGAAACCTTTTTTTGGCTGTTTGGTTCTGGCTGTCTGACTTCATCCAGAGTGGGGTGCAATGTTGGAACTCTTTCTCCTCCTTGTTTTCTCCCTTCTTCCCTGAGTTACCATTTGTACTTAGATATAGTTAGGTGCAGATGGTGACCAGGGGAGGTTGTGGAACCTTCATCATTTGTGTGGCGTTCCTGCCGAAAAGTGAGTACATTTAACTCAAGATTTGATAGTAGATTTGACATTGTCAATCCAAGTAATAGACTAAAATGTCCACCGCTCCAATGTATTTCATATTTCCCTATATAATTCATCACTAATCTTTTTGGGGTTCCGGAGTAGCGTGCTACTCACTGAAAAAGGAATTCAACGCCTCATCAGGGGTAGTAAGAAATATATAAATGCAATTACAATCTGTCACCCATTTTCTGCATTAACTCCTATATCTCTACCCAAATCTTTCTTTGTTCCTCTTCGTCATTCTCAATACTGCCCACCCTTATCTGCCTCTCCTCCATAGCATGTACTCCTGTTTCTCCAGCCAAATCTTTGTACTTTCCCTCTCTCTGGCCCCTTCCACTACCTCTAGACTTCAACAGTCTCTCATAACTACATTTCTAGCTCCTCTAAATCTGTCTACTCGTCCATCTAACATGAGAACACCTCATCCCCATTAATTACTCACCAAAAAATCCCACTAATGTACTTCTATTCACAAAACCGGAAGTGAATGCTTTGGATTTCCGATAGCACAACAATACTCAAATAACAACTACAGTTCTACCCTACTACCACTAACCTTTGGTTCCAGTGTGGCGTACTCGTGCAGCATTAGGGGTAGTAGTCCCAAACCTAATCCTGGTGGGCAATGTAAAACATTCATTCAAACCACCAGAACTCCGACCTAGATTGTGTACATTATGGGGCATAGTCACAAGAAAATGGCCCCAACTGCCTCAAATTTGGCTGCGCCGTGCTCCAACATTTTCAAAACACAAGGATGCGCTTTATTCACAAGAATACGGTGCACCCCTGTGTTTCCCCTTGCGTTGGTGCACGGCACCCTGCCGCCTGCGCTAAAAGGACAATTGTTTATGTGCAGGAAGGGACACCTTCCAGCACATAAACAATCAATAATGGCGATTTGCACCTTCTATGTGTGCTGCAGAAAGCAGCACACATGGAAAGAGACTGGTATTCCATGGAGTTCGTTTTTGGCGCTGCCTCAGCTTTGTAAATCTTTGGCAGCATCAAAAAGCAATGGGTGTTGTTGTGGAACGCCCACAGCAACACGGATTGCATGCCCCTTTGCCGCAGGGGACTGCAGTGGAAAAGGGCATATTTACAAGGTGGCACTAAGCCACGCAAAGTGGCCTAGCACCACCTTGTAAATATGAAAAATGGCGCTGCTCCACTGGACCGTCAAAAAAAGTGACGCTCCGGTGGCGCTGAAGCCTTGTAAATATGCCCCTATGCTTTCTATGCCCCTTGAACTGATGCTGCCAGTGGCGTAACACAAAATGATGGGGCTCCCCTGCAGAATGGGATAAGGGGCCCCTGAGTCTCCCATGTTTCACAGATATTCATTGGCCTTGGGCTGACTGGGCACCCCCTCCCTTTAAGGGTTAGGAGTCCCTGGAGATTTGGGAGCCCCTTGTGCCTCAGGGGCTGCAGATCCCTGCGTACACCCCTGAAAGAAGCGTGTGTAACACTGGTCCGGGTTCAAAGTGCGCCAAGTGTGTTCTCGCGCTATTGACCATTTTCAAGGAGGTAAAAAGATCGAAAAAACATGCTGTTTGCAAAACTATACTCTGATTTTAAATGCATGGATGGAACCTCTTTTGGAAAATATTAACAACGACGTTATTTGAGAAACCTGGCTCTTTTTTATTCCTTTGCATCACTGACATCCCTCTTAATTCAAGCATCTAAACATTTCCTGAAAGTGCATGGAAGCATAGAAAAACTGTCACAATCTTAACTATAAATATCCCTGTGTAACCTTTTATTACAACAGACTGGCAGGAGAAAAGAATGACTTTTATCAATGCAGTTGCATGGCAGGACCACACACTGAAACACTTTCAAACTGTTCCAGGGTTCTGTTTTTTAACGAATATTTACCATTTTTCATCTGCTCACTGAAAAAAAATTTACATTTTTTTTCCAGATCCAGTTTGGAACATGAGCAGGCAAGACGCTTTAATAATGACAGACTCCAAAGGCTCTCTTGTTTTGCTTTTCTCCGGCACTCATCTTAAACACTTTCTTAAAAGATCTGAGCGTGTTGCGAAAAATTGCAAGCCTGCCTGAAATATTTAAGAGCACAGAAGCAAAGACATTGTGTTCTTTGCATTCCCAGACAGCTCTCCGATGCCAGCTCTTTATCTGATGGGCACTTACTGATAAGTCTGCTAGTTTGTGGGAGTATTAAATCACACATGGAAAGGCAGAAAGTATGAGTTTTGGAAATTTGTTACACTGTTGTCAAGATGATCTGTAAATAAATCAAGGAAACACTAAGGGGCTTATTTACAAGCCCCTTGCGCCACGCGTACGACATTTTTCCCATGTTAAAAATGACGCAAAAGTGGCGCAAGGGGCTTGTAAATAAACCCCTAAGAGTTAAAAGTTAGCAGGGGATGCAGGACTACTTTGGAAATGTTCTTTTAGCTAGATATTCTCTTACTTTTTATAATTAAAATAAAGCACACCACAATAAAAAGCTCAGACAAATCTTTTGTTTTTTAATAGTTCATTTTTTTCATAAAGCACATAACCCTAATTAATGTACAAAAAGTAATAAGGCAAGCAGAAAAAAATCAGAGCAGGGAATTTGGGGCCAGATGTACATACATTGGGAATACTGATTTCCTAATTGCAATTCTCTCCGAATCGTAATTAGGAAATCGGTATCCCTAATGTATGAAACTGATTGAGTTTCACTTAGGGATTCCTTGTGGGTCGTAATTCGACCTACCTCATGAATATTAATGAGGAAGGTCGCAGTTTGTGGCCCATTAGGAATTGCAGCCATCACAGGGATGGCGGTCTGCTGAGATCAGTAGACCACCATGACTGTGATTAATTTTTAATAAAGCAATTTTTTTCTTTTTTTAATGCATCCCAGCTCTTTATATTAGGTTTAGACTGGGTGCCCCTCCCCTTGCTTCACTCACAGCAAAATGGAAGGGTAATTTGCGGGGCAGTAAACTCTGTCCTGCATGCAAGGAAGACGATAAAACCGACTATCACCTTTTGTTTTTCTGCCCATATTATCATAAACAGCGCAAGCGTTGGATAGTTTCCGTATGCCACTCCTTGGTAATTTGCCAGTTAAAGATAGTCCTGGGAATATGTAACGAAGATACTACCCAATTTATTGTCTTCTCAATTGCCAAGTTCCTTGAGAACATCTGGCCAATGCGGCGCATAATGTCCTCTTCTCCCGCCCTTACTGATGGAGAATAGGCCCAAACAGTGGCTGTCCCAAAATCGTGTTGGCTAAATTCTCAAGGTCAGATGTTGACAGCTGCTTCTTGATGTGATATCCACTTTACAGGTATTCCTGAAGTCTAGACTTTGCTTTGTTCTTTCAATGAGTACCATATTTATTTAGGCTGAGTGAAAATTCTTCAGTTATCCTAATGATATGATGATTTTCCTTTTACATTTTTTTTATATAATATTTATTACGTTTTTATCTGATTTTGATGAATTTATGGTGCTGTGTCTATGTGGGCCTACAATACTTTTTTCTTATTATCAAATTGTTTTAAACTGTTGCATAAGCAGCTCATATACTGTATCATTGACTTGTTACTTTTATGGGCACAGACCAAAATAAAGTATTATAAACCAAACGAAGCATCCTATTTTCCTTAAAGGAAAACAGCACACGTTTAAAAGAAAGAAAATGTAGCCTTGAAGTTGAATTTTTTAAGAGCTGGCAGTGGTCCATGGACCACTGCCTGCTCTTAAAAAATATGTTGGCGACCCCTTCCCCTTTGCAAATGGATTACCACCAGTTTTAAAATGGTGGTAAAGTTTTACTGTTTTTCGACCAGCGTAGGGTCGCAAGACCTAATACATACCATACCAATTCAGTATGTGGAAGGGACGCCCTAAACACGCCCCTTCCAAATACCCAATCACAAAGGCAAAATGCAATTCGGTAACAAGTTAGCAAATTGCATTTTGCATTTTGAAAATTTGAAAAAGCATTTTTCTGGTCGCAAATGGCCGATTTTGCCAATTGGGACGTTTGCAACCAGAAAAATGCTTTGTACATCTGGCCCCTGGCTACACAGGGAGGAGAATAAAAAGTGTCATGAAATGCCTCTTTTAGCAGATGGGATATCAAGGAGGCCAGGAAAAGATTTAAAGGAGGAGCAGTACACACAGGGAGAGGGGAGTTTCACAGTCTCAGAACAGGGAGAGCAAATAATTTACAATTCAATAGGATTTTTATTGAGAGGTTTTTGGGCGTGAAAAACATCAGAAATATCTAACTTAACCCTCAATGCCTCCGCCCCCCCAGTTCGAGCTACTCCGGGGTTTCCTATGAGCAGTTTGCCCATTTAACTTGTTCCCTTATCTCAGGAGTATCTGGAGCGACCATGCGTATCATGGGCGGAACAGATCCTTATAGCCTATAACAAAAAAGCTAAGACTTTAAATAGGGAAGGGATGTTGTTGGATGGAAGGAGATAAGATGAACTGTGAGGAAAATAGGGAAGTAATATAGAGTTGACAGAGTGAATAAAGTTAAAGGTGGCCTGCCAAAGACATATTTTAAAAAAACTAGACACTGTGGGAAATTGACCCTTTTTGACATGGCCACCCCCACTTTTTGCCTGGTATTTGATGCAATGTTGACAGAAGTACACTGGCTTCCTGCTATTCAGGCCGCCAATGCCAGATCTCTTTCCCTGAAATTGTAAAATGTTTCCCCCAGTTGGCAATACCTTTGGCACCTGTTGTAAGTCGCTAGTAAATGGTTCCCCTGATGCCTAGGGCAAGGAGGCTAATGAGGGTCCCTAAGGGCTGCAGCTGGTATTGTGGCACCCTAAGGGACCCCTCAGCACCAACATGCAAACTGCCATTGCAAGCTGCACGCCATGGTGCAGAGAAAAGTGAAGACATGACATGGCACATCTCCTGTGTGCCATGCCTGCAGACACTGCATGCAGTATAGGTAAGTCATCCCTACAGTAGGCCTTACAACCCTAAGGCTGGGTGCACTATACTACATGTGTGGACATAACTGCATGAGCAGATATGCCCCTGTGATGTCTAAGTTAATTCTTAGATATTACAAGTGAACAGGGAAGCCGTTTTGAGTACATGGTGTTTAAGAGATCCACAGCTACATGATAGCTTCACTGAAACTAGAGATGTTTGGTATCAAACATCTCATGTTAATAAACCCACACTGATTCCAGTGATGGATTTAATAATACATGCACCCAGAGGGCACCTTAGAGGTGCCCCCTGAAAACCTACTGACTACTAGTGTGATGCCTGACTGGTGTAGACCAGCCTGCCACCACAGAAAGGTTTCTGACCCCGCAGTTGAGAGCCCACACTCTCTGAGGGCAGAAACAATGCCTGCTCTGGCAGGAGGTGTTGCCACCTCATCCAAGCAGGATCGTTAAGTGATCAGCATATCAAGGCAGAAGGCTTCAAAGGCCTCTGCCTCCTTTGATATGTGCCCCAAGGCTTCCCCAGACAGGGGAAATGCCAAACCCTGCCCGGCCCATTTGGCACCAGGACAGGTGGGCAAATTAGCTATTCAGGAGGCTTGTTCCCCTCTCAGGCTGGTATCACCCCCTAAGGTGGCTATCTGAAGTGAACACGACTTTTAGAATTCCACCATCTTAGCTTTGGTGGAATTATGCTCTCTGCGTCAGGGTTATGCCCACTTCCCCAAAAAGTGGTCATATAGAGGGTGTAGAAACCCTAAAGGTAAGTACCCCATTTGCTACTACCTGCCACTCCCCTTAACACCCCTAAATTGAGTATTTAGGTGGCACCCTTGACACCAGGAACTCAGATGCAATGGATCAAGAAGAGAGGACAAAGAAGAGCCGCAAGAAAAGTGAGAACTGGAGACTGCTGTGGACTTTTGGCATCAAACCCTGCCTGCCTGCACCAGTCTCGACAATCGTGACCAGCGATTCCTCCTGCAGCTGACAAGCTTCCAAGAACCCTGGGAGACTGGCAACCCTTTGCAAATTGCCAGCAATCTCCCTTGGAGTAGAGGAGTTACTCCTCTGCAGTCTGCAGGCACCGAAGATGCAAAGTCCAGGTCTACTGAGTTGCCGTTCCTTGGCCAGCCCAATGCAGCAGCCACCCAGGAAGAGGACTTTGTGCTTCTGAAGGTCAAATCTGCACCCCACTTAGTGAGAGGACACCAGGACCAACCAGAGCCACACACAACCGGAGTACTGGATCCCTTGAAGCAAACAGAGCCCGTGAAAGTCCAATCTGGACTCACCATGCACTGAGACTGAGCAGCCATCGAGGGACATCAGCACCTCAGAGACCCACTTCCGAAGTGGCCCAGCAGTCCTGATTTTGCACCCTCAACTGGCAGCCTGTTTCTAGATGTCTCCCCTTCTTTCCACCGGCGTAGCATGCACAGCTACCAACCCGACCAGCACCTCTGCACCCGGACGCTCCAGGCAGGACCCAGACACTTAGTCTGGGTCCTCGAGAAGCAGGTGGGGATATATAGCAAGCTTTAATTAGGAGGTAGACGTAAACAAGGTGAGTATAGCAGACACTAAGGAAACTCACCCACAGGTCTCAAAACACAATGGAGTTACGTAATCTCTTGACCCACTTCTGAACTGTTTCGGAAGCGTCCCTTCAATCAAGTCAATCTCACTCTCGCTTCTACCTGGCGCCAAGATGTCTTCGGGAGGGACCAGGTGCGGAGAGGGCAGTTGGTACGCTGCAATGAGGGTCAAAAGGGAACAACTGATGAATGGGGAGTAAAACAGGGGAGCCTCTCAACAGAAGGGGGCACCCCGTCTGGTACACATTGATCAAGGTCATGCCCAGGCAATCTGGGCACAGCCACTGGTGCGATAGTATGAGTCGCACTGGATATTTCAGGTTTCAAACACGAAGAGTTGCAAAGTCTGTACCTCCCTGGAAATGAGGCAGTGACCAGCGCACGTTGAGATGGGTTGTGCCAGGTAATTCCGGTCACATACAATGAAGAGTTGGAAATTCTGTACTTCTCTAGAAATGAGGCCCAACATCCGGTGCACGATAATACAGGTTGAACCAGACCAGTCCAGTCACACACACAGGTGCAAGTTCAGCAAAGCCACATGAGTTAGAATGAGACACTACTATGGGTACACCCCGACCTTCGAGGGTCGCACCCCGTGAATCGGACACCGCACGTAATGAGAATACAGTTGGTGTGTCGCACAAGAGAGATGTGGCATGAACAACAAAACAGGCCATGCAGGGTCCCACAACCGGTAAATCCACTCACCACCAACTATGTGCTTATGAGTGTCAGGGTCCCTGCAGTACAGGAACCACACGCCTTAGATACGGGCAAGTTTTCTGGGGCTCCGCTCAAGACAATGTGGTCTCCAGACACAAGTCTTAGTTTCACGCTCACACCGCACTACCAGTTGGGATTCAGTAGCTGATGTGGGCACTTGAGAGGGCACCTCTCTCCAGATGTCAAGGTAGATGGTGTAAGTCCCTTGTGGTAGAACTTTGATGTCCCTGAAATCTCCGGGAGCACAGGAGGCCCACAGATGGTCCCTTGGATAGCACACTTCAGGGTGCCACACTTTTCGGTTTTCGGCCCAGGCCAGCCACTATTCAGAAAGGGTGCACGGTCCCGTTCATGGGCAGTTATCATCCATTTCCACAACAGAGTCCTCTGGCAATGTGCACCGCACAGTGGGTTCTCCGGTCCCCCATCTCAGCAAGCATATATCACCCTTTGCTGTAGGATGGCACCAGTAGTTATACTGTTATGTGTCTTTGAAGTTAGCAGTGGTTTAAGGGGTTTCCCTTTGAGCCACAGATTTCTCCCATACATTGTAGGCCTGTCTGCCATGGGACTGTGGAATGCAGATCTTATTATTTAGTGGGGCCATGATCCAGCCCCGAGAGGCTAAGTGTCAAAACCGCTCGCATTTCTGATGTCTTGCTTTCACGCAATGCAGAGCAGCAAGTTGCCTTGCTGCGTGAATTGTTAGTAAATCTGCCCCCAAATGTCTAAAGTTGAACAGCACCAAGACCAAAATCTTCGGGAAGAAGGGACTCCATCTGGGACTCCCTGTTGGCCAACAGAGCAGGGACGACACCTATCCTCAAGCCAAGAATCTCAGGATCATCATCAACATCAAACTCAACATGACCGCCCAAGTCAATGCCGTCACTGCCTCATGCTTCCATACCCTGAAGATGGTGATGAGATTTTCAAATGGTTCCCACTCAGCCCCCAGAAAACCATCATGCACGCCCTGGTCACATGCAAACTGGACTATGGGAGCTCACATGACACCACACCGGAAGGAGTGACACTGGCTCCCTTTACACAAAAGAGCACAAGGTCAAACTCCACACCCACACTTTCAGGAAACTACATAACACTAGCTCAACAATTGCATTTGCTTTCACAAACCTTCCAGAAACCTCGGCTAATCCGGACCCCGATGTGCAAACATCCCACGCATACGGAAAACCAGATCCAGCGGTTGAGGCTTCTCCTACATTACTCCTCAAGCATAAAACGATCTGCCTCTACACATAAGAATGTCCTCCTCACTTCTTAATTTCCACAAGAAGCTGAAGATCTGGATTTTTGAGTAGTCCTACTAGGCCCTAGGTTGGCTAGGCTCATACCTGCTCAGTGCCAGGATACCAACCCGGGTGATAGCTTTCACTACAAATCTGCATAAAAGAACATCACAAGCAAGAGCTCACTCTACCACTTTCTAAAACCATTGTTTCAATTTGGCAGCTTCAGATGGAGGCCATGTTTTAATTTGCTTTAGAAATGTGCGGTGTACAACACAGGATAACACGACTGATATTCATTTAAAATGTGCGTGAGTGTGTAATAATAACAAAGCTTTAATAACCTTCAAACAAGCACAAAAACTAAATAGCATTTGATTATTACAATTTAACAGCATATTTAAAGGTACATATGTGCATTCACATTTTCATAGGATATATATGAAAGCATTAAGTCACATATGCAAGTGAATTCACTTTCATATCAACTCAATAGCATATAACTGAATTATTTCAATTTTTTCATCATCACATTCTTCATCATCCACAAGTGTACTAAGGGGATAAGCAAGGGCAATGTCTGTATTACTACAAGAACATTGGATGATGCACCTACTCAATTTGATCAAAACATATAGGGTTATTATCACAATAATGACCACAATCACAAGCTCCAAAAATCTTCATTTCCCAGTTTCTAAATAATCCTGTCAACCAACCAGATGAGTCTCAAGTTGAAATTAAAGCCATTTTGGATATTATGTAATTTCTTCACATTATCCTTAATGTGGTCTATCTGCTCGTGTATGTGAGGTCTAGCACCACTAAACCCCATCCACTCCCGTAAGACCACTTGGGGGGCACAAGTTGCTAGGCTGAATGGCCTACTGTCTGATGGGTGTCCTCCACAAAAGGCAGTCCCTTGGGGTGGAAGTGCCCTGCTTGAACAGCTGAAGCTGGCCAAGCAGTCTATCCTAAATGAACCACGTATGTCTAATAAATCAGAGTACAGTGCTAGCTAAACAGTCCCGAGCAGTACACTCTGCACAGGGATGTCACCTTCACCTCCCTGCATGTTCTCCAGGAAGGCAGGGTCAGAGGAAAGTCCAATCTCACACATCTGCAAGCAGTCACAGACCCGGGCTCACCGCTATGTCCAGCGCATGCCAGTCCAGGACCTCTAAGCACCTAGGGAGAACATCCAGATGACAAATGTGTCCCTAGTCCCATGTCCCTAATAATCTGGAGGAAGGCCACCTTGCTTTCTTGTAATCTGTGCACACTGAGTCACAGATTGGGAACGTTTGATGGAATGTATCCATCCTCTTGGAGCCTTCTCTGGGCTTGAAGAGTCAAATGAACCCTCATCAGGACTTGCAGACTAGCAAGGACATCTGGGCGTATCATGCATCCTATGGCGTGGGATGGCTTGGCTTATGTCTGGGCTACAAATGACAAGATAACTGGGCTCGAAGGACGGCCATCCGGTTGCACCGTGTTTTATGAATGAGATTACATTAATCCTGAGAGGGGCCAGGGTCTCACCTGGCGGGGTTCTCAGAGCTCCAGCTGGACCTCAAGCACGTGTTTGAGGAGGGCCTCACAAAGCCCTGACCTTTTCACCACGGCAAACCAGGGTATCTCGCCCGGGGCCTGCGGACCCATCCCATTCACTGGCAACATGGTGCAGTACATGCAAGCAGTGTTACGTCCAAGGTTAAAATACATGGCAAAAGCAGGTACATCATAGGCAGGTAAGAAAGAAAGAATAGGTTTAGAGTGAATTTTAGCAGCTGAATATACTAGATGACACCGAAGATCCAACTACAAGACATAAAATACCCCTTTTTAATTTATGGAAACCTAACCATTATCCTTGTGTTTGTTAAGTGTCATGCTGCGACCTGGTAGAAGGTTTTGTGTTGAGTCCTCTTAGTTCAGAAGAACTACGTGGGCAACCTTACTCAGCTGTCAAATTCCCAACACTCTGACAAAACAGGAAGGAAAAAGTGGTAGTCAGCAGGATGCCAATGTAAAAACTCCAGTTGAAAAGGGAAGCACCTAGAGAGGAAAAATACACAAAGTCTAAAAAAAAATCTCAAACAACGTGCAAAACATATAGCATCAAAAAATCATAACAAAGGAATCAAGAAAATAAACAACCAGAAAATGCAGAACCCAAGAGCAAATAACGGAGTACAATGCAGGGAGTGATGAGAACAACGTAGCCAGATTTTTCAAACAGTTATGGTTCTCCATATTGTCCAAATGCATACAACACAAGATATCGCCCTAGCTATACCAGTGCAAATACTGGGCTATTCACAAGAAGTTACTGGACTACCACGAAATTGCACAAACAAGGCTTAATTGAGTCCCCGTCATGTTGGAACTGGTATCATACACAAGCTGACCTGGAACATATTATTTTTTATTGTACCATTGTCAAGAAACTCTGGTCCGAGATACAATTAGTAATTAATTATATATTTCAATCAAACATCACCCTAAAGGCCTGCACCATTAGTCTAGACCTCTGGCACCTAAACTTATCAACTGTACTATCTGATAGTGACCTACCTCTTGTAGTCCTACATTTAACCATAGGTTCCAAGACAATCCCATGCAAATTCAAACAATGTCTCATAAAATACATGGTGGGCATTGGTCTGCTTCATAAGAAGATCTGACAATATTTTAACTAACAATAAACCTTTCAAACTACAATGGAACAAATTAGACTTATATATGCAAAAGGTTAATCCTCCACGAGGTCCTAATACAATCTCACACTAATAGTTACAAGCCGCTTCTGATCTGCTTGCATAATTCTTTTTATTACATAAGTATATTTAATTGGAGTGGATCATTTTATTCCCCTCCTTTCTGTATTGTTAGTTCCCTCCTTCTCAATTATACACTATGGGCCAGATGTACAACCCTTTTTTGCGGCTGCAAACTGGAGATCGGCCAGTTTTCGACCGCAAAAAAGGTTCCAGGCATGTACAAATGCTATTTTGCGAGTCACTGACTCGCAAAATAGCATTTGCGACTCTTGCTATTAGGATGGGGCGTCCCTTCCTAATAGCGCGTCACCATTCCATGTACTGTTGTTTTGCGTCCGCATTCGCGGTCGCAAAACACTTGCAGTTTACCACCTACTTCAAGTAGTGAGTGTGTGCATAAATATTTTTTAAGAGCAGGCAGTGTTCCTAGCGATCACTACCTGCCCTTAAAAAACAAAACTGAAAAGTTAAATTTTTCTTTTTTAAATGCATCCCTTTTTCCTTTAAGGAAAACGGGCTGCATTTAAAAAAAACTGCTTTCTTGTAAAAGCAGTCACAGACATGGTGGTAGTTCGGGCTGGACTGTTCCCATGAGACACAGGGTCAAGACTGATTTGCATATAGCTGTGTCTGAACTGGGGTGGCGAAGTGAGCTAAAGAACGATGATGGATTCAACCCAGATCTGTGACTAGGGGTGAGTGTCTGAAAAGTTTCAGCGCTCCGTCCATCATCTCCTTGTGTTTGCTTTGTTCACCCTAAGTTGGCAGGGTATGCCCAGACGCGGGTCCCTTGCTCACTTTGCCACTGGATTCAAGCTAGCCTGGCTGATGAGGGCTGTTAGCCCAAAACCGGTCCCAGGATGCTTGTTTCTGGTCCAGGGAAGACATGGCTTGGCAGTTCGGGCTGGACTGTTCCCATGAGGCACAGTGTCAAGACTGATTTGCAGATAGCTGTGTCTGAACTGGGGTGGCGAAGTGAGCTAAAGAATGATGATGGATCCAACCCAGATCTGTGAGTGGGAGTGAGTGTCTGAAAAGTTTCAGCGCTCCATCCATCATCCCCTTGTGTTTGCTGACCCCAGCAGGCCACCATCCCTGTGAGTGCTGGCCATTCCCAATGGGGCCGCAAATTGCGCTTGCCTCATGAATATTGATGAGGCATGCAATTTATGGCCCCATTGGGAATCGCAAACAGTGTCTGAGACACTATTGTACATTGCATTTAGCGAGTCGCAAATTGTGAGTCGCAATTTGCACTAAATGCAAGCGTCGTACATCTGGCCCTCAGTCATTTTGACGTTTAATATGTGTTTCTTTTCTATTGTTGATGTACCTGATATTTTATATCCACAACCTGCATAATCCTGACAGTAGAATATAAAGTATAGATATCTCTGTTCTTCCACATCTAATGTTCCTGTACTTTATTATCCGCATTCAATATGCCACATGAAGACAAATGTGCACTGCTGTATACTTTCCTTTTCTTTTTATGTTTCTTTTGTCTAAAATCTAATAAAAATATTTGAAAACAAATTAAAACTTTCGAAGCGGTGCGACATAACTGCAGTCCAAGTAGATCCATAATGACACCTCCTATCATGATCCTGAAGTGTAACTCTCTGTTTTAAAATGTTTCATTATGGTTCTGTATGACATGAATCCTCTGGTGGTTATGGTCGGGAAGTTTTGTAGAAATCCTGCTGCAAGTGGTCGCTGTTCTGAAATTATAAAAAGCTTCTAAACTGAATTCATGGTGGTTTAATAAGAGGTTTTCTGCCACTGCTTGAAAAACTCTAGTCCTTAACATCCTTGGTGAACACATATGCCAGCAATAGGAGGAATTCCCAACTGCAGGTATGTATTTAATTCCTCTCTGGCCAAGGTTAGGTAAGGTAATAAAAGAAACGGTAGATCTTTGCGCGTGCTCAAACCAGCTTCCTCATTTTTGCTAGGAATCACGTTTCCTGCCTGTCCAAACCTGCTACCTCTCTCCTGCCAGTGCCTGCCACTGCTCCCATGCCTGTTGATGCTGTCCTCTCCCTCTTGCACCTGCCAGTATATATTTTAATGTGTGAAGTGGACTCACAGCGGCATATTTACAAAACAAGTTTGAAGTGCGTTGCTACGTCAAATTTGATAACAGCGCTCTCCGACATTTTTTAACCTCAGGGATGCGCCATATTCACAAGAATACAGCACACCCCTGTGTTTCCCCTAGCACAGGCGCAAAAAAAGATGCCTAGCGCCAGCGCAGGCACCCTGCCGCCATGTTGCAAGGGTGCCTGCACTGTAGGGGAGATTGTTTATGTGCAGGAAGGGACACCTTCCTGTACATAAACAATTAATAACGTTTATTTGCTCTTTCTATGTGTGCTGCAGAAAGCAGTACACATAGAAAGAGCAAAAAACGAGGAGATATCAATCATTTCTCCTTGTATCACCATTCTAAGACCAGGCATTCCCTGGCGTTAGTTTTTGGCGCTGCTTCAGATTTATAGATCCTTGTAAATCTGGGGCAGCATCAAAAAGCAATGGGTGTTGCGGTGGAACGCCCACAGCAACACCCATTGCACACCCCTTTGCCGCAGAGGACTGTGGTGGAAAGGGGCATATTTACAAGGTGACGTTAAGTCGAATTAGGTGGCTTATTGCCACCTTTTAAATATGGGAAATGGCTCTACACCACCGGAGCGTCAAAAAAAGTAATGCTCCAGTGGCGAATGGGGCTTGTAAATATGCCCCACAGTCTTGGTGAGATATGAGTCTCTTGCACTTGTACAGGACCCAAAGTTCTCCAACAATACTGAGGTGGTTTTGCCCAGTCCTATGTGGGTGGGAACAGGGGGGCATATTTACAAGGGGATTTCACCACCAGAACGTCACTGTTCATGACGTTCCAGTGGTGCAATGCCCTGTACCATATTTACAAAGTGGCATTTGCCACTTTGCATGGCTTAACGCGCTTTGGAAATATGATACCCTTTCACGCAGTTTTCTGCAAGAAACGGGCGTGCAATGGGTGTTACTGTGAGCGTTCCACAGCAACACCCATTGCTTATTGACGCTGCCCCAGATTTGCAAGGATCTGTAAATCTGAAGCAGTGCCAAAAACTAACGCCATGCAAAAGCAGGCGTTAGATTGGCCCAGTGAGGTGAAATACTTTTATTTCTCCTTGTTTCTGTTTTTTCTATGTGTACTGCATTCTGCAGCACACATAGAAAGAGTAAAATGCCTTTAATGATTGTTTATGTGCAGGAAGGTGTCCCTTCCTACACATAAACAATCATTAAATAATGGTGATTTGCTACTTCTATGTGTGCTGCAGAATGCAGCACATCTGGAAGTTGCAAATCGCCATTATTAATTGTTTATGTGCAGGAAGGCACACCTTCCTGCACATAAAAAATAATTCCGTGCAACACAGGCACCCTTGCACTACGGCGCAAGGGTGTCTGTGTTGGCGTTAGGCAGTTATGTTTAACGCCAGTGCAAGGAAAAACACAGCGGTGCACCGCAATTTGTTGTATATACTGTGCATCCCTGCATTTTTTAAATGGCGCAGCGCTGCAGAATTTGCCGCAGCGCCCCGCTGCAACATTTCCTTGTAGATATGCCCTAGGGTGTGGCATCAAATCGGAGAATAGATGAAAAGTTGATTGAGGTCAAAATGCATAGTAACGTGCCTTTCCCTGTTGTATCCTAACTGACACGGTGGAAGAAAAATCACTATCCACTCCTGTGTAATTTTGGAGAGACTTTGGTTTGATTAGGAAGATTTAATGAAGCAACAATTATCATTGAGTGTGCGCAGCAGTAAATATAGTCCAGACTTGCTCAATACATAATTGATTGCAGTCCTATGCACCTTCGATGGAATATATATGATTTAACACAGCCAAGCATGGTATAACACGGCAAATTAATTATGAAACAAACATTGGTACAACAGGAGCTGATCAGGTACAAATCACACTGTGGCTCAAACTGGTGGATCAGAAATAAGGCAGTCTGCAATCAGCATAACAGCAACACATTTTTCCATATTTAGTTATTACCTTGCATTTTCGGATGTGTTACCATTTCGATAACATTTCAGAAAAGGCTATCTAAACTCTTGTCCTAGGTCACAGGCTTCCTTTTCAAAAAGGCCATTTTCGCAAACCCACCTCCTTCCCCCATTCTCACAGGACTGTTCTTCCAACCCCAATCTCATTTTGTATCTATTATAATAATAATAATAATAATGCAATTTATAGCGTGCATAGCTACTTCAAATTAAGTGCCCCAGTGCTAGGTCCAAGCTACCGCAAGCCAGAAACGTAGAAGTTATGTCATAGTCAGCCGGATCTGAAAAGCCAAGTTTGAATTTTTTCTGAAAGAGAGTTTCCAACGGGGCCTGTCAGACTGCAAGGGGAAGAGACTTCCAAGGTTTGGGCGCTAAATAGCTGAATGAGCCAATGTGAGCTCTCTTCACTTTGGGAACACTAGCCAACATGGCACCTGCAGATCCTAAATTCCTAGATACTACATAGGGTTTAATAAAGGATTGGAGGTACTGTGGGGCTTTGCTGGAAAATGCCTTATAGCAATAGCATAGTGCTTTAAACGAGGATCTCTGCTTCAGAGGGAGCAAGTGCAGCTTCTTAAGTGCAGCCCCAATAGATGCACACTTTGGAATATTCCATAGGAGACGTGCAGCAGCATTTGGCACTCATTGAAGAATCTTTACATGGACCTGTGTCACCTCGAGATGCAGAACATTACAGTAGTCAAGCTTGGACATAATCAGGGCATGAACTATTCATGCAAGTGCGGTGATATAATTGTCAAAGAGAGCTATTCATCAAACCAAATGCCCAAATTCTTGACTTTAGTCTCAAGCAGGATGATTGCTCAAGGTCAGTACCTCGGTCGTCCCCGCATTGAGCTTGAAACAGTTTGAGTCCATCCACCTCTGTAAGGCAAAGGCATAGGGAGGAGACCCTATGGGAGGGGTTCTGTTAAAGGGTGATGATGAGCTAAGTTTCATCTAGATATGAGATGATGGTGAACCCATAATGTTCGATGACCTCAGCCAAGAGGCTCAAATACACATTAGAAAGGGTTGTGCTCAAGGAAGAGCCCTGCAGCACTCCTTTCTGCAAAGGAAGCACTTTTGACTGAAAGGGTGTTTGAGACACCTGAAAGGTGTGTTCCTGCAGGAAAGAGGCAACCCACCTCAGAGCTTTATGGCCAGCGCCGCAGACCTGAGTCTTTTGATCAACATATTATGGGACACAGTGTCGAAAGCGGCACTGTTGTTTTTTTTTTTTTGTTTTTTTGTTTTTTTATTTGCATAGTTAATTTAAAACCGTTGCAATACAAAAATAACTTCATTTAAAATCGAATATACATATACAAACTCCATACTTCATATGTCTTGTATTAATAATTCTTTCTAAAATCTGCGCTGTAATCAACAACTATTGAGACAAGTTTCCTAGCCACATTATTTATAGCTTTGCACATATCGTTTATAGGTTAAGGTGCTTAATTCCAGTCCATGCTTCTCTCCACTGACTGTACCAGAGTTCTATAAAGTGCAAAGAAGTGCTTTCAGCTTGAATAAAGTGCATTAGTGCCAAACTGGGAGCATCCTCTTCATGACTTCATGTTTACCGTTCCATCTGTTTATAGACGACTGAAATCATTTTTAATTATTGTACTGACATTTTTTTTGGGCATAATCTCAGGAATTTTACTAGACAACAGCTCAGTTGTAGTTCATTAGGAGAAAAAATACTTAGTTCCAGTCCTTATGCCCATATTCAGTTAGAAGTGCTTTAAACTTTGAAAAAGTGCTTTAGTGCTTTAGGATCCTTAACCTCATTGTGATCTTGCATTTGTTCCTTACGACTAGATTGTTCAGTAACTATATTGCTGGCATTTTTTTTTCGCTTAACCTCAGGAACTTTACTAAACAACAGTTCAATTGTGGGTTGTTAGATGCAAAACATCCCAGCACTGCTTGTTTCCTGGTACGTACCCCTCGCTGATTAAATTGGCGATTTAGCAGTTGTTTCCGTTCTTGTGAAAGTTCTTTACAAGAACATAGTAGATGCAGCAGATCTTCTGGCGCTAAGCCACATAAGCGGCAGGTAGAACCAGCTTTCTCCTTTTGCCAGGGTGGAAGATGCTGTATACAGGGTATCAGACCAAGTCTATATTTCAAGAAACTGATTTTTATAGTTTTAGCATAGTCCAGGTTACAATAATTTTGAGCGGCTGGCTCCGTGTAGGTATTCAGAGTCATCCATCCATGAGCCCTTTCCGAGAGAGATGCCTTGTCCTCCACCCATGAGAGATGTTTGATCGTCTTCCAAACCAGTTTTTGGAACGTGGTGGTAGTTGTAGATGTTTCCCAAAGCTGATCCAGCCCCATGTTATGTAAGCTGCTTTTGAGATAATTTGCAGGAGGTAGAGCGGTATGTTGTTGTAGCTCCTACCATAGCTGTTCATTTAGGGTTCCATGAGGGGATTTTCGCACTTTGTCCCAGGCGATGATGTATGCCCCTTATCTTGCAAGAGATTGTTTCTGTATACCAAACTCAAGCCTGATTTGCGCAGGCGAGGTATATTTGGGTGGCCCAAAAATGACCCTGTATGAAGCTGTTACTGTAGTGTCAAGTATTTTAGCATCTCTTCCTTTCTGCACCTCACCGCCGTAGGTAATTGTTGGCAGTAGCTTAGCACGAACCACCTGTACCAAGGGCAGAAGTCCGTTTAATTTGATGTTTAATGTTTTTAGAGCAGTTGCCAGGGCAAGGCCTTTGTGCCTGATGCTGTTTTTCTGTGCCAAAAATCGGCCACCTTCGTCTAGCTTAACACCAAGATATTTGTATTCCAATGCGTCCTCAATTCGGGTCTCTCCCCAGAACCAAGCTGCTGACTTTTTCCTTTTTTTGCTGACCGTCATTGTTCTTGTTTTATCCAAATTTATCATTAAACCGTTTGCTTTAGAACAGTCCTGTGTAGCATTTAAAAGGTGTTGTAAGCCTACTTGCATTTGGCTGATCAGGACTATGTCGTCTGCATATAGGAGACATGGCAGTAATATGTCTCCTAACTTTGGGGCGTGTGAGATACAGGTATTTAGTAGTGGGACTAGCTCAGCTATAAATAAATTAAAAAGCGTGGGTGCTAAAACACATCCTTGTTTGAGCCCTTTTTCTGTTGGTATACGTCTCGACAGGAGTGACCCATCGCCCAGCTTTATCTGAACCCATGTATCAGTGTGCAGATTTATCAGCAGGTTTAATAGGGGCTGTGGCAGTCCCCAACTGTGCAATTTAGACCATAGGCTGTTGCGGTTAACATGGTCGAAGGCTGCCTTGTAATCTATAAAGCATAGGTAAAGAGGCATCTTTGTCGATTCTGCCTTATCCATAAGCATTGCCATAGTTAGTATATTTGTGATTGTCCCAACTGATTTTGCAAATCCAGTCTGATGTAATGGGATTGCAGATTTCTCCTTAGCCCATGCCTGAAGCTCCCCTAGTAGCATTCCAGCAAAGAATTTTGCCTCATTGTCCATTAGGGCCACTAGCCGATAATTTTGTGGTGTTGACTTTTCGCCTGACTTGTAAATTAGTGAGATAATTGACCCTCTCCAAGAGCACAGCAGAATGTTCGACATCCTTATCTTTCCAAAGAGTGGCTCCAGTGCTTCGGCCCAAAAAGTTGTCTCTTGTTTATAAAGTACCGATGGTATTCCATTTGGGCCAGGAGCGCCTTCTCTCCTTCCCTTTCCTTTTTGCTGTTTGATGATACTAATTTGGCTCGTTGACGGGTCCTCTGTTAATAAGTCTTCTTCTGGTTTCCCAGGTACTGTATGGTTACTTGCAGCCCAGGCATTGATACTTTTTTGACCTTCTATTACATTCTGAGGTTCTTGACCCCACACCCTGAGCTTAGTATCTTGGTGGAAATGGGACCTAAGATAATTTACCCATGCTTCCTCTGAAATGTTAGAAGAGATTCCGTCGTGAGCAGGGCGGATGAATTGATTTATGGTGCTCCAGAAGCTGGCACTGTAATTTTGCTTAATGTCGGCGTGTAATTTTGCCCAGAGGTCGTTTTCCACATCTCTATTTGCATCCCTTTTTTGTTTCTTCAATAGTGCCTTTTTCTTTCGTAGTAGTTGTAATTGTGTTTTATCATTTGGCTTGCGGCAAAGTAGTCTCAGTGAGCGATAAATGGGATTTTTAGTGCGCCTGATTTCTTGTTTGGCAGTTTGTGATATGTGCCTCACACTGCCAAACCTCTGTTGGTTTGGTGGTTTGATCCTGGTTGCATATACTGCCATAGTTGTAGTGAAGTTCTCCCATTTACCAACTTCACCTTGTCCAACCCTCAATCCAAAATGCTGTTTTGCAATTTCCAACATCCTGCTATCTGCGGCTAGCATAAACTTGATTCTTTTAAGGTTGATGGTGAATTCTGACCCTTGAGGAGCCGAGCGCTGTTCACGCATAGGGATATTTGTTCTGAGTTCAATTTCTTGAGGCCGGTGATCACTGTCACCTTTGTCACCCAGCTGGATTGAAGTAATTTGATGAAACAAATCTAGGGAGATAAAGGTGTAGTCCAGTATTGTATTCGTTCTTATTGAGCTATGTGTTGTTACAGGAGGGTTGTCTCCAGCTGATCTACCATTTATTGCTCTTAAATTAAGATGTTCCAGTTCTTCCAGAACCAACTGTCCATCCTTAGCTTGTTTACATAATTGTGGTTTCCCTTGAGGTGGGTTGTTCCAGATTGAGTTTTGGAGTAACATTTCTTCATCCGAGGAGGAACCCATTAGATTGAAATTTAGGTCCCCAGTAAGAATGAGGTCGGTTGTGGGCCCTTACCTTATACATGCTTTCAGAAAGTTACACATTTCCTTTGCTGCCTTGGTTTTTCGTTTTGGTTGAATATAAGCATTAATTATCATGATATCGGTATCCTTTGCGTTTGATAATGATGAAAGAGTAAATAAGTTTACTGCCAAGGTTGCTGGTTTGTAGGTCCAAATTCACGGGCGGTGAATGTGGTTGTGTTCGCAACGTATGTGACCAATCCTCCTTGCAGGTGTCCATATTTTGCCCCTTTAAGTGCACTTGTAAAGAAACGCAGAAATCCCTGCAAATGAGGAGGATCAGTTTGCCAAGTCTCTTGTAACGCCACGATGTCAAATGCCCTTATGTAGGTGACAAAATCTAGATCTGTTAGTTTATTTGCTAGTCCATTCACATTCCATGAGCATATCCGTACAGACCCTTTTGTACTGGTCCTTTGCGACGGGCAGAGATATTGTCAATCTTTTTTGTTATTTATTGTTCTCGAGATCCATCTTAGATCAGTTTCCCAGTTCTCCAACGTAGTAGGATCATGGCGGATTCTGGGTTCCGCTAATGGAGGTTCCCTATTTATTTGATAGTGCCCCACAGCTCCTTTCAGCACCGATGTAACTAGTCTGTTTGCAGTTACCTCATTTGCCCTTGTATACCCTGGGTTTAACAAATCAGAGTATCCTGGCTTGGTGTATGGAGTAATGGTTATCCCCCAAGTCTTAAAAATATTACTTTCTAAGAGTATCTTTTGAGCAATTGTTGATCATATCCATGTTGCTTTTGTTTTTTCTCCTGCCATGGAGTCCTTGCATTTGATAAATTCTATCGAATCCAAGTCCGTCGTCTTTACCTCTGTCAAGGATGGTATGTGGGACAGCAGACGCAGTATGTTACCTCGATTCATGATGTTGTGCCTTCCTTTGGAGGTGTATTCTGGTGTAAACCATAGGACATTTGTTTCCCTCTCACTTGTCCCTTGAGTATCAGTGTTTCGTTTTCTTGGGGGTGGAAAGGCGGCCTCATTGCATAGTCGTCCTGTTTCCAGCAGGTTCCCTTCTACACTTATCAGCTGTGCATTTTGTTCTGCTCCTAGCAATCGTCCTGCACTTCCTTGCCGGCTTGATCCCAGGCTAATTCGGTTGTATTTTTGGGATGCCTCAGGATCCTGCCCCCGGTGATACTCTATATTTATAGAGGAAGATGTTTGTGTATCAGTCGTGCTCTTATGGGGAATTTGGCTAATCCTTGTATTTTCAGATTCCCTATTATCCATGCATTTAGTTTTTTGATTTTCCGGATTTCCCGTGTTTTCCTCGTTTTCCTTGGAGGCATGATTGTTTATGGTTGGTGTTCGAGAATTTCCAATGAGCATATGGTCCTGATTTCAATCAGGCAGTTGGACTCCCGTTGTTGTTTCTGCTGCAGTATCATTTTTATTGTTTTGATTAGTAGTAGTGTTTCCTTTTAAATGGGAATATGTTGACTCTGTGTCCACTACCTCCCCAGCTTGCTCAGTCATACTTACTTCTTGCATTCCGCTTGGGGAAGTTCGACTTAATCCTGACATTGTTTCTACGCTCTTTGTGTTTGTTATTTCTAGTATAGATGTATTTTGTTAATTTGTTTCTTTTTGCGATAGTATTGTCCCAAAGAGATGCAAAAATCCGTTCTTGTTGTAATTTAGTTTTTGATTCCGACCTTTCCGTTTTTGTGCGCGCCTTTGTTTTGCATTCATTTTATTTTCTTCTAAAAGATCCGACACTTGGCTTGGTGTTATTGTTTTTTTACTGTTCTCATTTTTTATGTTGTTATGTATTGGTTTTGTCTTAATGGAGGGGTACTCTTCCTTTGTGGTCGCATTCAATTGAATTGCCGTAGCTTCTTGGTTGCCATTTAAGGGTTGTTCATCTGTAGGCTGAGTATAAACATGTTTTGAGGCCTTTTTAATTTTTGAGCATAAATCGCTCAGCATTATCGGAAGTGTAGCTAATTTATCAACAATCGGGCTACATCCACAAAATCGGTTATTAGCTTGAGCATAATCCTGTATGTTTTGCAGAGAGGTGTTCAACGTGCCTAGCTTGCCATCGATTGCAACCACAAAGACTGCCAAGGTGTTCAATAAGGTTAGTTGTGTATCCATTTTATCAGATTGATATTGCAGGGCCTCTACCAGGAGTTGCACTGTCTTTAGCAGACTTGCCCAAGCATTCCCATAATCAGTTTGTTGTGTCTCCTTGTTTGTCTCCAAATGCACCACTTGTGTCTTTAGATAAGTTTCGTTCCCCTAACATCACCCCAGCTGCCTGATGTTCCTTATTTTCCTTAGGCCCCTCTATTTTTGAGTTTACAGGATGGTCATTCCTGCACTTATCCTGCGAGTAGGTTTCAAGGAGACCCTCCCACTCCTACTTATCAAGATATTGGAATTGTTCCAAATCTTCAGGGTCTTCCGTCTCATTAATTTGGGGCATCACGAACTTAGTTTGTATTGGTGATAGAGCGAGCGATGTTTTATACTCTGAGCCCAGATTTTCCCTTAAGATTGCAGATGATACCAATATGGTTTTTATTCCTTCCCTCTCATCTGCAGGTACATCTGCTATAGTTTCCGACTGCGGGTTTTCTTTGGGGCTGACTAGCTCGCATATGGTTAATACCTCTGTTATAACACAGTTACTCCCATTGTTTTTGTTTCGGGTATAAACCTTGTGTGGAGGCTTCCCGCACTTCCTTAGACCCATACTTTTTATTTGTCTCTTGAATTATCTCTGTATCTACTACGTTGGATTTTCTTTTCAGGGTCTGGGGACTCCGGGAGGCAGAGGTAGTTTGGCACTGTGGGATTGTTGTTAAACTGGCTGGCCTAGAGTTCTCCACAGAGCTGCCTTGGCCTTCGTTTCCTTCTTTGTTGCCGCTATCCGCTTGGCGGAAGGGCCGGAGGGGGGTTCGAAGGCCCGTTAATGCTATAAAGAAGAGTGTCGCCCGCATTTTTTAGGAAGCAAAATGTTGTGTCTATTTTAGGCTGGAAGAGGCAATATTTTAGAGTTTTGCTTTTTTCAGTTTTTGGAGTTATATTGCTTGTCTTATTTGTATCCGGAGTTATTTCAATTATAGTGTCAACTTGCTGTATGGCGGGTCTGGTCTATGCCCGCGGTTCGCCCACTGTGCCAGCAGATGTTTTCAGCTTCCTTTTACGCTTACTTACTTTGTTTGTAAGTGTAGGCCCTCCACGCACACATCCTGACTTCCTGATTTGCAGTGATGTAGCTGTCTTTTTGTGCCTTTACAGTTCTTTTGTATCCCTTTGTGGATTATAGATTGTAATTTAATATTGGATTATGGTATCTTGGTGTCTTGGTGTATCCTTAATATTCCTTATGCCCTTGTATCCTTATGCGCCAAGGTTGTCAGCGCCGGCTGCTCTCGCTGAGCCCGTCTACCCAACACCAGTCACCAGCCCGCCAGCACCGATGCTCAATCCCGGCCCCGGTTTTCCGACTCGGACTCGGGCTGGGGCTGGCTGGCAGGCTGGAGTGGCTGGGGCTGGCTCTCACAGCGCGGGTACCTCATCCGGTACCACGGCCAGCACAATCCCCCGGTTCAATTCCGGTTCAAATTCCGGCCTGGGACGGGTCCGGGTGGAGTCGGGTCAAAGGGACCGCTGCAGAGACGCTCCTCACGCCTGCTCGCCTGCTCGCCTCCACTCCATCTATGCCACGCCTCCTCCAGACAACCTGACCTTTCAAACCTGACAAAGCGGCACTGAGATCCAACAAAAGTAATGCTGCAGAGTCACCAGTATCCAAAATTTGACGAATTGACTATGTTGCAAGCAGCAAGGGTGACTCAGTGCTGAATGAGGGGCAAAAACTCGACTGAGTCTTAAGAAGCAGATAATGGGCCTCAATGAAGCTAGAGACCTGTTTATTAACATGCTTCTCAGTGATCTTAGAGAAGGGTGGACGCAGCGAGACCGGGAGACAGTTTTTGAGCTTGGTGGGATCCAGCAAAGGCTTTTTGAGGAGTGGGATCACTACAGCATGCTTCCATTGCCAGGGCACCCGGCCCGAGGCCAGGGAACTGTTAAGCAGCTCACGTAGTACTGGGTGAACCACCTCCACGCCCCGCTCCAGAATAGAGGGGGATAATGGATCAAGAGCGGAGCCAGACTTCACCGAAGCACGTAGCAAGGTCAGCTCCTCAGATTCAATGGACTTAAAGTTCAGCAGTCTAGAGCTGTCGTCAAAGGAGTCGAACCAAGAACTTAAACCAGGAGTACCTCTGGCCTTCACTGGAAAGAAGGCATACATTTTCAGAAAAAATGAGCTAAGGCACTACAGCCTTCCTTTGGTGGTGAAGTAGAGACTAGAGATAGCAAGGAGGGTGACTTGATACTGGCGAAAACTTCGCAGGAGGAGTTCTGGGCAGACTGAATTTTGTTAGTATAAAAGTCACAACATGATTTCTTGATGCGGCAGTGGTAGACTTTATGAGCTGCCATATAGTCTACTTTAGAAGCTGGGTCGAAGACTCTGCGCCAAAGGTGCTCATAGCACTTACAATTCGTTTTTTAATGCTAGAAGTTCATCATTAAACAAGTCATCTGATGGTCTTTGTCTGTGAAAAGTCTGATTAACTAAGGGAGCTGATCTCCGCTCCGCTGATCCAGTTGTCCAGTTGTGAGTCGGCCATATGAATACAACTATCCAGAGTGGGTTGGCTGGTGACTAGCGCGTGGCTACATTTAGAGGGGGTAACTGTGGCCCTCTGACATGCCCGCACCACATGCACAGAAATGTGGCTAACGGGCGACTTATTGTGGATAACAAGAAAAGGGACAGCAAAATGATCAGACAAGTGGGAGAGGATGGTCAGTCACTACACAGGCAAAATAGAATCAAGGGTGTGCACAAGTCTGTATATGGGTGAGGAAGTGAATTAAATTAGCTGTAAACCGTCCACCTGTCCTTACACAGTGCTGTTGTTGGGATGGAAAATTTCCTCGCAAGGTGATGGACATGGACCCCTGCGAGGAGTGCCCCAACTGAACTGATGTCTGGAACCCTAATGCTGATTATTCTTGTCAGAGAACAGACATGGATTATGTGTGTGTGCCATTACATAGGCCTGTCTCATGGATTGTGGTCTTTTTGGACCAGAAGGGGCACCCAAAGCACTGCACTCATTGTGGTGAAAGGCTACTGCCTTTATCAGGAATTCCACAGCATGAGCCAGGTGGTGGTAGCATATCATGTAGTAATCAGTAGGAGTAAACAGGTCTTTTTTACCTGTGTCACTGGAGTGAGGCCTACATGCTCATTCACTTAAACTTCATCTGCTGTGTGCTTAACGTTGGTTTGATGTGCAGTGCAACACAGTGCATGCTGTGATCTACATGTGCTGGGTGGCTGTGTGCCTTTGAATGGTACAATACAGGGATAATTCAGTACTGTGCAGTGTGTGTATGTTATATGCATGTGCTGGGTGTATGTGTACCGTTAAGAGGTACAATGTATAAAGGATGTAGTGCTGTGAAGCGTGCGTACGCTACATGCATGTGCTGGTTGTATGTGCCTGTGAATGGTACAATACATGAAGGATGTAGTGCTCTGCAGTGCATGTATGCTGTATGAATGCCTGGGTGGATGTGTGCCTGTGAATAGTACAATACATGCAGGACTTTGGGCTGGTTAGAGAACCATAAGGAGTAGGGCTGAGGCCCTGGGCTAACCTTTTCATTCACATATCACTATGGCTGACATCCAGGTGTGAACCTCTGTGCACTCCTCTGGCCAGCAGCACCGTCTGCAATGGTGAAAGGCCAGGATTCGCCCGCCAGTATGGCGGGCGCATCCTAACTGGGCCGGTGGGACCGCCGCATGTCTGGCGGTCGGTCCCATCACCGTTATGGTGGCGAGTGGACTGATGTCCGCCCGCCATCATAATGAGCCCCTTAGTTTGTGGTTGTGCAGGTGTTTTTTCAGTGTTTATATGTTTTCACTGGTGAGGGCTATTTCTCTTTCAGTGGGGTTTTATCAGTTATTATAGGTTTAAACCTAAAACCGGACAGCCTACATATAAACATCCGATTCACATCATAAGACCAATCCGGCCTAATACAGGTCAATTGTTCCAATTACACCACATAGCATTTCATAGACACTGATATTGAATTTCAGTCGTCGTGGCTTGTGCAGTAGTAGTAGTCAACGTTTTGGCCCCTCGAAAGTCCTAGGTGAATCTGGCCTTAGCATGGGGTCTTCATCAGGACTGTGTGAACGAGGAGCACCTAGAGGTAATTGGATACTCCGTATTAAGGGGGTGTGATTAGAAAGGTAGATGGTGAAAGCTTAACAATTAAGGGTTGAGGCCATCATCAGAGGAGCGAGGCCACCTTGGTGACCCTAGCGGGCCTGAGCAGTAACTGAAGACCAGTACCTGGATCTTCAAACTCCTCTCCCACTACACGTGGGACGAACCGAAGGACTTACCCAGCTTGGAACAGCATCGAGAACCCCCTGCCAGCTGCAAAACTGTGTGTGAAGAACTTGAGGGCAGCCGATCCTAGCTCACTTGGGCCATGTGTGAAAGACTTACTGGAGACAGCATCTGCAGCTCCAGCATCCATGAGGGGGGCATGCTCATAGACTTCGGTCACTATGATCCTGCTGGTACGGGTAAGATTGATTTCAATTTATTCAGCGCCAGGGGAACCTGCTTGCTAGATAGCATTTTGGTGCTGAAACTCTTTTGCCTTTAATACAGAGTTGAAGTAGGACTCCTGAAACTCGGATTTATAGTGAGGCTTAACCTGAATGTCGCCTATAGTGAATAGGGAATTACCACTATCACTAACTTGATATGAGGGGGATTCAGGGATTCGCTGATGAAACTCCAGAGCCCTGTCCTCAGGGAACTGTGTGTTTTATTTATGAATGCCGCATTTCACTTTATAGTCATAGATAAATACTTCTTTTATCACAAAGCAACTATTTGACTGGACAATACTTTATTGCTGCTGCTGCAAGTATTTTGAGTTGTAAGCCTGTGTTCACACCCTGTGTCTACCATACTGCACCCTGAAAAGTCTTCAACTGCTGAACCCGTGCATCCACTGAGAGTCATGTGCTGAAGGGGTACCCAATAGCTCTGGATCTGTAGTAGGTCAGGACCCGAGACCTCAGTAGTAAAAGGCCTCAACCCCCATGGTTGGACCCAGTAATCCCTGCTTGCCCTGTGACCCTCTGAACGGGGTTCTGACGTCTATGCTGTAATTTTCCACCTCAACAATATCAAACAGTCTAAATACCTATTTCTTTTCTTCTATTAGGACAGACAACAAAGACCTACAGTACGGATCACGTAGGCAAATGCTGGGAATATGTAAGAATACAAAGTGAATCATAGTTCTGCATCTGGCATCTAATAGATTTAGAGGCTAGTGTAGCCTCTTTCGTGAAATATGTAAAAAAGGCTTTTCATGAACTTTTAGTGTGTATTTCAATAGCCACATGCAGACATTGAGTTTTCCATTGTCCTCCATTGACTGCTTCTGTGTCTTGCGGGGTGTGAGGGAATGTGAGAAATCATGTCATACGGTTTTCACTTGGAGTGGCTTCTCCACAAGGGTATTTAGGGTGATGCCCCACCAGTCATAGGGGAAGAGAGAGGAGGAGACTGCCAAGCTAGTTTGATGTATACATGCTGCTGAGGTTGTCAGAATAAATACAGGAAACAAGTTTATAGATCCCAATATACATACAAGGTTGGGCGGGTTCGATATCGCACCAAGCTTACATGCCCAGTGTGTGTCATTCTACAGTGCTGGCAAACTGGCGCCTTAGAAAACTGTAGTTTTTCATGGGCTTAGGATGAGGAATTTGTTTGCATTTTAGCCATGACATCTGCTGAGATCACCATTTCATATCCTGGCTCCTCCTCTGATTGCCCCCTCAGATAATCAGCAAATGAGAGGAGAAGATGGGTTCCTGATGAGATTGGGTGTTGTCTGTGTGTCTGCCCCTTGGCTGAGCCTTGGCCTGCATTGCTATTTGTCTGCCCCTGACTCTCCTCTGTAGACCCCAGTTGGCCCCATTGTTGGTAACTGGCCTCCCCAGGGCTCAAAAGACAATGAGATGCAGCCAGCAGCTCTCTTTCTCCTGAGCCACAGGGAGGCCTATCATCAGTACAGTGGTATCTCTTTTGCTCAGGCCACTAGTCACTAATTGGAATCCAGATGTAACTCTGCAGATCAATCAATCAATAATAAACTTTATTCGATCTAGTTTGGAAAGCATAGATCATCAAAGTATACATATTAAAATAATACAATATCATTCTTCTTAATACAGTAAAAGTAAGTAAGAATTATCAATTAAAATAGCAAGATTTGAGTCACGACCCTCTGGACAATGGGGGTATAGGGTTAGATTGTGTGGGAGAGGTGTGGTGCAGCAGCCAGGGCAGCTGACTTCGGAGCACAGGGCTCACGGTTTGAACCCGGCTCCGGCGGCAGCTCAGCTCAGCACCATGTAACTCTGGGCAATAGCTCACTTAATTTCCACGACGGCCCCCAGCGCCTTGAGACCCGTAAGGGTGAGTAGTTCGTGCTTTACAAATACGGATTTTTTTATTTATTGTGCAAAAATGTGCAATTCAATGTCTATAGTTTGTGTAAGAAACGCAGTAAGGGATCAAATAAAGTGCTGCATATTCCCAGTTAACAGATTAGTTCATAAATAAATAATTAAAACAGTTGATTTAGATTAAAAAGACACCCTTTGGGAATTATACAACCTTTTAAAAAATATTAAATGTATTATACAAGTCCTGTGTCGCCTCCGGCCTGATTCGGGTAGTTTTCATAATGTTTCCGGGAGATTAAATGAATATGAAGCTAAAGGTTAGCAAGACTTTCGAATTCTAATGAATGTCTCCTTCGCTTACAGGCCCAAAGGATTGAAGCTATACGCAGAGACATACAAAAGGGTCATATAGCTTCTTCATAAAGAACAGGGTGACACGACATTGCTTGAAATTATACCGCCTTAAAAGAGGTATAATATATTTGGCTCTCTGCTCCTTATAAAAACGCTATAGGAGGTGAAGGTCAGACTGGGCAGATAGATTATCGCATCGGCAAGTAGTCAGGTCACTAGGACCATACTTTTTCAGAGGGAAGCCCAACATCAGAGGAATTAGATTTAGGCGGAACCTTAAAAGGATGAACCTATGGTGCAGGTTCCTTACCACATCCAAATATGAGTATTCACCCTCTGTTAAAGGTGGAATCAAGTAGTAAAGTTTTACAATTGTTTTTACCTTCTGGGATTCCTTCCTTTCATAGGCTAGCTTCGCTAAGAATAATGCCTTTAGCCTCTTTTTTGGGAACCTCGAGCATGAGCTGGGATTTACATACAATTCGGGGACGCCTAGCGAGTACAGGGTCAGTTTAACATACTCTAGCCAGGGAATTTTATGTGCTTTGGCCAATAAAAGACAGTTTTGTATGATAGTCTGATTAAGGTCCACTGTATCCCTGCTCCATATTCAGTGCCAGAGCATGATCAGAGCTTCTCTCGCTATGTCTGACATATAGGGCAAATCCAGCTCTAAGTGAGTGGCATAGTTTGAGAATGAAGGAGGAAGCGAGGCGATCCTCTTAAAGAACCCATTCTCTATCTTCTGTAGGGAGTCGGTTGGTACTATGCCCCAGACCCCTGCCCATATGTCATTGCCGAGATCGTTTTGGCAATGTAAATCTTTTTTATTATTGCTAGGGGCTTTGAGCCCAGTTTCTCAGTAAAACTGGAGACCGCCGCCAGAGTGAGCTCCATTGTTTGTGCCCTTCTACCCACCATGTGGGACCAGGTTTGTTTAGTATCGAAAACAACTCCTAGGTATGAAAAGGTCTCCTCAATGGCTAGCTTGCGAGTCCCAATATGGAACGATGGAATATTTTTAGGAGGAGGTAGTCCTGAAACTAAGATAAAGGTTTTTGACTTGTTTACTTTAAGATCAATAGATGACATGAAACTCACGTAGGTGTCAATTAGGCGTTGAAGTGCTACGCCTGTCCTTGCTATCAGGACGGCATCATCCGCATAGGCCAGGATTGGTAATGCACCTGAGAGAAAAGATGGAACATCAGGTGTACACCTTTTTAAGGCTGCTTCCACCCCATTTGTATAGAGTGAAAATAAGAATGGGGGAGAACACAGCCCTGCCTGACTCCTCTCATGATCTTAAAAGGTCTGGTGCATTCCCCATCCCTTCCGTAGTGGGCAGACGCCGTCGCCTGTGAGAACATTTGGCATATCAGTGTAATCAGCCTGGGATCTATGCCCATCTCAGCCATGGTTGTCCACAGTTTTGGGTGGGTGGGTTACACAGTCAAAAGCCATCAAGAGGTCCATAAAGGCCATGTATATATTCCCTCTCTTTGCTCTGGTGTATTTAGAGATGATCAGGCTTAGGTTTAGACATTGGTCAATTGTACCTTTGCCCTTCTGGAATTCATATTGGGATGGCATCAAGATGTTAATTTCCTTTGCCCAGTCTTCTAACCTGTTCAGTAGAACCCGCCCCAGAAGTTTGGCAGTGGAGTCCAGAAGGGAAATAGGCCGATAGTTCTGAGGACTGCATGTATCCCCTTTTTTATAAATTGGGACAATAATACTTGTTCTCCGTGATATGGGCGGTCCTCTCTTGGAGATTTCATTGAATACATTGGTTAGCAGAGGAGCCCATAGGTCCTGGTATTCTAAAAAGAAATCAATAGGGGCCCCATCCAGTCCTGGCGCTTTGGATTGACTACATTTGGCCAGAGCCAAGCTTATTTCCTACAGATTAAAAGTCGTCAGCTTGAGTGAGGACTCCGAGTGGTTGGGCCGTTCAGCCCCCGGTAGAGTCTCAGTCCCAAAAAAAGTTTCAAGATGCGCCACCCATGTATCTTCGTCCACGTGGTTGTCTAATAGTTTTTCTTGCTCCCTCTTAAAGTAAGGAGCATTTACTATCTTGCAGAAATCCCTACTACTGTTTAGGGATGTGTCACCTTAGCCAGGTTTTCCCACGCCTCTTCTTTTAACCCGTCTTCCCTATTTTTTCGGGCTTTCTTATACACCAGTCGGAGATCCTTGATTGGTTTCTAGGGGATGCTTTCAGGGCCCCACGAAGGTCCTTTAGAGCCCGGGTGCAAGTCTCATCGAACCATCGTGTTTTGGGTCTCTCCCTATTACTTGTGGTCCAAGTCAGGGCCAATTTGATCTCCTGAAGTATTTCTGTAAAATTTTGAATTAAAATATCTGGTGCGGTATCTGGGACTAGGCAGTTTATGACCAAATTCAGTTTGTTGGTTACAACTTGCTGAATAATTTTATTGTTATCAATGTTGTCACATTTAAGCTGAAATCCATTTAACCTGACTAGGATTGGTTTTGGAACTTTCTCCGTTTGGCGGGAGAGGATTCCGACTCCAAGAAGCTTAAGAAATAATGCTGCGTGTTCAATAAAATTTGAAAATATAGTGTCCGTATGAAAAATGTATCCCCGACAATTAGTGCGTATGACTATAAAGTCTAAGGTAGAATTGGAATCGCCCCAAAAAAAGGTTTTTTCCAATCCTCCCATGTCTGAGATTACTTTATTGTACACCTCCAAGCTCTTAGATGCTAGGAGCCTATTTAGGTCGTTCCCATAATCATGATGTTTGAAGTAGACTAATGGTTCTACCTCCATGTCAACTCTGCACATTACATGGTACTAAGAGATTTTAATTTTCATTTGGAGAACTTTTCAGACAGAGATTCAGAGCTGCTAATTGATACCATGGCTAGTTTGGGCCTTACTCAGTTGGTAGATGCCCCTATTCATGTGGCGGGCCACATACTGGTTGGCATTTTTTCTGACAATGTTGCCGCTGACATGGTCCGACCATATGGCGGTAATGTTTGATCTAAAAACAACGGACACCTCGCCCCCATTTAACATGCCCTCCTCTGCTAGAAAGGTGTGCTCGTGGCACAAGATAGAATCAACTTTGCTAGACTCAGCTTTCACCAGGTCAAAGCCCAACCTCCCTAAGAACTTAGACCTAGCCATCTCAGATTATCACCTTTGGATAGGCACAGCTGTAAATCAGCAAGCTCCTGAAAAAGTGCATACCAGTCGTAGAGCTACACCTTCAGAACCGTGGTTTTCTGACAAACTTAAAGCAACTCTGACGCAGGTAGGAGCGTAAGTGGAGAAAGAGCTATGACATTCGTGAAAGTGAAATTTATAAACACTCAATCAGTGAGTATAAAAACTTAATTCAAAAGGGCAAATCTTTCTAGTTTGTTCACAAGATTAAGACTTTTAAAAATTCAACCAAAAAACATGCTAATATCCCTGAGAAGAACAATCCTAATTGTAATCAATCCTTCTGTAACACACTAGCTATGTTTTTTCAGGCTGAACTTAAAGATGTTTACAACATCTTCGCTGCACACTGCGCTTCGGGCCCCCTGTCTCATGATGATACCTACTTGCTCCCTAAGCTAGAAACATTAGCTTCTTTCACCCCAAATACTGCTGACCATGTGCTTGGCTTGATCAATTCCATTAAGTTGGGCTCCCCACTGGACCCATGACCTCCGAAAATAATACTACTGGCTCCTAAAACAATATATGTGCATATGGCCGATATCTTTAATTGAATGCTCTGGCTACTTTCCTAATGCTTAGAAAAAAGCATCAAGCCTGCCTCCGTAAAAAAATCCAGCCTTAACCCTTTGGACCCTAGCAATTACCGACCCATCTCATGTCTGCCATTACCGGCCAAGATAGTAGAAAAAGCTATGAATCAGGAGCTGGCCTCTTTTATAAATATCAATCAGTTGCTCAACCCTACTCAGTTTGGATTTAGGAGCTAGCATAGCACCGAATCTGCCCTGATTGTTGTGCCTGAAGACATAAGATCTACCCTAGATAAAGGAGGAAATGCTGCCTTGATTCTTTCAGATCTCTTGCACCTTTCAAAACGGTCAATCATGACCTTTTGATGGACCGTCTCCATCCTACTGGAAACAAGGAAGCAGCGCTCGCTCTCTTAAAATCCTTTTTGTTGGAGCTGGAACAATTATTTGTCGTTGCAAACAAATATGTGTCTGATCCTTTTTCCCTTCTGTGTGATGTACCACTGTTGTCCTCCCTGACTCCCACCCATTTTAATTTATATGTCACTCATCTGGCCAGGAACATAAAATCTTTTGGCTTCTCAGTAGTACTTTACGCTGATGACAGCCAAATCATGGTCTTAGTGTTCAGTAATCCTGATGATACTGCATCCAGATTCTATGACTGTATGCTGTACATCGGCAAATGGATGAACAGCAACTGCCTGAAATTAAACTTGGGAAAAACTGAGGTCCTCCTGTTCGGCAATAAAACCTCCTTTTGGTCCCCCAGTTGGTGGCCTCAAGAAATGGGCGCATTGCCAACCCAGGTCAGGAAAGTGAGGAAATTGGGGATCCTTTTTAATGACAAGCTGACCTTTGAAAACCAAATTAATACTGTGATGTCATAAGCTTTTTACACTCTGAAGATTCTCAGGGAAGTACTCACTTTTACTCCCAAGGAGCTGCAGAAGACTGTTGCCACTGCCCTTATGCTATCCAAATTAGATTATTGCAATGTCCTCTATACCAACATGCAGCAAAAACGGCTAAATAAACTGCAAAGCCTGCAAAATGCTGTAGCTCAATTACTGCTAGGGATTCCCGAGCATCAATCAGCCTCACAGGCCCTTAAGGATTTACAACAGATTGGTTGCCTATTAGGATACTCATTGAATTCAAATCCCTTTGCACTGCTTTTAAAGCACTTCACAACTCTGGTCCTGAATATCTTAAACGCAACTTTTCCTGGTATATCCCTTCGAGGCCATTTCGCTCATCGGCAGCCAAAATCGTAATTGTTCCCAAGTTTATAAAAACCCATTGGGGAGGCAGAAGCTTTGTAATCTGCACTGCCAAACTCTGTAACGCTCTTCCTCTCAGTCTGAAAGAAATGACAGGTCTTCTCCCATTTAGGAAAGCATTAAAGACATGGTTCGAGCTTTGAGACCTGTTGTATCTATTTGTGGGCTTACAGCCTGCCCATTAACTTTTTATTCGTTCCTTCCAATGTCCTTTAAAAATGCTTCCTTGCTACTGGTGAATCCTTCTTCTTTGTCCCTCCTTTTTAGGTTGAGCCTACACCACTTGCGCTGTCTGCAAGACGTGCTGTAATCAAACAAACAAATTTAGTCCAGCCTGCTGCATGCTATAGGTTAACTCCACCATTGCTCTTCTTTGCTGCCTTCTAACTCATGCTGCAGCCGATACCTTACTTCTGTTTAAGGCTTTGGAGCACTGGCCAAGTACAGTTTCCTTCCTTTTTCAGTAGATATATCTTATTTGGGCGAACAATTTTTTTAATGGTATCTTGCACGTACGTGTTTCTGCATGTTTACAAAATGTTGCTTTACTTCCTCCTTCCAGGATGTTGCTTCTAGACCATGGCGTTAGATGAACAGTGTTTGTTTTGTTAATAGTTTCCTGCATGCACATGTTTTTACATGTTTTTGAAATGTCGTTAGATTAACAGTGCTTGTTGGATTAATTTTTGCTTTCCGCCCGTCGATTTCATGTTTACTTCAGTTTCTTTTCAATACCGTGGTCATCTCACATAGGGGTCTCTGCTTGGAGGATACAATCAGAGAATCCAATCATTTTGCATAAGCATCAACACTGACATTCCTCCAATTAGAAACATAGCAGCACGGATTGTGGAAAATACCTGCACGTTTTACTTTCATAAAGATTAAACTTGCCAATATAAAGTACTTGGCAGTGAAAGTGGAGCTTTTCCCTGCAATTCGCTTCATGGCTGTCACCTTTCACCTCCTGGTTGCCACTTTCACCTTGTCGCTCCTGCCTTTTTATCATCCTTGCTGCTGCCTTTCACATTGGGTTCATCGTGTTGCTGGCGTTCCACTGCTCACCCCTTAAATACCTGAAGCTACTCGTAGGTACGTTTCTGCATTGTCCCATTCCAAATTACCCTCTCCTCTCCTATCAGTTTTTCAACCTTCGCCAAACATAGACTAAGTTTTGCCTCACGGCACACAACACTCATACACACATTCTTACTCTCCAGAAGCTCAAACTCTCAGAAAAGCAGACATTCTCTCACACACAATAATTAACACACTAAAAAAACACATGCATGCACACCCTGACATAGATGCAGCTAGCACTATATCCTGTAATTATTTGCGGACTTGTCTCGTTTATTGCTCTTTCTCGAGCATGCATGTCCTAATTTTGATGAGTAGGAAGCTGTTTTTTATAGTGCTGCTTTGTGGTGCCACTAGATATTTACAAAGCATGTAAATGTATGGTCCTCTTACACTAAATTCAACCATTCGCATTATCTATCCAATAGTCATGTCCTTAACTTTTCAGCAAAAACCTGCATTAATTTCTCAATATGTGTAAAACCGTTAAGGTAACCGTGTTGTTCCTGCTTACATTTCACATGGTTTACTTAATCCTAAATTTCCATATAAGTGTTTGATTTTTCCAGGATGTTGTTACTTGTTTTTTACAGCCAGCATATCACTCTTGTCTCCCTCCCTCATAACCTATTTTCCATTTTCTGGTTCTCCAGCGCTGTGAGATCATACAAATAGGAATAGCGCTTTGCAAATATAATATCTCTACTGCATACCAAAAAAAAATAAAAAATCATTGTCATTTTTAACGACAAAAACTCTAACTTCCACATATTTGAAACCGATTGCATTGCAAATGCTTGTTGTGTTTTGTTTCCTCTCACGGAGCACTGCCCAAGTACTGTATCTTTATGCTTTGGTTGTTTTTGTGCTTGTTTCTGGGACAATTTTGTTTGTTCCTTTCCTGCTTGTATTACTCTGTGTTCCTGTTTGCCTGTGTTTTGTGGGTGCGTTCATCTCTCCCACTCCCACTTCATTTCAGATCGTGTTTTTGAAATGTTTATTTAAACTTATTTTGGAGGCTGCGCCATCTTGCCCTCCCACTCTGTTGCTCTTTGCCACTGTTACGGGTGCGGACAGATCACCGGGGCTGCACAGTTCAGTGCTTCCTGAAGCCGGCCCCTCTTAATCCCCTGCCCAGCCCTGCAACTCAGCAGAGATCAGTTTCTTGTAAACCAATTCTCCAGCCTGACCCTGGGGCTGTGCAGAGGGAGGCTTCCTCGCTGTCTGAGGCACTTTCCATCACAGATACATCAACAGTAGGGTGAGTGAGGTGGGAATCCTTCTCATGGTATGCCTTCTGGTCTCACCCATTTTGTATTTGGTTTCTGATCATCATTTTTTTTCTGTTACGGCATTGAATTATTATGTAATTATTTATTCACGGAGACACATTTGTTACATTAATTTGTATTTGTTTTTTTGTTTAAGCCGCATGAGATTAGGGGATTTACTCACAATCACAGGATGTTGAGCCGATGCCAAGACTCAAACCAGGCCGACCATCATTTTCACAGCGTTTGGTGCTTTGAACAGAAATAAGCCACCCGGCCATTACTCTGTCATGCAATAAGTCACTGACACCTTCCCTCGTAGTTGCTTCCTGTTAGACCTGGCATTTCTTGGCGTGATTACCCCTGACTTTTTGCCTCTACCTCCTCTATTTTTGATGCTCTGATAGATTTTGTTTTACTGGCTTAGATGCTTTAGGCACTTTGCCACTGCTGATCAGTGTCAAAGTGCAAGTGCTCCCTGTGTAAAGTGTAATGGTAATTGGTTGTCCATAATTGGTATGTTTGCCTTACTAGTAAAGTCCCTAGTAAAGTGCACTATGTGTGCCAGGGCTGGTAATGCAAATGCTACTGGTGTGCCTGCAGCACTAATTGTGCCACCCACACAAATAGCCCCAAAGAGAGAACTCAGGCCTGCCACTGCAGTGCCTGTGCGCAGTTTGCTAACTGCCATGTTGTCCTGACAAGTGCACCCACTTGCCAGGCCTTACCCTTCCCTTTCCATGCACATAAGACACCCCTATAGTAGGCCCAAGGTACCCCCCTGGGCAGGGTGCAGTGTCTGTGAAAGGTAGGACATGTACTGAGATGTGTACCATGTCCTAACAAGGAAATACTCTCCATTTCGCTTTTCACTGTTGCAAGGCCATCTTGCCCATAGGACAGAATGGGGAAGGCTGTGTAATATGTCTCCAGCCTACCTTCCCATAGGTTTAAGATGGAGAGGTGAAGTTTAGTGTGCCTGAGCTCACAATTTAATAACACATCTTTTTGTGAAGGTGGTTTTTGAATTGTGTGTTTAGAAACCACGTTTTTAGAAGTGGCTGTTTTTTTGGTTCTAACAATTCTGTGTGTCTTTACCTGGTTGTGGATTGACTGTCTGGATTTGAATGTGATAGGATCTGGGAAATGTCTTGACACAAGGAGGGGAGGTGAGACAGCAACAGGCTGACCTGCATCTGGAGTGTAGGGGGGAGGAGTAGTCCTGGAGGTGAAGAGGCCTGGACTGCTGCCATAAAACAAAGGCTCCATCTCCTGCTGAGTGATTGAAGATCTAGACCCCCACTATCAAAGGAAGAAGGTGTCCCTGGCAGGGAGACACCCAGAACTGGTTTGGACAGGGGTCAGTGCCCCCTGAACACAAAGACTTCAAAGACATTTAGGGGTGTAACTATGAGAGCTGAAACCCCTGGACTTTAGACTGAAATCCCTATTGAAAAAAGATTGAACCTACTTGGTGCTCAAGAGGAACCTCTGCCAAAGAAGAACAGCTGAAGAGACTGAAGAGAAGGACTGACCCTTGCTGTGTGTTCTGGGGCTGGCCTGCAATTTGCTGGTTTGACTAAAGAGAGGACAAGGGACTTTGCTGTGTGCTGTGTCCCCCTGCTTGTGAGGACTTTGCTGTGTGCTGTGTCCTGAAGTAGCGTGTCTCCAAGGGCCTGAGGAGAGCTGGCTCCCTGTTGTGGAAACTCAGGAACATAAAAGTTTCCAAGTGTGTCTCAGCGACGCTGTGCGCGTGTGCCTTTTGCAGCCTGAGACCTTCGTAAGAACTGCCCTGTGATCGTGTGCACCCGGAGTCCAAGTGAGTCTCAGTGATGCTGTGTGCGTGCTTCGTGAAGCCTGAGACCTTCGTGAGGATTGCCCCGTGATTGTGTGCACCCGGAGTCCAAGTGAGTCTCAGCGACGCTGTGTGCGTGTGCTTCGTGCAGCCTGAAACCTTCGTGAGGATTGACCTGTGATCGTGTGCACCCGGAGTTCAAGTGAGTCTCAGCGACGCTGTGTGCGTGTGCCCTGTGGCAGCCTGAGACCTTCGTGAGAAATTGCCCCGTGACTGTGTGTCCCGGAGCAGTCTTGTTCTCTGCTTCGATCGACAGCGTGGCCAGAACTGCTGTGATCGTCTTTGCCATCGGCCCGGACCGGCATCCCCAGAGGAGCTGTGAGAGTTCACCGCCGCCGGCCCGAGCCTGCCTTTGCCAAAGAGAGATCTCGAACCATCACCATCGGGGGTCCGAGTTCCACTGCCCAAGATCAACGAAGTCGCACCGGAGGCCCAAGCCGCGAGGAGAGGAGAGTGAGATTGCACCCCCCAGGTAACGCTCAGCGAGCGTGCGTGTGTCGCCGCCTGGGGCGGGGTGCGGGCTACGAGAGAAACACTCTCGGCCTTTCCCATCTTTGCAGCGCGAGCCCCCGCTCAAGCCCGTATCGTGGCCTGTACTTGCCGAGGAGTGGCAGTACCGGGGCCGGAGTGTGGAGCTGCACTTTGTTTTCCATCGTAACAGTGTTGGGGGCATATTTTGGCAGTAGCTGACCGCGAGTCAGTAAGAGTGGCATAGAGACTGTCCAGAGCACCGCGAGCGGTGCCGGAGTACATTATTTTTGCATTACGAACTGCCTGATTGTTGCATTACGAATTGCATTATTTTTGCATTACGAACTGCCTGATTGTTGCATTACGAATTGCATTATTGTTGCATTACGAACTCCCTGATTGTTGCATTACGAATTGCATTAATTTTGATTACGAACTGCCTGATTGTTGCATTACGAATTGCATTACGAAGTGCCTGATTCATGCATTACGAACTGCATAGCATTGCATTAGGACTGCATTGGATCATCGAGAATTGCTCATTAATACTGCATGAACCTACCAGTGCGTGCTGGCCTAATAACCGGCAAGGTGAAATATTACAAATACGCATATGTTGGATTTTTATCGGATGGTCTCATCGTATATCTTTTTTCTATAAACATATATTTGTTTTTATGAAACTCGTTTGGAGTCCATTTGTGGTGTTATCACTGTGTCGCTGAGAGCGTGGATGCAAATACTTTACACATTTGCCTTGGAGATAAGCCTGGCTGCTAGTGCCAAGCGACCAGGGGGTGAGCAGGGGTTATCTAAAGGTATGTCCCTCCTTACCCTGACGTAGAAGCAAGGGTCCTAATTTGGACTAAGGTACATACCTCAGCCAACTAGAGACCCCCCATTTCTAACACTTCCTCATAGTTGTTGCATGCAGTTGTTGTCGCTCGAGTATGTGCTTCAAATGTACTAGCTTTGCCATGTAAGTGCCTGCATGTAATTCAGTGTGCTGTGTGCACTGTGCAAGAAAATGAACTGACCCATAGCGCAATTAAATTGTTTTTAAAGAGTATTCACTGTCTGTGGTAAATACACTACCCACATAGCCACCTCCCCTTCTCCGAAATAAGCGTGGTATGAATGTAGCACCTACTGTTCTGGACCCCAGTCCAAGAATACTGAGGATAGCACTTATCCTCCTGCACTCATTTTCAATAAGTTATTTCGATGTGACGCTACTTTGCCTCAGTTATACGTCACAAAGTAATTTTTTTAGAAACGGGAATTACTGCATCCCTTGTTCTCCAATATTCAGGGCGCTGCTTCCCCTTATACAAAAACCCTGAACATGTTGCATCACCCCCTCCGTGTGTTGGGGGTGCATCCAGCAAGGCAGAGCTGGTCCAAAGAAGTCCTCAGAAAAAACCTGCCAGCTGGAGCTTCTGTAGTCCATTTGGGGTAAAGATACATGCTGTGAGCTCCTGCAGGGACACACTAAGGTATAAGTGTGCCCTGTACGGGGCTGAAACACAGATGTAAAGACACATGGGATGCAAAAAGGTGAGCCCCAACAGGGGATCACCATGAAATAACAGGCCTAAGACATGCCTCTGCTTCCATGATCCAATGAGCAATGCGCACAAACACTGCAGTTGCCTATCTGAGAACCATGTGGTGACTTGTTTGTCAGTGGCAGCCATTCACATTTAAGTGATAGAGAATAAACAGGAGTTGTGAGATCTCTTGAGGGCTTAAAAGTGTAACACAGCTTTAAAGTTCTGAGCTTGGCTCTTACCCAGTGTGCTGGCCCAGGATAATATGCTGCATGGCTAAACACTTATAAGGTCCCAAAAGCGAGACCTATTGGCTATGCCAATGCTTGTTTCAACTCTTGCTTGTTCCACTTAGCAATAACTGCTTTCCCATCCTTATTTAGTGGCAGCCCCAAGACGCCTCTGAGCATTCTAGCGCCTTATAAATATAAATTTTATTCATTTCTCTAGGGCTTATAGCTCCCCCTGTTATCAACAGTTTTTTAAGAGCAACGCAAACTAAAATAAATACCCGAGTGTGACTTCTAGAGTTATGAATGTCGGTGCATGCTTGTTTAGGAGTGTATGCATGAATAGGTGTCAGGGCATGAATGAATGAATATGCATTTCTAGAGCGCATGGCTACCATAAGGCCTCCCAGCGCTAAAAGGCAGTAACATCACCGTGCAATGGTCAGGAATCATGAAAACAGAAAAGTTTTCAGAAATTTACGAAAAGCCAAATAGTTATCCTCCAGGCGTATGTAATTAGGAAGTTGGTTCCAGCACTTTGCCGCGGTATATGCAAACATACGTCCACCGCTCCGTGATCTATATATCCTGGGAGCTACTGCTAGATGTTTATTCTCAGAGCGGAGAGATGTCTTAGGAAGGTAAGGGGATATGATGGATCAAAGGATCGGTGGGCCCTCAGTCGAGAAAGTTCTATGGACAATGCATAGTGCCTTGAACTGAATTCGTTCCGCAACTGGGAGCCAGTGAAGAGAGGCAATGTGTGGTCTTGCGGATACCCAGTTAGGGACCCGCATAAGTAGGCGGGCTGCACAGTTTTGTACCGTTTGTAAAATTTTAATGGTTGAGCATGGAGAGCCTAAGTACAGCACATTAGCATAATCCAGTCTGGAGAGGATCAGTGCTTGTACCAGCAGTTTTCTTGCCATGAAAGGCAGCAGAGGGAGAATTTTTCTAATCATCCTCAGGATCCCATAACAGGTACCTGCCACCTTCCGCGCCTGCTCCTTGAAATTAAGATTATGGTCCAGCCATACACCAAGACTTTTAATCTGATCCTTAGGAGGTGGCATTGGACCTAAGCATCTCGGCCAGAATAGGTTGCCATCTTTGGGTGAAGTATTACCCAAAAACATCCACTCCGTTTTTGCCCCATTAAGTTTTAAAAAAGAGCCATCCATCCATGCGGAGACCTTCTCCAAACAGTTGGCCAGATTAATTTTCACATTGTCAGATTGGTTCAATGACACAATCAGCTGGGTGTCGTCTGCGTAAGTGACAATCTGGATACCAAAAGGTTCTACAATCTTGGCAAGGGGGCTCATGTAGACATTAAAAAGCGTGGGGCTCAGGGAGGAGCCCTGAGGCACCCCGCATCTCAGAGGCATACTTTCAGAAATAGAGTTATCCTCGAATACTTGAAAAGATCTATTGTCCAAGAAGGACTCAAGCCACTTTAGTTCAGTTCCAGTCACTCCAACCTCTCTGAGTCTCACAATCAATAGTTGATGGTTAACCGTGTCGAAGGCTGCGCTAAGATCAAGCAGAACAATCGCCATGGAACCACCAACGTCTAGAATTTTTCTGGTTTCTTCAACCACCACCAGCAGGGCAGTTTCCGTGCCTTGTTTAGGTCTGAAACCAGTTTGAGAGGCGTGGAGGCATTCATTCTTCTCAAGAAAGGCGGAGAGTACGCAATTAACATATTTTTCACCTATTTTTGAGATCCCTGGCAGAAGTGAAATTGGTCGATAATTTACAAATACTTCTGGGTCCAGACTCGTTTTTTTAAAAGGGCTTTAACCCTAGCCCGTTTCCAAAGAGAGGGAACAGATCCAGAGGAGAGTGATAAATTAACAAGGTCCAATATGGTTATAGCCACCGAGTCAGTGACCTGACAGAGGATAGTGGGGGAACCACATCACTGGGAGAACCAGATTTCAGTTGGATCAAATAGTTTTTTAGGGATTTTAGATCCAAGGGAGGAATTATTTCAAGGCGGGAAACTGTGATTAGTATTTGATCGTCCAAATGCGGAATGTGTAAAGATGCTGAAATAGGGGGAAAAGTGGAGTAGATATCCTCAATTTTAAAAAAAAAGTACTTTGCCAAATTATTACATCGTCCCAGAGTATCATCAGACGGCAAAGGGGGAACGGGGGATTGACGAGAGATTTCGCAATCTGAAAGATTTCGCGAGGGAGTTGGATGCTAAAGTAATCTTTTTTCATAGTACAATGATTGTGCAGTTCTAATTTCTAGTTTATAAGCTTTGATGGCCTCTCTATAATTAATTTTCTTAGCATGAGAGAAGTCTTCCCTCCAGCTTCTTTCCAGACGTTTGCATTTTTGCTTCAGCTCTCTAAGCTGGGGGGAGTACCATGCGATACTTTTAAGGCCCTTTTTTTTTGTCATAAACTTTTTTGGGATCAACTGATCTAAGGAGGAGTCAATCCAGTTGTTGAACTTGCTGTTTGCAGTTTCCGGGTCCCCCTCCAACACAGGTCTAGTGTTATCAAGGATTGATGCCCAAGACTCCAAGGAGAGTTTGGACCAGTTCCGACTCCAGTTTTTTATCGTTTCCGATGGCTCACTGCTGACTGGAGAGGTCCATGTGAAGGAGATCAGGTGATGGTCTGACCACGGTATAGGGAGGGGTTTTCCAACTTCGAGTTTGTCGATGTTGGAGAAAACCGGGTCGAGAAGATGTCCTTTCTGATGAGTGGGGCCAGTCACTTTCAAACTTAGTGATAACGCACCCAAACTATCAATTACTTCTTCTGCAGCGGGTTTATCCATTTCATCAAAATGGATGTTAAAATCACCCAGTACAGAGAAGTTAGGGAGGGAGCTCACTGATTTAGCGATAACTTCTGAGAGATCACTGCAAAAATGGCCAATGGTTCCTGGGGGCCGATATATTAAAACACCCGAGAAGGTACAGGTATGAGAAAGACCAAGTGAAAAGGAAAGACTTTCACAGTCAGGGATCACACTTGCTACCACACGACAATTAAATATGTCTTTATATATAATGGCCAAGCCCCCTCCTCGCGTTGATTCACGATCCTGCCTCTGAATCAAATATCCGGGAGGGAGTGCTTGGACTAGCACCGGATCTGAAGATTTTGTAAGCCATGTTTCGGTGAGAAACAGGGCATCTGGATCTTGTTCGACCAGTAAAAGCCGAAGTTCAATAGCATGTTTAGGCATCGACCGGCAATTCAGTAAACACATTTTAAAAATCGTTTGTGACGGACAAATGTTAATAATTGGGAACGTGGTCAGGAGCCTAGCTCAAAAGGGCAATGAGGACATTTATTCCTCATATCTATAGGCTCAATGGAATGCCTACATTTATGTGACACCAATTCTCTGAGGTCATACAGCTCCTCTGAAGTATATTGGAGCTTGCCTCTCCACGGGGATACATGGGGTCTGGCCCCTGGGCCCGGTTGGGCGCGGATGGGCGCAGACGGGCTTGCCTTAGGCGCGCCTTCGGCGCGCCAGCGGCGCGCCCGCTGCGCGCGTCCGCTGTGCGGCCGCGTCATCCACCCTTAAGAACTCTGGGTAATGCGGATGCGGTCGCAACTAGCCCGCTAACCTGTAAAGATCGTGCCCGCTCTATGGTGTTCCCTCCCGGAGCATTAAACACAGCTCCGCCCCCCAAGCAGCAATAACAGCGTGCACAGGTGACAGTCCAATTCAAACAGACATTTTTTTTAAAAAGATGTGCAAAACAGTAAAAGTATTTTAAAAAGCAAGATACTGCTCTCTATTAAAATCTACGATCCTCCTAACATGAACCGAACCATTCACAGGCGGTAAATGCTCTGCCTCGCTGCGCGGCCGCGTCATCCACCCTTAAGAACTCTGGGTAATGCGGATGCGGTCGCAACTAGCCCGCTAACCTGTAAAGATCGTGCCCGCTCTATGGTGTTCCCTCCCGGAGCATTAAACACAGCTCCGCCCCCAAGCAGCAATAACAGCGTGCACAGGTGACAGTCCAATTCAAACAGACATTTTTTAAAAAAGATGTGCAAAACAGTAAAAGTATTTTAAAAAGCAAGATACTGCTCTCTATTAAAATCTACGATCCTCCTAACATGAACCGAACCATTCACAGGCATGCATGTGTGTCTGTTTGTTTGAGGTCCATACTGATTCATAAATGCTCTATGTAAGGGTACTCTGGTTCAGTTTTGACCAACATACAGTAGAGAATGTCTCTTAGTGTCAGGCAATTATAAACAGCATAATGACACTGGTTGTCAGTACCCCAGACTCATATCAAATGTGTTATTCCTCACTGCCAATACTTGTTTAAAGAAAATAGAACACCCCACAGTGTCAATATCGACTTGTGGATCGATTAAAGACTTCCACTTCAAGTACTGGTTGGAGACATTATAATGTCCCTACCCCTTGAAAGCAGCCTCAGTGGCTCAGAATCCTTGGCATGTTAATATGTACGTATTGTTCAAGATGCTACAAGGCATATTTACAAGCCCCTATCGCCACAGGAACGTCACTGTTTTTGACGTTCCTGTGGCGATACGGGCTTCGCCTTATTTACAAGGCAGTGTTAAGCCACTTCAAGTTCAGAAAAAAGTTTATTAAGGGAAATATAAATCTCAATACAGAGTACAGAATAACAATACATAGTCACAAGAGTCAATTGTTGAATATAAAGACAAAATAGTTGTATATATAATTAAAGTTGGTCTATCTAGAAGAGAAGGGTTAATGAAATATATAAATATATCAATAAAAAAGCAGAAAGATTGCAATTCACATTATACAAAAACTTATAATGCAAAATTCAAAATGATCTTATATCTAAAAAACAAAAAGAAAGTCATGGAGGTTTGGAAACTTCTTGTTGTATGGGAGTTAAACTAGAGGAGCGTTTTGCACTAGCATCGATGAACGTTGTGATAGGCAACCATAAATACATACGTTTCGTTGCCATGGGAATAGGGTACACAAGAGCTGTGTCTAGTCTATGATTATAACAAATAGCGTACCACCAAGCTTGATAAGATAATTTGGTAAAGTCTTTCCAGTTTTTAGTAATCTGCTGAAAGGCAACTGCCAGCAATAAGTCTACTATTTTTGTGTTTGAATTGCATTCTGACCACACTGGAGACAAACTTCCCTAGAACACATTAGAAACAGAGAAAGGGTATTTGGAGTGAAAAATTAAATTGATCTGGGCCCACACCTTCTCCCAAAAACCATGGACAAGTGGGCATGTAAAAAGTAAATGGTGTAGATCCACACATGGGGAGGAGCACGACCAGCATTCATCCGAGAGATCAACATGTCTTCTATGCAGAGTCACTGGAGATAATAAAAGCCTATTATATATAAAAAAAAAGAGTGTCTGTGTAGTGTTGGCAGCCCTTGAAGATTTCCTGATTTTATTCCATATTTTGTTCCATATGTTTATAGACCAAGTAACACCCAAATCTTGTTCCCAAGAGAGTTCCGTCTTAGTTTTCCCTTGTGTAGTACATGAGGAATGTAAATAATTGTAAATAACTGTAGCCTTGGAATTGATTTGTAGTAGGGAATGCATTTATCAACTGAAGGGATGATAGGATCAGTAGAAGAATTTAAAGGTGTGCATCGGGTATAAGCAGTCAAAATAGCTTGTTTTAAGAGTGTATATTTAGATTGGAAGGACGTTGGTAAGTTAAAAAGTCCTTTAACCTGCGCAAAAGACATAATCTGATCCTGTATATATAATTGATGTATCCAAATTAGACCCCTTTGTCTCTATGATTTCCAATAAAAGGGCTTGTCACGTATCAATATCATGGTATTATGCCATATCGTGGAATTGGAGAAAGAAGTCCAATTTATAGGATCCATTGAGGAAGTGGGTCTCAGAATTTTGGATGTGTATTTAATTATAGGGGTTGAGAGGTTTTGTAGTTTGCGAGAGAACGAGAGGTATTCTTGAAAGGAGAAAGGGGAGAGAAAAGAGAGTTCAAGTTTGGCCCACAGAGGGTAGTCTTCGGAGGAATTGGAGAGCCATCTTGAAGCTTGACGGAGCAAAAAAGATTTTTGATATATAGGAAAATTAGGAAAATTAACGCCCCCTTCTGACTTTGGACGAACCAATTTTGATAGGGACATGCGCGACTTTTTATTGCTCCATAAAAAAAGAGGATAACAAGGAATTTATTTTCTTGAAGAATTTTAAGGGAATGGATAATGGGATATTGGAAATTGTATAAAGAACTATAGGGGACAGCATCATTTTTATGGTATCGAGGCGACCCCACCAGGATAAATATAAAGGGTGCCACTTAGCAGTTAGAGAAGTTATTCTCTGTACGCAGTTATCCATACACCGTGAAATTGTATTTGAGATAGATGGAGTGAAGTGTAGACCCAAATATTTACTATACTGAGAACACCATGCAAAATTTGAGCATGCAAAGTTATCCTTAACCCCTTCGCTGCTAGGACTTTCCCCCCCCCCTGTGCTAAGCCTTTTTTTTGGCTATTTGGGGTAGTGCGCGCTTAGGCCCCTGTAACTTTTTGACCACATAAGGTATCCACGCCAAATTTGCGTCCTTTTTTTCTAACATCATGGGGATTGTAAAGGTACCCAGGGTTCGTGGATTCCCCTGGAGGGGACCCAGAAATTAGCCAAAATACAGCAAAAGTTTGTTTTTTGGGGAAAAATGCGAAAAAAAGCTACAGATGAAAGCATCTTGTTTTTCCCTGCAAATGGCATCAAAAAGGGGTTGTGGTGCTGAAATCACCATCTTCCCAGCTTTCAGGGACAAGCAGACTTTTGTCAGAAAACCAACTTTTTTACACAGTTTTGGCATTTTTCTGGGACATAGCCTATTTTTGCTATTTTTTGTGCTTTCAACCTCCTTCCAGTTAATGGAAGAAATGGGTATGAAACCAATAATGGATCCTAGAAAGCCATACATTTCTGAAAAGTAGACAAAATTCTGAATTCAGCAAGGGGTCATTTGTGTAGATCCTTAAAGTTTTCCTTATAGAAACTAACAGTTAAATGAAGGAAAAATTGAAAATTAGTTGAAAAAAACAGCCATTTGTGTCAACGTTTTCACCTGTAACTTCTTCTAATTATGACAGCTATTTGAAAGCAATATACCGTTATGTCCGCTGGACCTTTCTGGTTGTGGGGATATATAGGACTTGTAGGTTCAACAAGAACCCAACGAACCCAGAGCCAATAACTGAGCAGCATCTTGCAATGGTTTTTTATTATGTACCGGGTATATAGCAATTATTTTAGGAAAATGTATACATGGAAAAATTGTTATGAAAGACACCTATGTATTTCTGAAATGGGAACAAAATGTAGATTTTAGAAACAGTAGATATTTGCACATTTCCAAAATTGGGAGTACCCATACTAGCATGAGAATTATAGGTCATTTTTCAAAATGACTTATTTTTACACATTGTCTTTCATTTGGAAGGCAGAAATGCATCGAAAGTCAATAGGTAATAACAGTTGCTCTACAATTCTGTGTTACCCTAAGTCTCCCGATAAAAATGGTACCTCACTTGTGTGGGTAGGCCTTGTGCCCACAACAGGAAATGGTTCAAAATGCAACGTGGACGTACCACATTTTCACAATGAAAAATTACCCTTTTTTTGCAAAGTGCCTAGCTGTAGTTTTTGAACCCTAGCTCTGCGGGCACTTAGGGAAATCTAGAAAACCTATACATTTTTGAAAACTAGACACCCAGGGGAATTCAGGATGGGGTGACTTGACTGGCTCTCACCAGGTTCTGTTACCCAGAATCCCTTGCAAACCTAAATAATTGGGAAAAAGCAGCGCAAAACGCAACGTGGACGCACCACATTTTCACAGTGAAAAATGACCCTTTTTTTGCAGAGTGCCTAGCTGTAGTTTTTGAACCCTAGCTCTGCCGGCACCTAGGGAAACCTACCAAACCCAAACTTTTCTGAAAAGTAGACACCCGGGGGATTCCAGGGAGGCATGGCTTGCGTGGATTCCCCAACGTTTTCTTACCCAGAATCCCCTGCAAACCTGACACTTTGCTGAAAAAATCCCTTTTTTCACACATTTTTGTGTGGTAAAGTTGTGGCATCACCGGGCTGACACAAATTTCTTACCACCCAGCGTCCCCCAGGTCTCCCGATAAAAATGGTGCCTCACTCGGGTGGGAGGCCCAAGTACCCGCGACAGGCAAGGGCCCACAACGTATTGAGGCGACCTCAAAATGGACTATCACAAAACGACCTGGTTTTGCAAGGGAGTCGCATGACGTTTTGGCCCGGGGCTCGGCGGCCACCTAGGAAACCTATCAAACCCACACATTTCTGACAAGTAGACACCCGGGGATTCCAGGGAGGTATGGCTTGCGTGGATCCCCCAACGTTTTCTTACCCAGAATCCCTGCAAACCTGACACTTTGCTGAAAAATCCCTTTTTCACACATTTTTGTGTGGTAAAGTTGTGGCATCACCGGGCTGACACAAATTTCCTACCACCCAGCGTCCCCCCAAGTCTCCCGATAAAAATGGTGCCTCACTCGGGTGGGAGGCCCAAGTACCCGCAACAGGCAAGGGCCCACAACATTTTGTGATAGGCAATTTTAATGTCGCCTCAATACGTTGTGGGCCCTTGCCTGTCGCGGGTACTTGGGCCTCCCACCCGAGTGAGGCACCATTTTATCGGGAGACCTGGGGGACGCTGGGTGGTAGGAAATTGTGTCAGCCCGGTGATGCCACAACTTTACCACACAAAGATGTGTGAAAAAGGGATTTTTTCAGCAAAGTGTCAGGTTTGCAGGGATTCTGGGTAAGAAACGTTGGGGATCCACGCAAGCCATACCTCCCTGGAATCCCCGGTGTCTACTTTTCAGAAATGTGTGGGTTTGGTAGGTTTCCTAGGTGGCCGCCGAGCCCCAGGCCAAAACGTCATGGGACCCCTTGCAAAACCAGGTCGTTTTGTGATAGGCCATTTTGAGGTCGCCTCAATACGTTGTGGGCCCTGCCTGTCGCGAGTACTTGGGCCTCCCACCCGAGTGAGGCACCATTTTTATCGGGAGACCTGGGGAACGCTGGGTGGTAGGAAATTTGTGTCAGCCCGGTGATGCCACAACTTTACCACACAAAAATGTGTGAAAAAGGGATTTTTCAGGAAAATGTCAGGTTTGCAGGGATTCTGGGTAAGAAACGTTGGGGGATCCATGCAAGCCATACCTCCCTGGAATCCCCGGGTGTCTACTTTTCAGAAATGTGCGGGTTTGGTAGGTTTCCCTAGGTGGCCACCGAGCCCCGGGCCAAAAACCCAGGTGACCCCCCTTGCAAAACCAGGTTGTTTTGAGATAATGTGTTGTTTATTTCTGCAGCGTGAAAATTTTGGCACAATATTGCAAGGAAAATGTGACAGACATTTTGAGGTTTGCAGGACATTGTGGGTACCATAACTTGTTGGGATCCACAAGAGAGATATCACCATGTACTCCCATGGGTGTTTCGTTTCCGACAATATCTACAGTTGGTAGGTTATTCTTAGACGGAATGTACACCTTGGCAGACAGACTAAAAAGACAAAGATTACTGCACAGCCATCTATTCCTCAAGCACACACACCAGTATGGTTGGATTTGGCACGAGGGCAAGTGATGGTTCAGTATATACAATTTTATTAACAAGAGATTTCACAAAAATGAAATGCACTGTCAATAATTGAAAGGACAAAAAACTGAACCAGTGACTCGCAGCTCGTGAGCTGTAAAGCCATGTCAAGGCCCCAACCGCTTTACAGGCCATTCACACACCTTTCAAATGTGATACACACAAGACCATTCACACCACCAGGCATGAAACAAACACATTACAACATTCACAAAAAGGGACAAGGTACACCCTGCTTGAGAAAGACAAAAAAAAATATTACTGCACAGCCATCTAATCCTCAAGCACACACACATACTGGTTGGATTTGGCACGAGGGTGAGTGATGGTTCAGTATATACAATTGTATTAACAAGTGATTTCACAAAAATGAAATGCACTGTTAATAATTGAAAGGACGAGAAACTGAACCATTGACTCACAGCTCGTGAGCTGTAAAGCCACGACAAGGCACCAACCTCTTTACAGGCCATTCATACACCTTTCATACGTGTGACACATACAAAACCATTCACACCACCAGCCGCGGGCCCATCACATTACAACACTCACACCAGCAGACAGCGCCATTCAAGGGCCCATCACTTTCACACGCCCACATTCCTAACACAGCAACCACACAAGCTGATGGATTGCGTGGAGTGTCGCTCGGCTAGCAGTGTGTGTAGTGACCAGCAGCAAGTCACACCGCCAGCCGAGCGCCAGGCAACGCACACCGCCAGCCAAGCACCACTCCACGCACACCGCCAGCCAAGCGCCACTCCACGCACACCGCCAGCCAAGCGCCACTCCACGCACACCGCCAGCCTAGCGCCACTCCACGCACACCGCCAGCCAAGCGCCACTCCACGCACACCGCCAGCCAAGAGCCACTCCACGCACACCGCCAGCCAAGCGCCACTCCACGCACACTGCCAGCCAAGCGCCACTCCACGCACACCGCCAGCCAAGCGCCACTCCACGCACACCGCCAGCCAAGCGCCAGCCTACACACACCACCATCACATTTAGGATTTTTTTATACAAAAAAGAAAACACAAACAAATTGCAAATAGATACAAATCTACTAACACAAAATCTGAAACTAAATACATTGCACAAATGCCAACCTTGAAACAGAACAACAATTCTTAAACATTACAGACCAGGCAGTTCACTTTACCACTCATGGTTGCGCCCAATAATTCTTTTGCTTGTGGTACGCTCTATAACAAGCAGGCACACACAGCCCAGGGTTAGAAGGACACTCAGGGCAGTACATACGAGTCTCCTTCCGCGTACCTCTTCGCCAACAGACTCTACATCTCCTAGTGGGAAAGTCTTTTGAGGGTGTAGGAGGAATGTGATCAGGAAAGTGGCGATCTTTCAATCGAGCCACATCCTCCACCACTCCAACTCTAGGAACACTTGCCTGTTCCACAACAACAAGGCTGCCTATGACAGACTGCTGAAACTGAACAAAAGTCAACTTTGACGCAGGAGAACACTCCTTGAACACAACAAAAGCTTTGAAAGTTGCTAAATTGAAGAGATGGATGGCCAACTTCTTATACCAAATGTAAGCCTTACGAATAGCAGTGTAAGGTTCCAACCTCTGATCTACTCTATCAACACCACCCATGTGCTTATTGTAGTCTAAAATGCACACAGGTTTGCGCACTTCAGCAATCTGACCCCAAACAGCCACAGGTGAAGTACTCTCATCATGGATGGTAGTCAGCATGTACACATCCCTCCTGTCCACAAATTTCACAGCTAGTAGTTCATCACTATGCAAGGAACTGCACTGTCCCCGCTGAAGTTTTTGCAAACAAGCTCTTTTGGATAACCTTTACAGTTAGAGCGGATTGTGCCACAAGCAAAAGTGTCCACTTTGAACAATTCCTTAAACAATTGCACAGCAGTGTAGAAGTTATCAAGGTACAAATGGTGGCCTCTGTTAAACAGTCCTCTAGCAAGATCCCACACAATTTTCTCTGAAACTCCAAAAGTGGACGGACAACCAGGGGGTCAATAGTGGAATCCCTACCAGTGTACACACGCAAATTAAAAACATATCCTGTCCTACTCTCAGACAACATATACAGCTTAATTCCATAGCGTGCCCTCTTGCTAGGAATGTACTGCCTAAAAATCCAACGGCCCTTGAACAGGACCAAAGACTCATCAATAGATATTTCTTTCCCTGGAGTATAGATCTCTGAAAATCGATCTACAAAGTGATCAAGAACAGGCCGAATCTTAAAAAGACGGTCACATTCAGGGTGATCCCGTGGCAACGCCAAACCATTATCAACAAAATGCAGCATCCGAAGCAAAAGTAAATACCGATCACGAGTCATAACTGCAGGAAATATGGCCGTTGCCATCAAGGGACTGGTAGACCACTATGAACCCATGGACGGCTTCCTTATCAAACCCATCAAAAAAGTCAAACCCAAAACTTCTTCATCTCTTCCAGATTTGTGGGACTCCACCGGGTAGCTCTAGAATGGGGCCTAAGTCTGGCACTCTTGTCCCTCAAAAACTGTTCAGCATACAAATTAGTCTGCTCAACAATCTCACCCAAAAATACATCATCCATAAACAACTGAAAATACTGTATAGGCAAATAATGTTCACAATCCACTCTACACCCTGCATAACCACTAAAGGCAGGCAACACCGGCTGCACCATGTTTGGATCAACCCAGAGTCCAGCACTTCCAGTAGGAAGCCTAGCAGCCCCAGGCTGCAATCCAGATGCCTCTTGCACCATCGGCACAGTAGTATCCTCTTCTAAAACAGGCACTTCATCTGCACTGAGAGTACCTTCATCATCCGATGATTCCATGTGGAGACAAAACTCACTGCCTGAATCTTCCCCTCCCTCCTCTCCCTCAGACGCACTGTCAGTCTCATAATCCTGCTCAGAGGAAGATTCAAGAAGAAAACCAACCACCTGCTGAGCAGTCATTCTATGGCTAGCCATAATGCTTACTAATAAAGGTTACTTGTCAAACAAGTCAACAACAACAAACCCTTTGTAAAAAAAAGAAATAAACAAAATGTAGCTTTATCACAAAGACCTATATACTCCAACACTATACCACTCAAGTGACAGAAGCAGCTAGACTCACCACCACCTACTCTGCACAGACACAGTAAGGATCAACAATATCCCACTAAAAAAGAAGAAAAAAAATTACACATAAGACAATGCAAAACATCGCAAAGAATTTCAAGCTCTGAACACTAACAAATATGCTGCCATTATGACACCACTTACAAAAAAATTCATTCATGCATGACAATAATACTCATTTGGAGTACACAGAACAAAAATATTTTTCTTACCAAATAAATGCAATTACGCAAAACTGCAGAACAACCACTGCCGAAACCGCAAACAGGAATCAAAAGCTTTACACTAGAATAAAAAGGAGAAAAAAACATTACAATCACATATGCAAATAATGCACCAGTCCACACACAATCCACCAGCCAAGCTAAGGGGTAGGTGGGCCAAAGAGTATAAATAAAATATTCACCCCCGTAAAGGGGAGCAACCCTTGCCCTTTTGGCCACTCCCCAACACAAAAATTAAAAAAACCCTGGTGTCTAGTGGCTTCTGCCCTCCTTAGGCAGATGGGCCTAAAAACATACTGCTATTCTGTCACCCAAGGGGTCACTCTCCACAAATAAATGCCTGGTGGACTAGTGGGAAGATACCTTTATCTTCCGCACACGATCTCTCACTACTCAACTCTACTCTCAACTCTATTCACAACTGGATGTTAGCTCACCAACTCATTCTGAATCCCGCCAAAACTGAATTCCTCCTCCTCTCTACCTCTCTCTCACCTCCTCCTGTTCAATCTTGGATGGATCAGCTGACCCTACTCAACAACAAACCCATCATTGTCGACAGCGCTAAATCCCTAGGTGTCATTCTTGACAAAAGACTCAACCTAATCTCCCACATCAACTCTATTGCTAAGAACGCCCGTTACCAGTTGCGCCTTCTACGGGGGATCCATCGGTTCTTCCCGGAGAAAGACTTAAAAACCTTGGTACAATCTCTGGTTCTCTCAAGACTGGATTATTGCAATTCTCTTCTGACGGGCCTACCCAAATCCCACCTCTCCCCTCTCAAATCCATCCATTCAGCAGCTCGCTTCATTTCAGGGTCTAAACGAAGTGACCACGTCACTCCTATCCAGTCCTCTCTTCGATGGCTTCCGATCGAGGCAAGATCTATTTACAAAACTGCCTGCATCACACACAAAGCCTTACACACGTCCTCCCCTCGTTACCTGGCGAATAAATTGAAATTGTCCGGTGGCTCTCGCCCTTCTCGCAATGCGGAAAAGCTTCTGCTTGAGCCCCCCCACCCCCGTCTTCAAAAGGGAAAGATCGATGGCGCAATCCTTCTCAGGCAATGCGGTGAGAATCTGGAACTCGCTTCCCCCATTGCTCCGTGCCACCTCCTCTACCCGGATCTTCAAAGCTGACCTCAAATCTCTTCTCTTCCAAAGACACTTTCAGAACTAATACTTTCACTCTCAGCCCCTCTAGGAAGTTCGCTCTTCATTGTAAATTTGTACTTTTTCCTGTACATTCCTCACCCTTGCGTGCTGTGCTGGATTTGTGTACCCTTCATTTTAAGTCTCCTGTTTAATTCACGCCCTCTCTACTCCCTCAAGGAAGTTCTTCCACTATAGGAAAGTCTGTACTCCATGCCTATAGAAGTGCCTTCCCAGTGTGTTCTGAGTGACTGCCACTTATTGCAGTATTATACCTCTATTTGTTTTTTGTATCTCATCTATCATGCACAATTGGCATTTTTTTCTCATGTAATGTAACGCTTGCTTTTGTATTATGCTCACTTGTAATCTTCTCCTCATGTAATGTTACTGTTCCTATTGTGAAGCGCTCTGACACCTTCGGGTAAAACCCCGCGCTATATAAAAAAAACTGCCCCCCCCCAGGGGGGCAGAGCACCAAAAACATATGGCCCCCAAAAGGGGAGCAACCCTTGCCCAAGGGGCCGCTCCCCAAAACAGTATTTTCATTTTAAAAAATAAAAAATTCCCTGGTGTCTAGTGGGCATTCCTGCTGCACGATCGCATGATCGTGCAGCAGGAATGCACAAAAGAGGCATCGAGGGAAAGGAAAGGGTTTTCCTTTCCCTCAATGCCTCTTCTGTTTGAAACCCCCGCTCCCCGGAGCCAAAACTAACCTTATTCCCCGACGCACTGGAAGCAAATGGCTTCCAGCGCATCGGGGAACAAAGGGAAACCCCCAATGACGTCAGCGCGCCTCTCGCGCTGACGTCATTGGGGGGGGAGGGGGGTAAGGCAGGGGAAGCCCTTCCCCTGCCTTCCCCCCCAAAAAAACAACGATCGGATTTCCACGGGGGGAGCGCCAGCGCTTCCCCCGTGGGTGGTCTTATGACGAGCTGGACTCGTCATGAGCACACGACCACTGTGTGCCATGACGAGTCCAGCTCGTCATAAGCATCGAAGGGGTTAAAAGTATATTTCGTTAAGGGTAATATTTCACATTTATCCTTGTTTAATTTATAACCGGATACGGCTGCAAAGGAGTCAACTTCACGTAGGAAAGCAGGAAGAGAGGACTGGCGTTGTGAAATAAAAAGCAGTATATCATCAGCATATGCTGCCAATTTGATATGAGTGTCGTTGAAATTAAAACCATGAATGTCCCTATTTTGACGAATTCGTGATAAAAACGGTTCTAAGGCTAAATTAAAAATAAACGGGGACAATGGACACCCTTGGCGGACACCCCTACCCAGATTGAAATAAAAAGATATAGTGCCATTAGCGCACACAGCCGCTCTTGGGTTAGAGTATAAAAGTGAGATTAAGGAAATTATTTTAGGTCCAAAGCCAAACCAATTAAGAGTCTGAAAAAGGTATGCCCATTCCACTCTATCAAGCGCTTTTTCTGCGTCCAATGCAATGGCTGCCAAGGAATGTGAGACATGAGAGGATTTAGATAGAATATCAAAAAATAAACGGGTGTTGTCTCTGATGAGACAACCTTTGACAAAACCTGACTGTTCCACTCCCAACAAATCAGGCAAATGGGAGTCCAATCGCAATGCCAGAGATTTAAAAAAAAAAATGTAATCGACATTAACTAAAGATATGGGCCGAAAATTCTTACAATATCTCAAGTCCTTCCCCTCCTTGGGGATAAGACAAATGAGAGCTTCTGAGAAAGAACCCGAGGATTTACCTGAATTAAAAAAGAATTTATTAAAGTATGTCATTTGGGAATTAACAGGGAGGCGAAGTGCGTGAAAAATTCAACAGTAAAGCCATCTGGGCCGGGGGCTTTATCTTTTTTAAGTGCCTGTAATGTGGAAGAAAGTTCCTTTTGTGAGAGGTCGGATTCCAAAATAGAAAGATCTGCTTGGGTAAAAGATGGCCGCTGAATATCAGACAAAAACTGAGAAATACGCTTCTCTGTGGGAAGGGCCTCCGCTGTGTATAGTGTTTTGTGAAAATGAAAAAAATTCATTTAAGATTTCATCATCTTTATATTTCAATGACTGCTTTTCATCCATAATAGAATCTATATTGAGTTTATTATGTTTGACCTTCAAATAATTAGCTAGTACTTTACCGGCTTTATTCTGCCCACCATAAAACTTTGCACTAGATTTTAATAAATAAGTGGAAGCATTATTTGTCGACTCCTTATTAAATTGGAATTCAATGTTAATAAGTTCTGACATACAGTCTTTTGATCTTGAGGAGTAAAAAGAGTGTTCCAGTCTCTTTATCTTGGCAAGGAGAGATGTAGCAAGTGCTTGCGACGTTTTACGCTTTTTGGAAACATAACCAATAATAAAATCTCTAGCTGCTGCTTCAAAGGCATCCCATATCACATGAAAAGGTAAGTCATCAGTCTGATTAAACAAAACGTATTCATGAAAAAAGGAAGTAAATGAGGACGTGAATACCGGGTCCAAAAGAAGGGTGTTGTTAAAGCGCCATTTACGGGGAGTGCAGGGTTTCTGTAGAATATCTAACCGCATGGTAATAGGAGCATGATCAGAAATTAGAATGGATCCAATATCTGCTACTATTAATGATTGTGACACATTATGTGAAATGAAAAAGTAGTCCAATCTTGATTGAGTGTGGTGAACTGGAGAATAATAGGTGTATTCTTTAGTGGTGGGGTTACAGAGTCTCCAAGCATCAATAAGCTTATATTGCTTAATAGTCTGTATGAAGAGTTTATGGGCCTTATGCGGTTCAAAGGAGACCATTGAATTACGGTCCAAAAAGGGATCAAAAACTTGGTTACAATCACCTGTAAGAATGAAATTATCATCAATACAATTTGCGAGTTGCTGAGCTAAGGATGTCCAAAAGGAGGGGTCGCCAACAGTGGGTGCGTATATATTTAGTAAAGAAACCGGAGCATTACCAATCAAAAGTTTAGTAAGCAGCCAACTACCGCTTACGTCAGAGCACTGTGACAAAAGTTTAACAGAAAGTGATTTACGACACAAGGTAACGACCCCATTACGCTTGCCGTCTCCTGGTGAGTAAAAAACCTCTCCAACCCAACCTCTCCTCAATTTTATTGATTCCTCTGCTGTTAAATGGGATTCTTGCAAACAAGCTATATCTGTACCCAATTTGGCCAGATGGGTCAGAACTCTTTGCCTTTTAATAGAAGAATGTAAACCTCTGACATTCCAAGAGACAATATTTAAAGACATGAGATAAATGAGAGCGTAAATGTGAAACAACAATCAATATAGGAAAACGAATGAAAAGAAATATGCCAAGAAACAGACCAACTATTTGCAACATAGAACAACTTTGCGAGAGGGAAGTAAGGATAAGAATGAAAAAACAAGTTTACATGTGACAAATGCAGTGTAAGGTAAAAAGGAACATTACTTGTGAGATTGAAAAAAGTATAATAAGATAAGATTAATTTAAGGAAATATAAGTGAAAGAATAGAACAAGAGAAGGAAGAGAAAGTAAGCAGAATGAGATAATATGCAGAGATGAATTAGAGGAAAAAGACAGAAGGAAGATGAAAAAGAAAGGGATCATTGGTAAAAATAGTAGAGAGAAAAAAAAGAAAAAAACTGTACCTAGAATGAGTCCAAAACATAAAAAGGATGGGGGGGGGAAGAGGCCACATGGAGTGATGACACATCCAGACTTCACGGGGTAAGACAGGGGATACTTCAGGAAGAGCGACCACAAGACAAAGGGTTAGACAATACGGAGAAGAACCTGCAAGGAGAGAAAAATTGGTTAGAGCAATAAAAAAAACATTGTTAAGTTACGGGCAGTTAGCTAAGTTTTACAATTAACCTACAAAATTGAAAATTAAGTTGCAGTAAGTGAAACAAACCAGTGTCTATACTGGTAAATGAGCTATGAATTCAATAAGAAACTCAACAGGCTAAATATATAAGGCTAAATCCGGGAGTTAGTATGAAAGAAGAGTCGTCAGGGACGTGATTTAGAAATATCCATCTTCTCTGGGCAATGGGAGTTCAGGAAACTTTTGAGTTTGATCGGATCGTCATAAGTGATAGTGTTATTGTTAAAAGTTACTCTGAACAGGCATGGATGAAATAAGCCAAATTGCGCACCAATAGAGCGTAAAGCTGGTCTCATGGCTAAAATTTCCTTTCTTCTGTCTGCTGTAGGCTTTGCATAATCCTGCGAGACAATAAGTTGATTTCCTGATGACGAAATCCGCTTCCAGGACCTAACTGCAGCTAGTACCATGAGAAGATCTGTATAGTCAAGAAAATAGAGTATGACACCTCTTGGTTTACGCATGGCAGATGGTGAAGGATGGAGAGGACCCAATCTATGAGCACGTTGAATGATTAAGACAGTGGTTTCGGGTAGATTCAGTACCTTCGGCAAGAATGACTTGAAATAGGCTATAGGGTCAGAACCTTCTGAACCCTCCGGCAAACCATATATACGAAGGTTATTCCGCCTATTTCTATTTTCAAGATTTTCAATCTGCTTCTGAAAGGACACAACCTGAGATTGAAGGACTGCAACCTGAGCGCAAGCTGAACCCAGGGAGTCCACACTTTGTTCAACCGCAGTAATTCTCTCTTCAATTTTTGCCCAACCATCTGTTAAAACCTGTATCTTGGAATTTGTCTCCTCTACAAATGGACGAAGTGCACGTATTTCTTCCAGAAGAAGATCCATTGAGACTGATGTAGGTTGCTTTGGTGGAGAAGGAGGATCTTTTTTCAACCGCTTGGTTGACACCTTGGAGGCTGTAGAAGAAGAGGTGGAGGCGCTTTTAGGAGAGGAATTCAAAGATTCATCCATTTTGGTGTGATGAGTATACAGGTGTGTGCGAGAAATAAATGAGCGATTTACAGGCACCACCAGTGGTCTTACTGTTTTCAGTCTGCCCATAAATGTGACGACTAGGAATAATATCACCTCAAATATGCGCTGAGCAAGTCAAGCCAGTAGCACAAGTAACATCAAGTGCCCTGAGCTTCAGGACTAAAATTGGCATTGACAATGGAGCACTACGTAGACATTGCCTGTAGGGATTATCTCGCCAAAATCCATATAATGCAGAAAAAACATCAGTGACGAAGTGTGAAGAAAGAGAATGCAAACTCAAACATAAGATACTCCGCAAAGCTCATTGATGCCTGGCAAAAAAATTGGTTACTAAAAAGATCCAGTGCGATGCATATATGATATTCTACATGCCAGTAGTATCACCTCAGAAGAGCAGAAAAGCAAACAATGCCACGTATAATAGTGCCTGCTCGAGTTTCATGATAACCAAATAGAAGCAAGAGATAAAGAGTCAGGGTTAAACAAAAACAGACATTTAACTTTTGAAGAAGGTTAAATTGCGCTGAGTTCCATGTAAAAACCTTCACAGGAGGGTATGAGATGCACAAAATGGCCGCCGGTATCAGCTACATTGAAGGAAAAGCTCCTTTAGATCTCTCAAGGTGAGGGGCAACAAGCCACTATAAAAAAAAAATTCTTATTGGCTATAAAACTTTCTCCATGCTACTCACAGCGTTGAACGAAGAGGCTTCAGATTAAAGAGAAACAAGGCTGAAGCACCACACGAGTAAAGAAAATCTCCTCAGGTCGTGGGCTTTTTCAAGATGGCGGGCGCCGCATTGCTTCAAGGAGAAAGAGGTGTTCTGGCAATAAAACGAGTCTCTCCAACGTTGAAAAATACCTCGTCAGCTACTTCTTAGGTTCCGACGGCCGCCCTGTCATTTTCGCCGGTCTTCTCGTGTGCGAAACGTCGCAAATTCCTTCGTTCTCACCGCCGGCCCCGGGAGCGTCACGGAATCGCCGCCATCCTCCTTGGGCGCTAGCCACGCCCCCCCAGTGTTAAGCCACTTAATGTGGCTAAACGCTGCCTTGTAAATAAGGCACCCTTTCATGCTATACTTAGCTTAAAATGGGAGGGCAATGGGTGTTGCGGTGTGCGTTCTGCCGCAACACCGATTGATTTTGACGCTGCCCCATTTTTTCAAGAGTGGCATAAATACGTGGCAGCTTCAAAATTAAGACAAAAAAAAAACTGCTCTTAACATGGTGCAACGAGGAGAAATGCCTTATTTCTCCTTGTTTTTGCTGTTTCTATGTGTGTAGCATTGTACAAGACACATAGAAACAGCAGAAGGCCATGCATGATTGTTCATGTGCAGGAAGGGACACCTTCCTGCACATAAACAATCATTTCCACAACGCAGGCAACCTTGCACTATGGTGCAACGATGCCTGCGTTGGCGCTAAGCAGCTGTAATTAGCGCCAGCACGGGGGGAAAACGCAGGGATGCGCCGTATTGTTGTAAATGCGGTGCAGCCCTGTGTTTCCAAAGTGGTGAAGCGCGTCTTTAAGCCAAGATGGCTAGTGCCGTGCTCCACCACTTCTAGTGTAAATATACCCCACAATGCTAATTTTCCGATAGACCTTTGTGAAAGCTGCAAGAAACTTTGCACAATTGTGTTTGTAGGCAGCTCTTTCAAGACAGTAAAGCATCCAGGTGCTGTGCTCTCCAGGGTCGTGTGACAACATGTCCAATCAAAAAGCACTCCGACATCTGGGCTTTGAATTTCGGTACAGCCAAAACCCCAAAACACTATCAGCATATTCAGCGTAAGTGGAAACTGCTTGTGCAAAAAATACAAGGCTTCTGCAGAGTGCTGTACCCATGAATAACTTGCAGGTAAAGTAAATGTTTGGAGGTTAAGCAGGGCATTTGTGCTGCATAGAATTCATTTCTTTAAACCGCTACCACTGAACGCGCTTTACATTAGTCTCAAATCAGAGAATAACTTCAAATTTCTGCAGTAGGGCTACTGAAAAGTAGGCTGTGGAATCTCACTTCACGTTGACATGAAAGTACTAACCTGGATGTGTTTCTCATTCGCCCTCTTTGAAGGTCATCCAATACTTTCACATGAAAGATGAAAGTCTAAACACAATAAGCTGAGGGGCATATTTACAAGCCCCTTGCGCCACTTTTGCGCCGCCGTTGCGTCACGCAAGTGACGCAGCGGCGACGCAAACCATGCGCCACGTTGCGCTTTATTTACAACGTGACGCATCTAGGGAGATGCGTCACGTAGTAAACCCCTGCGCCACATGAAACCTGCATCAGGTTTCATGTGGGCGTACCGGCGCAGGGGGGGGTGTTCCGGCACAGGTACGCCTCGGAAAAGTGACGTAGTGAAATCTACAAGATTTCACGCAGTCACTTTTCCGACGCTGGTGCGCCAAATCCTTACGCCTGCTTCAAGCAGGCGTAAGGATTGACGCACCATGTTAGGGATAGGGAAGGTTGGAACAGTGCTGGAGTTGCGTCGCGCTTGCGACACGACTTCAGCACTGCGCCAACCTTCCGCCGGCAGATGCGTCACGCATCTGCTTATCCTTGCGCCACGATGCGCCGCATTGTAAATGCGGCGCATCGGACGTGGCGCAAGGGTAAACTTGCGTGACGCATTTTCCCTGGCGCATCCCTGCTGATATGCAGGGATGCGCCAGGGAACGTAAATATGCCCCTAAGTGCTTCTAAGTACCTGCAGGGGCTGAAGGGATTACGTAAAATTCATACAATGGCGTGGTGTGCAGTGAAACATAATGTATCTTTTTAAATCCCAGATGTTATGTTCACGCCTTCCTTGTTGCGATCAGAGAAAAATGTGTGGAGGAAGATTGAGACATGATTTTAGACCCATGTTTTTCACTAAAAGAGCACCCAAGGAAGCATGATAAACACTTGCGAAGCGCCTAAAATATTAATTTCAAAACTATGACGGAGAAGCAGGCGAGCATGTGTGCAGCACTTTACCGCTATGTGAGGTGCCCATCGCTGAGATAATTGCACCAGCGTTTGCGGTCAGTAATGCCATCTGCAGTCAATTCCAAGGAAACGTTGTTTAAAAATCATACTAACTAATTATAATTAACATGGAAGTGCGATTTATCTAGCTAACCTGGTTTTAATGTGAAACTTTCTACTATGATTCTTTTTGACACCAAATCTTTCACTCTAATGGCCTCATGCACAAAGAAATTAGTACATTTGTAAGTCGTAGTGTTATGTTTTGTTACTAATATTTATTTTTGAGATATTATATAAAACATACATTCTATGTACTGTAAAATGCAAATATGGCGAATGTTCACAACTACGCCCAATCCTAAACCAGTTGATTTTCTGGTGGCGCAAAATCTGCTGTTTTTTAGAGTTAAACTGCCTAATGCCAAGGTTGCCAGTATTCAAGGCTGCCTAGTCTTCACTTCTCCTCATGTCTTCACTGCACCACCTAATACTTGCTGTCTATTTATTTCACTCTTGCAGATTTTATTGGTAATAAAGGCACACTTTTCATATCATATTCTAGTACTAATGCAATTTTGAATACAAAAATGTCACATCACGGTAAATAGCAAGAACATGCTAAATGTGTGTGTTAGACAGGTCATCCTTGGAGTGGTCTTCCCCCCATATGTTTTGCCCGCTTACTTCTCTTTTTGCTGATTCTTTTTTGTTGACCTTAGGACTCTGAGCACTTTACCACTGCTGACTAGTGCAAAAAGTGCATGTGCTCCTCCCCTAAACATGGCAACATTGGTGTATACACAATTAACATAATTAGTTTACTTGTAAGTCCCTTGTAACTATGGTATACCATAAACCCAGGGCCTGTAACCTAAATGCTATTAGTGGGCCTGCAGCACTATTTGTGCAACCCGCACAAGTAGCCTTTCAAACCTGCCTCAGGCCTGCCATTGCAGGGCCTGTGTGTGCAGTTTACGGCCACTTCCACTTGGCATTTAAAACCATTGACCATGCTTTAAACTCCCCTTTTATTACCCATAAGTCACCCCAAAGGTAGGCCCCAGGTAGCCCATTGGGCAGGGTGCTGTGTAAGTAGAGGGTAGGACATGTACTGTTAAGTTTTGCATGTCCTGTTAGTGAAAAAAACACCCAAATTAGTTTTTCACTACTGTGAGGCCTACTCCTCTCATAGATTAGCATTGGGAATTCCTTTATACACTTTTAAGCTGTAATTCCTGATCAAGAAGGAGTAGCTGCATCATGTTTTATATCTTTGGAATGGTAATGACAAATCCTCTTCAATGGTAAAGCTGGATTTATCATTACAATTTTAGAAATGTCACTTGTAGAAAGAGGGCATTTCTCTGCTTTTACTGGCCTGTGTGCTTAAAGTCTGTCTCCAATACAGGTCTGTGGTGGGTGACAGCTACACTTTGTGCATTCCCTCTAGACACCCATAAATACAGAAAGGATAGGCGTGACAGAGAATACATCTACATTCATCTGTATTATGAAAGCTCTTCATGGGCAGGAAAAGAGGGGGGAGCTGACACACCTGAATAGGCAGTGTCCTGTTTCACACACAAAAAGCTGATTACCCCCTACTGATAGTCTGGAGCCAGGGCTGGGAAGAAAGAGTCTGTGTGCACTTCAAAGACCCTTCTTTGAAGTCACCCCACACCAAAGACACAACTGTACTGTGGCTCTGGCCCTTTCAACACAGTACACAACTGGACCTGTAAAGAACTCTGCCAGTAGCAAAGGCTGCTGTGCTACAAGGATTGGCACTCTGCTTGACTGATGTACTGGAAGAACTTCTTTTCTGCTTTGCTGTGCTGTCCTGCTGCCTGCTGATCTCTGCCCTGCTGAGGACAAGGACTGGACCCATCTCACAGTGACTGCACGTGCTTGCTGGCTTGCCCACTGTTCGGAATCGGAACTGATGCATCACCTGCATCCACGGGATCGACAACGACGCCTCGCCTCGCCTCATATGCTTCTTGCATTGAGTCTTCGACGCTTCCTCCATTCAATGTTTTTTTTCAGCGGCACCTTCGTGAGTCCTGTAGCCAGCCTGCCCTTGATCGCAGTCGGCCTGAACTTTGGATTTACCCCAGTCTAGTGCAACCAAATGTTCCTGGTTGGCGCTTTATGATTCTAAGCACTATAATTTGATTTAATCTTTAAAAATGCATAACTCTGGTTCTACTTATTGTATTTGTGTTGCTCTGCTCTTGTTTTACTCATAAAAATATAATCTATATTATCTAACACTGTGTGAAGTATTTTTGTGGTGTTTTCATTGTGTTACTGTGTGTGTGTTGTACAAATACTTTACACATTGTCTTTTTAGATAAGCCAGACTGCTCTGTGCCAAGCTACCAGAGGGTGAGCACAGGTAATCATTTAGTGTGTATCTAGCTTACCCTGACTATAGTGGTGGCATCAGGATTTCTGCCACAGCTCACCTCTCTTGACTATCACAATATACCAGCATGACTCATATTATTCCTCCCAACACTTATGAATGAACAAATGTCTTGTACTGTTGTATTCCTCTTAGGGTGTCCATAAACGGGCTTTCCAGTATCATGTCCTTATATAGGCACAATTCGCCCTGCCCTTATATAGGCATAAAATCCCAGCCCTTATTTAGGCATTAAACCGTGCACTCCAAATACAGGCATGGTCTCTGACATCCGTCCACCCTAACGTCACAACGAGTTCATGAAGAACAGACCCTTAGGCTGCGGGAGTTTCACTAGCCCAGGACTATTGATTTCTTCAAGGACTCATATATTATGCATGAACCATTATTCCTTAGGGGTTCATTCATGACGTCTTCCGCTGTCCGACTCACATCAATGCTAACATTCTTAGGTACCTCTCAGGTATAAATATACCTTCCCTAGCCCTTGTAAACTAGAGGAGACCTCGACTTTAGAGGAGCCCGATTCCCGGCCTGACGCACTGAGAAGACGCTGTCATCCCTGCACGCAGAGAGTGCAGCTTCCAGTGATCTGACTTCCCTTGCGGGGTTTTGGAGTTCGAGTCTGGCAAAGACCTCTAGACACCTCTCTCTTTCGTCAGGTATGGAGCTGACTAGAACCTAGAGGGACTCTTGGCATACTTGGCATACTTGGCATACTAGGCATACTAGGCTTAATATACTCTTAGTATACCATAGTAAGGAATACTTCACCTACTTCATACCTCTCCCTACACCTAGGTTAGGTTAGGTACATTGGGGTAGAACTAGGTTAGAAACGCATCGTATGAGTACTCGCATTTTTAGTCTGTGTCATTTATGTAATTGCATATATACTAAAAGATAATGCTATCGCAGTATTATTTATTTCTACTGCTCACACTGTACATTATTTATCTCGCATACTGTCTTGTGATCGTAACAGCAAATTTTACTTACACCAGAAACAAGACTGTTCAATAAATCTTTTATTGAAACGCCCGTCTGTTCTTTCTGTGTAACTTGGAGAAAACTAAGCATGCACGATTGAGCTGAGTGAAATAGTTATCTATTGTTTCCACGACTCTGGGACACGTTCTGATTCTAAAGGGAAACAAAGTGGTCATGTTTTGCGGCTGCCAGAAACTACTCCCTTCTTGTCGTCAAGGAGTTTCTAGTGGCCTCTGAGCTAGCTGGCACAAGTAATTAAGTTTAATATACTCGATAGGGACATACTGACCTTAGTCCTATGTCAAACCTATAGGATATATTATTCCAATGCGCAGAGCCTATTAGGGAAATAGGAGCTACACTACATGGCGCCCAACGGTTTGGTAAGGCGGTAATTCAACGTTAGATACTGAGTAACTCAGCCGTGCTTTTTTCTCTCAGAGACCCCTACCCATATACTCCAAAAGACGTCTGGAGTGGGTAGGGTTAAGTATCCACCAAGGCTACACAGGGCAGTACCCTATATATTAGCTGTTTGGTTTGCTCAACGTTGAAGGATACAGTGTTCCAAAAATATTGTGCACCTTTTCTTTGTTTCCTTGAAGCTTGTTCTACATTTTTCAAAAAACAAAATGCCTGGCTCCGATACTGGGACCGGAAACGGTGGAGCTATGGATCAGCCAGCTGTGACAGCTTATAACATTACAGGTTTTATTGAAACCGAGGAGGGTGTTATAGACATCACTCCAAACTTACGAAGAACCATCACTCTAAAACTCATAAAACATGGCCTACCACCAAGAGGAGGTAGAGCAGTTTTCGTGATAGAGGCACACAAATCCTTTTAGACAGAGGTATTCTATTCATGGGTAATATTTCCTGAATCCAATTCAGTAACACACATGTTTCACTTCTACAAAGAAGATGATCCACCAGAGGAATACATTCCTTTCGAGGATATTGAAATTCCATTAACATACCAGGAGCATCAGCTCTGGTTTAAAGGCGCCCTAAAACATCACAAAAACATTACCAGGCTTGGTCCACTAGGTAGACCAGGAGCAACATGGCCGATTCTAGCCGGCTACACACCTCATCCTGACATTGAAGAAATGTCAGACGAGGAATAACTTACTCAACTCACAGAGTTAATAAAAATCTACAGACAATTGGTCCAATATGTCATGCGGACTTTCACAGTCCAACCACCATTGACAATTCCAAATCAAACTCCTCACCAGGGGAATACACTAAAAATTAAACCACAGACTCTATACGCAGTCATGGGTAAAATGCCCACAAAACGTGAGCAAATTCCATTCTGGATAGCTCAAAAGATTACTCAAATAGAAGCAGTATTTCCAAATACTAGCCCATATGAGAAACACAGAATCCTAACAATCAGTTTACCGATGGGGATCACACCGCAACTGGAAGACTGCACCACTTGGGGCTCAGTCTTTGCTGCCATCTATACTAAAACACATGGCATTCCGTCAATTGCGGTAATACCAGATGTCCTGAAACAAATTCAAAACGAATACGGGGCAGAGCCTGCTCTAAATTTAGGTATGAAATTACTGAAAAATTTCGACCAGGTCTCAACAATAATATTATCTAATATTTAAGGGGAGGCAGCAGCAGTGGCGATCCGCCAAAAATGAAGGGAATTTGATGTCACAGAACATCAAACTGAACTACCCAGAATTATAGAACAATCTTATGCAGAATTAGGCAGAGATAGTTTGGGTGGAAGACCAGTGAAGCCAAAACTATCTGAAAGTCCTGAGAAGGACTCAATTAAACAAACTCCTACATCTTCTAAAAAGAAGTGGGAGACTAATAAACAAAATTCAAATGAGAAACGCTCAATCCCGAGGTAGGTCTCCTCAAAAGGAGCCCTCTGAAAGGAGGTATAACCTCAGGAATAGGGATAATTTGAGAAAGCCTGACAGGTATCAAGATACTGATACACGTTCTTCTCGTCCCTTTCAGATCTCATCACAGACTTCGGAAAGAAAAGGACGATCGGAACATAGAGAAGAATGCGTAAAATCGAAAGACGAAAAACTTGCTCCAAAAACTAAAGCAAAACCTCAATTCTCCAAAAAGAAAGTAGCAGGTCTGAAGATCAGACATGCCGAGAATACTGAGAACACAACTCAAGAACGGAGAATGGGCTCAGACAATGCTGGACAGTGCAGCAGAAGTCACAATAGCTCACCAGAACCTGAAGGAACTTCTGGAGATAGTGGACTTGAATGAGTACATTAAAGTAGAGACTGTAGACACCAGGGTTAGTACTCCACAAAAGTTATATGAAATAACACTCCGGATGGAGGGAGATAAACCTAGACAGGTGAAAGCACTTTTTTGGGAAAGACTATCAGAGGGCTATGACATACTTCTAGCAGAAAAGGACTGACCACCACAATTTGTCAGGGAGTGCCCACATGGCGAGGACATTATTATGCCTGCCTTCTCCAACCATACACCAATGCACCTAAGGTATACATATGCCAGGAAATGGTCAGTGGCCCAGGCCCCAGCATTATATAAAAATCATGTAGGATGGGACGAGGACTCACCTCACCATAAAATACATCTGAAACATGAACCAACTGCACAAAGGCAGTATCCAATAAAGCAAGAAGCTAAAAAACAAGTCAGGGAGATCTTAGATCAACTTGAATATCAAGGGGTGATTGAAACATGCACCTCCTCAATGAACAATCCTGTTTCCTGTCTCCAAACCAGACAATACATATCGTCTAGTTTTGGATTACAGACACCTAAACACTTGTTCTAAAACTTTTGCAGTGCAAAATGCACACAGCACAGCATTAATGAATAACATTGTGCGTAAAAAATATAAAACAACATTAGACATCTCAAATGGTTTCTTTTGTCAAAACATAGCACCTGAAAGCAGGTACTTAACAGCATTCTCCATAATGGGGACCCAGCGTCAATTTTGTCGACTCCCACAAGGGTTCAAGAACAGCCCAGGGTTATTCTCAGCGAGAGTAACAGAGTTACTACAAATTTATGACAATGAGGCATTGTCCTATGTCGATGACATCTATCTGACAGACGATGACCTGGAAAAACACTTGAACAGGGTGAGTACCATTATACTGGGCTTCGCCTCTGAGGGCTACAAGTTCAACTTTAAAAAGTCCCGAATTGCCCATCTCAATGTCCTATTTCTAGGATATGAGCTTTCAAGTGAAGGCAAGAGCTTGGCAGCTAACTTTCTAGAGAAATGTGCGCTGCGCCAACCTCCAAAAACGCAAAAAAACTTACAATCCATCCTGGGTTTCCTAAATTTTGGAAGAACATACATTCTAAACTACGCAGAAAGGGTTAAACCTCTCTACGCATTAATCAAACCTGATTTTTCGATCAGAAACTGGACACAGGAACACACAGAAATCTTGCGTTCACTCCAGGCTAACATGTTAGCAACAAATCACTTACAAACACCTGTAAGTCAACGAAATTTGGTGATCCGAATAATTTCGGGTCAATGCGGATTCACCTACTCAACCTTCAATGAGGGTGAGAAAATACCAATCGCATACAAATCTCATTTGTACACACAAGCGGAAATGCGCTTCAGTTCAACTGAAAAAATTCTGACAGCAGTTCAAACCTCTGTAGCAAAAGAAAGAGCCTTAGCCCAAGGGAAACGCATTATTGTCGTAACCCCGGTACCAGCTTTAGAAGCGGTCACAAAAGCAAGCATTCCAAATGCTAAAGCATTACATCCAAGATGGATACAATGGGTTAATTCTCTTGCTGCAACAGATGTTGAATATGTTTTTGATCCAGATTTAAAAACACAAGCATTCCTGCAATATGAACAAGAATGTCCTCTGCCTACTGAAATTCTGCCTCTCGATCAGTACGAATTCATAATTTACACTGACGGATCCGCACAGCCCGCAACAGGGAGTAAGCAAGCTTACAGTGCAGCGTGTGCAATCGTTAAAGGTCGCATGCGAAATGGCATCTTCAGACCTATGGTCACAAAAACTCAATCTCTAGGAGATTGTACAGCTCAGCGAGCTGAACTACAAGCATTCAAACTGGCACTTGAAAGTACAGATCGAGAATTCCCCACACTAATAGTGTGCGATTCCTTTTACTGTGTTCAGTCGTATAATGACTATATACAAAACTGGCTTGAAAATGGTTTCAAAGATGCGAAAGGTGGCACAATAAAGCATAAAATGCTTTGGGAACAAGTAGTTCAGTTGAAAAACGAACTACCAAAGGCTCACGTGATCCACACACTGAGTCATCAACGTGATCGCGTTCACGTTGCAGGGAATTCATTGGCTGATGAAGCCGCAAAGGGGGCTGTGCAGACGGCTTCCGTAGCTGCGATCACTCGTTCAAAAACAAAAATAGACGGTGAGATAATGTTGGCTGTCAATGCTTCAAGCAAAGGCAGCAGTGCAGCGTTACCAAAAAAGTTTCCACTCAAGTACTCTTATGTAATTGATGCGAACAAAGTTCCTTTTGCTCGAATCCCTGGAGTGGGTGATAGGGTAATTCCAAACATGGAACGTAGAGCAGCCTTGATTTATGAAACACATTTGGGGGAGGGTCTGTCACATCAAGGGATCTCTAAAACAATTTTAACGTTAAAAGAGATGTACTGGTGGCCTGGAATGAATACAGAAATTCACATATTCATCAACAACTGCTTAGACTGTAAATTACAGCGGGAAAGCCACCAGACACCATGCTGTGAATGCGGCAACCCAGTACAGACACCACTGTTAGACAGCATTAGACTATCCATGCGCATGCGTCCTTCTGGACAAATGCAATCCCACAAATACTGAATCTAGGTTCCTGTGGATATGGCCTCAGCGCTCGGCTGACGCTCGAACTGTTATAAAAGATTTGCGAGTCTTTATCGGCACATACGCAATAGGCACGCTACATTCTGACCAGGGTCCTGCGTTTAGCTCTCGGGCTTACAAAGAAGCCATGGCCAGTCTGTCCGTTGCATTGCGGTACTCCTCTCCATTCCATCCTGAGGGAAATTCGGTTGTGGAAAGGAAAAACCGGGACATAAAGCAGTCTATAACAGCTAGGGTATTAGGTTCGGGTGATGGGTGGATAGAAGCTTTATTTAGAGCCTGTATCATCCCTGAACAAATAATGTTCTTGAATGAAACCATCCAACAAACATCTTGTCTAGGAATAGCCAAGATCAAAGAGATGAACACACCTTCTGTACCGACACCTGCAAGTGATAACGATACACATGCAGTGGTGACAGTTGACAATATACTACAAATCAACAGATCTAATCCTGATTGGAAAAAATGGTTGATCTGGCCCACAGACACGAATAACTGTCAGGAAAGATTCCTGAATAAAACTCAGGGCTTTACTATTAATAGGCCAGACCCAAGATACGTCCAAAGACAGCATCCGGGGGTAGTAACAACATACAGTGTAGGAAAATTATGCCTCGATTGGCTGCATAAGTCTACACTACAGGATGTGAAACAACACTTATCCTTACTTAAAAAGGGCGCAGACCTTAGGGAATTCTTGCTTGGACCAAGACAACCGCGTCAAAAACATTTCATATATGCCGGCATTTATGCTGCCTATAATGAAGAATGGAAAGTATCACAGATGGAGGCCGCAGAACGAATACGTGAACATGATCATATTAATTTAGAGAAAACACTCTCTGTGGTCGACAATGGGTTAACAACTTTGTCCTCCAGAATATATTCATTAAATGGCATTGTATCCTCTGCTATCGACATACTAGAACAAGATTTGGCGATGTTACAACACGGTCAGTCTCAATTACGTTCTATTGTGTTATTAAGCTGGACGCTGCAATCTTTGCGAGCGGGCTATGTGCCTTGGCGTTTTATCAACTCGTCAGCTCTGTTTGCAGAATACAATCTGACTGATAAACAGATCGAATTGGCACAAAGAGGAGCAAGGTATACAGTGCTGAGCATTGAAAAACTGGAAAAGTTACCATTCACAGTGGCAGAAAAACCAGCTACAGAATGGCTTATTCATGGCAAAATCACATTACCTGTGACTACTTTTCAGTTTTAGTATTGCCTCAGACAAATGCAAGCAGGCAAATATGAAAGGTTGGGTAAGGAATACATTAAGACATCTTGGGATTTACCGTATACATATAGATGTTGGAGTAGGGATCGTGAAGTGTTTTTGAGCGGTACACATTGTAAACGTGCACTGAGCGGTTCACTTAAATGTCAGGACATTTCTTTACACGGGGCATGTAATGGTTCTGTGGCAAATTTGTCTTGCCATCAGCAGGGTACACCAGCTGCTGTGATTAATCCGATGTTTGGACAACTTTCTAATGGGAGTTACCTCATGTTGAATGATCAGAGTTGCTGCGGCATGCTGCCAGGCATCCCATATCTAGTAACGGTCAACTCCAGGGTCACTTGCTGTATGCAAGTATTGTTTGCCCTATAGACACAGTCAGGGAGTCGCCTCTATGGCCTTCGCTGAACGTCTCTTTTATAAGATTTGATACTTTGAGCAGAATGAAAGCCATGCTTTTACAGCAAACAGTGCCTTTGACCTCGGCCAAAGAAACCTATGATCTACAAGTAGCAAGGACTTCGGCTGAGATACAGACTTTAATAAGTACAAACTGCCCTATACATTTCGTAGAAATGATAGGACATATCTTCAATATGTCTGACACAACCGGAATTGTACATGTATTTAAGAGCATCTGCTCCGGTCTGCTAGCACCTTTCCTGGCAATACTTGGAATGATCCCGAACTTTGCACATTCGGTGTTTGGTGGCATACCATTAATTCTAGCACTTGTTGCCGGAATTCTATTTCTCTTCCTGCTATTGCGCTATGGCCAGCCTATTCGAAGACATCACTCCGAGCGAAATGGAGAAAGCTCTCCTTGAACGAAAGTGCCGTGAGCGAATAGTACAGCTATTGGGCATGACTCGTCTACGGGACCTGAATACCACGTGGTTCCTGTCATTCAGACCAATCTGGGAAGATTGCATCTTACCTGTTCTACGATGCCTGCTATGCGGTGAAGAATGCGTGTTGGACACCTGTCTAACATTTCCATCAGCTACGCCAACGGATGTCGATACTCTGCTCGTCCCGATAACGGCCCATGCTCTGTGTTGTCCCCAGAGGTTACCAATCCTGATGTCAGCATTCATTGAGATCTCACAGACGCTTCCGGCTGCTGCTGAGGTACGAGAAAGATCTACAGGCACACAGGTAACAACGGACGCGAACATTGCTACGGCAACCTATGCTGGAAGCGATGCTTCTCATCTCTGTGCAATTAATCTACTACACGAGGTGTTCCAACTGACACCAACTTCAGTGGATGATGTTTTGTCTATAGAAATAGATGATCTCATGTTTACACCAGACCCGTAAACTGACTCTGATTCAGCATACAGTGTTCCAGAGATGCAGTAACAATTTGGCCTTCATTTTCAAAAAACTTGGAACTCTACCAAAATTGAACTTTTGTCCCATTTTTCGAACGAAAATGGCACTTCAATCTGCTTAAAGTAGAACTAGCCTTATAGTACAGACTTCACGGTACTTCCATGGACACTTAGTCATCTTGTGTGTCTAGAACAGTTCATTAATTTTCATGACATGAAATGACTTTGATTTTTGAACAACTAATCGATCATTTTCTGTCACATGTAAATATTACTGCTTATTTCATTCCAATTGCATTTATTTTCGAACTTTATGCCTGAAATAAAAGCATTTGCTTCAGATGTACAGTACCTTTTGCATTTTTTACTATGTTTTTTAATACTTTTAAGAAATATTTTTTAAATATGCGGTACTCCATTTAATGTTTAGCATTTTAAAAGTTTAGCATTTTAGTATTATCGTACACACGAAAGTGGAGTGGGTGTTGTATTCCTCTTAGGGTGTCCATAAACGGCCTTTCCAGTATCATGTCCTTATATAGGCACAATTCGCCCTGCCCATATATAGGCATAAAATCCCAGCCCTTATTTAGGCATTAAACCGTGCACTCCAAATACAGGCATGGTCTCTGACATCCGTCCACCCTAACGTCACAACGAGTTCATGAAGAACAGACCCTTAGGCTGCGGGAGTTTCCCTAGCCCAGGACTATTGATTTCTTCAAGGACTCACATATTATGCATGAACCATTATTCCTTAGGGGGTCATTCATGAAGTCTTCCGCTGTCCGACTCACGTCAATGCTAACATTCTTAGGTACCTCTCAGGTATAAATATACCTTCCCTAGCCCTTGTAAACTAGAGGAGACCTCGACTTCAGAGGAGCCCGATTCCCGGCCTGACGCACTGAGAAGACGCTGTCATCCCTGCACGCAGAGAGTCCAGCTTCCAGTGATCTGACTTCCCTTGCGGGGTGTTGGAGTTCGAGTCTGGCAAAGAGATTCCTACCTCTCTCATTCTTCAGGTATGGAGCTGACTAGAACCTGGAGGGACTCTTGGCATACTTGGCATACTTGGCATACTTGGCATACTAGGCTTAACATACTCTTAGTATACCATAGTAAGGAATACTTCACCTACTTCATACCTCTCCCTACACCTAGGTTAGGTTAGGTACATTGGGGTAGAACTAGGTTAGAAACGCATCGTATGAGTACTCGCATTTTTAGTCTGTGTCATTTATGTAAATGCATATATACTAAAAGATAATGCTATTGCAGTATTATTTATTTCTACTGCTCACACTGTACATTATTTATCTCGCATACTGTCTTGTGATCGTAACAGCACATTTTACTTACACCAGAAACAAGACTGTTCAATAAATCTTTTATTGAAACTCCCGTCTGTTCTTTCTGTGTAACTTGGAGAAAACTAAGCATGCACGATTGAGCTGAGTGAAATAGTTATCTATTGTTTCCACGACTCTGGGACACATTCTGATTCTAAAGGGAAACAAAGTGGTCATGTTTTGCGGCTGCCAGAAACTACTCCCTTCTTGTCGTCAAGGAGTTTCTAGTGGCCTCTGAGCTAGCTGGCACAAGTAATTAAGTTTAATATACTCGATAGGGACATACTGACCTTAGTCCTATGTCAAACCTATAGGATATATTATTCCAATGCGCAGAGCCTATTAGGGAAATAGGAGCTACACTACAGTACCCTGACGTTTGACCATATTACATGCTGTTGGTAATAGCTAGCTGCAGCTGGTGTTCCCAATTTTGTTTGAAAAGGCTTGATAGTTTTAACAAATGTTTTACCATGCATATGCAAGGTCAAGTTCCAGGCCCCATGGAAACATCCAGAAAATCCACTAGAATAAGCATCAAGCAACCGTCATAGATGTCCTCAACATGAACCTTCCAGAAGACAGCCCTCATAAAATGAATCCCCTGCACCTGTTCCTTGCTATAAGCAATTAGAATTCAACCTTTGTGAACATCCTCAAACACCTTCTAGAAGAGAGCCTCAGCAAATTATTCATCTGCACCTGTGCCTTGCTATAAATAATTAGAACGCGACCTTTGTGAACATTCTAAAACACCTTCTAGAAGACTGCCTCATCAAATTAATCATCTGCACCTGTTCCTTGCTATAAGCAATTAGAATGCGACCTTTGTGAACATTCTAAAGCACCTTCTAGAAAGCAGCCTCATTCAAGTTAATTATCTGCACCTGTTCCTTGTTACAAACAATTAGAATGTGACCTTTATGAGTGTTCTAAAGCAGTCATATTTAAAGACTGTCCACACTCCTCCCCTTCACTTAGCCTCTTCGCCTGCCACTTACCTGTTTCCCGGCTACCAGGACTCTGTTTTGCCAGCTCCCTTGTTCCCTCACCACAAAGGACGTCCCACATAAGTCTTGCACCTGGATGGAAAAACATAAAGAAAAGGAGAGAAGCATTAACAGACTTGATTTCGCTACGCACTGAGCTCAGTCGCAATAATGCTTGCAGACATGGTAACCAGTGTTTTTGCTCAACTTGCACATTCTGTTGGAAGGGCTCTGCCAGGAAGGACTTGGGTGAAGCTAACCCGTCCAAATTAGCTCGTGGGTTTGATGGTGGGATCATACTTACTAAACTTTGATGAAGGAACCTCTATGGACTATCTAATAACAACAGACAACAAATCTAAAGGTTGGTTGAGATATAAAAAGCTTTCGTGAGGTGATACCTTAAAAGATAAAGCTAATACTAGACTAAAGCCTTACTATTTGTTTGTTTATAAATAACATATCTGCCGGTACCATTCATCAGACTAGTATGAATGTCGGCAGTGTTGCCGTTGGGTAGATGAGCCACAACATCTTTTTGACTCCACACACTCTCTCCATCCCAACCCTTTTCCCCCTGGGATTTGCCACCAGAGTAGTGTCTCCTTCTGTAAGTCTCGAGAGGATTCGCTGCCCCATTGGAATGACCTGGGATCCAGGTAGGTGGCTTATAACAGGTGGTTCCTGCTTGTACCAGGTGCATACTCTGATAACAAGAAACCTCCTTTCTAACAGTGTGGTCAAATGCTTACCAAAGACTTAATACCCCTTTTGCGTGATTCCAAATATTTAAGTGAGGGCTTAAGTGCAGGTGCTTGAATTGGCTCTCAAATTGTAGTGATCAGAAATTCATTTTCTTTCAATTAATTCATTCTTCAACCATTCATGTGAATGATAGCTAACAATAGGGTGGTAATTCTCTGCTCCATGGCCCACCTGGCTGCAAACATACACCCCTGAAGGGCATCGTTCATGCCTCAATATGTCTCATCCTTTGAAAATGGCAAGGTGCCCAAAGAGTGGAAACATGCCATCATTAAACCCCTGCTAAAAAAACCACAACTGGACCCCGCAGATCTGGCCAACTATCACCCAATATCCTTATTGCCTATCTTAGGCAAGATTGCAGAGAAACACGCGAACAGCACAATCTCTAGTTTCCTTGAAAACCACAACATCATACACCAGACCCAGATGGGGTTCCGACCAAATCACAGCACGGAGTCAGCCCTGCTGGTGGTCACTGAAAAACTCAAATCCATCCTAGACCAAGGGAGAACCGCGGCCGTAGTACTTTTGGATTTAAGCGCAGCGTTTGATACGGTAGACCATACAGTGCTAATCCAAAGACTGGAGAATGTTGGAATTAGAGGAGCAGCCAACCAATGGGTTGCGTCATTCCTGAGTGATAGATCCTTCCAATGTATGGAGGCCGGATTTAAGTCAGACTCCCTCTCAGCACCTTGGGGAGTCCCTCAGGGATCCTCCCTAAGTCCAACACTTTTTAACATATATCTCAGCCCCTTGGCACACATAATACAGGAATTTGGCCTCTCCATCGTGTCATATGCCGATGACACGCAACTAGTGTTCTCAATCTCAGACTCTCTCAACTCGGACCATAGACAACTCGTCCCCTGCCTGGAAAAAATCGGATCTTGGATGGCGGATTGTAGCCTCAAACTGAATGGGGACAAAACAGAGCTAATGATCTTGGGCAACAATTTCAGTCCCCGAGATTTCCTGGCCTTCTAATTGGGGGCCGCCTCCTCCTCCTAAATCAGCCATAAAAAACTTAGGTATGTGGCTGGACCAGAACTTGACGATGGAGGTCCAGGCCAAAAAATTATCAGGTACTTGCTTTGGGATACTCCGCATGATCAGAAAAATAATGTCCCTGCTCCCAGAGGAGTCTAGGAAGACTGTAGTCCAAGCCTTGGTGGTATCAAGGCTGGACTACGGCAACTCTCTCTTTCTGGGCTCCCCTAAATATGTCACGAATAGACTGCAAGTCGTACAGAATGCAGCTGCCCGACTGCTGTTGAACATACCCAGACACCACTCAGTTAGACCCGTACTGAGAGAGCTTCACTGGCTTCCGGTCCAAGTCAGAATCAAATTTAAGTCCTTAAGCTTGGCCCACCGAGCCATGTATGGGAGAGGCCCCGCCCTGATCCAAAAGTTGGTCTCACACTATTCCCCCCGTCGACAACTCAGGTCAAGTTCCAACTTCTTGATGAACTCGACCACATTTAAGAGAGCCAGATGGGGTGGAAGGTCATTCACCCATCTGGTGCCAAAACATTGGAACAGTATGGACCCAGAACTCCGACTAATTGAAAATGAAGTGTCCTTCAAAAAAAGACTCAAAACATGGCTCTTCCCCTAAACCCAAGTGCTAACAGCCTCCGTCCTGTATCATCTCAGTGCTGAGATGCCCAAGGGTAGTCACGCGCTTTACAAATCCCATAAACATAAACATAAACATCCAGGGCCTGAAGAAATCTGATCACATCACTCCCATTGTGATAGATCTCCATTTTCCATCAATGCACTCATGATCTGGAACAACATCCCTGTGTCCACCAGGACAGCCTGAACTCTGCTCGAGTTTAGGAAAGAGTTGAAGACTTACCTTTTTAAAGATCATTACATCTAACTGCATTAACTGTCCAATACATGCAACCTTACCTATTACTCATTGGCATTATGCTTGGATTCGGCCTTGTACAGTTCTTCGCTGCCTATTGGCTAGGTTTGTGCTAAAAAAATACCATAAACATACAATGCCCAAGTTTAATTCAAAACGTTTCCAGTACATTTCTTGCTTGCTGGCTCTTTTTGAGGGATTCATGAATTACAATGCGGGAAACCTGTAACCAAGAACAAGATCCCACACAGACTGTATATTTCTGTTAGTGTCACTCATTGGCATCACGCTTATATTAATTGTATGTACTGTCATTATCGTGCTAATTCATATGTATGCCAGTATGTCAAATATCCTTATTTAAGGCACCATGTTAGGTAACTTTAGTTACTATACACAAGGAATAATGCGTTACATATTAAACTTTCGTCTTGGTATTTGATTCAACATAATCATGACAATATATATGGATAAAGTAAATATCTGTATGCATTCAAAACTATGGACCTGATTTAGATCTAGGTGGGACTACTGTCTTTCCCCAGTGGCGGCAGTTTGAAGTACTCCGTCGAGCTGGCGATGGTCCACCTGCCGTATTTAGATGTGGTATCAACAGACTGTGCTCCACCGTGGTGGCGGTCTTCTCTGCTGGCTAACAGTACTCCATCGCTGTCAGGCCAGCGGGTTTACACTTAGCCAATTTAGAGGCTCCCATTATGCTGGCGGTATCCTGGGGGTGGAATCCTGACAGAGTGAGGCTATGGTGGTGTTGAGACAGGTAAGTACCACTTTTCATTATCTCACTACACATATATGTTGTAAATATGTGAAAATGTATACGTAGGTAAAGTGTAATGCCCTTTTTTTACATATAGAAATGCACACCAAGAACATACGCTGACTATTGAATGTACACCCTCAACCACCACCACTGATTACATTTTTTTAGTGTCAGTACGGGTGTGCACATTTTTCCTCAATAAGGTGGTAAAATAAACTGTACACTCATGCATGACAAATAAAAAAATTGCATGTGAGACCATTGTAAAAATACACAAGTCTAAAGCAAATGTTAACACATGATTCATAGCAAGGCAAGTGACACAGAAGCCTATCTTATAATCTGGTGACAACAGGGTTGCTTAGTGTAGTGGTCAAGTAGCAGTAGCACAGGAAGGACCTGGACCTATTTTTCTTCAATTCCGCCAACTCGAGTTTGGAGGTTTCCCCACCACAGTTGCCTCGACGGAGAGGCACATCGTAATCGGCTCTGTGGTATTCTTGGAGGGACTCCCTCTGACCGCCGCTTCTGCCTATGATGCCGTTGACACAGGAGGAAGACTCTGGAGGAGATGGCGGGATTCTGACAGTCTTCCCTCCATAGACCCATAAACATTTCATTATAGTGGGCAGACCGCCAAGTTGGCGGGCAGGAAAACCATCAGAAAAGTGACGGCCAGACCAGATCCGACAACATCTAAATCAGGCCCTATGTTAATTGTCATCTATTCAATTCATTCAGCAAATCCATTCATCAATTTGTGTCTATGGGTAATAATTCTACATTACTCTGCCAACAAAATGTTACCTAAACGTTTTCATTCAACATACAGTGCTCTACCACTTCATATACCTGTAAAAAGTACTTACCTGATGGGGTGATAGGTAATCCCATGGGGTGGCCAACCTTGCCACCTTTCCATTTAACTAGTTGGAAGCAAGGAAAGAAAAACATTAGAAAAGGAGGAAAGGTGCAACCGAAAAGTCAAAGACATAGTAAGGGGACAGGAAAGCAGACAGATGGAAGTAAAACACTGTAGTCATGCATGCGCAGCCTTTCAAAAACAGGACCAGTAAGTCATGAGGTGTGTCCCGGGAGTAAAAGATAATAATAAGAATATTTATAAGGAGAGAGCGGGAGAGAGGAGACAAGAGGAGAAGAGGACACCACAAAAGACGCCAGTGACCCAACAGAGAGGGACCAAGCACACAGAGTTGAACCAGAGCATGAAGGCTCAGTACAGGATGGGGTCAACTGAGATGAGAAAGGAGGTCAGGCGGGTCCACCTCTTCGAGACCCAGATCTGCCACTACCCAGGGAAGGATCGTGGCTTCCCAGGTGGGTGTCTGGCTGGTGACCCAATGTTTTTTCTTCTCCTTCCCAAATTCTCCAATGCATATTAAGAGAGGAGGGGAGTGGAAATAAGAAAAAAGTGGTGGGGGGGAGATCAGAGAAGAGTGTAGAGGCATTATCGCTCAAATCAAACTGGAACACCACATATCACCTGTCCAATCTATCTAGCAGCATGATTTAAGAACATTGCCATTAACCCAGACACTCTTTATTTTTGTGTGTGTTTTTGTCTTTTGTTTTTGGTGTTGGGATAAGGGGCACTGGATTTCAAAAAAAGGGATACAATCATAAACATAACAGGACAGCAGAAAAAGGGTTAACATAGGAAAAGAGGAAAACAAGTGACAAGAGAAAGAGGAAGACAAATTTAGTCAGAGAACCAATGTGTTATAGTAAAAAGAAGTTAGGATAGAGCAAGTAGCAAATCAGGAATCCGAAAGTCAGAAGAAGATGACTAGAAAAAGAAAAGGGAAGAAGTTCAAGACTGTGTTTTTTTGTTATTATTCTATTTCGATCCTCATCACCACTGATACCTACTCATTGTTCTCACGAGGGTCTGAGGAGAGAGGGGGCCAGGGCACTCCAAAACAGAATACCTGGAAAAGAACAGAAGAAGGAAACAAATTTCTTAGAGAAAGAGAAACCCAGTAACAAAGTAACTCCTGTGTGCGAAGGACGTATGGCAATTATTATCCTGGCACCCACACAATTTGCCTGATCAAAAGAAAAAGGCAATGAAATAAGTTAACATTTACACATATTATACATTGCACAGTGTCCTTAACCTGTCAGTTCCTGTTCAGATTCCAATCAGCTGAACCGCAGGCTTGCAATTGGTGGAAATAATGTCCTACCACTTTGTAACTAACGTTCAGTCGGGTCTCCAACATGTAACGCTCAGGGGCATATTCACAAGGACCTACCGCCGATTTATCTCCACCTTAACGCATCCAAAGTGGAGATAGATTCAACACCCCATTCACAAGCGGGTGCAAACTGCAGACATCGCCAGTATTCCCGCGATAACTGCCCCAAAATTTATCTCCACGGTGGACACCACCAACCAACCCTAATGAGATGCAGAGTAGGCGTTCCTGTGCAAAAACACACGAAAAAACCACAACACCACTTTCACAACGAACTGCCAGATCTGCGATGCGAACCAAAAACAGGCGATAAGCCGCTGTAGCACCAGTGATTTAACACCTGCCTTTTGCTGGTGTTAAGCAGGACGACTACCTGCAGCATGAAAGGGAGCCCAGCCAAGAGCCACACCTGAAGACCCACAGATGCCATGGAAACAATGATCATGCAGCTCGGATACCCATGAGGGCTACAACACCCACCGCCACCACCCCCAGACCACCCCGGACATCACATACTGTGCACGACACAAGAGCCACAAAAAGCGCATGATGACGCACATTGACAAAAAATAACACACATGTGTGGCCAGAAGAACGAGAAACAGTCACACAGCACTGAAGTAACAACTAAAAACTTTCTTGAAATACAACACAAAACACCAATGCGGAAGACTCCTGTCGGGACAATCTCGATGTCACAGCCTGGAAAATAAAGCACAAAATCAGAACATGTGCCATGAGCACATCAAAGGAGCGAGTCACAGAGAAACAGAGAATGAAAGAAAGGCAAAGAGAGAAAGAGAGAGAAGGAAAGGAGAGAGAGTGAGAGAGAGAGAAGGAAAGGAGAGAGAGTGAGAGTGAGAGAGAGAGAAGGAAAGGAGAGAGAGTGAGAGAGAGAGAAGGAAAGGAGAGAGAGTGAGAGAGAGAGGGAAGGAAGGAAGGGAGAGAGAGAGAGACACCGCTGTCCCTGCGCACCCAGGCCCCACTTTTCACCTGCTGCCACCGGTGTGTCTCCAACCACGTGCCGGGATACACTGCAAGCCACCAGGTCTGCAATCTGTAATCGAGGCCAGAGTCAATCATGGCAGAGTCCATCACACAGCACACGGCAACAACGCCTGTCCGTCCCTGCGCACGCATAAAGCCACACCCTACCCCCTCTTGCCAGCCAGCGCTGGCTGTCCGCACTTACGCACCCCGGGCCCACTGCTCACCTGCCGCCAATGTTGTGTCCACCAGTGAACACACCACGTGCCCGTGCAAGCTCCAGGCCCCGGTCCCGCCACCATGGCATGGTCCACATCATGCGGACCCGCCCCGCGGCCCAGCAGGTCCCACACATGATGCTGAGTCCTGAGGCATCAAATGGCAGAGACCACATCAGTGCACACGTCATCATCGCAGGCTGCACACCCGCTCAGCTATTTTGGTGCCACTAACCCTGTGCAACCCCAGTCAGCGCCACATGGTGGTAGGCCTGTGATGGGCGCAAGGCTTCGGGTGCCACTAACCATGTGCAACCCCAGTCAGCGCCACGTGGTGGTAGGCCCGTGACGGGCGCAAGGCCTCGGGTGCGACCAACCCTGTGCCCCACAACTCATGGGCCCTTTACGATTGAGAACCTTGGAGCGTCCGTCATCCAATCACCACCGGCACTGGATGTGACGTTGTCGGCCCCTTATATTGGCGGGGTCACATGGCCTGTGACGCCTGTGCCGGATGGGTGTGGTGTGTGTGCAGACCTGCCCTCGGGGAGTGGCTGTGACATGCTGACAACTAGACCAGTGACCTGCATAGCACCAGCATGTACGCCTGCGACATGTAGCTATGTGGGCCCCCCCTCGGAGCGTAAGCAGAGTGGTCTGACCTGGCGTACGCCGGACCAGCGCAGGGCTTGCAACAATGACTAGGGGGCTCTGGGCGTGGTTCAGTCCATGTCCGGACAAGGGAGTGACTAATGCATGTGTCCCTGTTGTAGTGTCCATGGCAAGCGGAACACAATAGGCAATGTAGCACACTGTGACTGGCATCCCACTAGATGAGCATCATTGACGTAAGGGAAATCACTGTCCCTACATTCATCCACACATTCATACATGAATGATGAAAGCCATGACACAGCAGTGCGTTTCTGGATGTTTATTGCACATCCAGTGGAGTTTTGCAGCTGGAGCGGTACAGGGCCATGCCAAGCACACTACACAATATGGGCCCGTGGAGGGCCAGCCAGAGTCCATCCGGGGATGACAAGTACTGCGGAAGAGGAAGGGTACAGTCCGCAGTCTGGTCGCCGTGTCATTGGTCATCAAACAGGATATGGCAGTCCATGTCGCGGTCCAAGGTGAGTGCAGCGGAGTGTATCAGGGGTCAGTGGCAGGTCATGGGGCCATGTGCGGCACCAAGCAGAAACAGGCTAGGTGGCGGAAAAGAATGCTAGTGCCTCCTTCTGAACTCAATCCCATCCACGTCCTCGCCCTCGGATGTGTGCTCTGCCCCACCTGTGGGTGTTGCAGTACCGGCTGCGGCACTGTGTGCCACTGAAACATCAGGGGCCGGAGGAGGATTGTCGGCTGCACTGTGTGGCAGTGACACATCAGGTGCTGGAGTGGATACGCCTGCCGCACTGGGAGGCACTGACACACCAGGGGGTGGAGATGTGGATGGTGTGGGGGCGGCAGCATTCATCTGCACCAAGCCTTGTGGAAGCAATGCCATGATGAGGATCTGCAGGGCATGGTAGATCCCAGCTACATTTTGCTGATGTGCAACGGTGGCTGCCATCCTTTCCGCCTCCATCCGCACCATGTCCTCCATGAGCCTCCGCATGTGTGCCAGCTCACGGCTGGGATCGCTGGAGCCACTCTGAGCGGACAGGTGTTCTTGTCTCCAAGTCATGACTCCAGCGATGTCAGTCAGGGCTCGTTGGAGACCATGGAGCGGGCCGTGGGTGTCCGTTAGGGACTGGAGCTGGTCCCTGATGGGACCTAGACACCCATGGATGGCATCCAGTTTGGTAGCCATGAGGTCGAACCCCACCCGCACCTGCTAAGCCGTCTCCCTCTGGCCCTCCAGCACACGGCGTTGGAAGGCCATGTGTTGTTCCTGGGGGTCTTGGGGGACTGCCGGAGCTGTGGGTGCCTCCTGCTGGGTGGTTTGGGTAGTGGGTGGGGTCTCCTCGATTCAGCTGGACTGCCCTGATCCTGGAGGTGAGTTGCGGATGATGTCAATGATGTCTTGGAGGGCTTGGGTGTCGATGCTGGGGGTGTCCTCCTCATCATCAGTGAAGAGTGGCTGGGACTGCTCTGCAGGAGGTGTTGACGGTGCCCCTGCAATGTGAAGGGGAGATGGTGTATTACATTGCGTCCGCATGTATGTAGCCGCATGGTACAGGTTCACATTCAGACAGCATGGCATTGTACATTGTGACAGTCTGTGGATCAGGGCCATGATCCAGAGTCATTGTGGGTGTGCACTGTGCTCTGCTTGATTGTGCATGTGTGCCATTGTGGCTATCTCCACCCGTCCCCCCAGTACCTGGTGGTCACTCACCCTGTTGCGGTTGTGTTGTGTCCTGTCGAGCAGTGTCCGGTCCCCCGACTCCGGCCACAGTCTCCACACTGATGACTGTCGACACCAGCTCCTCCATGTCATCCAGCTCCAGCTGTGGCGCTGGGCTCCCACCTCCAGTCTGCATTGCTGCCTTCTGGTTGCCTGCAAGTTTCTCCTTGGTCTTGCGCTTGATGTCAATCCATTGCCTCTTGACCTCGTCTATTGACCTCTTGTGCTCTCCGACGGCATTCACCTTGTCCACGATGTCCCGCCATATTCCATTTTTGGTGCCCAATGACAAGTTGGAGGTGACGAACAGTTGTTGATGGTGTTCCATCACCTCTGTGACCAGGATCCTGTTTTCCTGTGGACTGAACTTCGTCTTCCTCTTCTTCTTGTCCTTGCCCTTCCCTGTCCCCGAGGTCCCAGGCTGGTCGTCCGGGGTGCTTGTGGGGTTGCGCTCGTCCTCTGCGCCTGCTCCGGCTGCCTCCATGGTGCTTGGGTGTTGGTCATTTTGTGTTTGTGTGTTTTTTTGCTACTTTTATAGTGGTTTTTCCCGCCTGCCATGTGTGTATTGCAGGCCTGGCGCTGCTTATCGCTGATTTCCTCATCGCGCTTTGGCCCATCGCATGTTTTTTCGCATTGAGGTTTGTGTTTTTATCACGGTCGCGGTTGCTGTATCGCGGACATTGGCCGCGTTTTCGGGGGACTATTGCATGGTACCGCCGTGTTGTGAATTCCACGTTCACACGGGGTTATTTTCCCGCGATAGGCTGCGATGTGTAAAGTTGCGTTAACATTTTTTGGAGATGTTTAGCACACGTTCTTGTGAATATCCCCCTCAGTCTCTCCAACAGTTATCCCATTATTTGAGAGTTTTCTATGAGTGTTTTAAACCATTTCTGGAACATAGCTCTTTATCATGTAGATGTATCCATCTCTCTGTCATGGCATGGTTGGTCAGCGTTTGTCAGTGCTTAATTTGTTAATGAACCAGTACCGGTGTCCAAAGCTCTGCTCAGAAGTCCACAGTAGAATGTGCTATTACGTGTCGGCTGGCCAAATGCGTAGTCTTAAATGCAACTCACGCTGCTTTAATTAACTACCACACACCGTGCGCCTTTATCTCACTCTTGCAGGTTTCTCCTTTCTCATTTTGTGACAGTTGTTCTCTCTTCTTTCCCTTGTGTTTGTTTTTTACTCTCTTGCTCCTGGTCAATGTCTGATGAAGAGAATTAAATGCAAGTCCCCAAAAATGAGTGATGTTGCTCCACACTAGAAACCACCAGTTCAAATTAAGCAATGGCGTTTGCACAGCTTATGTAAACTGGACCCAAGTGTCATTGCTATTTTTTCTTCCACTAGGGGGCACATGCATCAAGCTAGGCAATTGCGATTCCTTAATAGCTATTATTAAGGAATCGCTATTAAGGAATCGCAATTGCCTATGCATGTAGAAATCGCTCAATAAATAGCGATTCCTAAACATTCCTTAATTGCTACTCGCAAATTGCGAGTAGCAATTAAGGAATACCTACCCATTCATTCCTATGGGCCATGAGGCCCATAGGAATGAATGGGAAGATATTCACTATTAGCGATTCGCTATTAAAGAATGGCTAATAGCGGGAGCTATTTCAAGGGTGCCAGGGTGTCAAAAGGATACCCTGTTGCACCCTGAAATCTGCATATGAGTACATCTTACACACACACATGCCCCAAGGGCATGTGTGTGTGTAAATGGAAGTTTGAAAAATGAACTTTAGTGCATTTTTCAAAGTTTTTGCAAATTACCATGCAGTTTAACTTCATGGTAATTTGCTTCCCCTATTAGCAAATTCGCAAATTTATTTACTTTAATGCATTGCATTTAAGGAATCTCAATTTGTGATTCCTTAAATGCAATTGCAATTTAAGGAATAGCAATTTTGCAATTCCTTAAATTGCGATTTCTGCATTTGGGATGATGCATCCCAAATGCAAAAATACTGGTCGCAAAGGGGCAGATTCTGAGAATCTGCCCGTTTGCAACCAGTATTTCGGTTGATGCATGTGCCAGTTAGTTACACATCTAAGCATCAGTGGCCATTGAAAACAGCCGTAATTGGGTTTCATGTTTCGAAAAATTACGATGGGTGAAATTTTTGTTATGCCATCGTAAACTTGCATACTTTTCAGCATTTCACATTAATTTATTCTTGTGATGCATAATCCCTGGAGTCACATCATTATAGTTAATCGTGTAATTGAGCTTCTGTTTGTAAAAATCCTATCGCGAGATTATGGTAACAATATGAACAAACAGAACATAAGCATCTGTTCATGTCAGCTGCAATTTTGCACTTTTTTAGTGCAAAATGCATCCTCACGTCACAAATGCATCCTCATGTCAAAAATGGACAAAACGACCCATTTGACACAAAAAATAGCACCATATGCTGGATCAGTATTTTACATAATTTATATGTTTTTTGTTTATTTTTTCAAGAATTTCTCGTAATTTTCACCAAGGAAATTAAGCACATTTCACACACCATTAAACAAATAAAGACAACTTCTTTCAATTAGCATTTTCATTTTCTCTTATTTACTAAATCCAAAGCTACAACATATTTATGCCTTCATTTTATTAAGTGGTAAGATGACAAATGAAAGTTCCCTGCCGAATGAGACATAATATATGGCGCAATGGGTGTACCTTAATATTCACTTTTTATGTGAGGTTAAGACTCTCATGCATTTTTGCAACATTCAAAATGAGTGACCAATAAGAATTATAAATATTAAATAATAAATGCCCACCATTTTTATATATTTTTAACATTAAATTATAATTATTTATAATAACCATTTTAAATAATTTAATTTAAAGTAATGTTGTTTTCCTATGGGGTTTTATTTTAAGTTCCTACTTCCATAATTTTTGATGGGTAGATGTTGCCAATGGTTGGTCGTGTGTAGTGCCGGACTTACTACAATAGTCCAAGTTACTACAAAAGGGTAAGGGGCCCATTACGATGGCGGGCGGAAGCACAACCGCCGTGCTGGCGGATGCAAAACCACCAGTTACCGCCGGCACGCAGCAGTCCACACGCCCGCCCAATTACGATGCGAAAAGTAGGCCAAACACCGCCGGCAAGCCAGCAACACTGTCCGCCATCAAAGTGCGCCCGTACACGTAGCGGCGCAGCACAACTGACACACACCGTCCGACGAAACACGTACCGCCCGGCGCATAAATTACGATGCCGCAAACAAACGGCTCCCACGGCCAAGAGATACCGTACGACAAACCGAAGCGGTAACACGGACGCCGAGCACGGACAACGAAGAAGCGGCTCCCCCGAGCATGAATCCAACACTGCAGGCCCTCCCCATGCTCCTGCTGATGCACCACCAAGGACGCAACGTACCGCGGAGACGCAGGTAGGCACACACACAACAAGTGCACGCAAACAGCGCACACAGTGCAAGGGCGGAAAAAGCGGACAACCCCCCACCAGCGCGTGTACACTACACATCCACCATTGCATCCACATATGACACACAGGCCAAATCGTAACATCACGTAACACATGTGTACACACCACCTGGGACTAGGAACCAACCACCCCGTCACGGCCCCAAAGCGGCGATGACGCCGCCACACATGCGCACAACGCAGAGGCCAACCGCAGCGCCATGCATGCGTCGCACACAGACACAGGGACACAACCAAGCAGCACACACATCAGCCCCACCCCGAACGCACATGACACGTGACAGGCCTGCCACAGACATGTCCCCAACGCCCAATTCACGGACAACACCCAACGCCACACAACCGACGCACACATGTCAGTGAAGACACGCAACTGCAGGACACACTCCAGTGTAACAAACATGGCGTAGCACACAGCGGCGGCAACACCAACTAGGAGAAACAGGGCCCCTTCGGGAAGAGGAACGCCAGTACCACACTGAAACACCCATACCACCCTGCACATATGAACAAGACATATAAAGCGGAACACCAAAGAGCCCGGGGACCGAAAACAGGTGGCCCAAGAATAACATTCACACACAAGGCCCAACGCAGAGCGGAAAGGCAGCCTGCCGCCCACACAAGGGAGAGCAGACAGCACTGAATGACCTTCCATTCCAACTCCGAAACCACAGCGCTACGACAAAAGCCGGTGAATACAGCCATTGTCCAAGAATAGACCAACACAGGCATGCCGAGGAGACCGAGCACAGGGCAGATAGCGCATATCACAGAAGCACACAACGGACGGGGAAGAAAGAAGAAAACACTCCCCCATGTCGGCCACATGCAAGTTAATTGGAAGGAGTCACACTTCACTGACCTTGAACTGTCTGAGAAGCATGTGGGAAGAGGGCCCGTGTCCTCCAAACAAGCCAACAGAACACAAGTCCTGTCTCCCTACGACTACACAGAGCTCACAGCAACCTCGGAGCGTGCACATTGCAGACTGCACACACAGCCGGAGCACGCCACCACAACGCACCGCTGCGAAATGGCAACCGCAACACACCTACCCAACTACGCCGAACAGCTCAAGCTGTACAAAACCAACCTGTTTCATACATTGGGATGAGATCTCCTGTCCCTGCTGAACGTAAGTTACCGACTGACTTACCGCATCACATTGTTCAGCTGCGTCATGCCCGTCTTCTACTGTCGGAGGTGTCCCTACCAGCATCCCGTGGAGATATGCCTCTCCAACCCGGCATGTCTGAAGGCGGACCTGCTACCACTACTCCTCCCTCTGGACGCACACGACAGGGCCTGCTCTGCCTATGGGGGCATGGCGTATGTGGCCAACATCGCACCCGCACTGAAATGGGACCACTGTGCCTCCACACGACGGATCATCGAGAACAGCTACATCGAATGTCACCCAGCATGCCCCATCATGGTCCTCCAAGGGACAACTTACGAACAACACCTTGACAGCCACCATCCGCTACATTGGCTGGCAAACATGTACACCACCAATGACATGGAAGCCCTGCTGGACGGCATCGCATACCTGACAACCTGTAAATTCGTCGGACCACAACGCAGGTTCCCCGATTGACCTATGATGTCCAACCCCGCACCCATGCTTAGCTTCCGCACGGACTGGCCAGTCACCACCACAACAGCCATACCAAACGACCGGCAACTGTAACCACACCATCAACGACATCGCCATGACATCGGATATGACCGGGACATGCACACTGTTCCCCATCACATCCAGGAACACCGCATGCATCGTGGGAGGCAGTGGCATGGGCTCTGTGTATCGCACCCACATGGACGGAACTGCACGAACAACCAGGACACGACATGGATCCAGCGCCCATGGACACACACACCGCTCAGTGGACATGAATAGGTCGCCTGGAGTCTGTGGGTGCTGCACCCCTCCCACCCCCGCCCCGGGAATCCCATACCAGGACCTTTGCATGGACGACAAGTGCATACAACAACAACACGACCCCAGTGACTGTGACATGTCCAGTAACCACCACAGTGCAACAACAAGTGGCACGCCGCTGCATGCACGCAAGCACATGCCCTGATGTCATCTCACATGCACGCGTGCATGAGGAACAACCGCAGCAAACCTGTCACATGGAACTGAGATGGACTGTGCCCATGATGCCAAGCGGTCTGGTAGGCTACATGTATACCGTCTGTGTCAAAGTCCGCAGCTCCGCAGCTATACGTAAATGTACATTAGCACAGCCTTGGCCAAGCAGATGTCACTCTGAAGCCCACATCCCACATGCAACAGCCAATCACATGTAACCCCACACCCTATCCCATTTGCAATCATGCTCAGTATATCCTCAACATGTATTCCGCTGCCAGTAGTGTCCACTATACTGCATCACAGAGGACAGAAGACTCAATATAATGTTTGAAACCAAAACTGTCTCCGCTGACTCATTTCACAAGTACGAATGAGAGAGGATGAGAGTATGTGAAGTACACGGCAGTCGTGACATGACCATGTAGTCCACTGGTATTGGATGTCAAAGCAAATGAGTAGCACTACTGTGGAAGACACACATGTGTCGTGTGAAGTCGTATGGACGCAGTGCTCAGGTGGGTGGGTGCGACGGGTAGATGCGCACATGCCAAGTTGGAGCACGCCGTGTTGAGAGGGGTCATGAACAGTACACCACCGCTTCCCTGGGCATTGTGAGAGGACACCTGTCGGGGGGAGTGAACACGTGTGTGCACAGCAGCCGGGCACACGTACAAAGCGGTACCAGGCGCACCTCAGCCCACCCTCTGTGGACAAGCTGGATCCTGTTGTGCGCCCACCATGCCCCTTGACAAGGCACACACAGCCCCAGTCGACCAGGTGTAACCCCAACATAGTCAATCCGCACAGGCGATACAGGGCACGGGATGGCAGTGGAGCATGGTGTGTGAGAGGTCTCCTCGCGCTCCTCCTGGTCATATCACGCAGGCAATAGAACCTCAACGTCTAGCATGGCACAAGTCAAATGGAAGTGTAGGGGGACGCACCACAGCACGAGCAGCACTGACGTCACGGGAGGTGGCTCGCACCATCCCATCCATTGCCCATCATACCAACCACGCCACATGCCATTGCGACTAAGTGCAAGCGCGTGCGCCACCACCCCGAGCCCCCCCAGAGAGGCCAAAGAGTGAATGTGTGGGCCATCAGCCACAGACGGACGCGGCCTGGCCGCAAGGGCAGCCACAGCCACTGGGTGTCGCAGGTGGCGGATCCGGAAGGCGAAGACTGTGATGCATAGTCCATGCAGGCCGGGTCTCCATTTGGGGCACCACGCAGGTGGACGGCGTCCCGCCACACATCATACCCTGAGACAGCCCACTTGTGCAACTGGACCCACACATACACTCCTTGCCCTCTCTGGTGCGAGCTTGGGGTTGCCTGTGCAGGCGCTAGCCTCGCAGGTGAGCATGCATATTGGGGGAGCGAGGGGAGGACATGAGGGCTGGGGCGAAGATGACTGTATCACTGTCAGTAAGTACAAGAGATGACCCAGATGTGGAAAGGAAGAGACGTGTCCCGTGTGTACTGCAACTAGTCGCCAATCCAACTACCCCCCCATGTCCGGAATGTAAGCCCGCACCTAGGCCCGCCCATCCGCCACATCGAACATACCACCAGCACGACAACCTTCCCATTCGAAACACTGACTGGGGGTGGCGACCAGTGTACAATCATGTGTAGCCTACCCACGCGTACATGTGGGCCCTCCATGATCCATGTCACCTGCGGCAAAGTCATGACATGCGCAATGAGGGAAGTGAGGAGAGCTGTCCGCCCCACGCGCAGAAGGTGCATCAGCTCCACAGACCCAGCAGCGAGTCCAGCAGGGGTCACATGTGCAGGGGCAGCTGTGCCTGGTGTGAAGGCACATGCAAATAGACAGCACATCGACCAATGTGTAGTCTGCCCACATCTACAGTCCATCATCATGCGGACATAGGAATTGAACACAGGGCAACACATCTTCAGTTGGTGCACCCACCGTGACCAACAATGCGCAATCATCGACGTACCCGCCCTGTGCATGGCCCCCCACCCAACGGAGGCACATCCAGTGCCACCATCCCACACACACAAGCCTTCCACGGAACATGCTGTGTCCAATGGTCAGTACAGAGTCAGCGCCCATCTGGTGGATCCTGAACAGGAGACACATGCACACACATGCCAGCTCCCACTATGTACGTCTGCCACCTGGCACGTGCAATGTAACCTCTCACCTGTGACGTGTGACTGCAAGCACACAGCCGTCTTGGCATGGGGCTGTCAATGTGGACACCTGTCAATGTTTCGGGAGGTGTGATCCGTACAGTGCTGTACATAGGGTGCAGTGCTGACACCTACTACTGTCTCATGTCCCCTCGTGCCACAGGTCCCACTTGTTTTGGCCGCTCAGCCTGTGCCCACATCATCGTCGTCGTGTGCCATACTCATCCAGCCGCGGAAGCAGTTCCATGCTCAGCAGACATTCATGTTGCCGTGGCGTTGCCGCTTGACGGATATGCAGTCAGTCCCCATCAGCACGCCCCGCAAGTCATTGGGGCCTAGATCCCCATGTGCATGCACATGGCAGTGGTTTGTATCACTAGCCATTGCCATTGTTGGGAGACCTGTGTAAGTGTATTGTGGCCGTGCCGTCCCAGCTTGACAGCTGGGCTGTGGCTCATGTGCTTGCTCAGTCATGTCAGTGATGTGTATGCGAAATTGCTGTGTCGTGTTGCTTTGACATGTGTCCTCTGCCATTGTCCCTAGGCGGAGACCGAACATTGACCGCCCATACCAATTGCTGGCGGACATGGACGATACAGAGGTTATTAGGAAGTTTCGGCTGGACAGGCCAACCCTGCATCGACTGTGTGCCATGTTAGAACCCCATCTCCGTCCCCGCAGGGTGTATCCGACTGCTGTCACTCCCACGGCTAAGGTGATGGCCGCCATGCATTTCTTCGCCACTGGGTCATTCCAGCACACAGTGGGCATTGGAGGAGGGATGTCCCAGCCCATGTTCAGCAAGGTGCTGAGGGATGTACTGGCAGCCATGATGCTGTACCGAAACAGGTACATCCGCTTCCCCAGGGCTCGTGAATTGGCGGCAGTGAAGGGTGCATTCTATGCCCTTGGCAGAATCCCACACGTCGTTGGAGCCATTGACTGCACACATGTCGGCCTTGTTCCACCACAGGCCACTGAGCACCTGTACCGCAACAGGAAGCACACGCACTCCCTGAATGTGCAAGTGGTGTGCCTTGCGGACATGGTGATCACCCACGTGTGTGCAAAGTTCCCAGGCTCGGCCCATGACGCACACATAATGCGCAACAGCATCTTGCCACGACTGATGTCCAATATGCAACAGGATCGTGCCTGTATTGTCGGTGAGTATGTGGAGTGGTGTAGCGTGCTGGTTGTGCGATGCTGTCCCCTGTCCAGTTGGAATAGCAACGGTTCTCTGTGTCCCTCACACCCAGGTGACTCTGCGTACCCGAATGGGGCATGGCTGCTCAGTCCATTGAGGAATCCTCGCACCCCAGCAGACGATCGCTACAATGAGGCACATGGGAGGACCAGACGTGTGGTCGAGCGTACCTTTGGCCTCCTCAAGTCCAGGTTCAGGTGCCTGGACCGCACCGAGGGTGCGCTGGCGTACTCCCCACAGAAGGTGTGCCGGATAGTGGTGGCGTGCTGCATGCTGCACAATCTGGCCATTCGGAAGCAGATCCCCCTCATCGTGGATGACGGAGATCAACCAGGGCCCCAGCCCGCAGACCAGGACAGCTCGAGTGAGGAGGACAGCGGAGAGGAGGAAGCTGGTAATGTGCGGCAGCAGCTCATCGCCCGCTACTTCACTTGACGGTGAGTGTCCATGTACGACGGCTGATGTGGCTGTATCTGTGCAGGTGTGTGTGTGCTGTGTCAGGGTGGCCGTTTGTTCACTGCGTGCTGTGTGTCAACGCTCCATGGCCAGGGTAGTATGCCACTGTTGGTGGCTGTGGCATTGTGCCCTATTGCTCTGTGCGATGTGTGTACATTGCTTGTAGTTGTTGACATGTACTGTGTGATGGGTGTGTGACACACTCATTGAATGTGCTCCTGTTCTGTCTCCCACCCCTAGGTCCCTACAGGCCCTCCGGATTCAATTGCCATGTCACGCATCAGGTGCCTTTCCGCCCAAGGTGGCCGTTGTATTCCGTACAAATAAAACACAGGGCACAAACAGCAGTTAGTGTAAAAGGTGCATTTATTACAAACTGTGACATGTGATTGTGTGTAAGGTGATGACAAAAGTGGTGCGTGCAGTGACAATGAGCTGTCGGTCATGGCTGCGTGATGCTCAGGGTGTACCCACTGGTTCTATGTCCATAGTCCAACACACACATGCCATCCAGATGGCTGTGTGGAGTGGGATCGTAGTCCAAGTCAATGCAGTGGCTGGTCAAGGAAGGCTGGCGGAAGGCTGGCTGGCTGCCTCACTTGCGTTTGGAGCGTGCGAAGTCCTCCCGGGAGATCTGTTTCCACTTCGGACGGCCCCTTCCACGTTTGCGAGGGGGGTGCCTGCTTGCGACATGCTGGTGGTTGAGGTGTGCTCACTGGCTGTGGATGCAGGGGAACTGGACACTGCTGCTCCACCCTGCGCCCCGGCAGGTGGTGGCGGAGGGGAGCTGCTGTCCCTGGCTGTGACCTCACCGCCACCACCAGCTGGCCCATGAGGTCCACGATTTGGCCCATACGGGCGTCCATGGACCTCAGCACCCCCAGCACCTCACGCGTGTCTGAAGCAGACCGGACCCATTGTCCTTGGGCCTCTTCATAGGCCCCAAGGACTCTGGCCATTTGAGGCAGGGCATGGCTCCCAGGGGAGGCTGGCGTTTCCCTGACCCTGCTCCTCCTACCAGTCCTGCTGCCACCGGCCTGCCCACTAGCCACATTGCTCACCACGGTCCTCGCTGTGGCTCCCAGGGTGGATCCAGTCGGCCGGGCCACCACCTGCGCTGGGGCTGGTGCCAGCGAAGACGTGGTGGTGGTGGCGGCGGTGGTGGTCGGTGCGGCGATGGTGGCGGTTGCGGCAGTGGTAGTGGCCACAATGACCGTGGGTGTGGCCGCAACGACAGTGGCAGCAGGGGGCTGGGAATGTTCAGCAGCCCTGGATGATGGGTTGGTGGGTAGGAGGGGTCCTGGGGAGCGGCTGGGCCCTGCCACACCAGATGGGCCTGCTTGGTGGTCCGTGTCCGAAGAGGAGGACAGATCCTCCAGATCCGTGTGTCCTCGTTGGGGGCTTGTAGGCTGGCTGTGCTGGCTGCTGGCTCCATCCCCAGCATCCAGCAGTTCGTCACCTGTGGAGAGAATGAGATTTGTTATTGTGTTGCACCTGGCGAAGTATGTATTTGTCGTCTGACATTAACAGTTCGTGCAATCTCGTACATGGGTTTCCCGGAGGCGTGTGTGTGGCTGTAGCATCTGTAGTTGTGTGTGCTTGGCAATGGGACTGTGTGCTGTGCACATGTGGCATGGGACGGATTGGCCATGCCGATGGGTGTGTTGCTGTGCCCCTACTTATTGTGACTCTGGTGTATGCGGGCTCCTGGCCCATCCTGGGTCTGGTTTGTACTTTGCTTTTGGTGTTCAGATGGGACGCTTAGGAACGCATATGGCAACATGGGGGCCATGCCCCAGATTCGCATTTGGGAGGGAATATGCTTTTGGGGTTCAAATGGAACGCTTAGGAACGCATATGGCAACATGCGGGCCATGCCCCAGATTCGCATTTGGGAGGGAATATGCTTTTGGGGTTCAAATGGAACGCTTAGGAACGCATATGGCAACATGGGGGCCATGCCCCAGATTCGCATTTGGGAGGGAATATGCTTTTGGGGTTCAAATGGAACGCTTAGGAACGCATATGGCAACATGGGGGCCATGCCCCAGATTCGCATTTGGGAGGGAATATGCTTTTGGGGTTCAAATGGAACGCTTAGGAACGCATATGGCAACATGGGGGCCATGCCCCAGATTCGCATTTGGGAGGGAATATGCTTTTGGGGTTCAAATGGAACGCTTAGGAACGCATATGGCAACATGGGGGCCATGCCCCAGATTCGCATTTGGGAGGGAATATGCTTTTGGGGTTCAAATGGAACGCTTAGGAACGCATATGGCAACATGGGGGCCATGCCCCAGATTCGCATTTGGGAGGGAATATGCTTTTGGGGTTCAAATGGAACGCTTAGGAACGCATATGGCAACATGGGGGCCATGCCCCAGATTCGCATTTGGGAGGGGATATGCTTTTGGGGTACATGCTGTGAGCCATGGGTGCCGAACGTGACATGTGTTGTGGCAGCATGACAGTGCATGGTTTGAGGTGTGTGCATGCTTGACATGGCCTGCATATTTGCTGTCTGTTGTGATTACTGGACATGGCATTGGACGCATCGTTATGAGTGAGTGATGGTTGTGTGCCAGCCAACGTATTGCAGTTGTCCCATCTCCTTGGTGTGCATGCTGCCCTGTGCCATGTGCATCACTGCAGTGCTCGGGGGGTGTGGCCCATGTTGTGTGTTGTTGCTCACAGTGTGTCGTGCGCTTCATTGACTTCTGGCACATGGTTGGTCATGGGCATGTATCTTAGCGTGACTGCTGTATGTGTGGCAGCTGTGCGGATGACATGCCTTTCATGAGACTGGGGCTGACGGATGGGATGGATGGTATGTTGTATGTGCATGGTGTGTCTGTGTGTTTGATGGGTTCAGTGGTGTTCGTGTGCATTTATGTTGTTCCGCTCTGTTGCGTCTAGTGTTGTTTGTCTTACATAGGCGTAGTTGTGGGGTGTGTGGTTGACAGGCAGTAGGGGCTACATGGACAGGACTTCAATGGTGTTTCGGTTGTGTGTGATGAGTTGCACAGTGGCTGCCGTGTGGTACTATATTCAGTGTGGCTTGTGCATGCAGACGTGGCTCCTTGGGTGTTGCTATGTCTGTGATGGGTCATGTGGGGTGTGAGTCTGTTGTTCATGTCCGTGTGCACATTGTTCACTTGTTCGTGACGGTGGGCGGTGCTGCGTGTTCGTCTGCTACGTGACATGTCCCATGTGTTGGTCGTGTTATGGTCCTCATGCCTCCAGTAATCCAGCCCTGTCCAGTTTCCCACCTGCAAGTTGTTCGTGCGTGCACTGTACTGGATGCCACATGGCTCTAAGCGGGGGTGCTCCATGTTGCAGGTCTGTGGGGGTGGGGGGGTGTTGTGGGTCGTGGGGGTGGCTGGACACCCATTGACACCGATTGCTGTGGACCGTGATGTCTGCCTTTCGGCTGTCGTTGTGCACTGCGGTGGCTGACACGTGGCTGTGGGGTGTGGGGGATGCTCCTCCTTGCTGTGCTGTGGGACTAGGGGCCTGGTGTGTGTTGTACTTGGGCTGTCCACCGTCCCACCCACTGCACTTTGTGTTCCTGCCACTTACCTGTTACTTGTCGGTTAGTGCAGCTGTGGCGGACACATGGGTGTGGTGGGTGCTCGTTGTGGCACTTCTGGCATATTTGGGGACCTGTTGGTGGTTACGTGGCTGGCTGAGTGTACACATGTCCCCACGTATGTTACAGTTGTTCTGTTTGGGCTGTGTGTGGTGGTGTCTGTTGCATGTGTGTGTGATGTGTTGTGTATTGTGTGCTGGACATGGGGGTGTTTGTCCCTGGGAGCTGTGGCATGGTGGTAGTGCATGTGAGTACATAGCGGTGTGCTGGTATACATTAGTTTGTACTTACCAGCCTCCACTCCCCCTGCTAATCCGGCGAGGATCTCCGGATGTATTATGACTCGCACCTTCTCCTCCCACGCTTTGAAGGTCTTGAAGAGCGCGGGATTCCCTCCGCCAGTGACGGCAGCCAGCTCTCTGTTTTTTCCCTCCTTCTTCTTGACCAGGCTCTTTACGTCATTCCAACGTTTGTTAATTTCTCCTCTGTTCCTGGGCAGGGTCCCGACTGCATTGACCTGGTCTACGATCCGGTTCCACATTCTGTTTCTGGTGTCTAGTGGTGTGTGCTGGACCATGTTCCCATAGATTTGTGGGTACACCTTGATGATCTCGTCGACCATGACAGTCAGCTCAATGGGCGTGTACTTGGGCATCCTTTGTGGTGCCATGGTGTTTGTGGTGCTGGTGCGGTGTGTGTTGTGTAATGTGCAGGGGGTTTGTGGTGCAGGTGTTTGGTGGTGGTGGTGGTGGTGGTGGTGGTTGTGATGTGTGCGTTTCTGTGGTGTGCTGCTGTCCTTGCTGTGTCACTGTGTCCTCTCCTCTCCTCTCTGGTTTGCAATGTAGCAAGGGGTTGTGGTCTGTGGGAGTGCTGCTTTTGTACTCACCTATGTGGGTGTGTCCTCATGGTCTGTTGTTTTCAGGTGTGTTGTGTCTGGGGTTCTGGCCTTTGTATTTTTTGTTTGTCCGGGGGGTGTTTTCGGGATGTGTACTGTGCTTGTGTATTTGTGCGTGCCTTGCTGTGTGGACTTGTTAGCCATGTTGTGTGCTATTGGTTTTGTGAGCGGATGGTTTCTGTGCAGGTACGTGGGCGCCATGGCTTCTGCCGTGTCGATTCTCATCGGCGTTGTTTGCGCTAGCGGGCGGTATATTTGTGGTTTTTCCGCGCTCATGGCGGTGCGATCGTAATTTCACGTGCGGTGTGTCGGCCGTGAGGGCGGGCGGTTTTGTGTTGTCGTGCGTGTTTCTGTCCGTGGCGGGCGGTTTGACTCCGACTCGGACGTTGGCGGGCGGTATTTTGTGTGATTTTTCCGCCGATGGCGGTTTTCGGTTTGTGTAATCGTAATGGCGTGGTCGGTGTTCAGACGGTGTGTGCGGGCGGATTTTTGCCGCTTCCATGCCTGGCGGATTTTTTTACGCCGGGTATCGTAATGGGCCCCTTAGTTACTACAAAAGTGTAGTTTGTGACTATGGAAAAATAGTAAACTTACTCAAAAGTGTAAACTTACCCAAAAGAGCTGTTTGTGAATCAGACCCTGTGTATATTACATAACCACAGTATTTAGACATACATGTCTAACAGCTCGTTGTTGTCATAATTTTCGTTCCTAGTTGAATGTCAGTCGAAACACAATGCAATTTATAGTACACTTTTGAACGTCTTCATTTCAATATGCTGATGGCAGTTCATCAGTGTTGACTGTTGAATTCATGTCCCTGTATTTTGCTTATGTTTCTCCTCTCCATGTGTCATAGAAAGCATTTCATTTCAATGTTGTCATTGGGACCTATCATGTGCAAAGTGTTCAGTATTTTGATCAAAAGTATTCTCTTCTGCCTAAGATTTCTTCTACATTCCCTCATTGATCTGATGTTTGTACTTTTTCCAAATTAAGTTTCTGTAGTGTACAGTGATCTGCAACTGGAGCTTTTTTTCTGATGTTCTTCTTAGGTTTGTTATATCACACCTTTGCTTTCCTGGTGGTTTTGTGATATATGCTTTTCTACATGGGCACTCATGTAAATACAATAAGTTGTAACAAATGTTATGAAGTGTTCCAATTTAATGTGCTTGCTTGTGTTTGGAGGATCGAGAATCTGTCCCTTAATGTTGTTTGAACAGTTCACACATGGATAAAAACCCATTTTAGTGTAGCAAGAGATTTGGTCCAAGTATGAGTTTCATATCTTCTCTAATGATCATGTCTGACATTTCATCTTCTTTTGCACTCCCTCTAAGGGTCTAATTGTATTAACTTCCAATGGTTTTGTGTAATCCCAGATATTATACTGCCTTGCTGTGAAAATTTGATAACATAAATCTGTCTGGTTTTCTCATTTATTTTCGCTGGTTTCACTAGTTTGTTTTGTGATAATTCGAAGAGAGTTTTAGGGAAAAATAGTAACTGAAGGCTTTAACGTTATGCTTTCCCACTAACTTCTTAGGAGTTTAGCCTGCCACTTATCTCAGAAGAATTAGAGACTGCACTTAGGTCCCAGTTTCCATCTTTAATCCCAGACACATGACTGGAGAAATCAGCCATACTTGCAGCTTTTCCTTCGTATTATGTTCCATCAGTGGGCCAAAGTGATTGCAGGACTTGACTCAATTGATCGAATTTATAGTTATATGCAAAACATGGGTGTGAAATATTGACAAATGTAAAAAATAATTCTACCTGTGGTATAGGCCAGTTTTCACATTTGTACAAAAATATGCCATAAAGTACATTCATTTTTATTGCATCCATTTTGCACATTACTACCAAATTGTTCACTTTCTTCAAGCTTTCCCTTGGATCCCCCAGATATACCTCTGCTGGCAGGTGCAATAGCAGACAGCACCCTCGTTCTGGGGACCCTGTCCCCTATTTAAATTGCAGGCAGATGCCGCCTGCACTGTGGAACAAGGAGCCTCTTTTATGCAGCTACACCATCTTTAATTGAGTGTGCTGCCCCTAGGGCAGCTGCAAGTCTATCTGCTTGCTTGATCTTGGGAAGGACCTGTGAGGGGCTGGGGAATCTCTCGTTGTTGTTTCCATAAGTGTGTGATGTTATCAGGGATACCACTCGTATATTAGTGAAGTAAAGTGGAGGTGAACACAGATATGTCTCATTTGGAAGTTTGACGGTGCTCAGAAAGGGACTAGTACCAGAAAACTCCCTTCCAAAAATGGGCTCAGTATCTGTGGGGGGCCAAAGTGTTTGGGAATATATACACATCATAAGTGCATTCTGCAGACACTCTTTCATGTCATGTAATTGTATATAAATCTATGTGTTTGTGTGTGTGTGTGTCTCTACATCAACAGTTCAGCCAAAGGGTTCAAAGAATGGCTGAAAAGAGTACTGATTATGTGAAGATGGCCAGAATCGTGAACTTCTTCTTACTTTTTGAGAAGGTTCTTCACAATAAGGTTCATACAATGGGCATAAAGGAGCACACTGAATTATTTGCCATCTTCCATGGTATGAATATTCTTGCCATTGTCATTGGTAATGGAACCAAAATGCATACGCCTAAATTCATGCTATAAAAAGACATTGACACTAAATTACTCCAGGATATTAACAATTGTTTGTGCTTTCTCTAGGCTGAGCATTGGAATGGTTTAATGCTGACGATTGCCCTGGCTACCAGCACCTTGAAGGTTTCCTTTTCGTAAATGATGCAGATGTAATCTATAGCATATCCACTGCCCCACAAGTATTAACAGTTGAGGAGTGTGCCAGATCAGTGTACTTGCAATTGAGGCTAGCATTGTACTGTGTGTTAGAAATTGGGTTGTTGGTTGACTGGGGTGTGAGCCCTGGTCAAGTAACAACCACAATCCTAGTCAGGACAAGGCATAAGCAAACCCCAAATTAGCCTGTGCTCAATCTCCTGGTAGCTTGGCACAGAGCAGTCAGGCTTAACTTAGAGGCAATGTGTAAAGTATTTGTGCAACACTTCAAACAATAAAACAGTGAAAACACCACACAAAATGATCCCATACCAGGTATAGAAAAAGAGAGCTTAATGTAATAAATAAAATAAGACCAAACAAAATGAATATAATTAATAGAACTGGAGATATTGAATTTTAAATTTTATAGTGAAAATAGCACCAAAAAAGCATAAAGAGCCAAGAGGGATATCTGGTCACGATAGACAGTGACAAAGTCACAAGTTCAGCCCGACTGTGATTGACCTTGGGCCGGCTACAGGGACCCAGTTAGGCCCACTGAACAAAGACTTAAGTCAAAAAGAACTCCCCTTTGGGCAACAAAGTACTACCAAAACCTTATGCTTCCACACTCAATCAGATCATATCACCAGAACATAACACAAACATCATCAAAGGCCAAGTGTTGATAAAATATATATTTTTTCAATTTATTATTTATAGAACATTAAAAAGATTAAAAACAAATAATTCAGCAAATATATGTACATACAAATTTAAAAACAATAAACAGTAAATTACAAACCAATACTGGGAGAACCAGCAAGAAAAGTTATTTCTGTTGGCTAACAGGCAAATACATTAGACCCAATTCATTGATCTGACATTTGGTTTTTGTGTCATAACTTTTAACAAATAGAAACAAATTGACCAATAGAGTCTACAGTATGCCTGTTGACACAAGGGCGTTTACGCGTTTCGGTGAGTATACTGCTTAAACACCACCTTCTTCAGGACAGAAAACAATAACTCCCACAAAACATTCAATATCTGTATAAAATCACAAAAAAACAGTTTATTTAAAAACCAACAGTTAACCTTTGAATTGCAAATATGGCAACAGTTGTTGTAGGGATTCTGCGCATACACAGAGCTTTGCACAGGATAATAGGACCTCGGAATATAGTGGTGAGCCAACCATAAACCTTAGCACCTAAAACCCCAACCCGACTAGCTGTAGCGTCTCATTAGCAACAATACTACCAATGATTAGACAACCCAGAACACGGTATCTCTCTCTCAGGACTCGCTGGAGCAAGAACACCCTTTCATCACTCACTCATACCTGTCCACAACGTGCGTAATAAGAGACACAGTATAGTTTAAATATTTATTTCAACTATCGTGCTCTAAGATACAGTACACGAGCCAGTACTATCAGCATAATGCATAATGATAATATAATCAGCATAGTTACAATTCCATAGAATACAAACGGGGAAAGCATTTCATAAAGCAGTGAATAGAGAGCTAAATGACTATACCACCCTCCCCGTGCTATTAGCTAGTTTATTATATAAACAGAAAACCTCTGGGCATTGTTAGGCGGACCCTCATACCTCAATCTCTAGATGCAGGTTTTACATCAGTAGACAAAAACAGCTCTTCTCTCTGGAAAGGTTTTTCTCCAAGTGCCTCTAACAGTGTAATCACCATATTAAAAGCACACAAATTTCTCCAGTGCAGCTGCACATAGTGTTATGTCTAGGTGCGAGGGACAGGCCAGATCAGCAAGAACAAGGGACGTTGTTTTTCGACCTTGCAGAAGCAGCCCACAGGGGACAAGAGAAAAGGTGAAAGACAGAAATGCAGACAGTCCTAATATAGCCGGGCACAAGCAGAGGCTTGAAAAACAAAGTCACAAAGTAACGTGTGCAGAAAAGGCATCATGGCAGCCAGGCCGCAGCCAACTTAGCAGGGCTGGCCATGAGGCCACAAACCACATGACACCCTCCCCTGGACAGTCCATAGACCTAGACGGAGTTCAAAGCGAATGAGCAGAACAAAAACGTCCGTTTGGGAAAAAGTCCCCATGAAGGACAACGAATGGGAGAGAAAGAGAAATAAAAATCCGCAGAAAAAATGCAGGGTAAAGCCGAAAGCGGAGGCCCTGTTCAATCCATCAAGGTGTAGGTGCAGAAAAACGCCACACTTTCCAAGAGGACATCGTTGGAGCCGTCATAAAAAAGAGACGCCATCCAGTCCAATAAATCAAAACTACAGTCATGCTCCTCATAAGAGGGAGCAGTGAAGAGCAATGCGGGACAACTTGCGTGATACTCAATATAACTTCATTGTAGGAGAGTCTGCGCTGCCGCACAAACATCCCATTGCGCCAATATTCCAAGTGCAGCCGCACGCGCCATATAGCCATCCCCGGAACAGTCCCGCTCATGTGCCTCTAAGGGACCCATCAAGGGGACAAAATCCGGGCGAGACAGAGACGCATTGGAAAGGCAATAATCCAAGGACCAGGAAAAAGGACAGCGGATGCAAGTCATCACAGGTTGCACGCAAGTGAAATACGCAAAGCAAAATGAAAGACTGTAGGACACACTGAGGGTCGTCAATGGCAGGACGCCAAAGCCGGCGAGCATGCGTTCACGGAGCATCTGAAGTCGACCGTGGTCGAGAAGGGCCCAATGAAGTGCAGCCATTGCGCAGTAAACAGACCAAAAGCAAAATACCAGCCACCAAAGCGAGGATCAACGGAATGCCGCCGAAGACGCTGGAAAAAATGGAATGAATAAAAGCCGGTATTACACCAAAGATAGTTTGAAAGGAGGGCACAAGGCCAGAGCCCACAACTTTAAAAAAGTGCACCAGACCCTCGGTGCGTGATGCATTAAAAACGCGGTGAATCAGTTCACCGAAATGCTGTGGGAGGTTAGTGTTCAAAAGGGCCTGTATTTCACTGTGGGTACTTGCCACCTGGAGAATGAATGTTTCCCGGGCGGATTTGAGCATAACCTCCTGATTCAATTATAGCGCCTGTATTCTGCTCAATTTATTGAAATCCGCCTTCAAGGTAGGAATGGAAGGCCAAAAGGAACTATCAATGATGTCGTGCAAGGGAGGAAAAAGCACATTTTTGCAGCAGACAACTCTGTGGGAAACGGTTACAATATAGGGTATACCGGCCAGCATGCCACAGCAGTCCTGATTATTCAGAAGCAGATAGCTACCATTTGCAAGCACAGTGAAAGTAGGAGAAATAGCAGGAGCAGGAATACCCTTCAAAACACAAGCAAGATTCGGAGCTGAAACGTTACAAGCGCCGTGCAATTTAATGTGTTTGCAAATAAGGGAATGACCCACAGTAGAATCACAAGTCTCGCCTGTGAGAAACACCTCCTTCCCGGCCCGAAGACATTTAAACATGAAAGGTAGGGACCACAGGTCATGCAAGAAGGCACTGCCCAAAGGCTGAAAACGGCCAACGGGATAATGTTTCATGCAGGAACTGAATTCAAATAAAGAGAAAGGTAAAGCGGTAACCCCGTGTACTAGCCACACCGCAGAATCTAATTCCGCAACAGAGAACGGTAATGGCTCTATTTTCTCGATATGTAACAGAGTGTATGTGGCATCCTTCATGGACATGAACTGCTGCTTGTCAGTCAAATTAAAAGGTAAAAACAAGGCAGTGGTGTTCAGAAAATGCCAAGGAACTTTACCCAACTTAAGTGTCTGCAAAGTCCACGCAAATAACTGAACGCAATTGATTCTGACCATGATATAACACAGAAACATCATCTTGTACAATATCAACAACAGAGGACACAATATTCTCTAACGTGTAAATGCGGGAAGACAGGGTATTAATACTATTGTCAACAACAACAAGCACCTTTTCTAAATTTGCCTGATCAATCTCCCGAAGGCGGGAGGCAGCTTCAATTTGCGAAAGCTTCCAGAGTTCAATGTAAGTTTCATAAATGAATCTCTTAGGTCGAGGGCCACGAGGACCCAGAACAAAATCGGACAGATCAATGTTGCCTGAAAGGAGGGATAAATGCTGTTTCACAGAATCTAAGGAGGAGTGTTGCAACAACTGTTTACATAATTTTCCAACAGAATACGTTGTAACTGTACGAGAGTCAGAAAACCTCGGGTCTGGCCTATCCTGTTTATAACCAGGAGCTGAGTCATGAAAACGCAGTTGGCAGGCGTTCGCCGCTGTTGGCCAAGCCAACCAGGGTGACTGAACAAACGTGGAAACATTAAAGGAATTGTTCTGAAACAAAGCTTGCAAATCAGTAAGTGAAATATTAAAATGCAAGCTTTCATTAGTGGTGGAAGACAACACAGGAATGGAAGGGGCATTTAATTGTTTGGAAGTAGCCAAACCCCAACACGTTGTTTGATAGATTGAATGATTTAAAAACAGAATTTGGGTAGGGATGAGGCAAGCACGGTGCAAGGCTTCTGTGCCTTGCACCTGCCATGATTTGGAACCCCAAATAGATTTCAAGTCAATGGTGTCCCGCCAGTACTCATAACCACCCTCAGCCAAAGCGGCCAAAAAGGAACCCGAATACAATAATTTGGTGTGGGTCAACATGATCTTCTGCGTAGAAGAGGCGTTTAATTTAAAATAATAGGACCCAGGGTTCAATCTATCAAAGTTGGTAAAATAAGTAAACTTGTTTCTAAGAGTGTGGGAGCTGCCTGGCAAAGGGGTAGGACAATGTTCCCATTGGGTGTGATTAACAGGACCCCTAAGGGCACTTGGTTTATGGAGGAAATGGTTGCCCCAATGCTGATAACAATATAAATCGGCATAACTTGCGGAATTCATGTACAAATCTTCAGCATTAAAAGCAGCATAATATTTCAAATCAGTAAATAACGATTCAACGGCATGCACATCCCAATCGTCAGAATGAATATTACTTTTAACGACATCACCCATTGAAACACGGAGGACATTTGGAACATTAATAATTTCAGTAGGTCCATGAATTTGGAAATTTACTGCATCCCATATGATGCCATCAGCGACTGGGAAAGCTGAAATGTTCACAAATGTGTGGTCACGCTTCATGATGTGAGATGAAGAATGCAGAGCCAATGTTCCAGCGACACTGTTCACTGCAGAGCGTTCTGGTAAATAGTGACCATTGATTAGTAGAAAAAAGACTGTGACAAAGCCAAAGGACATGAACAAAAAAATCAGGAAAAAGACCAACCAAATATATGTCCAGGGAGGAACCAAAAAATTGTCTCTGAACCAGGATACAAACAAGCTGAATTTGGACGGGATTAGTGATGAGGTGGAATACGAGTCAAAGGAATAACGTGTTGGGCTAAGTGGCGTAGTTGGTGCGTGAGCCACCGACTCGTTGGCTGGGTATGTATACTCAGTCTCCTCTTCGCAGGGGGAAGCCGGGAAGTCGAGTAAGCGATCAGGCAACTCTACCATCTCGATAGCAACATCTGTGACCGTTCGGGCAAGAGGGCCATGAACATATGTCCGGGAAATGACTGGACAAGAGACCGCTGGTGTTACACTATTCAGGATCGGCCAGATGTTGTAGCTTGACATTGTCCACTGAGATGAATCTGTTGTCCTTTCGACCAGGAAGCGGTGGTAAGATTACGGTACGAGTACCCTTCAAGCCAAGGACTGGAACTGGTGCACGATAAGATGGGCCAAATTCTTTTTTGTTCTCCACTTTCTCTCGAACCAGATCTCTAATTTTCGGAAGCCAGCCGGCAACCGGAATCTGCAACGCAGCATCTGTGGATGAAGGTAAATGTTCATTTGCAAGTGTCTCGGTCTTCTTGTAAGCCCTGTAACATAGTAGAATGGTTATCTACATCAAAGATGGCGGACTGCGCCGCCATGTCTAGACCATCAAGGTCGGGCACAAACATTCGTATGCCAAAGAGCATTTCATATGGGGTCCGCCCACCCAGAGGTTTTCTAGGGAGATTATTAAGTGCACGTTGTACGGTATACAAGTGGGCCAGCCAGTTCCTGCCAGTACCTAAGACTCTAGCTGTCAAGGATTGCTTTAAGTCACGGTTCATTCGTTCAACAATCGAATTGCCCTCAGGCCGATATGGATACGAAAATTTCACCCGCACCCCCAGGGAACCCATTGCGTCCTTGTAAGCCTTAGAGGCAAACGCTGGACCTTGGTCCGAATGGAAGGTGCCACATGCGAAAACTCCCACAAAGACACGCAAATCCCTTATTACATTTCAAGCGTCAGCACTCCGTTGTGGCCAGACCCATAGGAACCGTGTGCACGAGTCCACTGCAACCAAAATGTATTTATATGCAGTGTCCGAAGAAAATGGACCGCAGTGATCCAGGTAAACACACGCAAAAGGTCTGTTTGAAATGCAGAGCAGTGTTTGTGGTGGACGTGTAATCGTGGAAGGCTTAATCTGCTGACAAACGTCACAAGAAAGCACATAGGTATGGGTTTGTTTGTATAAACCACACCACCAGTAACGCTGCTGCAAGATGGAAACAGTCGCAGACACGCCTGCATGAGCCGAAGCCATGCCTTTGTGTGCGGCCGTTATCAAGGAAAGCCTGCGGTCCGCGTTGGGAATCAGCCGATCACCAACGTCGGGAATACTTATGAAAGGAGCCTGTTCGGGACCTAATTGATAAGTATATTTGGAAGGGAAACCCCAGGGATATTTGGTACCTTCCTTTGTTGCAGCAATAGCTGCCAAGATATCAGTATCTATTTTAGTCATGGATCTTGTAACTGCTGCGACTGAACACGTGGCTACTGCTGATTTGGCAGCTCCGTCTGCCAAACCGTTACCAACAGCGTGTGCGCCCACACACTGGTGGCCAAGGGTGTGAACCACCTGTGTGAGAGGCAGACGTTGTTTCAAATCTGCCACTCGAACCCAAAGCATTTTATGCTTAATCGTGCTACCTTTGGCGTCTCTGTAGTCGTTTTGCGACCAAAAGAACAGATTGTCATTGAAAGACTGAACACAGTAATAAGAATCGCATACAATTAGAGTGGTCACATCCGGAGTAGCGAACTCAAGTGCGAGCACCAATGCCCGCAGCTCGGCCAATTGTGCAGTACTGTCCCAGAGTGCCTGAGTATGCACTAAGTAGACTTGAACTTACCGTTCACAAAAATGCCTGCAACAATAGCACATGCGGCCGAATAGGCATGCTTGGAACCCGTGGCCGGTTGTGCCGAACCATCGGTATAGATAACACAGTCGTAATCCTCAAGCGGTAGCAAGGATAGAGGAGGAGGATGAACGAATTCATACTGCAAAAACTCCTGAGTCTGAAGAGAAGAATCAAAAATAAAAGTGACATCCGGAGACGTCAAAGAGGTCGCCCATTGAATCCAACGGGGGTGCTAGCTTTAGAGTTCGGAACACTTGCCTTTGTCACTGCCTCTAGGGCAGGATATGGTGTTACCACCAGAATGCGTTTTCCCTGTGCCAGTGCGCGTTCCTTCAGAATCGCCATCTGCACTGCAGTCAGAACTTTCTCCACAGATGAAAAGCGCATTTCCGCGGAAGAGTAAAGATGTGACTTGTATGCGATGGGTACTGTGTCACCTTCGTTAAAGGTTAAATACGTGAAACCCACTGCCCCTGGAATTATTCTAATCACCAGGTTTGTGCGGTTATCACGAGTCAACAAGTATTTAGAGTCAAGAAGGTCTGTCTGCAAAGACTGCAGAATGGAGGAATGCTCCGGAAGCCAGCACGACTTCGAAAAGTTAGGTTGTATCAAGGCATACAGTGGCTTGATACACTGGGCATATTCGGGAATGTAAGTACGCCCGAAGTTCAGAAAACCCAGTAAAGACTGAAGTTTCTTCAGAGTAGTAGGAGGGCACAAAAGTGCACATTTCTCTAGGAAATGGGGGGCCAAGCCCTTACCTTCATTGTTGAGCTCATAGCCCAAAAACAAAACGGTAAATTCAGCAATGTGAGATTTGGCAAAGTTAAACTTATAACCTAAAACCGCAAATTCTAAAATAATGCGGTCCACTCGGGAAAGATGCTGAAATAATTCGTTGTCTGTCAGATAGATATCATCGACGTACGAACATGCATCTGGGTCTATGCCGTCTAACAAAGAGACAACACGGGCAGCGAATACGCCTGGACTGTTCTTGTAGCCCATAGGTAAACGCCGGAATTTGAATAATTTACCACCGGAGGTAAAAGCGCTCCATTGGCTACTCTCCGGGGCTAAGTTGTGCGTGTAGAATCCATTTTATAAGTCTAGTGTCGTTTTATATTTTTTACGTACAAGACTGTCTACAAGCACAGAACTGTGTGTGTTTTGCACCGCAAAGGTCCGACAATGAGAGTTCAAATGTCGGTAATCCAAAACTAAGCGGTACGATCCATCGGGTTTAGAAACCGCGAAAAGGGGATTGTTCATAGGTGACACGCAGGTTTCAATCACTCCCTGATATTCTAACTGAGTCAGAATTTCGGAAATGGGACCTTTAGCTTCCCGTTTGATAGGATATTGGGGTTGTGGCTGTGGCAACGACCGCAAAGGTATTTCATGGGGGGAGAATCCTCATCCCATCCCACGTGGTTGCGGTATAACGCTGGAGCCAGGGACACAGCCCACTCAGCTGCTAGAGCCTCCGCTTTGTCCTTTGGGACATGACGAGAAAAGCTCGGAAGGATTACCTCCTCACCTTTACGCGCAGCAAGTACGAATGGGGGCAGCCAATCCACCTCTGCCAACAAAATGTCATACGAAGAGGTCAGATTTTCCCAAAAAATCCCTTTTATAACACGCTGTATATCACCTTTGATCTGAATTACAATATTATATAATCTGTCAGGGGGTGCCACTCGGGTGTCTGCTGTCTCAACAGTAATGAATGTATCAGTTGCTGTCGCCTCCACATGAGGACTTAGCGCCTCCCGCACTATGGTAACTTCCGCGGCGCTGTCTAGGAGTGTCACTGCCCACGTCCAATTCAGGAGTCTCATTCTCACCGTCTATGGCATATCTCGCTGTAACAGCGGCAACTTTCTTCTGCTGAAATTGTGGGCGAGAACGCAGAAATTCGTCTGCTTTCCCTCTGACCTGTTGTCGAGGTTGGTCTCGTCCCTGGGGAGCCTCTCGACCCCTTCCTCTAAACTGGCAATCTCCTCCACTGGCCTGTGAAGTTGTTGGTGCCTGTGAAGAACGAGTAGAACGTGTATCAGGGACTTGAAACCTATCTGGAGATTTAATTCTCGCCCTATCTCACAAATCATAAGTGCGTTCAGAAGAGACGGAAACCGGGGATGCTCCTCGCGACCCCGGCTTCTTCTGTTGCTTACCCTGTTTTTTCAACCTCCAGCTCTTTTTAGTAAAGACTGGTTTCTCATCTTTCTCAGATTGAGTTTTTGGTTGTTGTTGTTGCGATTGTGTCTGCGATTTAGCAAAAGGCTTAACTCCCAGGCTATTTCGGCCAATTGTTTTGTAAGCCTGGGCAATAATTTTCGGTAATTCGCGCGGCTTATCCGGATCTGGGACCAAAGCCAAAGCATTAGCTACTTGAAAGTTCACTGCATCGCCCTTGACATTCGCAAGGATCAAATCAGCTACTACGTCGAACACTCCCACCAGTCTCATCCCTAATTCCACAGCCGCTTCAGGGCCATGTTCATCCTGTACTCATTTAATTACAGAGGGGAGAACCGTCATGGAAGGAGTGCCGAAACACTTCGCATATACTGCTGCGAATACCCTACCCCAGTTGTTGCATTCTGCCAACTCGGGGACTAAGTCTTTTGGCAAACTAATCGTTAAAATCCTGTGTTTATCCACGGGAGAGGTGTTAGGAAAAACTGCCTCCAGCTGGTCAAATTTTTCTGCAAGCCAATAAGGAAAATCATCCTTATTTTGTGGGTGCTTGCCCATCACCGAATTAACCATGACAGGACTTATGGTCACACCGCCTGCACCAGCTGGATGGGCCGCAACTCCAGGAGGGGCTCCCTGGATGTTGCCTGTAACATACTGTACTAAAGCTCGATGCACTCGTATCAAAGACGAATGCATATCACGCAATTCAGCGACTGCTACCATCATATAACGCGGATGTGGGGTATACCCGGCCAAAACAGGCCAAGTGGCCCCGTCAATGGATAAGGGGCCTAAACAAACCGTGGTAGTCGGTTGGGGGAGGGCGCAATCAAACCAAACACGGTGTTGCCAAGCCGTGAGCGGTACTTCAATGTTCCTATACGGTCTATAGTGATTAGGAACTACGGTGGCTTCATATTCATGGAACAAATTATCGTTCGCATCCACCGCCGGAAAGGTGACCCAAGAGTAAAACACCTCAAAGTGGTAAGCCGGATCTGCTTGTACCACGAAGATCAAATCGACACCCGCGTCAGGCACTCCATACACTGTCAAGTGAGCCCGGAGCGCTGCACGGCTATGTGCCGCTATTTGAATAGCCATTCTAGGCTAAAAGTTTTCGACAACCTAATGTAAGGCAGCACAATATAGGGTATGATCTAAAAAACATTTTAACTACTTCAAGCTTGAAAAAACCTATAAAAACGTCAATATAGGCGGTATCACCGTCACACACGCTTCCGGAAGCGTCTGCGAGGGGAGTAGTGGACAAGCATAAAATACTACTCAAGCGTCTCGCTGATAAGCAGCCCACTCGTTGGTTGCGCCATGTTGTAGGGATTCTGCACATACACAGAGCTATGCACAGGATAATAGGACCTTGGAATATAGTGGTGAGCCAACCATAAACCTTAGCACCTAAAACCCCAACCCGACTAGCTGTAGCGTCTCATTAGCAACAATACTACCAATGATTAGACAACCCAGAACACGTATCTCTCTCTCAGGACTCGCAGGAGCAAGAACACCCTTTCATCACTCACTCATACCTGTCCACAACGCGCATAATAAGAGACACAGTATAGTCTAAATATTTATTTCAACTATCGTGCTCTAAGATACAGTACACGAGCCAGTACTATCAGCATAATGATAATATAATCAGCATAGTTACAATTCCATAGAATACAAACGGGGAAAGCATTTCATAAAGCAGTGAATAGAGAGCTAAATGACTATACCACCCTCCCCGTGCTATTAGCTAGTTTATTATATAAACAGAAAACCTCTGGGCATTGTTAGGCGGACCCTCATACTTCAATCTCTAGATGCAGGTTTTACATCAGTAGACAAAAACAGCTCTTCTCTCTGGAAAGGTTTTTCTCCAAGTGCCTATAACAGTGTAATCACCATATTAAAAGCACACAAATTTCTCCAGTGCAGCTGCACATAGTGTTATGTCTAGGTGCGAGGGACAGGCCAGATCAGCAAGAACAAGGGACGTTGTTTTTCGACCTTCCAGAAGCAACCCACAGGGGACAAGAGAAAAGGTGAAAGACAGAAATGCAGACAATCCTAATATAGCCAGGCACAAGCAGAGGCTTGAAAAACAAAGTCACAAAGTAACGTGTGCAGAAAAGGCATCATGGCAGCCAGGCTGCAGCCAACTTAGCAGGGCAGGCCATGAGGCCACAAACCACATGACACAGTGTTTCTATTCAGGTGATATTTCAAACATTCTTATCCTTCTAACCAAATTTACACAGGGGAATGCATATCACCCTTATCTCAGAATTAATATCCCAAACATCCAGCATTCATTCCACTGTGATATTATCAAATTTACTAAAAGAACGGCATTCATACTACAGCACACTACCATAGAGTGATATCTACCAAAAGGTCAGATATCTGTTATAATTCAATGGAATCTATCTAGTGTGTTACCTGCAAGTTAGCCTCTGCAATCATATACAGAGGGGTAATTGAACCTCACTCACAGTAAAAAATCTCAATTGTTTTCACAGTAAAAAAGAATAATAATGCTAGGGGTCGCATAACTAAATAAATAAAAATACGGCATTCATACCCAAGTTCACTACCATAGAAGGATATCTACCAAGAAGTCAGATACCTGTTTAAAATCCAAGGAATGTATATGGTTTTAACTACAAGTTAGCCTCTGCAGTCACAATCGGAGGGGTAATTAGACCTCACTCATAGTCGAAAACCTCAATAAATTTAGCAAGATTTTCTGTAAGAAATATAGAACAAGAAAAACGTTCTCAGTTACTCAAAAACACTGTATCTTCATTCTAAAAAATAAAAAATAATAAACTAGGGTAACATTACCTCCAAACGACTTGTAAAGCCACCAACTGATAGTTGTACATCAAAGCAATACATTTCTCTCTGTTAGAAAGAATTATTTTATTTAGAGAGAATGTCTATGTTTTCTATGTCATTTGTTTTCTCATACTTGAAACAAATAACCTTAAATCCTGGTTGCAGAACGTTGTGTGGATTTGCATCAAAGATGCGCAGTGCAGCGATGCTGTAGTTCAGAGATGTGGCAATGCTGCGGTGTGAGGTCCTGTTGCATCGTCGTTGAGATTGCTGTTGACGGGGCTTGCTATATGAAGCCTGGTGTCAAGGATGCAGCACGCAGCTGGTGATGCATCTGTTCCGAGGAGCTGTGAAGCTGTGATGTGGAGTCTGTTGTCCAGGCTGCCGTTGCCGAGAGATACAAGGGCCTGGGTTCTGATCGAAGATGTGCCACTCAGCAGAAAAGATGTGTCGGTTCTGCTGACAAGCACCTTAGGCCCACTTCCAAGAGTCCAGAACTGGGGTGGCACTCCTTGGCAGGATAGCCTCACAAATGGCAGAGTCCAGGTGCAGGTGCAAGGAGGCTGGAAGCCACTTATGTCTCAGAGGTTTCAGACCAAGAGAACAGCCAACTAGCCCTTGGAGTCACTTTGGGTTCTGGGTTCAAGAGATGCAGATGCAGTCCTCCACCAGACAAGACTGCAGAAGACAGCAGGTCAGAACAGGAAAGCCAGAGTCCAGTAGAGTGCAGTCCAGCAGAGTGTCAGTTCTTCAGCTCACGGCTTTCCTTGTTCCTGGCAGAGTATCCACATGTCCAGAAGTGTACTGAAATGATGGTGTCTGAGGTCTTTCTTTTGTACACAGTTGTGCCTTTGAAGTGGGGAGAAGGTTCTAGAGGCATGCCTTTGAAGTACAGAGATGCCCTGTCTTCCCTTCCCTGGCTCCAGACTAACTATAGGGGGCAAGCAGCCCTTTGTGTGGAGACAGGACATAGCCTGTTCAGGTGTAAGTGAGGCAGGGCCCAGCTCCTCCCTCCCACACTGCCAGGGAAGTCCTATTTAGTCACACCTAAGCTCCCATTGTGTTTGGCTGCCTAGGAGGAATACACAAAGTCCAACTGCCAAATCCACCAAGTCATTAAACCAGAGACAGGTTGCAGGCACCGAATATCTAAGGCAAGAATCTGCCAACTTTCTAAAAGTGGGATTTTCAGAATTGTAATTTAAAATCCGACTTCACCATAAGTAAGGATTTTAAATTAGTATTCCGGAGACACTAAACATGAACCAGTCATCTCTTCCCATTTTGAAATTACACTTATAAAATGTATTTAGGTAAATCCAATGTTATCCTATGGGAGAGTTGGCCTTGCAGTGGGGGAAAAATGTATTTAAGAGTGTTTCACTACCAGGACATGAAAAACTTAATAGTACATTTCCTACATTTTAAATACATTGCACGGTGCCCTCTGGGCTGTCTAGGGCCTACTTTAGGAGTGACTTATATGTATTAAAAAGTAAGGTTTGGGCCTGGCAGAAAGTTGATTTTGCCAAGCCAAAATGGCTGGGTAAACTGCACACACAGGCTCGTAATGGCAGGCCTGAGACATGTTTAAAGGGCTACTTAAGTGGGTGGCGCAATCAGTGCTGCAGGCCCACTAGTGGCATTTAATTTACAGGCCCTGGTACATGTAGTGCACTTTTCTAGGGACGTATAAGTAAATTAAATATGCCAATTGGGTATAGTGCAATTCTACCTTGTTTTAAGGAGCGAGCACAAGCACTTTAGCACTGGCTAGCAGTGGTAAAGTGCACAGAGTCCTAAGGCCAACAAAACAAACAGCAAAAAAGGGGAGAAGGAAGGCAAAAGGTTTGGGGATGATCCTGCAGAAAGGGCCATTTCCAAAACTGTGCATTCTAGGTACTCTAGGAACCCCTATCATTTCAGGAAAGAAAGTTGGAGAAGGTCAAATATAGTTTATGTCATACTTTTCTTGTTTGGTGAACATTGTTTCAGCAGTGATTTATTTGTCTGTGGCTATCACAGTTGGCTTCTATGAAAATGTTGTTCTTAAGCATGAAAGAAAAGGGATGGCACCCTTTGGAAGGTTGAGGTTGAAAATGCATGCATATTAGGGACAGGGCTTTGTGCTCTGACATCTGGATGTAGTGTCATGCTTCCATTATACAAATCCTGTATTTGTCAACATAGGAACCGTGGATGGATATGCTGAAAAAGCAGATGCCCTGGTATGCATTCTCTTTAGGTGTATTTCTCACATGTGCCAATATTTGCCTTAAAAGTGACTTCACTGTTCCCATGCCTTGATGTTTGCCTCTCTTTCCATAACACAGTTTGTCAGAGCAGATGGTGCACAATCCACTGTGGGTGTGGTTCTGTGAGCAAAAAAACAGGTGGACCATGTGTTCTTTTTTATGTCAACAACAAAATTGAAACAGGTATACAAGGAATTTTGTGGTTACAAAGCCTATGATTGACAAATGAAACGCAAGGTTTACAACTGCAAAATACCTTTGTGCAATGTACAAAAGCCATTTTGCAAGTCAGAAAAACCCTTTCTGACTCACAAAATTGCCTTTGCCAACCATTATGAACCGCAAATAGCAGAGCACATGAGAGCCGCTCTCCACTCCTTTTTGTAAGTTGCAATTGAATGTATCAATGGTTTGTGACTGAAAAAGTAGTCACAAACCATCGATAAGTTACCAACACTCAAATTAGGGTAGTAACTGATTTGCAGAGGAGAAGCTATCCCTATCGGACAGTTTCCCTCCCCTGACTCATGTCAGGCAACTTCAAGTGAAGCAGATACTAATTCAGGGTATCACAGCATGCTCCACCCAATGGGGCATATTCACAAGGACTTATCGCCGAGTTATCGGCACTTTAGCGCAGCAAAAGTAGCGATAGAATTATTGCCCCATTCGCAAGCGGGTGCAAACTGCCCACATCGCCACATATCCAGCGATAGCTGCCACAAAAAACATCGCCACGGTTGACACCGCCAACTAACGCTAATGAGATGCAGAGTAGGCGTTCCCGTGCGAAAACACACGAAAACACCACACCACGACATTCACAACGAACAGCCAGATCCGCGATGCGAACCAAAAACAGGCGATAAGCCGCGCTAGCAGCAGCGATCTTTTACCTGCTCTCTGCTGGTGTTAAGCAGGACGACTACCTGCACCACAAAAGGGAGCCCAGCCCACAGCCACACCTGAAGAACAACAGATGCCATGGAGCCACTGCTCATGCAGCACAGAGACCCCAGAGGCCCACAACACCCACCGCCACCACCCCCAGGACCCTCCCCACACCCCTGGGCCCTCCCCCGACCCACCCACCCCAGACAAAGACATGCCACAGCAACTCCACAAAATCACGATATAAGAAAGACCCTGATGTCGCACACATACAACAACAAACACACATGTGTGGTCAGAATAAGGAGATTCAAACATTCAACTGTGAAATTCCCATAACAAAACTTTATTAATACACAACACAAAACAAAAAATATGATTGGTCCTTGCGGAACCACTCCGGACAAACTGGAAGCCACAGCCTGCAAGACAAAATCCGAGATGAGAACCTGTGTAATGCTCACATCAAAGGACAGAAAGAGAGAGAGAAAGAAAGAAAGAAAGGGAGAGTGAGAGGGAGGGAGAGGGAGAGAGAGACAGCAAAAGGACGAGAGGGCGAGAGACAGCCCTGTGCACACATGCTGCTGCACCCCAGCCCCTCCCACCACCCATTGGATATTGTCCGCCCATGTGCCCCCAGGCCTCACTGCTCACCTTCCGCCACCGGTGTGTCTCCAACCACGTGCCGGTGCATGCTCCGAGCCCGTGACACGCGACCTTGGCAGACTCCACATCACGCGGACCTGCCCCGCGGGCCACTAGGTCACACACCTGGATCTGGGCCTTGATTTCGGAATGGGAGGGTCTATAACAGTGCACACATCATCAACGCTGGCTGCACACCCGCTCAGCATCATAGGTGCCACTAACTCCATGAACCTTGAGGCAACGCCACGTGGCTGTAGGCCCGCATCGCACGCAGGCTCCGGCGAACACTGCGGTCCAGCAGGGCTCACACCAACCCTCACCAGCCAGGACGGGGCATCATCGCAGGCTGCGCCCCAGCTCAGCACATCATGTGGCCCTACCTCAGTGCCCCGTGAGTCACCGACCCGTGGCGGTATGCCCGTGCCGGCCGACGTGCTCCGGGTGCCACTAACCCAGTGCAACGAAAGTCACCTTCCCATGTCGCGCGGGCTGTGCCGCACGCAGTTCGGCTCTGTGCCCCGCAAGTCATGGTCCCTTCATGATTGTGTCACGTGACATGGCAGGCGGGCGCAGCATTGTCCCCTCGGGCATTGTGGAAGATCTGGTCCATGTAGCTCTGTCGTCCCACCATTTATACGTATACGGAGTGGGCTGGGCTTGCGTACGCACGTCGTAGGGGTGTGAAGTATCATCTCCGGGATCTGGGCGTGGTCCTGTGCTGGGCAGGGCAGGACATGTACATATGCGTGTGCCTCTGTCGCAGTGTCTGCGTAACACGGGACGTGATGTGCAATGTTGCAATGTTGCATGCAGCTGGAGGGCGCACGCGCACGTGGGAATGTACATGGTGCGCAAGTCCGCTCGGGCTCTTGGATCATGCATGCCAACTGCCGTGTGTATCGTTCCTGGTGCGCCATGGGCCTAAGGCCTAGCTTCAATTGCAGCATGTAGACCACATCACATTTCCACATTGCAAGCAGTAGTCAGACTGACATCAGGGATGAATGTTCCATTGTCTCCACACAGGAGGCGGACGGGCATCTGCACCTCCGACCTTGGACACAGCATGCGGCAGAAACCCCCTGTGAGTGATATCATAGCAGATGAAGACGACTCCCACACTTCACACAGCAATGATGAAGGACCAACGTATACACACCCCACACACAGAGGCCCTTGCCCAGGGTACTCTTGCATGGAATGGCCTTCACACTTACGTACACAACTACACATACATCCTAAAGTCGCACGCCCATACGACTTATTGCTCTGAGCTGTAGCTTTTCATCCACATGACCGCCGCAGGTCAGAGGAGTGGCGGTTCTGCGAGTGCCACCACCGCAATGGTCGAACATCACGGGCACGTGCACAACCCCAGTCACGTGGGACTGTACCGTGCCCGAATGCTGAAAATGTTGGGGGCCCTGCCACTTGCAGTGTTGCTCATCAGTTACCGTCTGAGCTTCCGTCTTGCGTACGTCACCTGCGTCCAGCCCTGGTTCCACTGTCGAACATGCATATTCGAGTGGCCCATGGAAGTCTGCCTATCCAATGCAACGGTGGCTGAACTGGATCATGACTTGTGTGTGCGCCCCCTGTTGGCCCACGATCATGAGTGTAACCGTGATTCACGTTCATGGGATGCCTGGATGTTTGGCATATGTGCTGGCAGTTGGACATGGGAGTTTGCACGATTCCTCATGTGCAGTGACCACATTGAGGCGCCCCCCTATTGGGCTGTTCTGCGGATTGGTGAGACGGCGTGGACGGATCACATCTGTCCGGACCAGTTGATGGATTGGCTCGCACTCGTGTTCCTTGAGCTCGACGACGTACTCCTGGAACTGATAGCACAGGAAGCTGCGCTCGCTTTCATGGACGACTGACGACGTTCCAGCAGCCACGACTGATGGTAACCCATGGCACAGGTCCCAACACCTTGTTGCATTCTGGTGATGAGTCCACATTTCCCACAACAACAGTGGACATGGCTGCATTCCTATGCTGCCTGTGATTGTCTGATGCCTTGCTCTGCATGTTGTGGCCCTTGTCTTGCCTGTAGTTCCACGCACATGCCAATAAAGTCTGCACTGCCACACTTGTGTTCAACTGTGATGGGTGTTGGGTAGGATGGCAATTCTTGTGCCTCATTGGGCATTGTCCGTACACAGGGTGGGACTGGATGACGCTTTTCATTTAGGGGTGAGTCCTTATTGGCAGGTCCACCTCTGTGCGGCAGACTTTGTGGTTTGGGATAGTTGCTGGTAGACCTGTGCAGCTCCGTGACGTCACCATTGTGGGTATGGGTTCAGATTTCTTGGCATGTGGGTCACTGTGATCATTCTGGACAATCTGTGTCCGCCCAGGTGGGTGTGGGTGGGTATGCGACGGTAGGTACTGTTGTCACATGTGATGGTGGACACACCTTCAGGCCTGCTACCGACTTTGACATCTTTTCACACAGACCTCTTTCCTACATGGACATGGGGCTACGTTGGGGGGTTGCGAGTATGTTGTTCATGGCTGATGTGCCCACAGCTTGTTCTGTCCTCCGCAGTCATCTCATTGGACTGCCATTTTTCCATTTGTCTTGCCAATGACATGGTGGTGGTGACGGACAGTTGTTGGTGGTGTTCTGTCCACACCATGCGCTGGATCCGGTTTACCTGTGGTGTGGGGCCCCGTCTTCCTCTTCTCCTTGCCCTTCCCCGACCCGGGGTTCCGGGCTAGTCCTCCGTTGTGCTTGTGGGGTTTGAGTTGGCATCAGCACTCGGGCCAGGTGCTTCCATGGTGCTCCGCAGTTCGTTTACTTGTTGGTGTGTTTTTTTGAGTGCTTTTATGGTGCTTCTTCACGCATGGCACGTGTGTATTGCTGGCCTCCTGCTGGTTATCACAGTTGTTTCATCGCCATTGGGCACATCGCAGCTTTTTTCACGTTAGGGTTTGGATTATTGTCGCGGTAGTAGTTTCGCGGACATTTGACGCGTTATCGTGCGGATATCGCAAGGTATCGCCGTGTTGTGAATGCCACGTTAACACAGCGTTATTTTCCCGCGATGGACTGCGATGCAAGGAGTTGCGGTAAGCTATTATGGCGATGTTTATCGCACGTTCTTGTGAATATACCCCAATATCTTTTGATTCAATGTGAACATTTTTTTTAAGTATTGTTTTTCCCATTGAGGGTCCTAGCAGCTTTGAAAACATTTTTCACAATGAAGATGTGTGAATGAAGGGACAGTGATCGGCTTTCCACTGCAAGCCTTCAAACCTGTTGTTAGAAACTGAGTTTCTGGTTGGCGGGGGTATGCACCCTGTCCAAGCAGGAACCACAATCCTAGTCAGGATAAGTCAGATACAAACCATAAATTAGCCTCTGCTCACCCTGTGGTAGTCTGGCACAGAGCTGGCAGGCTTAACTTAAAAGTCAATGTGTACAGTATTTGTGCACCACTTCAAACAGTAACACAGTGAAAACACAACAAAAAGACCCCACACCAATTTAAAACAATAGATTGTGATTTTATTTAAAAAAAACTAGACCCAAATTACAAACATCCAATAAGTAGAAGTCAAGATATTAATTTTTTAAAGTTTAAATATAAAAGTAGCACTCCAAAGCAATAAGTGCCTATGGAGGTTATCTGGTCACGCTGGACTGGGAAAGAGTCAAGATTTCGGGCTGACTGCGATGGAGCGCGGGATGGATATAGGAGCCATGCAAGGCCACTGAACAAAGCCCCTTAATGCTGGTCGTAACAGCAAGATGCGGGCTGCAGCCAAGAGATGTGTCTGGGTCGATCCTGCAAACAAGGTGATATGTTGATTTTCTTGATGCATTAATGGCGATGCGTGGGTTCCGAAGATGATGAGCAGAGTGAAGCTGCATTGGATCCGTAGAGGATGTGCCGGGTTTTGCCACGCAGTCAAGGAGATGTGTCAATTCTTTTTCACAGAAAAATGAAGAGGAGAGAGGTACTACTCCTTTTCCATCCTCCCTAATATAAGCTTCAATATCTACAAAATGAGGAAAAGGAGGAAGAGGTAAGTATATATGGAGACAAACCCCTCTCTGGAAAAATGAAAAGTTCTTTAAAAATGCCATCACACACTAGATAGTGGCATGCTTCATCATAGGACTGCTCCAACCTCCCTGTGCAGACCAACGCCTGCGATGGAGCAAAGGGAGGGGGAAGACAATACAAACATAGATGTGTTGGGATCCACGCAGTAAACTACATATAGAAAGACAATGATAGGATAAGTATAAAACTACCTCAAGAATACCCTTCAAAAATCTTTAATCTTGAATTCCTTGGATAGGATTAAAAAGTCTATGAAAATGGAGATGGTCTAGGGGGATAATTAGGACCCCTTTGTCTCTCCTTACTGCATTCTATGTCGACATGTTTTGGTCACTTTTGTCACCCTCTAGGGGTCATCTGGCCTTCCTCAGGACTAGCGATCCCGTTTATTTCCTCTCATCCCTTTTCAGGTGAAGAACCTGGTATTCAAAGGGATGTATATATTAAAAGGACTTTTTACATATAATGACCTTGCTTGTTACATTCTATGTAGATACTTTTGGGTGTTTCAAGTTTCATTGGTAAAGTCACTCAAACTGGAGTGCAACCGGGAGCATCCCGCTGTTGTCACACTTTCTTCAAGGGCCAGATGCCTCTTTCTTGTGCCTCTCGCCACTCCGTGTACTATCTAGTAGGTGTGTCTCCTTATACACTTACCTCTTCCTCATTTTCCTCATTTTGGGGATATTGATGTCTCAATCTTCCCACAGTGAAGGGTCAGCAATACGTTGGTTGCGATGTGCTGGTTCTTAAAGGCGATGCGCTGGTTCCTAGTGCGATGCACCAATTCTGCTTGGTTCTGCTGCATGCAGACAAGAGATGTGTCGGTTTGACTGGAGCAAGTACCTGGCTCCACTTCCAATGGACCAGGCACAGGAGCAGGTGATGAGACTTTGATATCCCTGAGTCTCAATAACAGGAGACAAGCCAACAAGCGCTTGGAGATCACTCTGCGTTCAAACAGAGTCCAGTTCTTCCTCAGCAGGGTCAGAGGGAAGCAGGCAGCATGGCAGCATAGCAGCATAGCAGCAAAGCAGTTCTTCTAGAGCAGCAGCCCAGCAGAGTGACAGTCCTTGTAGCAGCACAGCAGTCCTTCTTCCTGACAGAGTTTCTTTGCAGGTCCAAAAGTGTCTGAATTGATGGGGTCAGAGCCCCAGTACTTATACCCAGTTGTGCCTTTGAAGTGGGGATGACTTCAAAGATGGGTCTTTGAAGTGCACAGAGGTCCTTTCTTCCTAGCCCTGGCTCCGGACTATCTACAAAGGGGGTAATCAACCCTTTGTGTGGGAACAGGACAGGGCACTGCCTATTAGGTGTAAGTGTCAGCTCCTCCCTCCCATCCTACCCACAATGCAGATGGGCACTCAGACACACCAAACCTTATATAGCGCAAACACGACCCGAAGGTATCAGAGTGCTTTACATGGGCACCTTGCGTTACAGGCAGACACATTCATTTTGTTAGGCACAGGAAGATTAAGGGATTTGCCCTGAATCACAGGATGTTGAGCTTCGAGATTGACCGCTCTAGCTGTTAGGCCACATCCTCTCCATTGTGTGTGGCTGTATAGAAGGAATCCACAAAGTGAAGTTCTCACCCACCCCAGACATGTATTGGATGCAGGCTGCAGGCACACAGAGTGTTAAGAGCAGAGAAATGGCAAGTTTCTAAAAGTGCCATTTCTAAAATAGTAATGTTAAAACCAACTTTACCAATAAAGAGAATTTATTGTTACCATTCCAATGATAGAAAACATGACAGAGGTACTCTTTCTCAATCAGGAATTACAGCTCAGATGTGTAATAAGGAATAGCCAATTGTTAACCTATGAAAAGAGTAAGCCTCACAGTAGTTAAAAGCAAATGTAGGTGTTTTCCCTACCAGGACATGCAAATCTTAACAGTACATGTCCTACTTTTTACTTACACAGCACCCTGCCCCATGAGCTACCTAGGGCCTACCTTAGCGGTGATATATGTGTAATAAAAGGGGCGTTTAAGGCTTGGCAAGGGGCTTTAAATGCCAAGTCAACATGGGAGTAAAACTACACACAGAGGCTCTGCAGTGGCAGGCCTGATACATGTTTAAAAGCTACTTGTGTGGGTGCCTATGTGTGTGAGTGGATACTGTATCTCTGGATTGGGATCAGCTAGAAAAATAAACAACTATTTTTAATAGTTATTAAAAATCCAATTCAATGGTGAAGAGAGTTATTTATTAAATATCAAAGAAAATTAAGTTTAGGCACATGTAACATTTGAGGCACACTTGAAAGGGAGAGGACTGGGTGCCAAGACAGTTCTTGTAGGTCCCCTGTTTGGTTGCTGAAGGGCCTTTCTTTTGTCATAAAATATTTCTGTCTCTGGGTTTGTTGAGAGTACAGTACCTGCTTCAAACTGAATTTTAGTGGTCGACGTGAAAGGACACTGGGGTTACCATAATACACGCCTTACACACACACCCAGCACTCAGAGCCCTAGTTTATTGTAGCTGAGGTTTTCACCATCTTGAAAATGCCCTGACACCTTGCATTTTGGGCCTGTTTGCAGTAAGGCAAACAGAAACTACTGAAAAAGTGGGCAGGGTTGGCCCCAGGAACTCTTACCCCATTGGTTAGGCATTGCCCAGGAGTCAACCCCACCCACTAGCTGGTGTATCCATTGAATGAGGCATCCTTAGGCACCTTCTTGAGAAGAACATCTTCTGGATCTGAAGAAGATCAGAAGGGGACTGGACCTGCTGCCTGTGACCTGAGAGGAGCCCTGAAGGACTAGATCTACTCCCAGGACAAAGATGTGGACTCTAAGGGTCAGTTGGCTGAGAAATCAGGCTGCAAAGGGGCCAATTCCTAGACGTACCCAGCTGAACAGTGGCAACTGGACCTGATTGAACACTGCTTTTGACCTCCGCCTGACACTCTGTGAGTCTCTAAGTGCCTCCACTGAGGCCCTTGTGAGACTTAGAAGTGTACTCCTGTGGTTGGTTGGGACTTAAAAGGCCAAGTGCCTGATTTATATACTGGCAGATGGCCCGTTGTTCCATCAGGGTGATAGTCATTTATAAAGCATTGACAGGAGCTGCTGTCACGGTGGGTCCTGTCAGTCCATTTTGCTGTTTGGTGAAGGGCTCCATTAGCATGACAGAGCTTTGCATCAAACAGTTTTCTTTTTTCTTTTAAAAAAAAAAATCCCAAAACACGATTTTCTTTTTGAAAATAAAAAAGACAATGTTTCCCTTAGCATGGGAGTTCTTTCCCATGGTGAGGGGAGCATTTACAGTTTTCACTGCCCCTTGCCATTAGTGTTTTTTCTGGCAGTGACGGGAAATGAAAACGGACCTCTAACTCCACCCATCTAAATTAGATGGGTGGATTCACTGGCCTGCCTCCAGCGGCTCTTATTCTGTTGGGCCTTTGGAGCCATTTAATATTAGCAGAGAGAGATTTCTCCGCCATGCTTAAATCTATGGTCAGTCCACACATCAATTTGGAGGGCGGACGATTATGGCAGCAGTAGGTATACTCCATCACTGTTGCGATGGAGAATACCTACTGCCAAGATATAAATCAGGGCCTATGTCAGAGGCAAACACGGTCACCATCAAATTGTGCATAGTTCCTGGTCTACTGCAATCATTGAGTATCATTAGTGCTTTGTGTTTTTTGGCTCCATTTTTACTTATATATTAAATTTTACTTTGCTTTTCTAATTCAGTTTAGAATGTTTATTGTTAGCCATTTTGACTTTATTACTGTTTTAGTACTGCAAACATACTTTACACATTGCCCTATGTGGTCTGTGCCATATTTACCAAGGGAGTTGAGCTCAGATTAATTTAGTGACTTTCAGGGCTCACTCTGACAATGGTTGTAATTATTCTTTGAGGTGGTGTAAGAAATTGTGATATTAGTTGAGATGGATGAGATGCCCACTGAGGTAATATTGACAGTTCTTTGTCAGGGAGAACCACAATAGTCACTTAACAAACCTGTGCTTAACCGCCTGGTAGCTTGGCACAAAGAAGTCAGGCATAACTTAGAGGCAATGTGTAAAGTATTTATGCAGCACTCAAACTACAATAAAGCAAAAACATAAATCAAGAAAAATCCCAAACGAATTAAAAAAAATAGAGAACATTTTAGTAAACAATATGACACCAATAGGACAAAAATTCAATAAGTAGAACCGGAGATAGGAGTATTTAAAGTTTTCAGTAGAAATAGCTCCAAAAGGCACAAAGTGCCAAATGCGGCTATCTGGTCCAGCTGGACAAGGTCAAAGTCAAAGTTAAGGCTCACTGCAATGGATCGCAGGTCTTGTACGGGGACCCGGTTCGTCCCACTGGAAAATGTACCTTCTAACTCAGTCCAGCTTTTGACGATGAGATCGTTAGCAGGGAGGACTGCAGGCCAGATTCGGGGAGGTGCTCATCAACAGTGGGTTGCTGAATTCCTGGGCCTCCGTCTACAGTGGACCATGGAGCGTCATTGTTGGCGCGAAGAGATGGTTGACAATCGGAACATCACATTGGCTGTAAATTAGGAATGGTTGTTGTAGAAGAGCGGAGCTCCATGCGGTCGAAGTCAGGGATTTGTATCCTGAAAGGTCTCTTCAGCAGATGGGTGCAGCTTCCACGTGGGCCTCAGTGAACCCGTTTGCGTTTGTAAGGAGATCGATTCTTTTTGATGTGAGGAGCTCAGAGCCTCTGGTTTTTCACCTGATATCCAGTTCGTCCAGTTTTACAGTTGTAGGAGCACACTCTAACACCAGGCAAGGGTCCAGGATTTGAGGGCACCTCTTGTGGGTTAGGACTCACTCCAGCAGATGCCAGCAGCAGAGTCCAGGTAGGTCAAGTTGGCCGTGGACGGCTGGGCAGTTGCAGGGAAAGGCTTCTGAAAACTTGTTGTGTAGCTCAACCCGGTCAGCCAACTGACCTTTAGAGTCACTTCTGGAGTGCTGGGTTCAAAGCAAGTAGGTCCAGTCTTCCTTCGGTCTTCAGACAGCAGGGCATTAAGTCTTCTGAATATCCATGTTTGGATGGGAGAGCATAAGCACTTTACCCCTTGTTAGCAGCGGTAAAGTGTCCAGAGTTCTAAAAGCCAACAAAATGGGTTCAGCAAAAATAGGGTAGTGAAGGCAAACATCTGGGGAAATATGTTTATATATAATATTATACTTTTCTGACATTCCTAAATTTGGTAGCTGTCATCAAATGAACAGCACACCATAAACAGTTATTCCACTACATGTTAATGATTTTCCCTAACATTAAAAAATTCACTGTGCAGATTGCATTCTGTAAGAAACCCCACATATGTTTTATATTGTCAGACTCTAGACATTCAATGCAAAGTTTCTTTGGTTTATGTTCCTGGATTTATGTTTGTCCATTGGAGAAATGCAACATACTTATGGGCAAATTTATTTCCTAAATAAAAATATCCCAAAATTTTTATTACATTTTCAAGATGCAGTATGATATTGATACGGTGTGCACCCACAACATAGGGCCTCATTACGATGTCGGTCGGAAAGCAATCCGACAGACTCCTTGTTGGAATCGGTTCCAACTGACTCGGGTTCGGAGAGTCCGACCGACCGATTACGATGTTTCCGAACACCGTTCCGACCGACAACACAAGCTCCCATTGAAAAAAGGGGTTGTTGCTGAAAACCTTGCACCCTGTCGCTGCACACTGCATGGTTGTAAAGAGGGGACCCATGGGTACCCCCACAGGCCGCAACTGGAGGCCTCCGGGTGAATGGGGGCCTGCCGCGGGCCCCCAAAGTCAGTTTCTGACAGCTGTGCCGTGTCCAGCAGACTGATTCAGAAAGGCTGTCCAAATCCGACGTAGTAATACATCGGTCAGAAACGTGGTCTGTAAAGCTGTACGATTCGACTCCGACCGACTCAGATTCTCTTAATGCCGGTTGGAACCGATTCGGAATGACCGAACAGTTACCTTCCATCGTAATCGGTCGGTCGGAAATGTTTCCGAGTTGGTCGGAAACATGGGTTCCAACACGGGTTAGGAAAATACGAATGCCGTTTGGAGCCTTTCCGACTGACATTGTAATGAGGCCCATAGTGTGAAAATGCCAAATAAGCAGAGTTTGAATGAGTGCACAAAGGGTCAATAGCGTTGAGCAAATGACGAAGCTGCTGCTTGTTATGGAATGTTAATACTGCACTCACATTCAACTTTTTGTCCCAGACTGACCAACGAATTTGTAGCCTCCAGGGAATATATCTATACTACTATTAAGGATCCACATTCCAGATGTGCAGTCTACGATTTTTGCCCTTTTCACAAGAGGGTATTACCAAGTATTAAAAGTGGTTCATTAACAGAGTGCGGACACATGAAACAGAAAAGCTGCAAGGTCAAGGCTAACAGCCTAGGGAACTGCACACCTAATCAACGTCTGTGGGACCACTGGCATCACACCTCTGGTAGAGCAACAACAACTACTGCTCCATTCAGCTGGCAGTCAAGATAATTGCAGCAACTCACTTTCAATGGAAAGTGACTGCATTACAACGGTTGCCTTTGTTATTGTCAGGAAGTGAGCCTGAATCCGAAAAAATGAATAAATCTGCACTTGTGGTTCATTCCTATATTTGGGTACAAATTTATGAATTTTTAGAATTCACAACAGTTGCCAGAGGTACTGCTGGAAAGCTGTGATAGTCACAGCTTTCTAAGAGTACTTCTGCCAATGTTTGCCATTTCTGAATTAGATTTATGTTAAGCAGTTCTGCATGTGAAAAGTGTGCATGCAAAACATATTTCTCTTTAGCGCAATGGCACATTTGTTTCTCCAAAAGGAAGGTATTTTTTCACGTCGAGAAACCTCTTAGGTTACACCTCTGCAGGTAGGCGGTGTTGCTTTCAAACCCTAGGAATGGATTTAGTCTGATCCTTGTTAGAGGTTACTGTCTTACTCAGGGGGGTAAAGCAGACCCTATCCCTCAGGGCCTCCTTTTTAACCCAGTGTTGTGAATATCTGTGAGATATGGGAGTCCCTGGGCCCCTCACCACATTCTGCAGGGAAACCAGGACACAAGCCGGGAGTGGACTGCGGTGTATACATCCCACACCCCCAATTTGTAGACTGGGGACTCTGTTCCCCTTACATGTGGCTAAAGGAGGCTGAGGGGTGTCACCTTGTGTCCAAGCACTGCAGCAGCAGCTGCTTGCATTTATTAACAGTGCATGCATGTAACATGCCTCAGGATGTTTGTATACCTGCATCCCTCTGGTAGCATCCTCTTTATTTGTGAAAGAGATCCAGTGGGGGCTATGTTTGAATCTCCCAAACAGAAGTAACAAGCTTTGGCATAGCCAATAGGTCTCGCTTTTGGGACCTTATAAGTGTTTAGCCATGCAACACTTGATGTTGTTGCACCAAGGATATTGTGCTGGATAACTAAACACTTATAAGGTCCCAAAGGCGAGACCTATTGGCTATGCCAATGCTTGTTGATAAATAATTGTCACACTATTTTATTGGGGCAAAACTGTGACAGTCTTAATTGTCTGTACCATGTGCATGGGCCAGCATTGAAAGACTGTGCATGTGACTGAAGCATTCAGCGAACAGACTCAAGATATGTCATCAGAAGCTGGTCACTGTTTGCATTTATATTTCACGCGCACTTTATTGCACGAGCACCTTTGCACATGGCGCACGGAGCACCTTTTTCATGTTAGGTTTTTCTCAAGTGAAACGCTGCCTGCAACCTCAGACGATGGATAGACGACTGTGCCAACACCCTCGCCCGCTGAAAAAACTCACCTACAGTGACACCACCAAAAGAGCCAGCTGGTTCACCCCGGAGCTCCTAGCTTCCAAGCGTACCTGCCGGAAACTGGAGAAGAAATGGCACAGTGAAAAGACATCGGACAGCCACGCAGTCCACAAAGACGTCATCCGTAACCACCACCACCTCATCAGGTCCTCCAAGAGGATCTCCTTCAAAGACCGCCTCGACAACAACGCACACAACAGCAAGGAGCTCTTCAACATCGTGAAGGAACTCTCCGACCCCAGCTCCAACACCAAAGACATCCCGCCGTCGCAAGCCCTGTGCGACTCCCTCGCCACCTTCTTCCACCGCAAGATCGCCGACATCCACGACAGCTTCAACACCCAGACAGCCCCAACTGAGACCGATGCACCAGACCCGCCGAACACCATCGACCACGACCCCTTGCCAGCCTGGGCCAGTGTGAACATCGATGACACCATCAAGACCATGAGCACAATACACTCCGGCTCCCCGTCAGACCCTTTCCCGCACCACATCTTCAACAAAGCCAGCAGCTCCATCGCACCCCACCTGCGCAACGTCATCAATCTCTCCTTCGATACCGCGACCTTCCCAGAGAGCTGAAAACACGCCGAGATCAACGCCCTACTCAAAAAACCCAAGGCGGACCCAAGAGACCTCAAGAACTTCCGGCCCATCTCCCTGCTTCTGTTCCCAGCCAAGGTCATCGAGAAGATCGTCAACAGGCAGCTAACCCGATACCTCGAAGAAAACAGCATCCTGGACCCATCCCAGTCAGGGTTCCGCAGCAACCACAGCACTGAGACTGCCCTCATCGCCGCCACCGACGACATCAGGACCCTGCTGGACAACGGTGAGACCGCAGCCCTCATCCTGCTGGACCTCTCCACCGCCTTCGACACTGTCTGCCACCGCACTCTACGCGCACGCCTCCACGACGCAGGGATCCGAGACAAGGCCCTGGAATGGACCACCTCCTTCCTCGCCGGCAGAACCCAGAGAGTCCGCCTCCCACCATTCCGATCCGAAGCCTCCGAGATCATCTGCGGCGTACCCCAGGGATCATCCCTCAACCCAACACTGTTCAACATCTACATGGCCCGCTCGCACGCATCACCAGACAGCACGACCTCAACATAATCTCCTACGCCGACGACACTCAACTGATCCTCTCCCTCACCAAGGACCCCCTCACTGCCAAATCCAACCTCCACGAAGGAATGAAGGCTGTCGCCGACTGGATGAAGAACAGCCAACTAAAGCTGAACTCGGACAAGACGGAGGTCCTCATCCTCGGCTCCAACCCCTCAGCCTGGGACGACTCCTGGTGGCCAACGACACTGGGGGCAGCCCCGACACCAACCGACCACGCACGCAACCTGGGAGTCATCCTCGACTCAACGCTCTCCATGGCCAAACAAGTTAACGCGGTCTCCTCCTCCTGCTTCAGCACCCTCTGCATGCTTCGCAAGATCTACAGGTGGATCCCGACAGCTACAAGAAGAACAGTCACCCAGGCCCTCGTCAGTAGCAGACTCGACTATGGGAACGCCCTCTACGCGGGAGCCCCGGCCAAGCTCATCAAGCGACTGCAACGCATACAAAACGCCTCCGCACGCCTGATCCTCGACGTACCACGCCACAGCCACATCACCCCCCACCTGAGGAACCTGCACTGGCTCCCCGTCGACAGGAGGATCTCCTTCAAACTCCTCATCCACGCTCACAAGGCACTCCACAAGACCAGCCCAGCCTACCTCAACAGACGACTCTTCTTCTACGTCCCCAACCACCAGCTCCGCTCCGCCAACCTCTCCCTCGCCACCGTCCCTCGCATTCGAAGAACAACCACCGGCGGCAGATCCTTCTCCCACCTCGCCGCCAAGACCTGGAACACCCTCCCACTCAGCCTACGACAGACCCAAGACCTACTGACCTTCAGGAGGCTACTCAAGACCTGGCTGTTCGACCAGTAGCGGCACCCCCCCCCTTTTTTCCCCAGCGCCTTGAGACCCTTGCGGGTAAGTAGTGCGCTCTACAAATTCATTGATTGATTGAACTACTTTGAGACAATATAAGATTGTATGAAATCCAATGGTTGGGTATGTGTATTACTGCCTCGGTTGGACAGATGGGAAGATTGTTTGTTTACTGACTCCCTTGAATAAGATACATTTTACAAATAGATGCATGTTTTGGTGAAAACGGGCTTACGCTGTAGGAGAGTAGGATCTGCTTCACATGGGTACCCCCACTTTTTGCTGATGCTTCACTGGTTTTCGACATTAGTCTGGCTGGGGCCCTGCTATTCAGAACCCCAGCCTAGCTGTTTCCTCTTTAAAAAGGTCTCCATGTGCCTTAGGCACATCACTGATTGGGATCTGGAGTGCCCTTGTAAGTCCCTAGTATATGGTATACTATGTACCAAGGGCATAGGTACCTCAGAGGCCTGCCAGGGGCTGCAGCATGTATTATGCCACCCCTGGAAGGCCATCCAAACTGACACCACGGGTCTGCTACTGCAGCCTGGGTAAGGTGGTGCATGCACCCCTTACTGTGGTATAGGTTACCTATATCACTAAATACATACACACATATAAACCTATAAGTCACTCCTAAGGCAGGCCTTATCAATCCTAAAGGCAGAGTGCATGGTTCCTATGTGAGAGGGTGCCCCTGCACGAGCAGGGCCCCTCTGCAGCATTCGGAGACCATCTCTGATGCTGTTTGTAGTGCAGCCTGACCATATACTCTTAAACGCATTATATCCTTGCGGTAAAATGCTAACTATGGAATGGCTGCACCTAAACATGTCGTGTTTGGTGTCAAACATCTTGGAATACTACCCCCACCAATCCTGGCGGCGGGGGTAGCATTCCACCCTTCTAGAGGGAAAGGCATGTTAACTCTGACGAGTCCGGTAACTTCTTTCCAGAGCCCTGGCATCACCAAATGGATGCTGCTGCCACAGACACGAGTCTGGCCTCCTGCTGCTGGACGAAACTCCGGCAGGGGAGGCCTGGACAATAGGTTTCCTGTCCCAGGGAGGTGTGACCACCTCCCCAGACAGGACAATGTGTATTGGGGCTGGGCGGGAGCACTTTCGGGTGCTTTGAAGTCCTGCACTGGGGGCACATTTGGTGTCCCTGTGCATACCCCAGTTCAAACCGGATCAGGGGCTTGCAGCCCCTGCTTTGGCGCGAACTGGACAAAGGAAAGGGGTGTAGCCACCCCTCTGCCCTGACCCACCCATAGGTGGGGCCACAGAGTAGTCCATCCCCTATTTTTAGAATAAAGGTAGGAACCCAGTCCTTAGGACTTTAGATTATACCTGGACGAAACTCTGACACTGAATCCTGGACCTTCGACGCTCTACGACAAGATTAGAGGACTGAAGAATCTCCCTTGGGGTCAAGGAGTGACTCCCCTGCTTGGCAGGCACCAAAGAAGCATCTGTCCGGTTCGCATCACTGAAGCTCCCGTCGGACGCCGAAGTCATCGCATCACCAGAGGTGGATTCTCAGACTTCCCCGAGGCTACCCTGAGTCCCCAGCAAAGCTGAGGCCCGTGGCTATCGTGGGTGACTTGAGACCGTGACCCCTGGACACCGAGCACACTTGCAAGTGCACCATCTTCTGGGTCTCCCAAGAAGTCGTGCTTTGGGCTCCGAGTAGCCCTAGCCTCCAGCACCACCTGCACCGAAGATCACTGGCCCCCACTCCACGAGTGTCCTGTAAGCCAGCTCCACGTGCGGCGTCACGAGGCTCCTTCGCGGTCGCTAGCCCGTTGGCTAGTAGCCCTTGACGAAGGCCAATCTTTTCTTTACTTGGCATCCTGGTTGCTCCAGGCCTGCCCTCACTTACCCTCACTAGGTTAGTTCCCCAGACCTTGCTGGTCTGCATCATCGACGATCTACATCTTACTCGAGACTTGCCGTTGCCAAGGCTTGTTGGGTCTAATCCGGTCGCCGACACCTCAGCACTCGACAAACATCGAGCACCAGCCCGAATCCTGCTCCTGGTCGCCGACAACGCCTCCCGAACCTCGTGGCTGAAGAGTCAAGATGACTGTCACCGCACCTGAAGCACTCGACATCGGTGGGCATCTGTCCATCGCCTTCCTGGTCACTGGCTAGTGACCCAGACTCTGTCCCCTCTGCTTTCAGGTTCTTCAGAACTCCGATCCACTCTTGGATCCACCCGGACACTTTTCTCCTGGTCGCCAGCAGCACTTTGCAGCAGATCGCCATACGAAACGACGACGAAACCCGACCCCGAAAGGCACCTATGCACCCGGCTTCCCTGGGTGAGGTAACACGAGTACTCCGGTGCTCCTGTGGGTAGAGACTCTTCAAAGTCCTAGATCTCAAAGGGTTTTGTCCTAGTCCTATTTTAAGTGTCCCTTTCCTCTATTTTCCCGATCCCGACTTTCTCTATAGAAGTTAACGGCGTATCGCGGTTGTGTATTTACACTGCACGCGTCTCCCGTGGGTCCCCTGTGTCACTACCTTGGGTGGTTCCTTGTGGTCCAAGCACTTCTAGAGGCTCTAGGCCTAGTGTCTAGTTCAGTCGTGGTTCGCATACCACTTTATTGGTATATGGTTTGGTACGCCCCTAGGGCCCAAACGTGTATTTGTGCTATTACTGTGATTTAAGATCTTATAACCTATGTACTTCGAACTCTAGCCTCATAAAGAGACTAGAGGGGTGTGTTTAGTAATAAATACATATATTTTGAATATATACCTGGTGTGGTGCTCTTTCATTTGGTCACTCAAGAGATTATAGACTGGTAAAACAAGCTGCTTTACATTCCTTCAAGACTTAGCCTGAAGGCTGCTCTCCACAGCTACCACTAGGATAGCTTTCAATAAGGTTGTCTTTAACCTACCTACCATAAGAGTCGATTTGGACTGGTGCAAGGTGCCCACTATAATTAGTGGACAGCATATGCCAGGCCAACTTCTCACATTGGTGTGCAGCGTGTGGGATTCCAGCTTGCTATTGTTTTACCAGATAATCTCAATTGAATTGATCAACTGAAAACCACTAAAGGTACCTAAGGTACATATAATTTAAGCTTAGAATAACAGTAAGTTCTACTGAACTTAGAGTTGTGTGTTAAGGGATAGCACAACCCTTTCTACAACTCAAGAGAGTTTAGTAGGCCACACTAGAGTAGGTAGTGCATACACCACACCACACTAGTAATGTCTTTAAAAGCAGGATCCAAAGATACCCTGCAGGAAGCCATTGAGCTTCCCCCTCCAAGTATGACACACTCCCATTCTTGGAACTGAGAGCTTTGTGTAACGTGAGGAAATTAAGGACAGGCCAAAGTCCCACCACCCAACACCTCCAGGAGTTGTTGGTGGCTTATGATCTTAGTAAGTCTTCAGAGACTGAAGGGGTAGGAGCAGAGGGTGGGCCAGCAGATGAGGAAGGGGCCAGGGGTACCACTACCCCCAGCCCCCTCTGAAACTGACCAGGAGGGTGACAATGACCCTGACCTGGAGAACCCAATCCCTTCTGGGGAAGATGAAGATGAGGATCTAGAGAACCACACCTTTGTCCCCCCAGGAAGGATTATGAGTGTGCTCAGAAAGTCTAGGTCTCCTTCTCAGGAGTCTAACCACTCTGGCACCTCAATAGGGAGCTCTGTTTCTTCTCACAGGAGGGAATCCTCTCATGAGAGAAGAAAGAGACTGGTCCAGTATGAGGAAACTCAACTAGAGATCAGGAAGAAGCAATTGGCTTTAGATAGAGAATCCCTAGATCTCCTTAGAGAGAGAAGAAAGTTGGGACTAGAGTCCCATGGTGGCAGCCATGTCCCTAGAGACAGGGAAAGGTCCTATGACCATAGGAACCTGAGCAAGATTGTCCCTCCCTACCAGAGTGGGGATGATATCCACAAATGGATAACTGCTTTAGAGAGGGCCTGTAAAGTACAGAAGGTCCCTCAGGAGCAGTGGGCAGCAATCTTGTGGCTCTCCTTTGCTGACAAAGGTAGAGACAAGCTCCTCACTGTTAGAGAGGAGGATGCTGACAATTACAAGGTCTTGAAGAGTGCTCTTATTGATGGGTTTGGCCTAACCACTGAACAGTACAGGTTGAAGTTCAGAGACACCCAAAAAGCACAGACTCAAGACTGGGTAGACTATGTGGATTGTTCTGCCAAGGCTCTGGAAGGCTGGTTGATGGGCAGTAAGGTGTGTGACTTCTCAGGATTGTATAATCTGATAATGAGGGAGCAGATTCTTAATAACTGTCAAAATCAGCTGTTGCATCAGTACCTGGTTGACTCTGATCTGACCTCTCCCCAAGAATTGGGAAAGAAGGCAGACAAATGGGTCAGAACCAGGGTGAAGCAGAAGGTACAGAACCAAGGTGGGGAAACCAAGAAGCAAGATGCTAAGAACTCTGACAAGGGTGGGGAGAAGGGTAAAGATCAAAAGTCTTCATCAGGCCCCCAAAAATCTTCTTCTGGTGGGGATTCCCAGTCTACCAAGGGTAAAGGCCAAAGAAAACCATGGTGCAAGGTCTGTAAGCAAAAGACCCACTGGACCAGTGATTGCACCAAGTCCAAAGACTCCAGTCCAGCACCCACCAATGCCCCTAAGGCACCTGTTCCCCCTAGTACAGTTGGTGGAAGTGCTCCAGCAAAGGGTTTAGTAGGGTTCACCCTGGGAACTGAGTTGGGCTCTGACCTAGTTAGAGAACTGACTCAGGCTGTGTTAGTCTGTGATGGAGGCATGGATGTGCCCTCCTCTATGAGTCCCAGTAATCTGGGCAAGTACAGACAACAGCCTTTAATCAATGGACGAGAGGCTTTGGCATTTAGGGACACAGGGGCAAGTGTCACAATGGTGACACAAGACCTTGTGCTACCTGGGCAAGTTATGCTTGGTGAAATGTACCAAGTGACCAATGCTAGCAATGTCAGAACAGACCATACTCTGGCAGTTGTTAACTTCTCCTGGGGAGGGGTAACTGGCCTTAAGAAGGTTGTGGTAAGTGCAAACCTACCAGTCGAATGCTTGCTTGGCAATGACTTAGAGACTTCTGCTTGGGCAGAAGTGGAGCTCAGGACCCAGGCAGAAATGCTGGGGATCCCTGCAGATGTGTTTGCTGTGACCAGGTCACAAGCCAAAATGTCTAGCACTGAACAGGCCTTGGATTCTGGAAGAATGGACCAAGTGCCTTCCAAGAGGAGGAGTAGTAGGGTTAAGGCAGTGCCTTCCCCCTTGGCTCAGGGGGAAGATCAGTCCCTTGAGGGGGATGATCTCAGCCCTGGAGAAGGAACTGTCCCAGAGGAACTTGAACCTGACCAGGTTGAGTTCTTGGGGACAGGGGGACCTTCTAGGGCAGATCTGAGCCAGGAGCAGCAGAGCTGCCCCTCCCTTGAACCCCTCAGACAGCAAGCTGCTGCTGAGGCTGCTGGGAAAGCTAGTGGTCCCCATACAGTGTATTGGGATGATGGACTCCTGTACTCAGAGAGTAGAGACCCCAAGCCTGGTGCTACCAGGAGGTTGGTAATACCTTTGAAGTTCAGGGGCTTCCTATTGACCCTAGCCCATGATATTCCCTTAGCAGGACACCTGGGCCAGAACAAGACTTGGGACAGAATTGTCCCTCACTTTCACTGGCCCCACATGTCTGAAGACAGTAAGGAGTTTTGTCGCTCCTGTGTAACCTGCCAAGCCAGTGGCAAAGCAGGTGGCACTACAAAGGCCCCCTGATACCACTACCTGTGGTGGGGGTGCCCTTTGAGAGGGTAGGGATTGACATTGTTGGTCCCATGGATCCCCAAACAGCCTCTGGGCACAGGTTTATCCTGGTGGTAGTGGATCATGCCACCAGGTACCCAGAAGCTATTCCCCTCAGGACCACTACAGCACCTGTGGTGGCAAGGGCCCTCCTGGGAATCTTCTCAAGAGTGGGCTTTCCTAAGGAGGTAGTATCCGACAGGGGTGCAAACTTCATGTCTGGGTACTTAAAAGCAATGTGGAAGGAGTGTGGAGTTACTTATAAGTTCACCACACCCTATCACCCACAATGCAATGGTTTAGTTGAGAGATTCAACAAAACCTTGAAGGGCATGATTAAAGGGCTCCCAGAAAAGCTTAGGCGTAGATGGGACATACTCTTGCCCTGCCTTTTATTCGCATATAGGGAGGTGCCTCAGAAGGGGTTGGTTACAGCCCTTTTGAACTTCTGTTTGGCCACCCTGTGAGGGGTCCACTGTGCTTGGTGAAGGAAGGATGGGAGTTACCTCTCAAGCCCCCAAAGCAAGATATAGTGGACTATGTACTTGGTCTCCGCTCCAGGATGGCTGAGTACATGAAAAAGGCAACCAAAAACCTTGAGGCTAGCCAGGAACTTCAGAAGGCCTGGCATGACCAAAAGGCTGTTCTGACTGTTTACCAGCCAGGACAGAAGGTGTGGGTGTTGGAGCCAGTGGCCCCAGCAGCTCTCCAAGACAAATGGAGTGGACCCCACACTATAGTTGAGCAGAAGGGTGAGGTCACTTACTTAGTGGACCTGGGAACACCCAGGAGTCCCCAAAGGGTTCTCCATGTCAACAGACTAAAGCCATATGTGGACAGGGCAGACATGGGCTTGCTCATGGCTACTGATGAAGGGCAGGAGGAAGAGAGTGACCCACTCCCTGACCTGCTCTCACAGAACCCTGACGATGGGTCAGTTGATGGTGTAGCCTTGGCAGGCAGCCTCACTACCCAGCAACAAACTGATTGCAGGCAAGTCCTCAATCAGTTTAGGCATATGTTTTCACTGACACCCAGTCAGACCACCTGGTGCACTCATGAAGTGGACACTGGGGACAGTCTGCCTATTAAAAACAAGATTTATAGGCAACCTGACCATGTCAGGGACTGTATCAGGACTGAAGTCCAGAAAATGTTGGAATTGGGAGTGATTGAGCCCTCAGATAGCCCTTGGGCTAGTCCAGTAGTCCTAGTACCTAAACCTCACACCAGTGGTGGGAAAAGAGAGATGAGGTTTTGTGTAGACTACAGGGGTCTCAATGCAGTCACTAGGACTGATGTCCATCCAATACCCAGGGCAGATGAGCTCATAGATACTTTGGCCTCTGCCAAATATCTCAGCACATTTGACCTAACAGCTGGCTACTGGCAGATCAGACTAGCTGATACTGCAAAGCCCAAAACAGCATTTTCAACCCCTAGTGGGCATTATCAATTTGTGGTAATGCCCTTTGGTCTGAAAAATGCACCTGCCACTTTCCAGAGGTTGGTGAACACAGTTCTCACAGGACTGGAAGCCTATAGTGCAGCTTATCTAGATGATATTGCTGTCTTTAGCTCCACCTGGGAGGATCACCTGGTCCACCTCAGGAATGTTTTACAGGCCCTGCAAAAGGCAGGCCTGACTATCAAGGCCACTAAGTGCCAGATAGGGCAGAGTCAGGTTGTGTACCTGGGCCACCTTGTGGGTGGAGGCCAGGTTCAACCTTTGCAGAGCAAGATCCAGACCATCATGGACTGGACTGCTCCCACTACCCAGACTCAGGTGAGAGCCTTCTTAGGCCTGACTGGGTACTATAGGAGATTTGTCAAGGGGTATGGATCAATAGTGACACCCTTGAATGACTTAACTTCTAAGAAAATGCCCAAAAGGTTCAGTGGACAGCTAGCTGTCAAAAGGCATTTGATTACCTCAAGCAGGCCATGTGCACTGCTCCAATTCTGCAGAGTCCTGATTACTCCAAGAAGTTCATTGTTCAAACAGATGCATCTGAATTGGGGGTAGGGGCTGTACTGTCACAATTGAATGAAGAAGGTCAGGATCAGCCAGTAGCTTTTATTAGCAGAAGGCTGACCCCTAGAGAGAAACGTTGGTCAGCCATAGAGAGGGAGGCCTTTGCTGTGGTCTGGGCTCTGAAGAAGTTGAGGCCATACTTGTTTGGTACACACTTCCTGGTTCAGACAGACCATAAGCCCCTCTTATGGCTAAAACAAATGAAGGGTGAAAACCCCAAACTGCTTAGGTGGTCCATTTCCCTACAGGGGATGGACTTTACAGTGGAACATAGGCCTGGGAGTAACCATGCGAATGCAGATGGACTCTCTAGGTATTTCCACTTAGAACATGAAGACTTAACTGGGCAAGGTTAGTTTAATGTCCCTACGTTTGGGGGGTTGTGTAGGAGAGTAGGATCTGCTTCACATGGGTACCCCCACTTTTTGCTGATGCTTCACTGGTTTTCGACATTAGTCTGGCTGGGGCCCTGCTATTCAGAACCCCAGCCTAGCTGTTTCCTCTTTAAAAGGGTCTCCATGTGCCTTAGGCACATCACTGATTGGGATCTGGAGTGCCCTTGTAAGTCCCTAGTATATGGTATACTATGTACCAAGGGCATAGGTACCTCAGAGGCCTGCCAGGGGCTGCAGCATGTATTATGCCACCCCTGGAAGGCCATCCAAACTGACACCACGGGTCTGCTACTGCAGCCTGGGTAAGGTGGTGCATGCACCACTTACTGTGGTATAGGTTACCTATATCACTAAATACATACACACATATAAACCTATAAGTCACTCCTAAGGCAGGCCTTATCAATCCTAAAGGCAGAGTGCATGGTTCCTATGTGAGAGGGTGCCCCTGCACGAGCAGGGCCCCTCTGCAGCGTTCGGAGACCATCTCTGATGCTGTTTGTAGTGCAGCCTGACCATATACTCTTAAACGCATTATATCCTCTCGGTAAAATGCTAACTATGGAATGGCTGCACCTAAACATGTCGTGTTTGGTGTCAAACATCTTGGAATACTACCCCCCCGCCAATACTGGCGGCGGGGGTAGCATTCCACCCTTCTAGAGGGAAAGGCATGTTAACTCTGACGAGTCCGGTAACTTCTTTCCAGAGCCCTGGCATCACAAAATGGATGCTGCTGCCACAGACACGAGTCTGGCCTCCTGCTGCTGGACGAAACTCCGGCAGGGGAGGCCTGGACAATAGGTTTCCTGTCCCAGGGAGGTGTGACCACCTCCCCAGACAGGACAATGTGTATTGGGGCTGGGCGGGAGCACTTTCGGGTGCTTTGAAGTCCTGCACTGGGGGCACATTTGGTGTCCCTGTGCATACCCCAGTTCAAACCGGATCAGGGGCTTGCAGCCCCTGCTTTGGCGCGAACTGGACAAAGGGAAAGGGGTGTAGCCACCCCTCTGCCCTGACCCACCCATAGGTGGGGCCACAGAGTAGTCCATCCCCTATTTTTAGAATAAAGGTAGGAACCCAGTCCTTAGGACTTTAGATTATACCTGGACGAAACTCTGACACTGAATCCTGGACCTTCGACGCTCTACGACAAGATTAGAGGACTGAAGAATCTCCCTTGGGGTCAAGGAGTGACTCCCCTGCTTGGCAGGCACCAAAGAAGCATCTGTCCGGTTCGCATCACTGAAGCTCCCGTCGGACGCCGAAGTCATCGCATCACCAGAGGTGGATTCTCAGACTTCCCCGAGGCTACCCTGAGTCCCCAGCAAAGCTGAGGCCCGTGGCTATCGTGGGTGACTTGAGACCGTGACCCCTGGACACCGAGCACACTTGCAAGTGCACCATCTTCTGGGTCTCCCAAGAAGTCGTGCTTTGGGCTCCGAGTAGCCCTAGCCTCCAGCACCACCTGCACCGAAGATCACTGGCCCCCACTCCACGAGTGTCCTGTAAGCCAGCTCCACGTGCGGCGTCACGAGGCTCCTTCGCGGTCGCTAGCCCGTTGGCTAGTAGCCCTTGACGAAGGCCAATCTTTTCTTTACTTGGCATCCTGGTTGCTCCAGGCCTGCCCTCACTTACCCTCGCTGGGTGAGTTCCCCAGACCTTGCTGGTCTGCATCATCGACGATCTACATCTTACTCGAGACTTGCCGTTGCCAAGGCTTGTTGGGTCCAATCCAGTCGCCGATACCTCAGCACTCGACAGACATCGAGCACCAGCCCGAATCCTGCTCCTGGTCGCCGACAACGCCTCCCGGACCTCGTGGCTGAAGAGTCAAGACAACTGTCACCGCACCTGAAGCACTAGACATCGGTGGGCATCTGTCCATCGCCTTCCTGGTCACTGGCTAGTGACCCAGACTCTGTCCCCTCTGCTTTCAGGTTCTTCAGAACTCCGATCCACTCTTGGATCCACCCGGACACTTTTCTCCTGGTCGCCAGCAGCACTTTGCAGCAGATCGCCATACGAAACGACGACGAAACCCGACCCCGAAAGGCACCTATGCACCCGGCTTCCCTGGGTGAGGTAACACGAGTACTCCGGTGCTCCTGTGGGTAGAGACTCTTCAAAGTCCTAGATCTCAAAGGGTTTTGTCCTAGTCCTATTTTAAGTGTCCCTTTCCTCTATTTTCCTGATCCCGACTTTCTCCATAGAAGTTAACGGCGTATCGCGGTTGTGTATTTACACTGCACGCGTCTCCCGTGGGTCCCCTGTGTCACTACCTTGGGTGGTTCCTTGTGGTCCAAGCACTTCTAGAGGCTCTAGGCCTAGTGTCTAGTTCAGTCGTGGTTCGCATACCACTTTATTGGTATATGGTTTGGTACGCCCCTAGGGCCCAAACGTGTATTTGTGCTATTACTGTGATTTAAGATCTTATAACCTATGTACTTCGAACTCTAGCCTCATAAAGAGACTAGAGGGGTGTGTTTAGTAATAAATACATATATTTTGAATATATACCTGGTGTGGTGCTCTTTCATTTGGTCACTCAAGAGATTATAGACTGGTAAAACAAGCTGCTTTACATTCCTTCAAGACTTAGCCTGAAGGCTGCTCTCCACAGCTACCACTAGGATAGCTTTCAATAAGGTTGTCTTTAACCTACCTACCATAAGAGTCGATTTGGACTGGTGCAAGGTGCCCACTATAATTAGTGGACAGCATATGCCAGGCCAACTTCTCACATACCCCATGCTGCATTTTTATTTTTTTATTTTTAGCAGATTTATATAGCGCTAACTCGAGTCAAAGGTATTGGAGCACTTTACATGAGCACCAGTTAGGTTACAGAAGGATACATTCATTTTTGGTAGGCACAGGGAGATTAAGTGATTTGCCCAGAATCACAGGATGTTTAGCCGATGCCGAGACTGTACTTTTTATTGTGGATATGTGAGTGGATTATTGCAAAAAAGTCAGTGAGTCGGTAGACGGATGTACAAGTGCAAGGATGAATGATACAGTGCATGCATGCTAAAATACTGAGCGCCTAAAGTCCAAGTGACTGGAAAGGCATTTCACTTATGAGCCAGGCCCATTGGCATGGCCAGGGCTTGTTTATTACATACATTATTTATTTATAAAAACCAAGCACTTTCTCACACTCCCCTGTAAACACCCTCTGGGTGTCACAGAGTGCACACATCAGCTGCTCGTGAAACTGTTGTTTTGGGTCCGCCCTCCAACCCTGGCGACTATTCACCCGTTCAGCGTTACACCCAGGTGCCCTCTGAGGCCAAGAATCGGGGCTGGGCACGGTGCGGGCTGATAAGGAGCAGGGTGTGTCTGCCGGCCCAAGAGGGCGCTCTGTTTGTATTGTAAACGGAGAAGCGATTGAAGGAGCGGAGTGGAGTAGAAATGTTTAAGCCAACTATCCGGGGAAGTGAGTGGAGGAGGGTAGGGAAAGGCGTGCGGGGTGGAGGAGGGAGACAGCTGAGAAGTATTGTGTGCAGGCTTTAATTGATGTTGTAATCTCCATTGTATTGTATGTTGTAGCAGAATTTGTATAGCGCTTTAAACCCCTGACAAAGCTAAAGCGCTTTACTTAGCGCTCTTTTAGAGTTGTGCTGTTGAAAGAAGTTTTATATAGTATAGTTTTATATAGGTCTTGGTGTTAGCTGAGGGTCGCGAGGTCTGAAGACATGAAAGAAACAAGCGCGCGCGCCTCACGCTAAAAGGTTTAAAAAAACATGGACATGAGAGTGTTAATTTGATGTGTTGGCGGTTTCTGTAGGAGTAGCAGTGTTAAAACTCCAGCTGCATGTTTAATGATTAGTGGTGTCAGGCCAAATTATGTAAATTACAGCAAAATATGATCACAAAAATCACAAACACAAATCCACAAACACGAAAAAAACCTTTAAGTAAAAACATTAAGAGCACAAATTGTAATTTACAGTAAAAAAAAATAGATCTGGAAAAAAGGGTGAAGAGCAGGAACCAGAGAGCTGTTAACCGAATAAAAAATGCACCATCACAAAAACAAATACAGTGCACATTAGGGCCACTAAAATGAACTAAAATGCAGTAGCGTCTTAGAAGTAAATAAAGAGCATAAACTAAGACTAAAACATGGATACAATGCTGGGGGTAGTTACAGAACAAAAACATTCATGCCAAAGTTATAACTGAATATAGATTCTCTGGGGACTTGGTCCACAACGGGGGGTCCCGTGAGTTGGTGCAGCAGGGGTAGGAAACGTATTCCTGGTTTTGTCTGTCTCGAGGAGCTCCCACACTTTGTAATGATAATTAAGAGAAGAAAGCACGGCTCAGGGAAGTGCCCAAGTATTGCCTTTGTAATCTTTTCTAAACACTCAACCCCGAACATGCAGACATCAATGCTCAAGTGAGAATGTTTTTGATGGTACCGAGGTGATTAAAGGTAGTATACACGGACACATGCTGAGTGTCTCAACATGGAATCGATGGTAAAGGGAGGACGCACGCAAGCACACACCAGAGAGCCAGACTCTATCGCAACAAGAGATGCAGGTAAAGGCAATATATTGGAGAACACCAAAAGGTGTCTGTCTGCAAACAGTGGGAGAGAATCAGAGCACACCAAGAACCAGGAAGAACAAAAGGAAATGGAGATGGAGCTATCTCGTTCTCCCCCGCGGAAAAGCAGCAAGAGGTATTCCAACAGCTTTAATATCTATCAGCTTTCAGCATTCCCTGAGAAATAGGAGCAGACAGTGTTAAAATGGTTCACCACCTTCCAGGATGCAATGAATGAATCGACTAAGTATTCCACTGCACATTCTTTAATAGCATGCTCAAAACACCAGTTCATGCCGATGCCGTTTTAATGCGTTTTGAATTTTCTAGTTGTATTAAAGTGCTCACTTTCGTTCCACGCGTCATGTGCAAATGGTGAAAGTCGGAGTATGCTGGCGCATCCTCGGGCTTCTGTGGTTGCGGCAGGTTTGCCGCCCAGTCGGTAAAAATATTTGCCAACGACTTGGGGCTTTCTATTCCAAAACATAACGGTTTCTGAAGGCCATGTTCTCCCGACCATGTTCTCCCCACAGCTTTCTAAAGATAAATAGGGGGACGCGCACAAAGCGTTCAGGTGCTCGCGGACACTGGCCCAAGCGATTTGCATTTAATTAGCATAGGCAGGAGAAATCTTCCTGGGAGCCTCAAGGAAGAATGGGAGGGGGCCCGGGGAAGGAAGGGGAGAAGGAAAGAGGTTGTAAAACGAGAAAAGAGGTTGGGAGAGTGAAGATTGGAACAAGTGAAGAGGGTTAAGGCAGAAGCGGAAGTAACGATGAAGAGAGTAGAAGAAACAAGCATTGGCCGTGAAAGCGATCGCATCTGTCTTTCCTCTCGTTATGGCTCATGGGGAGGAGGGGGAGGTGAGGAGCGCTGGTCAGAAGAAGCCACACAGCTAAAAAAAACAAGCAACAAAAAGACGCGAAAGTGATCGCGATCGCGGCGAAAGTGATCGCGATGACGTGCTCTGTGCTAAGCACGCGAGGGATGCGCGCGCAGCACTGATTGGAGAGGCGGAGCGAGGCGCGCGCGCTTGTGCGCGTAACCGCAAGCTGGTGGCCGGCAAAAGCCTTTGGGAGCACTTTCAAAACCAACTTACTAAATGTCTCGCAGAGCACCGCATGCGCGCTGGCTCAGGCGAGACCTAAAAAACAATTTCACGCCATTAACCCTTCTATTGCGTAATGAGGTGCAAATGTGCAGACTTTTGTGCTCTGAAGAAAGAATAAACATGCATTAACACCAAGTTTTGTTTGTACTCTAAACACAGTTTAAAGAAGTTTTTAATGAGTGAGGAATATTATAAGAATATAACATTACATAATGTGGCATCACTTCCTATGATATCACTGTGAATTACATATCGTAATTAGCCTCCATACTATGCTTGGTAGGACTTGTGCCCTGAGGGAAACCTCCTCCTGTTTTGTTACACCGCTGGTCTGACTGTTTCCTCTATGAGAGTCGGTCTTCAAGACGTTTCTGAAACCCGCAAAGTGTGAATGTGTGAGTGTTATTAAATCAAATCAAATCACATAGAATTTGTATAGCGTGACTTCTCACCCCGGGGGTATCCAGGCGCTGTGCTGCAGGTCTCAGTTGAAGAGCCAGGTCTTGAGTCCTTTCCTGGAGCGGTGAGCGAGGGAAAGGTGCGTAGGTGGGGAGGGAGGTTGTTCCAGGCTTTCTCGGCAAGGTGAGAGAAAGAGCGTCCTCCCTTTACTGCGGTGGATGCATGGCGTCTGTGCGAGGTCGAGATGAGCAAAGTGAAGGTTTCTGGATGCTTGGTGGAAGGTTAGCAGGGCCGGACTGGCCGTAGCAGGCACCGGGCGTTTCCCCGGTGGGCCGCTAGGGTGGGGGCTGATTTTGGGCTCCTGGGGGCCGTTTTTGTTACAGGGCTGTTTTTGCGGCATGGCTGCAATATCGGCCCCTGTAACAAAATCGTCCGAAACCAGTCCTGGCATACAGCTCGGCTGCACGCCCAACCCCCCGGGGGGCTGGCCGAGCACTTTGGCAGTTTCGGTTTTGGTTCCTAGTCCGGCCCTAAAGGTTAGGCAGTGGTTCATGTAGTGTGGTCCTAGGTTGCGGAGGGCTTTGTAGGCGTGGGTCAGGAGCTGGCCTATCAAAGTTTCAAGGCTACCCCACCTCTGAAACATTTCCTCATGCACCATGATTGGGCAATATTATACATCAATTAATCCCACTGTGAGTACAATCTCATTTCGTGAACTTCTAAAGGGAATTTGCCCTCATATATCAAGCTATTTCTTTATGCAAGTTTAACTTTTTGATATATCTAACTTTTTGAGTAAAGAGACAAAAAATGGAAATGTCTTTGAGTCCTCACCCCCTTCCAGCACCGAGACCTGCTTTTAACCACTGTGCTAGGTCTCTTGCCAGCAGCAGGAGCTCAAAGACCACTCTGCATTAAAAGGTGGTGGGCTCTCTCCTGCGGCCCGGGTAAGTCTACCTTTCAAACGTCCTTCTTTGAGGATGGCACTTTTCCACAACTGGGAGGGATTGCGCCACTGAAGCGCCTCGGTGACATTCCAAGGTGACTTTCAAGCACATCTCACCCCTACAGCGTCATGCTGCTAACTCTTCTTCACTACAGCCTGGTCACTTGATTTGGCGTTTACTGTCTTCCGGTGAATTCATGTTACTTACTGTTTCTTCCTGTATTTGGACCGCTCATTGTGTTCATTTATTTGGCTTCTTGTGGGTCCTACTTTGTCCTTCTCCGGTATCCTGATGTCATTCAGAGTCTGGTCATTTCTCTTTAAGACCGTAAAAATAAATGCCATTGTTTAAAGTAAACGAATAAATGATATGCTGGTGGTACGAAAAAAACTTAGACCTCTGCAGGAAAAGATAATTTACCTCAAGTCAGCATCCATGACAATGAGGTAAAGTGCTTGGCGCCTGAGATCAGTTTACACTCTGACATCTGTACGAGCAGAATTTTAAGTCACAAGAACTCTTTCAACTCAGATTTGTGGAAGTGGCCACTTTGCCTGGTTCCCTAGCCTTTCAAGGCACCTCGAGGTTTAATTAAATGGAGAGAACTCTCAGATTAATGGGCCCAGGTTCACCCTGTGTTTTGTTTCAAAGGTCCTGTTGTGTCGCAGGGTGCAAAGCACGCGAGAGGCTGGTGTTGCTAGGACGTGAACTGTGCCGTTAGTCAATATTCTAGACACTTCTGCTGTGACATCGAATGACATATTTCGCGGCCCTATTGATTTTCGAAACATTTGTATTCTTATCTCATAGGTGCCCCTTTCACCCTGCTGAGAGTCTCACCCACAGCCGGCGCATGGCTCATTAATTTATCTTTAGGATTGCACACTGATGTATTTGTATATCGCAAGAGTACTTCTTAAAATTTATAGCCGGATAGATTTAAACGAATCCCTAAGACTAAAAGCTATGAGCATTTCCTTTTTAGCAAAAAAACATGTCAGTCATCTGCAGCGGAATAGGGTGATTTTGTACCTTCCTTTTGATTGTGGGTGAATCAAAAGAAGCCAGATTTACAGACCTTCCGCCTTACCTTAGTGAATGGATATGTTAATTATCTTAATTATTATGTGCTAACAAACTGCACTTTACAAGGAACTAAGGGGTATATTCACAAGAACGTGTGATAACTACCGCAAGAGTAGCGTAACGCAACTTCAAATAACGCAGCTTATCACGGGAAAATAACCCAGTGTCAACGTGGGATTCACAACAAGGCGGTAGCATGCGATAGTCACTAGATAACGCGTCAAATACCAGCGTGTAAATCAACACCACGCCCAAAAAATGCGAACGCGAGACATCATGAGATGAGGCCAATCGCGGTACAAAAAGCTGCGAAAAGCAGCCTCAGGCCTGCAACTCCCACGCGTCTGGCAGGCAATTGCACCATAAAAACCACAGGCACAACACACCAGAAACAAGCCAAAGCACGTAGCAACATCCATGCACCCTGACCAAGCGCAGAGGGCAACGCGAACCCCACAACACCCACAGACCACCAGCAAGGAACAAGTGGGTCGGGGAAGGCCAAGGAGAAAATGGAGAGGAAGACGGGGTGCAGACAGCAGGAAAACAAGACCAAGGCCACGGAGGCGACAGAACACTACCAGCAAATGACCCACAAGCAGACCGCCTGGAATGCAGTCGCAGAGCCCAGG